>JARUPY010000535.1:2667757-3334696 GCA_029817715.1 Melastoma dodecandrum
CCCCCGACGACCGATCACTCAGGCCTTACGGAAGAGCAGCGAGGCGTTGTGGCCGCCGAAGCCGAAGGAGTTGTTGATCGCCGCGGGGATCGGCATCGAGCGGGCCTCGCGCGGCACGTCGACGGTGAGCCCGTCGTCGGGGTCGTCGAGGTTGATCGTCGGCGGCATGATGTCGTTTTGCACGGCGAGCACGGTGGCGACCGACTCCAGTGCGCCGGCGGCGCCGAGCAGGTGGCCGGTCATCGACTTGGTGGACGTGACGACCGTGGCGTCACCGAGGATCCGGGCGATCCCCTTGGCCTCGGCGAGGTCGCCCGCGGGCGTCGAGGTCGCGTGCGCGTTGACGTGCCCGACGTCGGCGAGGTCGACGCCGGAACGCTCGATCGCGGCGCGCATCGCGCGCATCTGACCGGACCCCTCCGGGTCGGGCCGCACGATGTCGTAGCCGTCGGCGGTCATGCCGGCGCCGCCGAGGACGGCGTAGGGCGTCGCCCCCCGGGCGGTCGCGTCGGCCCGCCGCTCCAGCACGAGCATGCCGGCGCCCTCACCGAGCACGAAGCCGTCGCGGCCGGTGTCGTAGGGCCGGGAGGCCCGCGTGGGGTCGTCGTTGCGGGTCGACAGCGCCCGCATCTGGGCGAAGCCGCTGATCGTGAGCGGGTGCATGCACGCCTCGGTGCCACCGACGAGGACGACGTCGGCACGGTCGAGGGCCAGCAGGTCGAGCCCGTACGCGATGGCCTCGGCGCCGGACGCACACGCGCTCACCGGGGTGAACACGCCCGCCTTGGCGCCGATCGCGAGACCGACGTACGCCGCCGGTCCGTTCGGCATGTCCATCGGGATGAGCAGCGGCGAGACGCCCCGGGCGCCCTTGGCGAGCATGACGTCGTGCTGGTCGATGAGGCTCGTGACACCGCCGATGCCGGTGCCCACCACGACCGCGACCCGTTCGGGGTCCAGGCCGTTGTCGGCGGCGAGGTCCTTGAAACCGGCGTCGTTCCACGCCTGCTCGCCCGCGACCAGCGCGGCCTGCTGGGCACGGTCGAGGCGCCGCGCGCGGACCCGCGGGATGACGGTCGCCGGGTCGACCGCCATCCGGGCGCCGATCTTCACCGCGATGTCCTCGGCCCACGGCTCGGTCAGCGCGGCCACGCCGGACCGGCCGGCGAGCAGGGCCTCCCACGTCGAGGCGACGTCACCGCCGAGCGGTGAGGTCACCCCGAGCCCGGTGACGACGATCTCGTCGGTGCGCACAGCGGTCACGGCGTTACTCCCGGCAGACGGATGACGATCAGGCGTTGGACTCGATGAAGTTGACGGCGTCGCCGACGGTCTTGAGGTTCTTGACCTCTTCGTCGGGGATCTTCACGTCGAACTTCTCCTCGGCGGCCACGACGACCTCGACCATGGTGAGGGAGTCGATGTCGAGGTCGTCGGTGAAGCTCTTCTCGTCGGTGACGTCGGCGGCGTCGACGTCGGCGACCTCGCCCAGGATCTCGGCGAGTCCGGCGCGGATCTCTTCGGTGCTGGCCACGGGTGTGGCTCCTTCCGGTCGGGTGGTGCGGTGGGTGTTCTCTGACATCGAGGGGCCGAGGATCAGGGGGCGAGGACCACCTGCGCGGCGTACGAGAGCCCGGCGCCGAAACCGACCAGCAGCACCGGTGCCTTCGACGGGATCTCGCCGCGCTCGACGAGCTTGCTGAACGCCAACGGGATCGACGCGGCCGAGGTGTTGCCCGACACCTCGATGTCGCGGGCCACGAGCAGGTCCGGGGTGGCGAGCTTCTTGGCGATGAGGTCGATGATCCGCTTGTTGGCCTGGTGCGGGATGAACGCCGCGAGGTCCTTCGGGTCGACGCCCGCGCGCTCGCAGGCTTCCAGCGCCAGCGGGGGGATCGCCGACGTGGCCCAGCGGAAGACCGCCTGACCCTCCTGGCCGAAGTAGCGGGTCTGCTCGTCGATCCAGATCGTGCCCGCCTTGTCGCCCTCGGTGCCCCACACGACCGGCCCGAGGCCCGGGGTGTCGGACGGCCCGACGACCGCGGCGCCCGCGCCGTCGCCGAAGATGACGCAGGTCGTACGGTCGGCGAAGTCCAGCCAGCCCGAGAAGCGTTCCGAGGCCACCACGAGCGCGTGCCGGGCGAGACCCGCCTGCACCGAGGCCGACGCCTGGTTCAGCGCGTACGCGAACCCCGCGCAGGCGGCGTTGAGGTCGTAGGCGGCGGGCCGGCCCATGCCCAACCGGTCACCGACCTGCGGACCGGCGTTCGGCACCGACGTGGTGGTGGTGCAGGTGGCCACGATCACGAGGTCGACGTCGGTGGGGCTGACGCCGCTCGCGGCGAGCGCCTTCGCACCGGCCGCCTCGGCCATGTCGACCACGGTCTCGTCGGGCGCGGCGAACCGGCGCTCCTTGACCCCGACGCGGCTCTGGATCCACTCGTCGTTGGTGTCGACCCCGCGCGCCACGAGGTCGTCGTTGGTGACGACCTCGGACGGCTGGTAGTGCCCGAGTCCGAGGATGCGGGTCCCGGCAGGCGTCGGTGCCTGCTGCAGATCGGTCACGTGGCGCTCCCACCGGGGTTCTCGGAGGTCGGGGTGCTGTCGGAGCCCGCGGCGGCGGCGAGGGCGGATCGGGCGGCGTCGAGATCGGCGGGCGACTTCACCGCGATGAGCTCGACGCCCTTCATGGCGCGCTTGGCGATCCCGGTGAGCGTGCCGCCCGGCGCCAGTTCGATGAGCGTGGTGACGCCGCGGGCGAGCATCGCGTCCATGCAGAGGTCCCATCGGACCGGGCGCGTGACCTGGCCGACCAACCGGCGCACGAGATCGTTGCCGTCTGCAACAACCTGTCCGTCGGCGTTCGAGAGCATCGTGCGGCGTGGGTTCGTGACCACCAGCTCGCCGGTGTCGACCCACGCGCGCAGGGAGGTCTCGGCCGGCGCCATGTACTCGGAGTGGAACGCCCCGGCGACGGCGAGCGGCCGCACGCGCGCGCCGGGCGGCGGGTCGGCCACCAGGGTCTCGATCGATTCCGCGGATCCGGCGGCGACGATCTGGCCGGCCCCGTTGCGATTGGCGGCCACGGCGCCCGCCTTCTCGATGGCGGCCACGACGTCGTCGGCGTCGCCGCCGAGCACCGCGGCCATCGTGCTGGGCGTGACGGCACACGCGGCCGCCATGGCCTTGCCGCGCCGCGCGGCGAACAGCAGGGCGTCCTCGGCGGTGAGCGCACCGGCGACGGCCGCTGCCGGCAGTTCGCCGATCGAGTGCCCGGCGACCACGACCTCGGCGTCGCCTTCGGGGCGCCCGTGCAGCAGCCCGAGTTCCTCGGCCGCCAGGAGCGCGGCGACGGCGAGCAGCGGCTGGGTGACCGCGGTGTCCTTGATCTCCTCGGCGCTGCCCTCGGTACCGAGGTGCACGAGGTCGAGACCGATGAGATCGCCCGCGTGGGCCACGCGGTCGCGGCTGCCCGGGAGCTCCAGCCACGGGGCGAGCATGCCGGGGGCCTGCGCGCCCTGACCGGGCGCGACGATCGCGATCACGGCGCCAGTCTCCTACACCGGGCGTCCGCGTCCCAACCACGCCCCAGCTACCCGCCGGTAGCCACGGCTCACCGCACGAGTGGCGACGCGGCGCGGAGCACGGCGTCGCGCAGCGGCGAGAACCACCCGCCCCGTGCGACGCGGCCCGCCGTCCACGACCGCGCCGCGATGCGTTGCGCCGGTCGGCGGCGTTGCGCATCGTACGCGGCGAGCGCGTCGGGAACCGTTGCACCGCGCAACGCCTGGGTCAGCGCGACGGCGTCGAGCACGGCCTCGCAGGCGCCACGACCGAGGTTGGGGGTCATGGCGTGCGCGGCGTCGCCGACGATCGCGACCCGCCCGGCGACGAACGTCGGCAGCGCCGGGTGCAGGTCGTGGATCGGATGACGCAGCAACGATCCGGCCGCGGTCGTGCGCAGCACGTGGGGGATCGGGTCGCGCCAGCCGTCGACCGCCGCGAGCAGGTCGTCGAGGCTGGGACGCGAGTCCGGGGGGCCGGGCAGCACCGCGTACCAGTTGGTGTAGCCGGGCCGGGTACGGGTGATCCCGACGTAGACGTGCCCCGGTCCCCACGTCTCGCCGTAGGGCGCCTCGACGCCGTCGAACTCGCCGGGCGACTCGCCCCGCATCGCGATGCCGCCGGCGTACCGGGCGCCCGTGGCACCCGGGAGGACCGCCTCGCGGATGCCGCTGCGGAGTCCGTCGGCGGCCACGACCAGGTCGGCGTCGGTGGTCGCGAGGTCGACCGTCGTACCGGTCTCGATGCGGGCGCCGGCGGCCTCGGCGTCGGCGAGCAACGTGGCGAGCAGCGCCGAACGCGGCAGGATGCGGACCGGGATGCCGGAACGGCGCTCGACGGCGTCGCGCGGGATGCGGGTGATGCGGCGGCCGTCAGGCCGGTAGATCGCGACGTCGCCGAACTCGACCGCCTCGCGCTCGATCACGGCGGCGAGATCCGGCGACAGCGCGGCGAGGCCCTGCTGCGCGGCGGGCCACAGCCCGATGCCGGTGCCGACCAGCGGGATCTGCTCCCACCGCTCGCGGACCGTGACCTGCCAGCCCTCACGCGCGAGTCCGGTGGCGACGGCGAGCCCGGCGATCCCGGCTCCGGCGATCACGACGCTCCGGCTCATGGCGACGCAGTTTACTACGTTCGTAGTGATCGGTACGGTCGGATCCGTGCCGTCCCGCCGCGACGAGGTGCTCGCCGCCACCCTGGGCGTCCTCGCCGACTCCGGTGGCCGCGGGCTCACCCACCGGGCGGTCGACCGGTTCGCGGGCCTGCCCGAAGGCACGACGTCGAACCACTTCCGCACCCGGGAGGCGCTGTTCGCGGCGGCGCTCGAGCAACTCTCGGCGGCGGAGGGGGCGGCGCTGGCCGGTCTCGGTGCGGAGGCCGCGCGGCCGTCCGACCGCGCCGCGCTGGTGCGCAGCCTCGCCGACATGACCGGCTTCCTGCTCGGCCCCGGCCGTCCGTTGACCGTCGCCCGGCACGCGCTGTTCCTCGAAGCCGCGGTGCGGCCGTCGTTGCGGCCGGCGTTGCTCGCCGCCAGCGCGACCTGGTGGGGCCTGCTCGCGGCGGCGCTCACCGCCCTCGGGTGCGACCGGGCGGACGTGCGGGCCCGGCTGCTGCTCGCCTACGTCGACGGCCTGTTGGCCGACCAACTCGCGCGCCCGCAGGAGGACTTCGACGCCGCCGCAGCGATCGAGATCGGACTCACCGGGCTGGTGCCGGAGCGGGCGGCGGCGGCGTGACCACCGACCCCCGCGACCCGGTCGACGACCTCGACCGCATCGCCTTCCTGCTCGAGCGCGACGCCCAGCCGACCTACCGGGTGCGGGCGTTCCGCTCGGCCGCCACGACCATCGCGGGCCTGCCGGCCGGGGAGGCGGCCGAGCGGGCGGCGGCCGGCACCCTGCAGGAACTCGCGGGCATCGGCAAGACCACCGCAACCGTCGTCGCGGAGTCGCTGGCCGGGAAGCTCCCGGACTATCTGGCCAAGCTCGAGAAGTCGTCCGACGACCCCGATCCCGGCCCCGGCCGGGCGTTGCTGGCCTCGCTGCGCGGGGACTGCCACTCCCACTCCGACTGGTCCGACGGCGGTTCGCCGATCCTGGAGATGGCCCGCGCCGGCCGGGCGCTCGGCCACGAGTACATGGTGCTCACCGACCACTCGCCGCGGCTCAAGGTCGCGAACGGGCTGACGCGTGACCGGCTGCTCGAGCAACTCGACGTCGTCGCCGAGGTCAACGAGACCCTCGCGCCCTTCCGGCTGCTCACCGGCATCGAGGTCGACATCAACGAGGACGGCTCGCTCGACCAGGACGACGACCTGCTCGAGCGGCTCGACGTCGTCGTGGCCTCGGTGCACAGCCTGCTCCGCAGCCCTGCCGACGAGATGACACCGCGGATGGTGGCGGCGATCGCCAACCCGCACACCGACATCCTCGGCCACATGACCGGCCGGATGGTGGCCGGCGCCCGCAAGCGGCCGGAGTCGACCTTCGACCACGAGGTCGTGCTGGCCGCCTGCGAACGGTTCGGGGTGGCCGTCGAGGTGAACTCGAGACCGGAGCGGCTCGACCCGCCCCGCCGGATCCTGCGCGACGCGGTCGCGGCCGGGTGTCTGTTCAGCATCGACACCGACGCGCACGCGCCGGGCCAGCTCGAGTGGCAGCCCTACGGCGCCGCCCGCGCGGCCGAGTGCGAGGTGCCGGCCGAACGCGTCGTCGACACCTGGGGCGCCGACGACCTGCTGGCCTGGGCCGCCGACCACTGGCACCGCCCCGCCTGACCCGGGAGGGCGGTTGCGTTGGAGTGCACTCGAACTCCTAGCGTGGGGTCGTGACCGCCGCCGTGAGCACGCCATCGCCGTCGTACCTGTCGATCCGCGAGGTGTCCGAGCAGGTCGGGCTCACCGATCACACGTTGCGGTGGTACGAGCGGATCGGGCTGCTCGACCGGGTGGCGCGGGGTTCGGACGGCCGGCGCCGGTTCACGGCCGCCGACGTCGGGTGGCTGAAGCTGCTGGCGAAGTTGCGGCAGACCGGCATGCCGGTGGCGCAGCTGCGCGAGTACGCCGAACTCGTCCGGGCCGACGCCAGCATCCCGGAGCGCCGGGCGTTGCTGGTGGCGCACCGCGAGCACGTCGAGGCGCAGATCGCGGAGCAGCAGGCCTGCCTGGAACTGCTCGACCACAAGATCGCCAACTACGAACGGTGCCTCGCGACGCCCACGGAGGTGTCGGCGTGAGCGCCCCGCTGGCCGGCGCGACCCTCGGCACGGGCGCGGCCGCCCTGGCGACCTCGGCCCAGGGCCTGGGCTGCATGGGGATGAGCGAGTTCTACGGCGCCACCGACTGGGATGCGTCGATCGCGACCATCCACCGAGCGCTCGAACTCGGCGTGACCCTCATCGACACCGCCGACGTCTACGGCGACGGGCACAACGAGGTGCTGGTCGGCCGCGCGCTGGTCGGGCGTCGTGACCAGGTGCAACTGGCCACCAAGTTCGGGATCGACCGGTCGCTGGGTGACGACCGCCGTGCCGTCCGCGGCGCGCACGCCTACGTGAAGCGGGCCTGCGACGCGTCGTTGCAGCGGCTCGGCGTGGACCACATCGACCTGTACTACCTGCACCGGCCGCCGCAGGACGCCGAGATCGAGGAGACGGTCGGGGCGATGGCCGAACTGGTGGCCGAGGGCAAGGTCCGCCACCTCGGGGTCTCGGAGTTCGACGGCGACCTGCTGCGGCGCGCACACGCCGTGCACCCGATCACCGCGCTGCAGTCCGAGTACTCGCTGTGGGAGCGGTCGGTCGAATCGGTGACGCCCGTGATGGTCGAACTGGGCGTCGGGCTGGTGCCGTACTCACCGCTGGGCCGCGGCTTCCTGACCGGGACGGTCGACGTGAACGCCTTGGACGACAAGGACTTCCGGGTGCGCAACCCGCGCTTCGCGGGCGACGCGGGCCGGGCCAACCTCGCGATCGCCCAGACCGTGAAGGACGTCGCCGGCCGCCTCGGCGTCGAGCCCGCGCAGGTGGCCCTCGCGTGGGTGTACGCACAGGCCGACCGGCTGGGCGTGGCGGGCGTCGTCCCGATCCCCGGCACCAAGCGGCGCAAGTGGCTGGAGCAGAACGTCGCCGCGACCGGCATCACCCTCGACGCGGACGCGCTCGCCACCCTCGCCCCGCTCTCGGACCAGGTGCAGGGCGCCCGCTACGCGGCGGTGACACTCCAGCCGTCCCGCTGATCTCCGCTAACAGTCCGCGAGTGGCGACCTACGGCGTTGAATGGGCAGATGTACCTGGCCATTCACCGGGCGAAGTCGCCACTCGCGATTTCAGGTGACGGCATTCGAGGGTCGGTCAGGTTCGTTCAGGAGTCGCCGCCGACCGTGCCGGCGCCCGCGGCGGCGACGTCGAGCAGGTCGTACTTGGCGATCGCCTCGACGGGTGCCTCGGCCTTGACCTCGCCCCGGCGGGCCAACTGCTCCAGCACGGCGACGACCACCGACGGCGCGTCGACGTGGAAGAAGCGACGGGCGGCGCCGCGGGTGTCGGCGAAGCCGAACCCGTCGGCACCGAGCGACTGGTAGCGGCCCGGCACCCAGCGCGAGATCTGGTCCGGCACGGCCCGCATCCAGTCCGACACCGCGACGACCGGGCCGTGGACGTCGGCGAGCGCCTCGGTCACGTACGGCACCCGCGGCGGCTCGGCCGGGTTGAGCAGGTTGTACCGCTCGCAGTCCACTGCCTCGCGGCGCAACTCGTTCCACGAGGTCACCGACCAGACGTCGACATCGACGTTCCACTCCTCGCCGAGCATGCGCTGCGCCTCCAGGGCCCACGGCACCCCGACGCCCGACGCGATGACCTGCGCCCGCGGCCGCCCCTCGTGCTGGAGCCCGGGGGAGTGCAGGTAGAGGCCCTTGAGCAACCGCTCGACGTCGAGCCCCTCCGGCTCCGCCGGCTGCGCCATCGGCTCGTTGTAGATCGTCAGGTAGTAGAAGACGTCCTCGCCGAGCTTGCCGTCGGACCCCACCCCGTACATCCGGCGCAGCCCGTCCTGCACGATGTGCGCGATCTCGTACCCGTAGGCCGGGTCGTAGGCGACGACCGCGGGGTTCGTCTCCGCGATCGCGTGCGAGTGCCCGTCCGCGTGCTGCAGGCCCTCGCCCGTCAGCGTGGTCCGACCGGCGGTCGCTCCCAGGACGAAACCGCGGCCGAGCTGGTCGGCGAACTGCCAGAACTGGTCGCCGGTGCGCTGGAACCCGAACATCGAGTAGAAGACGTAGACCGGGATCATCGGCTCGCCGTGCGTGGCGTACGAGGTGCCGGCGGCGATCAGCGACGCGGTCGAGCCGGCCTCGCTGATGCCCTCGTGCAGGATCTGCCCGGTCGTCGACTCCTTGTAGGACAGCAGCAGTTCGCGGTCGACCGCGTCGTACTCCTGGCCGTGCGGGGAGTAGATCTTGGCGGTCGGGAAGAAGGCGTCGATGCCGAACGTGCGGGCCTCGTCGGGGATGATCGGCACGAACCGCTTGCCGATCTCCTTGTCCTTGATGAGGTCCTTGAACAACCGGACCGTGGCCATGGTGGTCGCGACCTGCTGCTTGCCCGAACCCTGGCGCAGTTCGGCGAACATCGAGTCGGCCGGGACCGGGAGCGGCTTCGCCCGCACGACCCGCTTGGGCAGGTAGCCGCCCAGGGCCGCGCGCCGCTCCTTCATGTACGCGATCTCGTCGCTCTTCTCGCCCGGGTGGTAGTAGGGAGCGAGGTCGGCCTCGAGTTGGGCGTCGGTGAGCGGGATGTAGAGGCGGTCGCGGAACGCCTTGAGGTCGGCCACCGTGAGCTTCTTCATCTGGTGGGTCGCGTTGCGGCCCTCGAAGGAGTCGAGCGTCCAGCCCTTGACCGTCTTTGCGAGGATGACCGTCGGCTGCCCGGTGTGGGCACGCGCTGCCTCGAACGCGGCGTAGACCTTGCGGTAGTCGTGACCGCCGCGCGAGAGCTTGCGCAGCTCGTCGTCGCTCATGCCCTCGACCATCTTGCGCAGCCGCGAGTCGCCGCCGAAGAAGTGCTCGCGGATGTAAGCGCCCGACTCGACCGCGTACTTCTGGAACTGGCCGTCGACGGTGCTGTTCATCTGGTTGACGAGCACGCCGTCGATGTCGCGGTGGAGCAGCTCGTCCCAGCCGCCGCCCCAGATCACCTTGATGACGTTCCAGCCGGCGCCGCGGAACATGCCTTCGAGTTCCTGGATGATCTTGCCGTTGCCGCGCACCGGGCCGTCCAGGCGCTGCAGGTTGCAGTTGACGACGAAGATCAGGTTGTCGAGCTTCTCGCGGGCCGCGACGCCGATGGCGCCGAGGGACTCGACCTCGTCCATCTCGCCGTCGCCGAGGAACGCCCACACGTGCGAGGCGCTGGTGTCCTTGATGCCCCGGTTGTGCAGGTACCGGTTGGCCTGGGCCTGGTAGATGGCGTTCATCGGACCGAGTCCCATCGACACGGTCGGGAACTCCCAGAAGTCCGGCATGAGCCGCGGGTGCGGGTACGACGACAACCCGTGCGGCGCCTTCGACTTCTCCTGCCGGAAGCCGTCGAGCTGGGTCTCGGTGAGCCGGCCCTCGAGGAAGGCGCGGGCGTAGACGCCGGGCGAGGCGTGGCCCTGGAAGTAGACCTGGTCGCCCATGCCGGTGGCGAGGTCCTTGCCGCGGAAGAAGTGGTTGAAGCCGACCTCGTACAGCGAGGCGCTGGAGGCGTACGTCGCGATGTGCCCGCCGACGCCGATGCTCGGCCGGTTCGCCCGCGACACCAGCACCGCCGCGTTCCACCGGATGTACGCCCGGATCCGCCGCTCGATGTGCTCGTCGCCGGGGAACCACGGCTCGCGCTCGGGCGGGATGGTGTTGAGGTAGTCGGTGCTGCGCAGGGCCGGCACGCCGACCTGACGTTCGCGCGCGCGTTCGAGCAACTTCAGCATCAGGAACCGGGCTCGTGTGCGGCCGTCGGCGTCGAGGGCGGCGTCGAACGACTCCAGCCACTCGCGCGTCTCCTCGGGGTCGATGTCCGGGAGTTGCGTGGGCAGGCCGTCGGTGATGATCGAGAAGCGGTCGCGCGTCACACGGCCAGTGTCCTCCATGGCGGTCCCGGGCGGACAGTGCGCACCCCACGGGATCGGGCGGCGGGCCCGCGCGCCGCCCGATCAGCCGTTCGGCATCCGACGGGCCCCTGCCCGGTTGGCGCAGCGGGTCCGATGTGGTGGACTACCGGACGACGCGACCGCCACAGGTTCGGCCGCGCTCTGCTGCGGAGGAGTGAGGCTGTTCCGTGACGACGCCGACGGGTGCCGCCGCGCGCATGGGCTTCAAGCCCGGCACGATCGTGCAGGAAACTGGGTTACGACGACGACGTCGACCACGAATTCCGCGATGAACTCGAGGGTCTGATCGGCGAGGAACTGCTCGACGAGGACTCCGACGAGGTCGTCGACGTCGTCCTGTTCTGGTTCCGCGACGGTGACGGTGACCTGGTCGACGACCTCGTCGACGCCATCGCCCCGCTCGCCGACGAAGGCTGCGTGTGGCTGCTGACCCCCCGCCGTGGCAAGGCGGGGTACGTGGAGCCGTCCGACATCTCCGAGGCGGCACCGATCGCGGGTCTCACCCAGACCTCGATGGCGACGGTCGGGTCCGGGTGGTCCGGCGCCAAACTCGCCAGCCGCCGCAGCGGGAAGGGCGGCCGGTGACCGCGGCGGCAGCCGACGCCACGACCGACGGCACGGCCGGTCCGTCGGTCGGTGACCTCGCGCCGGACTTCTCGCTGCGCGATCAGAACAACGAGGTCGTCACGCTGTCGGAGTACCGCGGCGAGAAGGCCGTGCTCGTGGTCTTCTACCCGCTGGCGTTCACGGGGATCTGCTCCGGCGAGCTCACCGGCATCCAGGTCGCGATCGACGCGTTCAGCACCGCCGCCGTGCAGGTCGTCACCGTCAGCGTCGACTCGGTCCCGACCCACCGGGTGTTCGCCGACCAGTACGGCTTCGAGTTCCCGCTGCTCGCGGACTTCTGGCCGCACGGCGCGGTGGCGACGGCGTACGGCTGCTTCGACGAGGCCGCCGGCATCGCCACCCGGGGCACCTTCCTCGTCGACCGGGACGGCGTGGTGCGCTTCGTCGAGCGGTTCGGTGCGGGGCACTCCCGCGATCCACGGGCCTGGCTCGACGCGATCGACGCCCTGGCCTGAAGCGTCGTCGAGCCGGCGCCGCCGTCACCGGCCGTAGCGCTCCGCGAGTCGCTGCTCGACACTCTGCGGCTGCTTGGCGGGGTTGACGGGCACCAGTTCGGCGCCCGGCCGACGCTCGGCCCGGTTGCGTTCGGCCTGCGCCTCGCGGGCCGCAGCGTCCTCGCGGGCGCGTTTACGGTCGGTGCGGACCATGACGAGCGGGGCGGCGAGGGCGAGACCCGCGAACAGGTACCACTGCACGATGTAGGCCAGGTGCTGCAGTTCGAACGCGCCGCCGGCGGGGTTCGACAGGTCGGGCGCGGCGATCGCGGTCAGCCCGGACGTGCCCGCCTGGCCGGCCTCGAGTTCGACGTAGCCCGCGTAGACGTCGGTGCGGAGTCGCGTCGCGGCCGAGGCGGCGTTGACGACGTCGACCTGACCGTTGCCCAGTGCACGGAACTTGTCGTCGCCGGTGTCGGTGGGCTGGGTGCGCGCGGTCACGGTCACGGTCCCGGTGGGCGGCGGCGGGACCGCGGTCGGGGCGAGCGTCAGCGAGGTGTCGGCCACGAACCCGCGCACGACGAGCAGCGTGGGGCCGGCCGTGGTGCGCAACGGCGTCAGCACGAAGTACCCGGAGCTGCCCGCGACCTGCTGGCGCCGCACGAGCAGCTGGTCGGCCGCCTGGTAGGTGCCGGTCACGGTGACCGCGCGGAACTCGACGGTGGCCGCGCTCGGCGCGGCGCCGTGCCCGACGAGCGGCAGCACCGAGGCGACCGGCACGGCGGTGTCGCCGGCGTTGCGGCGCAGGTCGGCGTTGGCCAGGTGCTTGCCGTCGTACCGGACGATCTGCCAGGTGCCGGCCACGACGCACACGACCGCCACCACGACCATGAGCGCCGTGAGCGCGGCGTAGCGCGAGGACGCGAGGTCTCGCACCAGTCGCCGCACGGGCCCACGATACGGACGGCACGCCGGCGCCCGGCCGGTAGCCTGACGCGGTTCCCGCACAGATCGGGGCGCTTAGCTCAGCGGTAGAGCACTCGGCTTACACCCGAGCGGTCGGCGGTTCGAACCCGTCAGCGCCCACCGTCGCAGACCCGTCGGTGTCGCACTTCGTCCGGGCCTGTGCCGGTCTGCGTGCGCTCCGCATGATCCGGACCGGCCGTCGAGTGGCTCAGGCTTCACCTCTGGTTGATACTCCGACCGGCGCCTCCGGACGTGCCCCCGACGACCGGAGGCGCCCTCGTGCGTCCGGAGCGAAAGTTTCTCCAGCGAGCTGGTTAGACCGATCGCTTCCTGGGTAACTACTTCCTCGTCGGGCCGGTTCGGGGGAACCGCCCGGCGGCGCGGGGCCATGGGGGTGGTTCCCGCGATCGACGGCGCGAAGTCGGCGCCGTTCACGTCCGCCTCGCCCCACCCGTCGGATCGGGGGATCCGACGGGTGGGGGCGAGGTGTCGACACCGACTCCCGGGTTCCGTCGCGATTGCCCGGAACGACCGGTCCGTGTGTGACCCTCGTCGGCCCCAGGTGCTTGCGGGCAGGGCCACGTCAACGACAAGATCACTTCCACCCCGACGACTTCGCGTGGAAGAAGATCAGTCCCGTGCCCGGTTCCCGGTTGCTGCCGGCCGAGCAGCGCTCCGCGCTGCCGGCCGCACCCACCACCTCGTGGTGGTGGCGCACCCACGTGTTGGCCCGGTCGTGGCTCAACCGGCACCGCCACCGCTGGCTCGCGCCGGTGCTGATCTGCGTCCCGCCCGTCGGCGTCGCGATGCTGTGGGCCGGTGCCACCCGGCCGGGTCACAGCCGGCGGTGGCTCACCGCCGGAGCCGTGGTCTGGACGGTCGCGCTCGCGCTGACCGCCGTGGTCGTGACCTTGCCCAACGCGACGCGCGCCGACGCGGGATCGGCCCCGCCCGCTGCGGGTGGGCCCGCGCTCACCGCGCCGACCAGCGCCTCGGCCACCCCGAGCACCGACGTCCGCGCTGCGGCAGCGGCCGCCGCTGCGGTGCGGGCCGCGCCGGCCCGGACCGGCGGGGTCAACGCCGCGGCGATGACGACCGCCCCGGCCGCGGCCGACGGCGGAGCGGCGACGGGTGCGACGGCCGGTGGCGGCCCGGCTCAACCGACCGCGGTGGCGACACCACCTGCGCCCGCAGCCACGCCGACCCCGACCCCCGGCCGGCCCACACCGGACCCGTCGCCGAACCGCACCCCCGAGCGGCCCACCACACCGCCGCACACCAAGCCGTCGATCCCGACCGCCGACCCGTTCACCCGCTGCACGAACGAGGGCGCACACGCGCTGTCGCCGAACGGGTTCTCGCTGCAGTGCTTCCGCACCCCGATCGGCCTCTACTGGCTCTGGGACGGCCGCGGGCCCGAGTAGGTTCGTCCTGGTGACGCCGCCCCTCCCACCGACGGTGGGCGACGTCGTCGCGGCCCTGCAACGGCATTACCCGCCGCGCTGGGCGGAGGCCTGGGACTCGGTCGGACTCGCCGTCGGTGACCCCGCGACACCCGTGCGAGCGGTGGTGCTCGCGGTCGACCCGGTCGCGCCGGTGCTCGCCGAGGCGATCGGTCGCGGTGCCGGGTTGGTGGTCACCCACCACCCGTTGCTGCTGTCGGGCGTCACCAGCGTGGCCCGCACCGGCGGCAAGGGCGACGTGGTCCACGACGCCGTCCGTGCCGGTGTCGCGCTGTTCAACGCGCACACCAACGCGGACGTCGCACCCGACGGTGTCAACCAGGCACTCGCCGACGCCTTCGGACTCCTCGACTCCCGACCGTTGCTGCCTGCAACGGAGTCGGCGCTCGACCAGTTGACCGTGTTCGTGCCCCGCGCCGACGCCGACGCCCTGCTCGACGCGCTCGCGACCGCCGGTGCCGGCCGGCTCGGCGCCTACGACCGCGCCGCGTTCCGCTCCGACGGCCTGGGCACCTTCCGGCCGCTCGACGGTGCGACCCCGACCCTCGGGACGGTGGGGCAGCAGGAGACCGTCGAGGAGACCCGGCTGGAACTCGTCGTGCCCCGGGCCGTGCGCCGCGAGGTCGTGCGGGCGCTGCGGGCCGCGCATCCCTACGAGGAACCGGCGTTCGCGCTGGTCGAGCAGGTCGGCGAGCCGGGTGCGCGCGGGCTGGGACGGGTCGGACGCCTGCCCGACGCCGACGACGCTCGCGGGCTTCGTCGACCTGGTCGCGGAACGCCTGCCGGCGACGTCCTGGGGGATCCGCGCGGCGGGCGATCCGGATCGCCGGGTGGAGACCGTTGCGCTGTGCGGCGGTTCCGGGGCGTCCGAGACCGACGTCGCCCGAGCGGCCGGCGCCGACGTGTACCTGACCTCCGACCTCAAGCACCACGCCACCTCCGAGGCGACCACCGAGCTCGGCCCGGACGCGATGGGCCTGGTCGACGCCGCGCACTGGGCGACCGAGTGGCCGTGGCTGCCGGTGCTGGCGCGGCAGCTGCGGGTGTGGTTCGGTGACACGCTCGACGTGCACGTCAGCACCGTGGTCACCGACCCGTGGACGTTGCACCGCACGACACCGACCACCGTGGAGGCCCGTCCGTGAAGCAGGTTCGCTCGTGAAGGCCGATCCCGGCGCGCAACAGACCCTGCTCGACCTGCAGGGCATCGACACCGTGATCGCGCAGTTGCGGCACCGGCGGGCGACGCTGCCCGAACTCGCCCAGCTCGCCCGGTGCCACGAACGGGCCCGGCTCCTGCAGACCCAGAGCGCCGAGGTGCAGGTCCGCGCCGACGAACTCGACGACGCCACCCGCCGCCTCGAGCAGGACGTCGACACCGTGCGCACCCGGACGACCCGCGACAACGAACGACTCACCGCGGGTGGCATGCCCGGCAAGGAACTGGAACGGCTGCAGCACGAGATCGACTCGCTGGCACGCCGGCAGTCGGGCCTCGAGGACGAACTGCTGGAGCTCATGGAGCAGCGGGAGACCATCGAGGAGGAACTGGCGCTGGCGCGGCGCGACCGCGCGGAGATCGACGCCGACGTCGCCCGTCTGACCACGGCGCGCGACGCCGAGTTCACCACCATCGACGCCGATCTCGGGCACCGCACCGCCGATCGCGGTGGGATGGCCGCGAAGGTGCCCGCCGACCTGCTCGCGCTCTACGACAAGATCGCCGCCACGAACGGTGGGGTGGGGGCGGCGGAACTCGCGCAGCGCCGGTGCGAGGGCTGCCGGATCGAACTGGCCGGCAGCGAGTTGTCGAAGGTCCGCGGTGCCGCGCCCGACGACGTCGTCCGCTGCGAGAACTGCCGCCGGATCCTCGTCCGGACGGAACGCTCCGGCCTCTGACTCGATCGTGTGTACCCGGGCGTCGTGGTGACGCCTGGGTACACACGATCGGCGCGTTTGTCAGAGCAGGACGAGCGACGACGCCCACAGCAGCGTGGTCGCGACCACCAGCACGACCGGCACCGAGGCGACGCCGAGCAGGTGGAACTGCACGGCCCGCGGGCGTTCGTCGTCGGGCAGCAACCGCCGCCACAGCAACGTCGCGAGCGAGCCCGTGTAGCTGAGGTTCGGGCCGATGTTGACCCCGATCAGCACCGCGAGGACCGCAGCGGGATGCCCCGCGGTGAGGCCGACCATCACCAGCGTGGCCGGGATGTTGTTGACCAGGTTCGCCAGGACGGCGGCGATGGCGGCGAGCAGCAGCAGGGTCGCGAGGTCACCGGACGCGGTCGGCAGCAGGTCGCCCAGCCACCGGCCGAGGCCGTGCCGGGTGACGGCGTCGACCACCACACCGAGGGTGAGCACGAACAGGCAGAAGCCGATGTTGGCCTCTGCAACGATCCGCACCGGCGTGGTGGTGCGCCGGACCACGCGGGGGACGCCCAGCAGCAGCACCCCGCCCAGCGCCGCCCAGGCGGGCGGTACCCCGACCGCCGACGTCACCACGACCCCCACGACCGTCACCGCGAGAACCGCGAGGGCGTAGCGCGGGACGGGCGGGACGGTGACGTCCTCCGACCCGCCGGTGGGGAGGTCGCCGCGGAAGAACAGCCGCAGGGCGAGCCATTCCAGCGCCACGACCGCGACGAACGGCAGCAGCATCAACGCGGTGAAACGGCCGAAGGACAGTCCGGACTGCCCGAAGGCCAGCAGGTTGGTGAGGTTCGAGACCGGCAGCAGCAGGGAGCCCGCGTTGGCGAGATGGATGGAGGCGTAGAGGTGCGGGCGTCCGCGCACGCCGAGGCCCTGCACCGTGCGCAGGACGACCGGGGTGAGCAGCACGACGGTGGCGTCGAGCGTCAGCACGGTGGTCACCGCCGTCGCCAGCAGGACGGTGAGCAGCAGCAGGCGCCGGGGGGCGCCGCCGCTCGCGCGCCCGGTGAGCGCCCCGAGGAAGTCGAACAAGCCCTCCTCGGCGCACAACTGCCCGAACGCGAGGATGCCCGCGAGGAACAGGACGGTCGGCGTCAGTTGGCGCACCGTGGCGAGCGCGTCGGTGAGGGGCACGAGCCCCACCAGGACGACGAGGACCGCGGCCGGGACACCGAACACCGCCTCGTTGAGGCCGAACGGCCGTCGGATCGCGCCGACGAGGACGACGAGCAGGACGACCAGTCCGGCCGCTTCGGCCACGGATCAGCCGTTCCGCACGGCACGCACCGCGAGCCACGCGCCGACCGCCAGCCCGAACACCACGACCACGCGCCGCAGCCAGGTCTCGGAGATCACCCGGGTGAGCCGTCCGCCGACGAAACCCCCGACCAGCGCGGCCGGAGCGACCACGGCGACGACGACCCAGTCGATCGGGCCGCCGATGACGAACACCAGCAGGGCCGCGGTCGACACCACGATCTGCAGCAACGCCTTGACCGCGTTCTGCGCCCGGATGCCGCCGGCGTAGGTGAGCCCGAGCACCGCGAGCAGGATGACGCCGAGGCCGCCGCCGAAGTAGCCGCCGTAGACACCGGCCAGCAGCACCGCGGACGCGAGTGCGCCGTCACGGGTGACGCCGTGGCCGAGTTTCGCCTTGATGCGTGGGCCGAAACCCAACAGCAGCGTCGCGCCCACGACCAGCACCGGTACGACGGCGTCGAACGCCGATGCCGGTGTGACGAGCAGCAGGAAGGCGCCGACGACCGTGCCGACCGCGGCGAGCAGGCACATCGCGGTGATGCGGCGACGCTCCGCATGCCACAGCTCGGCGATCTGGTCACGCAGCGACGCGACGTTGCCGATGTAGCCCGGCCACAGGGCCACCGAGTTGGTGACGTTCGCGGGGACCGTGCCCAACCCGGACGCGACCATCACGGGGAAGACGATGAGCGAGCCGCCACCGGCGATCGCGTTGACGAACCCCCCGGCGAGTCCGGCGCCGGCGAGGGCGGCGATGCCGCCGGCGTCGAGAGAAGGCACCGAGGGAGCCTAGGCCGCGCCCCGTGACGGTCGGCCCGGGCACCGCTCCGAGGTGACCGCGGCCTCGCCGCACGCGTACGATCTCGCACGCGGCGGACGAGCCGACCGGGCGGCCGCGTCGACGTCGGACGAGTCATCCCCAGGATGGCGCGGACGGTGTCGCCGAGGAAAGTCCGGGCTCCACAGAGCAGGGTGATGGCCAACGGCCATCCGGGGTGACCCGCGGGACAGTGCCACAGAGAACAGACCGCCGACGGCAACGTCGGTAAGGGTGAAACGGTGGTGTAAGAGACCACCAGCATCCCGGGTGACCGGGATGGCTCGGTAAACCCCACCCGGAGCAAGGTCGAGAAGGAACGGCGCGAGCCGTTCCGCGCAGGCGTTCGAGGGCGGCCCGCCCGAGCCTGCGGGTGGACCGCTGGAGCCTGCCGGCGACGGCAGGCCGAGATGGATGGCCGCCACCCGCGGTCGTGAGACCGCGGGAACAGGACCCGGCTTACAGGTCGACTCGTCCGTCGCCCACCACCCGCGGGAGCTTCCACCTCGTGCTGTGGAGCTTGTGCTGTGGAGGGATTCTGGCCGGGCCGAGTGTGGGTACCGGGCACCGTGGAGCGTCGGGAGGCGGTCACGGACGGCAGGACCCGCCCGACCGTCGTCGCGGGGTCGTCATGGCGTCGCGCCAGAGGACTCACGCGTTCTACATCGCCTCGACATGAAAAGCGGTCGGCCGATAGCTTCTGGCGCTCTCAGGGTTCTGTGGAGGGGGCAGACCAGTGGTGCTGTGCCAGGAGTGCGGGCATCCCGTGCGACGGCCGCCCCGGTGGCTTCTGCGGCGGCTGCTGCGTCGTCCGTTCCCGTCCGATCACTGCGACTTCACCGTGGATGGCCCGCCGGGATTCGGCGACGAGTGCTGGTGCCAGCACGCGGTGCACGGGTCGCGACCCGGCTCTTGAGAGCCACTCCCGCGGGCCGTGCAGAGCAGCGATGGACTGCTCGACGCCCACGACCTGCGCGTGACGGACTCGACCCTCGCGTCTTCTTCAGGGGTGACGCACCGGGGTGTAGCGGTTCACGGGACGGCCGGCCGCACCGTACTCGAGGTCGAGCCGGACCAGGCCGCGCCGCTCGAGGCCGGTGAGGCAGCGTTGCGCGGTCGGGCGGCTCATGCCGAGACGGTCGGCCACTCCCTGCGCGCCGAGCGGTTCCGGTGACGCCGTGACGACGTCGAGTACCCGCTGCATCGTCACGGGCAGGTGCGCCACGAGCGGGTCGTCGGCGGCGACGGGGCGCAGCAGGCCGTAGAGCCGGTCGATCGTCGCCTGGTCGGTCTCGGCGTCCTCCTCGGCGGCGAGTTCGTCGCGCCACCGGCGGTAGGCCAACAACTGGTCGCGCAACTGCACGAAGCCGAACGGCTTGACCAGGTAGTACATCGCGCCCGACCGCATCGCGCTGCGGACGGTGTGCACGTCGCGCGAGGCGGTGATGACGATGCAGTCGGGCACCACGTCGGTGGTCTCGGGCAGCGTGCGCAGCAGCGACAGGCCGTCCTCGTCGGGCAGGTAGAGGTCGAGCAAGAGTAGTTCGGGGCGCTGCTCGACGATCGCGGTCCGCGCCTCGGCGGCGGTGTGGGCCTGGCCGACACACCGGAACCCCTCGACGCGATCGAGGCTCGCGGCGTGGATGCCGGCAACGCGGTAGTCGTCGTCGACGACGAGGGTGTCGATCATCGCGCGAGCTCCCCGGCCGGGACGACCGCCGACGTCTGGGCCCGCGGCAGCCGGACCACGAACCGGGCACCGCCGTCGTTGGTGACCTCGATCCGCCCCTGGGCGCGGTGGACGATCCGTTGCACCAGGGCGAGGCCGATGCCGCGCCGGAGTTCGCCGCGTTCGGGTTTGGTCGTGAAGCCGTCGACGAACACCTGCTCGAGGTCGGCGTCGGGGATCCCGGGGCCGGAGTCGCGGACCTCGACGACGACGTCGTCGTGGTCGTCGAGCCGGACCGTCACCGTGCGCGGGCCGGGCCGGCCGGCGAGCGCCTCGATCGAGTTGTCGACGAGGTTGCCGATCACGGTGACCAGTTCGGCCGACCGGCTGGTGGGTTGCGCGAACCGGCTGGTGGGGTCGACGCGCAGTTCGACCCCCTGCTCCGAGGCCACGGTGATCTTGGCCAGGAGCAGGGCGGCCACCGTCGGGGGGCCGATGCGGGACCGGATGTCGTCGGCACGCCCTATCGGCCCCGACGTGAGCTCGGCGAGGTACTCGCTCGCTTCGTCCTGGGCGCCGAGTTCGAGCAGGCTGGTCATGACGTGGAGCCGGTTGGAGAACTCGTGCTCCTGCGCCCGCAACGCGCTCGTCAGCCCGTGCAGCGACCGCAGTTCCCGCAGCAGGGCCTCCATCTCCGAACGGTCGCGCAGCGTGGTGACCGACCCGACGAACCGGCCGCCCACCTCGACCGGCCGCCGGTTCACGACCAGGAGGAAGTCGTCGGACAGCACCATCTCGTCGACGGCCGCGCCCGACCCGCTGACGACCTCGCGCACGCGCCCCGCGGGCAGCAGGTCGGCGATGTCGTGCCCGACCGCCCCCGGTGGCATGTGCAACAGTCGCTCGGCCTCGGCGTTGACCAACGACACGCGGCCGTGGGGGTCGCACCCGAGCACGCCCTCGCGGATGCCGTGCAGCATCGCCTCGCGTTCCTGCAGCAGCGAGGCGATCTCCGGCAGTTCGAGTCCGAAGGTGACGCGCTTGAACCGGCGGGCCAGCAGCCACGACGCGAGCACGCCGAAGCCCAGCACCAGCAGCGAGTACAGGACGATCGCCACGATCTCGTGGTGCTGGGCGACCACGACCTGACCCGCGAGGATGCCGACCGACACCTGGCCGATGACGTGGTGGGCGGAGTCGAACACCGGTGCCTTGCCGTTCGCCGAGCGCCCGAGCGAGCCGTGGTCGATCCCGGCGTGCTGCTGGCCGTCGAGCACCGCGACCGGTTCCTCGAGCTGCTGCCCGATGAGCTGGGCGAGCGGGTGCGAGTAGCGGATCCCCTGCCGGTCGGTCACGACGACGTACGCGGCGCTGCCACGGGCCACGATCGATGCGGCGAGCTGCTGGACGACCCCGTTCGGGTCGGGGCGTCCGGTGGCGAGTCCGGCCGTGACCTGCGGGAGCGTCGCGACGGTGGTCGCCACCGCGACCGCGCGCTGTTCGTACTGGTCGTCGAGCGTGCGCCCGCTCACCCACACGTAGAGACCGCCGCCCAGTGCAACGGTCACCACCAGGATGCCGAGCACGCCGACCTGGATCTGGCCGGCCAGGCTGTTCCACCGACCCCGACGGCGTCTCACCACCTGTTCCACCTCCGTTCACCGCGTCGTCGCGGTGCGACTGGCATGGGAGCACACCGCACCGGCGATGCCAACCCACGCTGAGCAGAACGCACGAAAAGGTCGGCAACGGTCAGGACCTGAACAGAACCGCGTGAAGGCAGCGCAACGACGGGGAGTCGTGAACATCAGGCGAATGTCTCCCGCGTCACGTCGCCGGTTCCTAGCGTCTGCCGCACTCACCGGCCGACCGGGCCGGGGGACCTCCCGGAGGACAACGCATGCCGAACCCGCCCACCGTCGGGCGCACGGACAGCCCACCGACCGTGTCGCTCGATGACGTGACCAAACGCTTCCGCGCGCCGGACGGCTCGGTCTTCACCGCCCTCGAGCACCTGAACCTCACCGTCGAACCCGGCGAGTTCTGCGCCGTGGTCGGCCCGACCGGCTGCGGCAAGTCCACGACCCTCACGCTGGTCTCCGGCCTCGAACCCCCGAGCGAGGGCGAGGTGCGGGTCGACGGCCGGCCGGTCGCCGGGATCACCGAGGGTGTCGGCTTCGTGTTCCAGACCGACGCGATCCTTCCGTGGAAGAACGTGGTCGACAACATCGCGTCGGGCCCGCGCTTCGCCGGCGTCAACAAGCGCGAGGCGTACACGCAGGCCCGCGACTGGGTCGACCGGGTCGGCCTCGCCGGCTTCGAGGACCGCTACCCGCACCAGCTCTCCGGCGGCATGCGCAAGCGGGTCGCGCTCGCGCAGACCCTCATCAACTCACCGCGGATCCTGCTCATGGACGAGCCGTTCAGCGCACTCGACGTGCAGACCCGGGCGCTGATGTCGAGCGAGCTGCTCGGGCTGTGGGAGTTGACCCGGCCGGCCGTGCTGTTCGTGACGCACGACCTCGAGGAGGCGATCGCGCTGGCCGACAAGGTGGTCGTGCTCACGGCGGGACCCGCCGCCACGGTCAAGGCGACGTTCCGGGTCGACCTGCCCCGGCCGCGGGTGGTGCAGGAGATCCGGTTCGACGAGCGCTTCGTGGCCATCTACCAGGAGATCTGGGAGGCGCTGCGCGCCGAGGTCGACACCGCCTACGCCCAGACGACCACGGCAGGAGCCCGGGGATGACCGACACCGCACACGTCCGGGCGGAGACACCCCCGACGGCGACCGGCCGGCCCGCCGGCACCCGGTCGCCGGAACGCTCGGTGAAGGCGGCCCGTCGCCGCTCGGCCGTGCTGGTCAACCTGACCCGCATCGGGATCGTCGTGGTGATCCTCGGCGGCTGGCAGTGGCTGACCGGCAACGGCACGCTCGACCCGTTGCTGTACGGCCGCCCGACCGCCGTGGTCACCCGGCTCAAGACGTGGATCACCGACGGCACCGCGATCGGCTCGCTCGGCGACCAGATCGCCGCGACCATCGAGGAAGCGCTCATCGGCTTCGTGATCGGCACGGCGCTCGGCATCGTGTTCGGCGTCGCGCTCGGGCGGATCCCGTTCCTGGCCGAGGTCTTCACGCCGTTCATCAAGGCGGTCAACGCGCTGCCGCGCATCGTCCTCGGCTCGATCTTCGTGCTGATCCTCGGCCTCGGCCTGTCGTCCAAGGTGCTGCTCGTCATCGTCCTGGTGTTCTTCGGCGTCTTCTTCAACGCCTTCCAGGGGGTGCGGGAGGTCGACCGCAACTACATCGCCAACGCGGCGATCATGGGCGCGTCGAAGTGGCAGATCACCCGGCAGGTGATCCTGCCCTCGGCGTTCACGTGGATCATCGCCAGCCTGCACGTCAGCTTCGGCTTCGCACTCATCGGCGCGATCGTCGGTGAGTTCCTCGGGGCCCAGCAGGGCCTCGGCTACCTGATCAAGAACGCCCAGGGCAGCCTCGACGCCAACGGGGTCTGGGCCGCGATGTTCATCATGGCCCTCGTCGCGC
Organism: Melastoma dodecandrum; assembly: GCA_029817715.1. Taxonomy (NCBI): domain Eukaryota; kingdom Viridiplantae; phylum Streptophyta; class Magnoliopsida; order Myrtales; family Melastomataceae; genus Melastoma; species Melastoma dodecandrum. Next base: position 2,691,187 of record JARUPY010000535.1, read on the forward strand.
TCGCCGCCGAGTTCCTCATCACCCGGCTCGAGAACCGGGTGCTGCGCTGGCGGCCCAGCCAGCTGGCCGACCGCACCTCCGGACTCTGATCCGTCACCACTGTTGCACCCTGCACCACTTCTGCAGTTCCCCACCCCGTTCCACTCTCCGCACAACGCCGTAGGAGGCACGATGCCCGCACGTCCCACCCGGTTGGCGATCACCGCGATCGCGGTCGCCACCCTCGCCACCGCCGGATGCGCCTCGAAGGTGTCCGGCACGACCACCCAGGCCGGCGCCACCAACGGCGCCAAGGTCAGCATCATGGTCGGCGGCATCGACAAGCAGATCTACCTGCCGTTCATGCTCGCCGAGCGGCTCGGCTACTACAAGGACGCCGGCCTCTCGGTCACGCTGTCCGACGAGCCGGCCGGATCCGACGCCACCACCGCGATGATCGCGGGCCAGGTCGACGGAGTCGTCGGCTTCTACGACCACACCATCGACCTGCAGGCCAAGGGCAAGCAGACCGAATCGGTGGTGTCCATGCTGCAGGTGCCCGGCGAGGTCGAACTGTGCCGCAGCGACCTCAAGGGTGTCATCAACTCGCCGGCCGACTTCAAGGGTCGCAACCTCGGGATCACCGACCCGGGATCGTCCACCGACTTCCTCACCCAGTACCTGTCGCAGAAGAACGGAGTCGACCCCACGGCGACCAAGCGCATCGGCGTGCAGGCCGGTGCCACGTTCATCGGGGCCATGACCAACAAGTCGATCGACTGCGGCATGACCACCGAGCCGACCGTGTCGAACCTGCTGAACTCGGGGAAGGCGTTCATCCTCGAGGACATGCGCACCGCGGCCGGCGCCCAGAAGGCCCTGGGCGGTGAGTACCCCGCGACGTCGCTGTACATGACCACGGCGTATGTCGACAGCCACAAGGACACCGTCCAGAAGCTGGTCAACGTCTACGTCAAGACGCTGAAGTGGATCCAGACGCACACCGGTTCGCAGGTCGCGGACCAGATGCCGCCGGACTACTACGCAGGTGTCGGCAAGGCGGCGTACGCCGCGGCGTTCGACAGCGAGAAGGGCATCTACAACCCGACGGGTGTCATGCCGGCGAGCGGCCCGGCCACCTGCCTGGCCGTGCTGTCGGCCTTCCAGCCCGACGTGAAGGGCAAGACGATCGACCTGGGCGCGACCTACACCGACCAGTTCGTGAAGTCGGCGACCGGCTGACGCGAACGCGCACGGCGACGGGGGTCCGGGATGTTCCCGGGCCCCCGTCGTCGTCGCGTGCGACAGGTGCACGGTGCAACCGACGGGCGACGAGCACCGCTGGGTGGGGTATGACTGCACCATGACGCTCGTCGGTGGGACGGGTGGTGGCGCACTGGGAGTTGATGTGGCGGACCTCGACGGCACGTGGTGGTGGTGCATGAAGCACGAACGCCCGGAGCAGTACGAGAACACGGATTCCCCCGATCGTCTCGGACCTTTCTCGACGGAGAGCGAAGCTTCCCAGGCGCTGCGGACGATCGCCGACCGCGAGCAGGAGTACGAGCGCGAGGACGAGGACGACCGCTGACGGCGTCGCTCTCGAGATGCGCCACACCGTGTCGCCGTGGATCATGCGGCGTGGCGTGTTGACGAAGTGGGTCGCTCATCGTCCACTTGTCCCTGACATCACGCGTGTTCGTTGCCCCGAGGAGGCCTGGCATGACCGCACCACGTAAGCGCGCCGCGGCGAAGACCGCAGCCAAGAAGACCGCCCCCGCGCGCAAGGCTGCGGCCAAGAAGACCGCGGCCAAGAAGACCACCGCGGCCAAGAAGGTCACGGCGGTGAAGAAGACCGCGGCCACGAAGACCGCGCCCGCGAAGAAGGCCGCGGCCAAGAAGGTCACGGCGGCGAAGAAGACCGCGGCCACGAAGACCGCACCGGCCAAGAAGGCCGCCGTCAAGAAGGTCACGGCGGCGAAGAAGACCGCAGCCAAGAAGACCGCACCGGCCAAAAAGGCCGCCGCCAAGAAGACCACCGCGGCGAAGAAGACGACCGCGGCGAGGAAGACGACCGCGGCCAAGAAGGCCGCGCCGGCGAAGAAGGCCGCCGCCAGGAAGACCACGGCCGCGAAGAAGACCGCCGCCAAGCGCGCGACCGCTGCCAAGAAGACGGTCGCCACCAAGGCGAGTGCCGTGAAGAAGACGGCTGCCACCAAGGCGACCGCGGCGAAGAAGACGGCGACCGCGAACAAGACCACGGCGGCCCGCAAGGTGGGTCAGCGTCGTCGATCGCCGCTGGCTCAGAAGCTCGCCCACGCGGCCGAGACCGTCGGAGCGGCGATCCAGACCGCGGCCGACGAAGCCAGCGACGCCGTCAAGCGCGCGGTGACCTGAGCTCTGCGACCTCGACGCGTGGTGTCGCATCGGGCCGCAGGTGACAGATCCGCTGTCGCCTCCGGCGCTCGAGGTCACCTCACCGCACGTCGGCATCGGCGACCGCTCCTCGTGGGCGGTCGCCGATGCGTTTCTCAGTCCAGCGCGCGGCGGCGGAAACCCAGCAGGCCCAGCACGAGGAACAGCGCGGTCCAGGCGAGCATCGCCGGCACGCTGATCCACACCGACAGGTGCGGCACGGCCGGCACCAGCGCGGCACGGGTCGCCTCACTGACGTACGTCAACGGGTTGAACGCGGTGACGACCTGGAACCACCGCAGCGTCGACAACGACGGCCACGGGTACTGCGTGCAGCCGGTGAAGATCAGCGGGGTGAGGATCAGCGCGAACATGATGTTGATGCGGCTGACCGGCACGAGGGTCCCGAGCGTCATCCCGACCGCCGAGCCGAGCAGTGAGCCCACGACCACCGACACGATCAGCAGCAGCACGCCGTCGGCGTGGAGCGGGATCGACCCGAGCACCCACACCCCGATCGGGAACATCACCGCGGCGGCGATGATCGCCCGCAACGTGGCGAAGACGATCTTCTCGACCGCGACCCACATCACGGGCATCGGCGCGAGCAGGCGGTCCTCGATCTCGCGGCTGAACGAGAAGTCCAGGACGAGCGGGAGAGCCGTGCCCTGCAGTGAGGTCAGCATGGCGGTGAGCGCGACGATGCCGGGGAACAGCAGATCGCCGTAGCCGCTCTGCGTGGCGCCGATCGAGGCGAGCACCTTGCCGAACACGAACAACAGGAACAACGGCTGCAGGAGCACCTGCGCGAGGAAGATCCACAGGTCGCGCCCGGTGACGAACAGGTCGCGCTGGAGCACCGCACCGAAGACCCGGTACGGCGACGGGACGGTGGTGTCCGGCGTGGTGGTCACCGCAGGCCCCTTCCGGTCATGGAGATGAAGACGTCCTCGAGCGTCAGCTCGCCGAGGCCGACGTCGGCGAGGGTGAGCCCGACGTCCTGCACGACGCCCGCCAACGGCGCGAGCAACGTGGCCGGGTCACCTTCGACGAACAGCCGCAACCGGGTGACGTCGTCAGTGCGGCCGCCGGGTTCGACCCGTTCCACGTGGGGGAGTGCGGCGAAGCGTTGCACGAGGCGCTGATCGTCGACATCACCGCGGACACCGACCTCCACGGTGCCGCTGCCGGGCAGCGAGCGGACCAGCGCCGTGGGGGTGTCGAGCGCGAGCACCTTGCCGTGGTCGACGATGCCGACGCGGTCGCACAACGTGCTGGCCTCGTCCATGTCGTGCGTGGTGAGCACGACGGTGGTGCCGCCGGTGCGCAGCTCGCGCACCCTGTCCCACACGAACAACCGCGCCTGCGGGTCGAAGCCCGTCGTCGGCTCGTCGAGGAACAGCACCCGTGGCCGGTGCATGAGCGCACGGGCGATCATCAACCGCTGCGCCTGACCACCCGAGTACTTGTCGGTCTTGTCGCCGCCACGGTCGCCGAGGCCGAACTGCTCGAGCAGATCGGTCGCCCGGGCCTCCCGCTCGGCCCGGCCCATGCCGTGGTACGCCGCGTGGAACAGCAGGTTCTGCCGCGCCGTCAGTTCGCGGTCGAGGTTCGGGCGCTGCGGCACCACCGCGAGACCCGCACGGGCCTGCACCGGGTGCGCGACGACGTCGACCCCGGCCACGGTGGCCGTTCCCGACGTCGCGAGCACGCGCGTGGTGAGCACGCCGATCGTCGTCGACTTGCCGGCGCCGTTCGGCCCGAGCAGCCCGAAGGTCTCGCCGTCGGCGACCTCGAAGCTGATGCCGTCGACCGCGTTGGTCGGGCGACCCTTGTAGCGCTTGACGAGCTCGGTGACGCTGACGGCCGGACGCACACCCCCATCTTCGACCTACGGGCCACCGGGATGTCAGCGGTAGGTGTGCTCCTCGGCCGGGAACGTCGCCGCGCGCACCTCGGCGGCGTAGCGGCGGGCGGCGTCGGCGAGATCGGCGCCGAGGTGGGCGAACTGCTTGACGAACTTGGCGGTGCGGCCGCCCTCGGGTGCGAAGCCCGCCATGTCCTGCCACACCAGCACCTGGGCGTCGGTCTCGACGCCCGCGCCGATGCCGATCACGGGGATCACCAGGTCGTGCGAGAGTTCCTTGGCCAGGTCGGCCGGAACCGCCTCGAGCACCAGGGAGAACGCGCCGGCCTCGACCACGGCGTGGGCGTCGTCGACGAGCGCATCGGCGGCCGCGCCGCGCCCCTGCACCTTGTAGCCGCCGAGGGTGTTGACCGACTGCGGCGTGAGCCCGAGATGGGCCATCACCGGGATGCCCGACTGCACCAGCAACCGGATGTGGGCGGCGATCTCGGCGCCGCCCTCGAGCTTGACGGCCTGCGCGCCGCCCTCCTTCATGAACCGGGTGGCGGTCGCGAGTGCCTGCTCGGGCGAGGAACGGTAGGTGCCGAACGGCAGGTCCGCGACCACGAGGGCGCGGGTGGTCCCGCGCACGACACCGCGGACGAGCGGCAGCAGCTCGTCGACGCTGACCGGCACGGTGGTGTCGTAGCCGTAGACGACGTTGGCGGCCGAGTCGCCGACCAGCATCACCGGGATGCCGGCCTCGTCGAACACCCGCGCGGTGGAGTAGTCGTAGGCGGTCAGCATCGGCCAGCGTTCGCCGGCGGCCTTGGCCTTGGCGAGGTCGAGGGTGGTCACGCGCCGGGAGGTCACCCCGCCGTACAGGACAGGCGTGTGCTCGCGCGGGCTCAGGATGTCGGTGCGTGCGGCGGCGTCGTCGCTCATCGTCGGTCTCCACCTGGTGTGCCTCGGGGCCGGCGAGCCGGTACCCGGGTGAGGGTGATGCGGACGAGTCCCAGGGTTGCCGCTGCGAGAGCCCGATGCAACACGAACGACATGAGGCGTGCGCCACGAACTGCTCGGACGTCCTAGGAGTCGGCCGCGTCAGGGGTGCTCGCGCCAGCGGTTGGTGATCGGCAGGCGGCGGTCCCGGCCGAAGTTCTTCTGGCTGATCTTCGGCCCCGGAGGGTACTGCCGACGCTTCCACTCGGCGGCGTCGACCATCCCGACGACGCGGGTGACCACCGCGGCGTCGAACCCCTCGGCGACCAGGTCGGCCGCGCTCGCGTCTCCGTCGACGTAGCCCCGCAGGATCGCGTCGAGCAGGTCGTAGTCGGGCAACGAGTCGGTGTCGAGCTGACCCGGCCGCAGCTCGGCCGACGGCGGCTTGCTGATCGAGTTCGGCGGGATCGGTTCGTGCTCGCCCGCGGCGAGCGCCGACGCGTTGCGCCACCGCGCGAGGCGGAACACCTCGGACTTGAGGACGTCCTTGATCGGGCCGTAACCGCCGACGGCGTCGCCGTAGATCGTCGAGTACCCGACGGCGAGTTCGCTCTTGTTCCCCGGTGCGAGCACGAGGTGGCCGTCGGTGTTGGACAGCGCCATGAGCGTCGTGCCGCGCACCCGGGCCTGCACGTTCTCCTCGGCCAACCCGGTGAGCGACAGCGCGGCGACGAACTCGTCGACCATCGGCGCGATCGCCACGGTCCGGTAGTGGGCGCCGAGGCGCCGGCAGAGGTCCTCGGCGTCGGACCGGCTGTGGTCGCTGGAGTAACTCGACGGCATCGAGACGCCGTACACGTTCCCGCCGCCGATGGCGTCGGCCGCGATCGCCGCGCACAGCGCCGAGTCGATGCCGCCGGAAACCCCCAACACCACCGAGCGGAACCGGTTCTTGCGGACGTAGTCGCGCACGCCGGTCACGAGCGCGTTCCAGACCTCGGCCTCGTCGGCGAGCCGGGGGGCGACGGTCGCGGTCACCGGCGCACGTACGGGCGCGGCGCCCGTGCCCGTGTCGACGTGCCGCACGGTGATCCCCGCGACCGTCGGGTGGTCGGCCACGTCGGCCGCGGCCGGCGCGACCTCGACGTCGACCACCAACAGGTCGGGGACGTACTGCGGCGAGCGGGCGAGCAGGGTGCCGTCGGCGGCCACCACGAACGAGGCGCCGTCGAACACCAGTTCGTCCTGGCCGCCGACCTGGTTGACGAACGCCACCGGGCAGCCGGCCTCGGTCGCCCGACGCGCGAGGAGGGGGAGCCGCACGTCGTCCTTGTTGCGCTCGTAGGGCGAGCCGTTGATGTTCACCACGAGCCCGGCCCGCGCCGCGCGGGCGGCCGCGAAGGGTTGCCCCTGCTGCCAGGCGTCCTCGCAGATCGTCATCGCGACGTCGGCGCCGCGGAACCGGACCACCGGCAGGTCGACACCCGGGCGGAAGTACCGCGCCTCGTCGAACACGCCGTAGTTCGGCAGGTGGTGCTTGTCGTACACGGCGACGATCCCGCCGTCGTGCACGAAGGCCGCGCAGTTGCGCGCACGGGGGCCGGTGTCGTTGGACAGGATCCCGCGGTCGTCGCGCTCGTGGCCGTCGAGGTAGCCGACCACCACGCCCAGGTCGCCCAGGCCCTCGACGGCGAGGGTCTCGGCGAGCGTCCGCAACGCCGCTCGGGAGGCGAGCCGGAACGAGCGGCGGAACACCAGGTCCTCCGGCGGGTAGCCGGTGAGGGTCATCTCGGGGAAGCACACCAGGTCGGCGCCCGCCGCCGCGGCGTCGCGGCACCCGGCGACGACGGCCGCCGCGTTCGCCGCGAGGTCTCCGACCACCAGGTCGATCTGGGCCAGGGCGAGGCGCAGGGTCGTCACCGCGCCAGTCTGTCAAGCCGGGCCGGTCCGGCGTGCCGGTGTCGCCGCTGACGGCCGTCCCCCCCGGAGCACAGGGCCACGTCAGGGGGGTCGCACGGCCGGTTCCCATGTCCGGTTCGTGATGTGGCGACACGCGGGGGTGCGGCGATCTTCCTCTACCATGAGACGACCCGTGCCCGGGTCGGCAACCTCATGTCCGTCGAGGTGCCCGGGTCCGTGGCGGAAGGGCGACCCGTGCTCCACCCCCCTCGTCAGCGTCGCGTGAGCGCCCGCGTCGGCCTCGCGGCCGGTGTGGGCGCGTCGGTCCTCGCGCTCGCCCTCGCCGGGTGCACCGCCGCGACACAGCAGCAGGCCGGTCCCGCCGCGACCACCTCCTCGGCCGCCCCGGCGCCGCGGACCTCCGACACCACCCCGCCCGCCGCCATCACCGTCACCCCGGCCTCGGGCACCGCCGCGGTCAACCCGGGGAGCCCGATCACCGTCACCACCACGGGCGGCATGCTCGGCAAGGTCGTGGTGACGGCCGCCGACGGCACCGCGGTGCCCGGCACGCTCGCCGCCAACGCCTTGACCTGGACCAGCAAGGCCACGCTCGCGTACGGCACCACGTACACCGTCGACGCCACGTCGAGCAACGCGGCCGGCACGGCGACCACCTCGCAGTCGACCTTCACCACGGTCAAGCCCGCCAACTACACGCTGCCCTACGTCAACACCGCCGCCGGCCTGTCGATCCAGGACGGCAGCACCTACGGCGTCGGCCAGACGCTGCAGATCCACTGGGACGAGGCGATCGGCGACCGCGCCGCCGCGCAGAAGGCCGTCACCGTCACCACCTCGCCCGCGCAGACCGCCGCGTTCAGCTGGATCGACGACCAGAACATGATGTGGCGCACCAAGGACTACCTGCAGCCCGGCACGAAGGTCACCGTCACGGCCAACGTCTACGGCGTGCAGGTCGGCCCGGGCCTCTGGGGCCAGAAGAACGTCAGCAGCTCGTTCGTCATCGGTGACTCGCACGTGTCGATCGCCGACGACTCCACCAAGATGATCACCGTCTACGAGAACGGCAAGGTCATCAAGACCATGCCCACCTCGATGGGCCAGGGCGGGATCATCACCTCCAGCTCGGGCAACAAGATCTCGCTCTGGACCAATTCCGGGCCGCACATGGTGATCATGAAGGCGTCGACGGTGCGGATGACCTCGTCGAGCTTCGGGCTGCCGAAGACCGACCCGCTGGGATACGACACGGTCGTCCAGTACGGGGTGAAGATCAGCCAGGACGGCGAGTACACCCACGCGGCGCCCTGGAACAACAACCTGGGCCAGAGCGACGAGTCGCACGGGTGCCTGAACCTGTCGACCTCCGACGCCCAGTGGATGTACGACTTCTCGCTCCCGGGCGACATCGTCGACGTCAAGGGCACGCCGCAGAACCTCGCGGAGTGGAACTCCGGGTCGTGGACCGTGCCGTGGAGCCAGTGGATCGCCCGCAGCGCGATCCCGGTCGCCTGACAGTTAACGTGTCGGCAAACGCCGACCTGACACACTGACGGCGTGGACCGTCAGCAGGAGTTCGTCCTCCACACCGTCGAGGAACGCCAGATCCGATTCGTCCGGCTGTGGTTCACCGACGTGCTCGGTTACCTGAAGTCGGTCGCGATCGCTCCGGCCGAGCTCGAGGGCGCCTTCGAGGAGGGGATCGGCTTCGACGGCTCCTCGATCGAGGGCTTCGCCCGGGCCAGCGAGAGCGACATGATCCTGCGGCCGGACCCGGCCACGTTCCAGGTCCTGCCGGCCCGCGGCGTGGGCGAGCACGGCGACTCCGCCCGGATGTTCTGCGACATCCAGATGCCCGACGGCGCGCCGAGTTGGGCCGACCCGCGTTACGTGCTGCGCCGGGCGCTGTCGAAGGCCGCCCAGAAGGGCTTCACCTTCTACACGCACCCCGAGATCGAGTTCTTCCTGCTGCGCGACCGTCCCAGCGACGGGACCGAGCCCAAGCCGATCGACAACGGTGGCTACTTCGACATGACCAGCCACGACACCGCGCACGACTTCCGGCGCACCGCCATCACCGCGCTGGAGGCCGTAGGTATCTCGGTGGAGTTCAGCCACCACGAGGTGGCGCCCGGCCAGCAGGAGATCGACCTGCGCTACGCCGACGCGCTGTCGATGGCCGACAACGTCATGACGTTCCGCTACGTCGTGAAGGAGGTCGCGCTCGGCCACGGCGCCAACGCGACGTTCATGCCCAAGCCGTTCATGCACCAGCCCGGCAGCGGGATGCACACCCACATGTCGCTGTTCGAGGGCGACCACAACGCTTTCCACGACCCCACCGACGAACTCAACCTGTCCAAGACCGCCCGCGCGTTCATCGCCGGGCTGCTCGCGCACGCCCGCGAGATCACCGCGGTCACCAACCAGTGGGTCAACTCCTACAAGCGGCTGTTCGGCTACTCGGCGCACGGTGAGCTGGTCGAGGCCCCGACCTTCGTGTGCTGGGGCCACGCCAACCGCTCGGCCCTGGTGCGGGTGCCGCGCTACAAGCCGGGCAAGGCCAACTCGACCCGGGTCGAGATGCGCTCGCCCGACTCGGCCTGCAACCCCTACCTCGCGTTCGCGGTGCTGCTGGCCGCCGGCCTCGACGGCATCGAGCAGGGGCTGGAACTGCCGGCCGGCGCCGAGGACGAGGTGTGGGCGCTCTCGGACTCCGAGCGGCTCGCGCTGGGCTACGACGAACTCCCGCACAACCTCGCCGACGCCCTGCGGGTCATGGAGCATTCCGAGCTGGTGGCCGAGACCCTCGGGGAGCACGTCTTCGACTTCTTCCTGCGGAACAAGCGCGCGGAGTGGGTCGACTACCGCGCCGAGGTCACGCCGTTCGAACTGCGCCGCTACCTCGGCCCGCTGTAGCTCCGGGCCGTCGCGCGCGGCGCTCTCGCTAACCTGGGTGCGTGGTCGACTCCCCGCGGTTCCTCGTGATCGAACCCGACGCGACCGACCCGGTCGCGCGGCTCGGGGACTGGCTGCGCGACGCCGGAGCCGACCTGCACGTCGTGCGTCCCCACGCGGGCGAGTCGGTGCCCGCCGACCTCGAGGGATTCGACGGCCTGGTCGTCATGGGCGGCACGATGAGCGCCGGTGACGACGCCGACCACCCGTGGCTCGCCGATGTGCGGGCCCTGCTCGTCACGGCCGTCGACACCGAGACCCCGACGCTCGGTGTCTGCCTCGGCTCGCAACTGCTCGGGCTGGCGCTCGGCGGGACCGTCGAGCGCAACCCGGAAGGCCCCGAGGTGGGTGCCGGTCTGGTGGCGAAACGTCAGGCGGCAGCGGGTGATCCGTTGTTCCGGGCGCTCCCCATCACGCCCGACGTGCTGCAGTGGCACGACGACGCCGTGACCGTGCTGCCGCGCGGAGCCGAGCTGCTCATGAGCTCGCCCGGCTGCGCCACGCAGGCGTTCCGGATCGGCCGGCTCGCGTGGGGCGTGCAGTTCCACATCGAGAACACCGAGGACATGGTGCGGGCCTGGACCGAGAGTGCGCGCCACAGCCCGACCCGCGGCGACCGTGACCTCGACGCCGTCGAGGCGACGGCGCTGGCGCTGCTGCCCGACGTCGAGCAGACCTGGCGCCCGTTCGCCGAGGCGTTCACCGAAATCGCCCGCGACCCGGGTTCGGTGCGGATCGCGCGCACGGTGCCGTCGTCGACCGCGGAACCGATCAGCGACAAGGACGCCATCCGCGCGGCGCTCGCCGCCGAGGCCGACGCCGCCCGGGGCATCGGGGTCACGCCGCCGGAAGCCCCGTACGGGCGTCCGCTCCCGCTGGCCGGTGACGGACGCCGGTGACCGACGTGAACGCGCCGGGCCAGCCCGCGCGCCCGGCCGACCAGCGTCGGGCGATGAGCGGCCGGCTCGCCCGGTTGGGTTTCCGCGACCCGGCCGGCGCCGCGGAACGCCTCGCCGCGCTCGGGTTGCCCGTGTTCGAGCCGGACACCGACGTCCCGACCGCCGACGGCGCCATCGCGCTCGCCGCGCTCGGCCGTGCCGCCGAGCCCGATCTCGCCCTCACCGCGCTCGAGCGGATCCTCGACGGCGGTGGGGATCCCGAGCTGATCTGGTCGTTGCTGGTCGACGACGTCGGCACCCGTGCCCGGTTGACATCGTTGCTCGGTGCATCGATCACGTTGGGTGAGCACCTCGCGGTGCACCCGGCCGACATCGCCGCGCTGCGCCAGGCCCCGCCCGCGAGCATCGCCGCGATCGAGCCGGTTGCGGCCGAGATGGCCGACCGCATCGTGCGTTCCGTCGGTGCCGATCCCGCGGACCCGGTGCGGGGGAGCGGTGGCCGACCAGCCGCGGTGAGCGGGACCGACGCCGTGCTCGCGTTGCGCGAGGCGTACTGGCGCGAACTGGCCACCGTCGCCGCCTGGGACCTCGCCGCGGAGATCGGCGTCGAGACGGTGTGCGACCTGCTGACCGCGCTCGCCGACGCCGTGCTCGCCGCGAGCCTCGCCGTGGCCTCGGCCGAGACCGGTGCGCCGCAGGCCACCCCGTTCCGGCTGGCGGTCATCGCGATGGGCAAGACCGGCGGCGGCGAGCTCAACTACGTGTCCGACGTCGACGTCGTCTTCGTCGCCGAACCCGGCGAGCACGACGGCGAGGCGGCCGACCCCGAAGCGGCGCTCGCCGCCGCGACCCGGCTCGCCGCCGCGATGATGCGGGTGGCCGGTGCCGCCGCGTGGCAGGTCGACGCCGCCCTGCGTCCCGAGGGCCGCGACGGGCCGCTCGTGCGCACACTCGCGTCGCACGAGGCCTACTACGGCCGGTGGGCGAGCACCTGGGAGTTCCAGGCGCTGCTCAAGGCGCGCCCGGTCGCCGGCGACGACAAGCTGGGCAGCGCCTACGCCGACCTGGTCTCGCCCCTGGTGTGGAGCGCGGCCGAACGGCCCGACTTCGTCAAGGACGTCCGGGCGATGCGACGCCGGGTGGTGGCGCACCTGCCGTCCGACGTCGCGCCCCGCGAGATCAAGTTGGGCCCCGGCGGCCTGCGCGACGTGGAGTTCGCGGTCCAGCTGCTGCAGCTGGTGCACGGCCGCAGCGACGAGTCGTTGCGGGCGCGGGCCACACTCGAGGTGCTCAACGCGTTGCGCGACGGCGGGTACATCGGCCGCGACGACGCCGTTTCCCTCGCCGACGCCTACGGATTCCTGCGCGTGGCCGAACACCGCCTGCAGCTGTGGCGGATGCAGCGGACCCACACCGTGCCGGCCGGCCACGACGCACGTCGCGGCCTGGCCCGCGCCATGGGGTTTCCGGCCGGACGACCGGGGTGACGCCGTCGCCGTGTTCGACGCCGAGTGGGCCCTGCACGCCCGCGAGGTCCGCCGACTGCACGAGCGGTTGTTCTACCGGCCGTTGCTCGAGTCGGTGGCGCGACTGCCCCGCGAGGAACTGCGGATGCCGGCGGACAAGGCCGCGGCCCGGCTCGCCGCGCTGGGCTTCGCGCGCCCGGAGCAGGCGCTCGCCCACCTGGAGGCGCTGACCCGCGGGGTGTCACGGACCACCCAGATCCAGCGGGCGTTGCTGCCGGTGCTGCTGCGGGAGTTCGCCGACGCACCCGACCCCGACGCCGGCCTGCTCGCCTACCGGCAGGTCTCCGACGCGCTCGGGACCACGCCCTGGTACCTGCGGTTGCTGCGCGACGAAGGCAAGGTCGCGTCGCGGTTGGCGTTCGTGCTGGGCGCGAGCCGCTACGCCGCCGCCATGCTGGTGCGCGCGCCCGAGGCGCTGCGGTTGCTCGCCGACGACGCCGACCTGGTCCCACGCGGGTGGTCGGACCTGGTGGTCAACTTCTCCGACGCCGCGCTGCGGCAGAACACCGACGATGACGGCGTCGCGGCCGTCGGCGTGATCCGCGGGCTGCGGCGGGTCGAACTGCTCCGCATCGCGTTCGCCGACCTGCTCGGCCTGCTCGACGTCGACGCCGTCGGTCGCGCGCTCGCCGACGTCACCGACGCCACAGTGCAGGCCGCGCTGTCGGTGGCGGTCCGGCACGCCGGTGAACCCGCGCGCCCGTTCGCCGTCATCGGCATGGGCCGGCTCGGTGGCCGCGAGACCGGGTACGGATCCGACGCCGACGTGCTGTTCGTGGTCGACGGCGACGACTCCGACCACGAGGCCGTCACGTGGGGGTTGTCGGTGGCGGCGACCGTGCGCCGTTTGCTGTCGTCGCCGTCGCCCGATCCGGCCGTCCAACTCGACGTCGACCTCCGCCCGGAGGGCCGTGACGGCCCGGTGGTCCGGTCATTGCGGTCGTACGCCGTGTACTACGAGCGGTGGGCCGAGACGTGGGAGGCGCAGGCGTTGCTGCGGGCCCGGCCGATCGCGGGCGATGCCGCGCTCGGGCAGCGGTTCACCGCGTTGATCGACGAGGTGCGGTACCGCCCCGACGGCCTGGAACCCGAGCAGGTCATGGAGATCCGCCGCATCAAGGCGCGGGTCGAGGCCGAGCGGCTGCCCCGCGGCGCCGATCCCGCGCTGCACGCGAAGCTCGGCCGGGGCGGACTCTCCGACGTCGAGTGGACGGTGCAGCTGCTGCAACTGTTGCACGCTGCACGAATCCCGGCGCTGCGCACGACCTCGACGCTCACGGCCCTCGACGCCGCGGTCGAGGCCGGGCTGCTCGAGCGCGACGACGTCGACGTGCTCGCCGCCGCGTGGCGCCTCGCCACCCGGGTGCGCAACGCGGTCCGACTCGTCCGTGACGCCCCGGGCGACGAGGTCCCCACCAGTGGCCCGGTGCTGGCGCTCCTCGCGGCCGAGACCGACGGCGCCGACGCCGATCCCGGCGTCGTGGTCGACGACTACCGCCGCCTCACCCGCCACGCCCGCCAGGTCGTCGAGCGCGTCTTCTACGACCGTCCCGAGGATCCCCGTCCGGTCTGAGGTCGGCGGTGCTGGGTCGGCGGCGTGCGTGGTGGCGGCCAAAAGGCGGACTTTTGCCGGTCCGGCGGTCCGACACGCCGGGGTTGGCGGCCGAAAGGCGGACTTTTGCGGGTCTGGCCGCCCGACAGGCCGGGGTTGGCGGCCGAAAGGCGGACTTTTGCGGGTCTGGCCGCCCGACACGCCGGGGTTGGCGGCCGAAAGGCGGACTTTTGCGGGTCTGGCCGCCCGACACGCCGGGGTTGGCGGCCGAAAGGCGGACTTTTGCGCGTCTGGCGGGCCGACACGCCGGGTGTCGTTCGGCCACCGGGGGAGTGTGGCGGACGGTTGTCCGGCCGGGCCGGGTGTGCCAGCGTGACGGGCGTGTCGGACGGATCGAGCGTGTACGACGCGGCGGGCGGCGAGGCCGGGCTGCGTCGGCTCGCGGCGGCCTGGCACGAACGGGTCCTCGCCGACGAGGTGGTCTCGCACGCGTTCAGCCACGGCTTCCACCCCGACCACACCGAACGACTGGCGGCCTACTGGGCCGAGGCGCTCGGGGGTCCGAGCACCTACACCGCGACGATGGCCGACGAGTCGACGGTGGTGCAGATGCACAGCGGGAACGGTCCGCACCCGGAGATGGACGCGCGGGCGATCGCGTGTTTCGACGCCGCGTTGGTCGACGCCGGCCTGGCGGGCGACGACCGTCTGCGCACGACCCTGCACGACTACTTCGCGTGGTCGACGACCGTGAGCCTGGGTCGGTACGAGGAGTCCGCCGCCGACGTGCCGGCGGACCTCCCGCTGCCCCACTGGTCGTGGGACGGACCGGAGACCTGAGTCGGAGACGACCGGCACCGTAGGCGGAGGTGCGGGACACAGCCGCTGCCTAGCGTTCCCGGCATGACCTCGGTACTGCAGCGACCCGAACCCGCCGACCTGCTCGCGCCGGACCGCCCGCGCCACGTGCTCGCCGTCGCGCTGGTCGCCGGGGTGTCGCTCGGAGTCGTCGACCTGCTGCTGCAGATCGCGTTGCCGTACCCGTGGGCGAACCTCGCGAACAGCAGCGCGGTGTGGGCGGTCGCGGCGTTCGGCTACGGCGCGTGGGTACGCGTCGCGAGCCCGCGGGTCGCGGCGGGCGGGGCCATCCTGCTGGTCACCGCGGTGGTCACCTACTACCTCGCGGCCGTCCCGGTGCTCGGTGACGAGGTGGCGAAACGTGTGGTCGCCGACCAGCCTGGCCTGGGCCGGCTTCGGCGTGATCGCGGGCCTGGTGTTCGGCGTGGCCGGATCGTGGTGCCGGCGTCCGGACTGGCGCGGGGTCGTGGCCGCCGCGACCGCCGGCGCGGTCTGCTTCGCCGAGTTCGCGGTGGTACTGGTCCGCGCCGATTCCGCCGGGCCCACCGACAGCGCTGCCCTCGTCCAGACCGCGGTGACGACGGCGGTGCTGGGCCTGGTCGTGCTGCTCGCCGCCGCCCGCTCCGTGCCGGTCATCGGCCGGGCGATGCTGCTCTCCGTCCCGCTCGCGGCACTCGGGTTCGCCGGTTTCGCCGCGGCCGGGTTCACCGGGGCGATCGGCTGATGACGTTGCTCATCGGCGATCCGGCCGTCGCCGCGATCCCCGTCCTGGACGCCGGTGAGCCGCTGGTGGCACTCACTCCGGACCTCACGCTCGGTGGGCGTGGGGGAGTGCCGGTCCGGTCCGGGATCGCGGCCCGGCTCGAGCAGGCCGCGAGCGCCCTGCCGGACGGTGTGGGGCTCGCGGTGATCGACGGGTTCCGGTCACCTGCCGAACAGCGGGCGATCATCGCCGGCTACACGGCCGACCTGCGCCGGCGCGACCCACTGTTGCATGGTGCAGCGCTCGACCGGCTGGTCAGCCGTCACGTCGCCCCGCTCGCGACCGCGCCGCACGTCGCCGGCGCGGCCGTCGACCTCACGCTGACGATCGACGGCGACCCGGTGTGGATGGGGTCCGACGTCGACGCCACGCCGGAGCAGAGCGACTACGCCTGCTACACCGACGCGGGTGGCCTCGACGATGTCGTGTGCAACCGTCGCGCGCTGATGGGCGTGGCGCTGCGCGGCGCGGGACTCGTCAACTACCCGACCGAGTGGTGGCACTGGAGTCACGGCGACCGGTACTGGGCCGTCGTCACCGGCGCGCCGCACGCGGTGTACGGACCGGTCGAGCCGGCCCTCACCGGAGTACCGGCGTGAGCGCCGCCCCGGCGCCGCTCCGGCTCGCCGTGCGGGAACGGGTGCCGGGTCCGCGGCTCGAGGTCGACGCCGGCGCCGTCCGCGCCAACACGCGGCTGCTCGCGGCGCGGGCGTCCGGCGGGCTCATGGCGGTCGTCAAGGCCGACGGGTTCGGCGTGGGTGCGGCGACCGTCGCCCGCGCCGCGCTCGCCGGCGGCGCCACCGCGCTCGGGGTGACCTCGGTGGCCGAGGCGCTGCGCCTGCGGGCCGACGGCGTCACCGCGCCCGTGCTGTCGTGGCTGAACCCGGTCGACACCGACTGGGCGCCGGCCCACGCCGCGGGCGTCGACCTCGCCGTCCCGAGCCGCGAACACCTCGCCGCGCTCGAGGCGGCGACGCGTGGTCGACGGCAGCCGGTCCGGGTCCACCTGCACGCCGACTGCGGGATGGCGCGCGACGGCGCACCCGTCGACCGGTGGTGGTCGCTCGTGACCGCGGCTTGGCGGGCGCAGGTCCGGGGCGAGGTGCAGGTGGTCGGGCTCATGGGTCATCTCGCGCTCGCCGACACGGGTCCCGACCACGCCGGACGCGAGGCGTTCCGCCGCTTCGTCGCGGTCGCCCGCCGGGCCGGGTTGCGACCGGCGGTCCGCCACCTGGCCGCCACCTCGGCGACCCTCACCGACCCGGCGAGCCACTTCGACCTGTGCCGGGTGGGCGCGGGGATCGTGGGGATCGACCCGTCGCGCACCACCGCGCTGCACCCGGTCGCGACCTGGACCGCACCGGTGGTGGCGGTCCGCGACGTCCCCGCGGGCACCGGGATCGGCTACGGCCACGCCGCGGTGACCGGGCGGCGCACACGACTCGCGACGCTGCCGGTGGGCTACGCCGACGGCGTGCCGCGGGTGGCGGACCGGGCCGCTGGCGTGCAGGTGCACGGCCGCCGCTGCGCCGTGGTGGGCCGGGTGTCGATGGACCAGGTCGTGGTCGAGGTCGGCGACCTGCCGGTCGAGTGCGGTGACGACGCCACGCTGCTCGGGCCGGGCACGGACGGCGAACCGACCCTGCGCGACTGGGCCGACTGGGCCGGGACGCTCGAGCACGAGATCCTCACCGGCATCGGGTCGCGCGTCGTCCGTGTGACGACCGACGTCGGCGCGCGGCTCGGGACGACCGCGTGATCACCCGCGTCGCCGTCGTGGGTGGCGGGACCAGCGCTGAGCACGAGGTGTCGCTCGCGTCGGCCGCGGGCGTCGCCGATGCGTTGCGCGAGGGCGGGTTCGCCGTCACCGCGTTGACGATCGGGCGCGACGGCATGTGGTGGCACGACGGCACTGCGCTCGGGCCCACGGTCGCGTCCTCGCTCGCCGTCGCCGTCACCCTGCTCGGCGCCACCGACGTCGTGGTGCCGCTGGTGCACGGTGCCCACGGGGAGGACGGCACCCTCGCCGCCCTCTGCGACCTCGCCGGCGTGGCGTGTGCCGGGTCGCCGCTCCGGGCGGGCGCGGTGGCGATGGACAAGTGGCTCACCAGGGTGCTGGCCCGCGAACTCGGCATCGCGGTCGCGCCCGGAGTCGTCGTGACGCGTGGGGACGCCCTCCCGCAGTGGCGCGGCCCGGTCGTCGTCAAACCGGTCGGCGCGGGCTCCAGCCACGGCGTGACGCTCGTCGAGCGGGCCGCGGACCTGCCGGCGGCGCTGGTCGAGGCGTGGGCCCACGACGACCGGGTGCTCGTCGAGGACCGGGTGGTCGGGCGCGAGGTGGACGTCGCGGTGTTTCCGGCGCGCCGACGGCTCGCTGCGGGTCGGTCCGCCGCTGGAGATCGTCGTCGACGGCGTGTTCGACACCGCGGCCAAGTACGGCTCGGGCGTCGCGCGCTTCGAGTGCCCGGCGACGGTCGGGGTCGACGACGCCGAGGCCCTGGTCGACGCGGCGCAGACGCTCTACACGGCGTTGGGCTGCGCGGGGGTCGCGCGGTTCGACTTCTTCCTGACGTCGCAGGGGATCGTCCTGTGCGAGGTCAACACGACGCCGGGGTCGACGGCGCAGTCGCAGGTGCCGCGGATGTTCGCGGCCGACGGTCTCGGGTTCGCCGCGCTGCTGACCGAACTCGTGTCGGCCTCGTTCGTCACCTACCGTGCTGGGGCGTGGGGCGAGCACCGACGGATCGCGACGTGACGGCGCCGCCGGACGTCCCGGCGGCTCCCGGCGTGCACGTGACGGTGCCGCACGCGTGGGTGCCCGACGTCGTGGCCGCCGTGCTGCTCGCCGTGGTCGGGCTGGTCGAGGTCGGTGCGCGGTCGCTCGGGATGACCGGCCTGCTGGTGGTGGTCGGGTCGGCCGTCGCCGTGGCGCTGGCCCGCCACGCCAACGCGTACGCGCTCGCGGTGGTCTGGGCGAGCGCCGCGATCCAGGTGCTCTCACGCAACGACGTCGTCGTGGTCGAGGTCCTCGCCGCGATGATCGTGGCGTACGCGATGGCCCGGCACGGCTCGCGCGCGGTGCTGTGGCTGTCGGGACTGTCGATCCCGGTCGGTTCGACCCTCGCGATGGCATGGCTGGTCGTGCGCGGCAGTGCGTTCGCGTACACGCTGACGAGCCGCAGCGGTGCGCTCGCCTACGCCGGGAGCGCGCCGTGGCTCGTGGCCGCCGGGTGGCTGCTCGTGGCGGGCCTGCTCGGGGTGCCGTGGGTGACCGGTCTGGCCGTGCGGGCACGCAGCCAGGCCGACCGTTCCCGTGTGCAACAGTTGGCCGCGGAGGAGGAACGCGACCGGGCCGAGGTCGGCCGCGCGGCCGCGGAGGAGATCGCCGTGCTCCGCGCGGAGCAGACCCGGCTGGCCCGCGACGTCCACGACGTGGTCGGGCACTCGCTCGCCGTGATCCTGGTGCAGGCGGAGTCCGCGAGCTTCCTCCCCGACGACGACCTCGACCGGATCCGGCTCACCATGAGCAACATCGCGACGTCGGCGCGGCGGTCGCTGCAGGACGTCCGAGCGGTGCTGTCGTCGACCGGTGACCCCGACGAGACCGGCGTGCGCGCACCGGACGTCGCCGAGTTGGTCGCCGACCTGCGCGAGGCCGGCAACGACGTGCAGGCCGAGGTGGTCGGCGAGCCGTGGCCGCTGACCCCGGCCGAGCAGACCCTGCTGTACCGGTTGGCGCAGGAGATGCTCACGAACGCGCTGAAGCACGGCGTGCGCGGCGAGCCGGTCGCGGTCGAGCAGCGGTGGAGCGGGGACCTGCTACTGGAGGTGCGCAACCGGGTCGACACCACCGCGCCGCCGCGCACCGGCGGGCTGGGCATCGTCGGCATGCAGCGTCGGGTCGAGGAGGTCGGCGGGCGGCTCGCGGTGCGGCGACGGGACACCGAGGACCCCGACGGGACCGCCGAGTTCACCGCCACCGCATGGATCCCCACGAGCTGGACCGACGCGTGAGCGCACCGATCCGTGTCGTGCTCGTGGACGACCAGGACCTGTTCCGCTCCGGGGTGGCGGTCATCGTCGACGCGCAGCCGGACATGGAGGTGGTCGGCACGGGCGGTTCGGGTGACGACGCAGTGCGGCTCGTCGACGACCTCGAACCCGACGTCGTGCTGCTCGACATGCGGATGCCCGGCAGTGACGGCGTGGACGCGACCCGGCAGATCTTCTCGCCCGAGCGGGCGGCCCGCCGCACGGCGCCCGTCCGCGTCCTGGTGCTCACGACGTTCGACCTCGACGACCGGGCCGCCACCGCGATCCGCTACGGCGCCAGCGGTTTCCTGCTCAAGGACACCACGCCGGCGATGCTCACCGACGCCATCCGGACCGTCTTCGTCGGCAAACGCGGTGCTCGCGCCGCACGATCTCGCGACGCTGCTCGAGGGACGCTTCCAGCCCCGTCCGGCCGTGCCCGCCGCGTTCACCACGCTCACCGACAAGGAGCGCGAGGTGTTCGACGCCGTCGCGCGCGGACGCAGCAACACCGAGATTGCGGCCGAGGTGTACGTCAGCGAATCGACCGTGAAGACGCACGTGGGGGCGATCCTGCGCAAGCTCGGCCTGCGCGAACCGGGTGCAGATCGTGGTGTTCGCGCACGACCACGGCCTGGTCCGTCGGTGACGAACGCCGCGTGAACGCCGACGGCCCCCGGACCGTGTGGTCCGGGGGCCGACCGACGTCGTGTGGGTGTTACAGGTCGTTCGGTACGACGCTCGCGTAGGCGAACCCGACCGTGATCGTCGCGCCGGCCGGGAGCCCGAAGCCCGCCGTCGACAGGGTGATCGTCACCGCGGCCGCGGCTGCGGCCGTGTCGGTGGTGGCCGTGCCCCGGAGGACGACACCGCCCACGCCCGGCAGGGCGATCGTCGTGTTCGGTGCGATGTCGAGCGGGATGACGATCCCGGCGACCCGGAGGTTGACGAAGTTGACCGAGGCCCGGCGGGTGGTGACGCCGCTGCCGTCCAGCTGCACGTTCGCGGTGCTGGTGATCGCGTCCGCTGACACCAGGCCGCCGAGCAGGTTCAGCCCCGTGACCTGGTTGGTCATGGTGCTGCGCGAGCCGGAGTTGCTGACGGTGCCGACGGCGGTCGACGTGCCACCGCCGAGGCTGCCGAGTCCGGCCAGCGGGGAGGACGCCAGCGTGGCGACGAGCGGCTGGCCGTTCGTGCCGGTGTTCGGCATGCCGATCGCGCCGAGCGGACCGACGTTCAGCGCGGCGTTGCCCTGGACCGCGACCTGCGCGGTGAGGGCGAACCCGTTGAGCGGCGCGTAGAACGGCGTGACGAACTGCGTCTGCGCGGTGGTGGCGTTGACCGCGATGACCGATCCGGCGGACGTGCCGCCCAGCAGCGTGATGATGATGCCGGTCGACACGGCCATGCCCTCGCGGGTGCCGCCCGCGACACCGGAGGCGTTGAGGACCACGCGGGCGATGCCCGGGACCTCGATGGTCGTGTTGGCACCGACCTCCCCGTTGATGACCGGGTGCCCCGCGATGCGCAGGTTGGTGAACGTGGTGCTCGCGGTGCCCGTGACCGTGGCGGCGCCGACGGTGAGGCTCGAGGTGGTGTCGACGGCCGACAGCGTGAGCACGCCACCGAGCAGGTTGACGCCCCCGGTGCGGGACCGGCTGGTCACCAGCGTCGCGGTGTTGGCGCCGTTGCGCCGGGTGGAGACCGAGGTGGTCACGGCTCCGGTGTCGAGCACGCCGGTGAGCGACGCGGTGGTGGCCTGGGCGCCGGCCGACTTGCTGGTGCTGCGAGTGGTGATCGCGACGGGCGCGTACGGGCCGGTGTTGGCCAGGCCGCCGACGAGCGTCGCGGCGAGCCCGCTGGCGGTGGCGGAGAACAGCGGGCTGCGGATCGGTGCGGCGGTCGCGGGCGTGGCGGTCGCGACGGTCGCGACGGCGACGGCCAGGCCGGTCGCGGCGACGGTGAGTCGGGTGCGATGCATGGAACGGGTCCTGTCTCTCGCGAGGGGCAACGCGCGAGCGGGGAGGCTCGGCGAGAGCAGGTTAAGTGAAGAAAGCGTGAAAATCTTGTCGGAGGGTCAGAGTCTCCGGGTGCAGAGATCAGGCCGGGAAACCGTGTCGTGCCAGCCAATCCGCGACCACCGCGTATGCGCGTTCCCGGGCGTCGGCCTGCGAGAGGAACACGTCGTGGCGGGCACCCGCGATCGGCACGATCGTGGTCTCGTCGCCCAGGCATCCCGCCCAGCGCGCGATCTGCCTGACGTCGAGCACGCCGTCGGTGCGGTCGCTGCGGTCGGAGTAGTCCGTGGCGAAGTGCGAGGCGTCCGAGCGCAGGACCAACGACGGCACGCCGATGTCGAGACCGCCGTGCAGGCGCGCGTGGCCGCGCCGGACCGCGTTGAGCCAGCCGATGGTCACGGGGAAGCCGGCGAGCGGTTTGAGGTCGAGGTCGAAGTCCCACTCGCCCGTGCCGCTCGTGTGCAGCGTGGCGCCGTAGACGCCGGGCAGGGTCGCGATCGTGCGCGCAGGCTGCACCTTGGCCAGCCCGCGCATGACCTGGGTCAGCGGACCCCGCTGCGCCGCGCTGCCCTGGAGGTCGAACCACGGGCTGTTGAGCACCACGGCCGTCACCGGCGTCGCGGTGCCCGCCGTCCGTGTGCGGTCGAGCCACAGCGGGACGATGAGCCCGCCGGTCGAGTGGGCGACGACGACCACCGGCAACCCGGGGTGCTCGCCGCCGATCACCGCGAGGGCCTGCTCGAGTTCGGCGTCGTAGAGCGCCAGGTCGGAGACGTAGTGCGCGGTCTGGCCGGGCCGACGCGCCCGGCCGGACTTGCGCAGGTCGAGCGCGAAGAAGGCGAGCCCGTGCGCCGCGCAGAAGTCGGCTAGCGCGGTCTGGAAGAAGTAGTCGCTGAAACCGTGGACGTACAGGGCCACGCCCCGCACGGTCTCGGCGTCGCGGACGGTGCGGCGCACGAGCACCGCCTCGATCGCGCCCCTCGCCGTCGGGGTCGTCGCCGAGGTCGAGGCTGCGGCGTTCGTAGCCGTCGCCGAGGATGTCCGGTGCCCAGGTCACGCCCCGGATTGTGCCCGGTGCCTGCGCGGCCGGCCCCGCAGGTCCGAGGTCCCGACCTCGCGGGACCAACGTCCTGGATCGATCCGGAACCCGCTCGCAACAGCGGTCCCGGCGTTACCGTCGCGCGGGCCGCCCCGGCCCAACCCGCGACAGACTGGATCAGCTGTGTCCCACCCCGCCGGCGCCGACCCGACGCCGACTCGCTTCCCCGCCACCACCGTCGACCCGGAGGACCTGCGCAGCACCTGGAGCCGGCTGGTGTCGAGCACCCAGACGTTGCAGGCGGCGCTCGTCGCGGCGTTCGACGCGGCCGGGGTGACCCTGCCGGAGGTCGCGGCGCTCGCGACGCTGGCCCGCGCGGTGGAGCACCGCGGCACGCTGTCGGAACTGGCCCCCGCAGTGGGACTCACCCCGGGCGGGTTGACCGGCTGCATCGACCGCCTGGAGGTACGCGGCTGGGTGGTGCGGCAGAGCGCGCCCGGTGACCGCCGGGTGGTCGTCGCCGCGCTGACACCGGAGGGTCTGGCCGCGAGCCACCGCTTCGACGAGTTGCACCGCTCGTACCTCGTGGAGGCGTTGGGCGAGCGGCTCGCCGGCGACGGCATGGCCGCGATGGCCCAGGTGTGCGTACTGCTGGCCGAACGCCCTGCGGCGCGGACATCCCTGTAGTCCTCAGTCGTTCCGTGTGCCGGGCCGTCCGCTGGGTCCGGACGGCCCGGAACGCCGCACAGCCCCGGTCGACGACGGTCGGCCGGGGCTGTGCGGTGAGTGCGCTCGGTGGACGAGGACGTGCGCGCCTGGATCGCCGAGGCCTCGACCTGTCTCGCTCTCATCCGCGATGATCACTCCTCATGAGCAACGTTCAGCCGCCCTCGGTGGACGGCGACGATCAGTACGCGTATTACTTCGGTGTCGGCGGGGACACGGACGAGGCGATCACAGCGGCTGGTCACGAGCCGAACGGGTACTTCTGGGAATCCGTTGCCATGTTCCTGGTCCCAGATGTCTCCGACCGGGTGGACTACGACCCCGAAGGCGACATGTTCGCCGTGTACGGCGACGAGGCTGATCTCCAGGCGATCGAGACGGCGCTGGAGCCTCTGAGGACCGACGCGGCCGCGGTTGTCGACGTCATCGCACGTCCAGGCTTCACCGGCGCCGACTACAGCTGACGCTCGTGGGCGCGTGGGGACCGGGCCTGTTCGACGACGACTTCGCCCTGGACATCCGTGACGAGTACGAGCAGATGCTCCGCGACAAGGTGCCCGATGATCAGGCCGAGCGGACGATCGCCGAGCACGAGGAATCGCCCGACGACGACGTGATGTGGCTGGCCCTGGCGGTGACGGAGTCCGAGTGCGGACGTCTCAGCGAACGGGCCAAGGCGAAGGCGCTCGATGCGGTCGACAGTGGCCGGCTCATGCGCCTGTACGCCGATCTGGAGGTCGGGACCCCGAAGGCCGCCAGCGGGCACTGGACAGCGCCCGAGCGCAGCTGACGGGGCCACAGCGCTCACGCAAGGTCATGCGCAGGAAGTGGGCCTACATCACCGATCTCACGGTGGGCGACCTGCTCAGCTACACCGACCCAGCTGGCTGGATGGGTGCCGCCGTGGTCGTCGAGATCGACGACGGGACCAAGTGGAGTCGACCTCACCCGGACCGTGTGCCGGTGCTCCTGGTCTACGACTGGGTCGGCCGGGAGCTGCCGGACGCCGTCGCGATGTCGACGCTGCCTTTCGTACTCGACAACACGCATGTCGAACCATGGAGGATGCCGCAACGGCTCCGTGCGGCCAGGTTCACCACGACGCAACCGGACTGGCGAGACGTGGGGCTGGTGCTGGAACGCTCGATCGACCTCGAGCCCCTCCGTGTCTTCGAATCCGAGTTCAGGGCAGCAGCGGCCCGACAAGGCACCACCGTCTCGCCTCTCACAGGGTTCGGGTACTGGACGGACGTCGTGTACTCGATCCAGCACCTCATCGAGACAGCACCGACCGAGCGCCAACCGTGACGCCGCAGGCCCACCAGCATCGACAGCCACTGACGAGCAGTGGAGCCGAGCCGGTGGGCCTGTCAGCGTTCCAGGACGATCTGGCCGACGGGCCAGATCACCCTTCCGTCAGATGTCGTAGTAGAGCTCGAACTCGTACGGGTGCGGGCGCAGGCGCACGGGGTCGACCTCGGCCGAGCGCTTGTAGCTGATCCAGGTCTCGATGAGGTCCTCGGTGAACACGCCGCCCGCGGTGAGGTAGTCGTGGTCGGCCTCGAGGTTGTCGAGGACCGCGGCGAGCGAGCCCGGCACCTGCGGGATGAGCTTCGCCTCCTCCGGGGGCAGCTCGTACAGGTCCTTGTCGACCGGCTCGTGCGGCTCGATGCGGTTCTGGATGCCGTCGATGCCCGCCATCAGCTGGGCCGCGAACGCGAGGTAGGGGTTTCCGGATGCGTCGGGAGCGCGGAACTCGATGCGCTTGGCCTTCGGGTTGGTGCCCGTGATCGGGATGCGGATCGACGCCGAGCGGTTGCCGGCCGAGTAGACCAGGTTGACCGGCGCCTCAAAGCCCGGGATCAGACGGTGGTACGAGTTCGTCGTCGGGTTCGTGAACGCCAGCAGCGACGGCGCGTGCTTCAGCAGACCGCCGATGTACCAGCGCGCGAGGTCGGAGAGCCCGCCGTAGCCGGCCTCGTCGTAGAACAGCGGCTGGCCGCCGTTCCAGAGCGACTGGTGGGTGTGCATGCCCGATCCGTTGTCGCCCATGAGCGGCTTCGGCATGAACGTGGCGGTCTTGCCGTTGCGCCATGCAACGTTCTTGATGATGTACTTGAACAGCAGGATCTGGTCGGCCGCGTGGGTCAGGGTGTCGAACTTGTAGTTGATCTCGGCCTGGCCGCCGGTGCCGACCTCGTGGTGGGCGCGCTCCAGCTGCAGACCCGCGGCCATGAGTTCGGTGCTGATCTCGTCGCGCAGGTCGGCCTGGTGGTCGTACGGCGAGACGGGGAAGTACCCGCCCTTGACGCGGGGCTTGTAGCCGAGGTTGCCGCCTTCCTCGTCGCGACCGGTGTTCCAGTAACCCTCGTCGGAGTCGACGTGGTAGAACGACCCGTTCATCGTCGACTCGTAGCGGACGTCGTCGAAGATGTAGAACTCGGCCTCGGGGCCGAAGTAGCTGGTGTCGGCGATGCCGGTCGACTTCAGGTAGGCCTCGGCCTTGCTCGCCACCTGGCGCGGGTCGCGCTCGTACGGCTCGCCGGTGCGGGGCTCGACGATCGAGTGGTTGATCGCGATCGTCTTGGCCTTGCGGAAGGGGTCGATGTACGCCGTCGAGATGTCCGGGATGAGCTGCATGTCGGACTCGTGGATGTTCGCGAAGCCGCGGATCGACGAGCCGTCGAACAGCTGGCCGACGGAGAAGAACTCCTCGTCGACCGTCGACGCCGGGATGTTGAAGTGCTGCTGCACACCGGGGAGGTCGGTGAACCGGATGTCGAGGAACTTGACGTCCGTGTCCTTGATGTACTTCAGGACCTCGTCAGCGCTCTGGAACATCCATCCTCCGTGAGTAGGCCACTTGCTTGCAGCGGAAGGCTAGGGACGCGTGGTTTCGGAGTTGTTTCGAGAGTGTCGCCGCGCCGACGTTACGCCGGGAGCTCACAGCCGCACGACCACGGTTCCGCTGATGCGGTCGTGCAGCCCGCGGCCGTCGCGGTCGACGATGAGCGCCGGGATGAAGACGAACAGCAGGATCGTGCGGACCACGATCTGCACCGGCCGCACCCGCGTGGGCGGCGGCGGCCGGTCCACGGCGACCATCCGGATCCTCAGCAGGTACATCCCGAGCGTCTGCCCGGTCAGGAGGACCCCGACGACGTAGTCGAGGGCGAGCGGCAGCAGGCTCCAACTGCCCGGCAGGTGCCCCGCCGCGCGCCCGGCAGGGAGTTGTCGCGGGGGGTGAACGACAGCACCAGCGCCGCGATGGTCCCGAGGCCACCGCGTCGACGACGAGCGCGGCCGCGCGTGGCCGGAAGGTGGCGGGGGAACCAGGCCCCTCCGCGGGCAGCCCGATCGACGCGCCGCGCGCGGTTCCGGGCGTGGTCACGCTCAGCTGCGGCGGCGGGCGGTGCGGGCCACGTTGCGCATCTTGGCGCCCTGCGGCATCGGACCCTGGGGGAGCGGCATCTTGCCGCCACCCAACGCGGCGATCCGCTTGTCGAGAGCGCTGACCTGCTCGGCCGACAGGTTCCGGGGCAGGCGCAGCAGGTAGCCGTTGAGCTTCGCCAGCGGCACTTCGTCGTCGGCCCGACCCACGATGACGTCGTAGATCGGGGTGTCGCCCGCGACCCGCGCGATCCGCTTCTTCTCCTGCGCCACCAGGCTGCGCACCCGGTGCGGTGCGCCCTCGCCCACCAGCACGATGCCCGGGCGGCCCAGGAGCCGGTGTACGGCGTCGAGGTGGGTGTTGCCGGCGATGGCCTGCTTGACCCGCCAGTCGCCGCGCAGGTTGTCCAGGACGTACGCCGCGGCGCCGGGCTGACCCTCGGCCTGGGTGTACGCCGAGGTCTGCGCCCGCCGCGAGAACAGCAGCATCGCCACCGCGAGCCCGAGCAGGAACCCGAGCGGCAGGGAGAAGTAGATCGGCTGGCCGAGGGCCAGCGACCCGATCGCCCACACCACGGCCATGACCACGAGCAGGCTGCCGACCATGATCGGCACGAGCAGCTTGTCGTTCTTGCGGGTGAGCTGGAAGGCCTGGACCAGGTTGCTCCAGGTCTGCTTGCGCTGGACCCGCTTGGCTGCCTTGGCGGCCTTCTTCTGCTCGCCGGTCAGCTTCGGCTTGCCCGCACTCGACTTCGTTGCCGCCATGGCTCACAGGTTACCGGCGGCTCGTCGTGCCCCTCACCACGTCGGGGAACGAGCGGATCAGGTGGTGGCGCGGGCGGCGACGGCCTGCTGGTACAGCCGACCAGCGCGGTAGGACGAGCGAACCAGCGGACCGGACATGACGCCGGCGAAGCCGATCTCCTCGGCCTCCTCGCGGAGCTCCACGAACTCCTCGGGCTTCACCCATCGCTCCACGGGGTGGTGGCGCAGAGTGGGCCGCAGGTACTGGGTGATCGTGATCAGCTCGCAGCCGGCGTCGTGCAGATCCTGCAGGGCCTGGCTGATCTCGGCTGGCTCCTCGCCCATACCCAGGATGAGGTTGGACTTCGTCACCAGGGAGTCGGCGCGGGCGGCCGTCAGCACGCCGAGCGAGCGCTCATAGCGGAAGCCGGGCCGGATCCGCTTGAACACCCGCGGCACCGTCTCGACGTTGTGCGCCAGCACCTCGGGCCGGGCTCCGAAGACCTCGGCCAGCTGCTCGGGGACCGCGTTGAAATCGGGGATCAGCAGCTCCACTCCGGTGCCCGGATTGGCCTGGTGGATCTGGCGCACGGTCTCGGCGTAGAGCCAGGCGCCGCCGTCGGGCAGGTCGTCGCGGGCCACCCCGGTCACTGTGGCGTAACGCAGCCCCATGGTGGCCACCGACTCGGCCACCCGGCGCGGCTCGTCGCGGTCGAGCTCCGCCGGCTTGCCCGTGTCGATCTGGCAGAAGTCGCAGCGCCGGGTGCACTGGTCGCCGCCGATGAGGAACGTCGCCTCGCGGTCCTCCCAGCACTCGTAGATGTTGGGGCAGCCTGCCTCCTCGCACACCGTGTGCAGGCCCTCGTCTTTGACCAGTGCGTGGAGGGCCGTGTACTCCGGGCCCATCTTCGCCTTGGTCTTGATCCATTCCGGCTTGCGCTCGATGGGCGTCTCGGCGTTGCGGGCCTCGAGCCGCAGCAGCTTGCGGCCGCCCGGCTGAGCGGGGTCCTGCGGTGGTGCGACGGTCACGGAACCAGGGTACGCAGGGATCCCAGGTGGGCCTCGACGATCGGGCGGACGTCGTCGACGGTGACGTCGCGGCCCAGTTCGGCCGCCAGCGAGGTCACGCCGACGCCCTCGAGACCGCACGGCACGATGCCGCCGAACGCGGTGAGGTCGGGGTCGCAGTTGATCGCGAAGCCGTGCAGGGTGACGCCACGGGCCACCCGGATTCCGATTGCCGCGATCTTGCGGTCCGGGCGCGGCGGGCGGTCGCCGGTCCAGCCGTCGTCGGCCGGGAGCCAGACACCGCTGCGGCCCTCGACCTGCATGGTGGCGAGACCGAACTCGCCGCAGACGGTCATGAGCATGCGTTCCATCCGCCGGACGTAGGCGACGACGTCGACCGGGTCGGGCAGCTCCAGGATCGGATACCCGACGAGTTGGCCCGGACCGTGCCAGGTGATCTTGCCGCCCCGGTCGACCTCGACCACCGGGGTGCCGTCGACCGGACGCTCGTGCGGTTCGGTGCGCTTGCCCGCCGTGTACACGGGCTCGTGCTCGACCAGGAGCACGGTGTCGGGGACCTCGCCCGCCACTCGCGCCGCGTGGACCTCGCGCTGCCGGTCCCACGCGGGCAGGTAGGCGGTGCGGCCGAGCCACTGCACGTCGAGCGCGTCGGGCAGGGGGCGGTCGGTGAGGGACCCGGTGGGGAGGGCCGTGGCCGTCATCCGGGCGACGCTACGCCTCCGGGTCACCCGTACCGGATCTCCGGGTACGACCGCGATCACCCCGGATGGCGCGCGCCTGGCAGGTCCGACAGGATGTCCGCCGACCGCCACCCGTTCTCCCGACGAGGAGCAACCCGTGACCGACACCCCCACCCTCGACAAGCCCACCGCCCCGCCGCCCGACGACGACCGCAACACCGTCACGCCGTCGTCCGGCGCGTGGGGTTGGAAGCGCATCGCGATCGGCGTGGTCGTGCTCATCGTGTGGCTGCTGCTCGGCGGCATCGGCGGCGGCTACCAGGGCAAGCTCGGCCAGGTCCAGAAGAACGACAACTCGGCGTACCTGCCGGCCTCGGCGGAGTCGACCGAGGCGTCGAAGATCGCCGACACGTTCTCGACGAGCGCCACCATCCCGGGCTTCATCGTGTGGCAGCGCGACGGCGGACTCACCGACGCCGACAAGGCGGCGATCGCGTCGACCCGGCCGAAGCTCGCGGCCGTCAAGGGCGTCGCCGCGGACCAGGTCGGCGTGCCGACGTTCGCGAAGGACGGCACCGCGGCCGCGGTGCAGGTGCCGCTGGTCGCCAAGACCGGCGGGACGACCGTGAACGGCGAGCAGTTGTCGGCCACGGAGAAGGACGTCATCGCCGCCGCCAGGGCCAACGCGCCGCCGGGGCTCACCGTGCACAGCGCCGGCCCCGGTGGGTTGCTGGTCGCGTTCGTCGACTCGTTCGCCGGC
Source organism: Melastoma dodecandrum (assembly GCA_029817715.1). NCBI lineage: Eukaryota > Viridiplantae > Streptophyta > Magnoliopsida > Myrtales > Melastomataceae > Melastoma > Melastoma dodecandrum. Next base: position 2,721,266 of record JARUPY010000535.1, read on the forward strand.
ATCGACGGCAAGCTCATCGGCATCGCCGGTGTCGTGGTGATCGCGTTGCTGCTGCTGGTCTACCGCAGCCCGGTGTTGTGGATCTTCCCGCTGCTGTCGGCGGGTCTGTCGCTCGGTGTGTCGTCGATCGTCGTCTACTTCATGGCCAAGAACGACTGGATCACGCTCTCGGGGCAGAGCCAGGGGATCTTGTCGGTGCTGGTGATCGGCGCGGGGACCGACTACGCGTTGCTGCTCATCTCCCGGTACCGCGAGGAACTGCACAACTACAAAAAACCGGTTCGACGCGATGTGGCGCGCCTGGCGCGGCGCCGCTCCGGCCATCGGCGCCTCGGCGATGACGGTCATCCTCGGCCTGCTCTGCCTGCTGTTCGGCACACTCAAGGCCGACACCGGCCTCGGCCCGGTCTGTGCGGTCGGCATCGTGTGCACGGTCCTGGTGATGTTGACGTTCCTGCCGGTGTTCCTCGCGGTGTGCGGGCGCTGGATCTTCTGGCCGAAGCGCCCGTTGCCCGACGGCCAGGGCGAACTCGCCACGCACCGCATCTGGGGCCGGGTGGCCACGTGGGTCAGCAGCCACGCGCGGCGCGGCTGGATCGTCACGACCGTGTTGCTGCTCGCGTGCGTGGCGCTGCTGGGCAACCTGCACCTGGGCACGCTGTCGAACACCGAGCAGTTCACCAACACCCCCGACGCCGTCGCCGGGCAGAAGATCTACAACGCCAAGTTCGACCAGGGCGCGGGCTCTCCCGCGATCATCGTGCTCAACGCGTCGGCGCTCTCGGCCGTCACCACGGCCGTCAAGGGCACCGACGGTGTGGCGGCGTCGGTTCCGGGCGCGGTCTGCCTGCAGCCGAACTACGCCGCGCTCGCCCAGGCGGTGTCGTCCGGGACGGCGATCACGCCCGGGCCCGACGGCTGCCTGCCGTCGCAGTACCTGGTCCAGCCCCAGAACGGGAAGACGGTCCTGGAGGCGCAACTGACGACCTCCTACGACTCGCCCACCGCGAGCGACACCATCGTGCGGCTGCGTGACGCCGTGCACGCCGTCCCCGGCGCCGACGCGCTCGTGGGCGGCGCGACGGCGGCCAACCTCGACGTCGCCAACGCCGCGACCCACGACCGCAACGTGATCATCCCGATCGTGCTCGCGGTGATCCTTGTCGTGCTCGCGGTGTTGCTGCGTGCACTGATCGCGCCGCTGTTGCTCATTGCAACGGTCGTGCTGTCGTTCCTCGCGACGCTCGGTGTCAGTGGGTTCGTCTTCACCCACATCTTCGGGTTCCCGAAGGAGGACAGCTCGTTCGTGCTGTACGCCTTCGTGTTCCTGGTCGCGCTGGGCATCGACTACAACATCTTCCTGATGACCCGGATCAGGGAGGAGACCGTTGTACTGGGTACCCACGAGGGCATCAGACGCGGGCTCACCGTCACCGGCGGCGTGATCACCTCGGCGGGACTGGTGCTGGCGTCGACGTTCGCGGTGCTCGGCGTGTTGCCGCTGGTGTTCCTCGCCGAGATCGGCTTCGCGGTGGCGTTCGGGGTGCTGCTCGACACCGTCATCGTGCGGTCGATCCTCGTGCCGGCGCTCTCGCACGACATCGGCCGCAAGATCTGGTGGCCGTCGAAGCTCGCGGCCGGCGAGCGGTAGCCCCGGGCCGCTACGGCAGGCGGTGTGACCGGCAGCGGGGTCTCGACGGCGGTGCCGTCGGGGCCCCGTTCCACGCGGTAGGCGAAGGCGTCGTCGCGCTCGGCGAAGGCCTCGACGAACTCGGTGCCGCGGTAGAGCAGTCCCACGCCGTCGTCGGTGGCGAAGCCCGCGGGCAGCGTGCCGTCGGCGACGAGCGACTGGTACAGCGGCCGCCGCTGCGGTTCGGAGTCGTAGTGCACGCCGTTGGAGTACGGCAGCAGGCCGAGGCCGTTGGTGATCGGCCGCAGGGTCGGGCCGAACGAGTCGGTGGTGCCGCCGAGGTGCCAGCACAGCGAGCCTGCCGACACCCCGGTGAGGACGACGCCCGCCTCCCACACCTCGCGGAACACGTCGTCGAGACCGTGCAGCCGCCACATCGCGAGCAGCCCCGCGACGCTGCCGCCCCACACCCACACGACGTCCTGGCTCAGCAGGTGTTCGCGCATGTCCTCGAGGTTGGGCATCGAGAACAGCTGCAGGTGGCTGCCCTGCCAGCCCAGGTCGACGGCGTTGCCGTAGAAGGTCGCGATCAGGCGGTCGTCGTCACCGCATGCGGTGGCGAGGTAGCAGACCTTCGGCGCACGGCCGGTGACGCCGGCGAGCTCGACCGCGTGGTGGGTGAGCGCGGCGGGCTCCCAGTTGAGCCGGGGCGAGTAGCGGACGCCCCCGGAGGTGGCGAGGATCGTGGGGGCGTCGGCGGGCACGGGCGGAATCTACCGAGTGACCCGAGTGCCGAGAACGTCCCGCCTCACCCGGCGTGGTCGAGCACCGTGTGGGCGAGCACCGCGCGGGCGGCACGGCGGCCCGACACCAGCGCGCCCTGCGTCGACGGCGTGTCGCGCCAGTCGCCCGCGACGTAGAGACCCGGCGCGACGGTGACCGGCTTGCGCAGCGGGCTGCCGCCGGGCAGCGCCGGCAGGGCGTCGCGCACCTCCGACACCGCGACGGTCTCCCAGTTCGTGACGTCGACACCCCACAAGCGCGCCAGGTGGTCGCGGCGGTCCTGCTCGGCGAGCGTGCCGACGCCGAGGTTGGAGGTCGCGACCAGCGCGCGGAATCTGGGGAGTACGCCGGGGCGACGTTGGTCATGACCACCGAGTTCACGACCGGGCCGCCCTCGCTGTCGAGGACCAGCAACCGGTCGCGCGTCGGCGGCGTGGAGACCGCGTGCCACACGGTGGTGACGTCGTGCATCGCGGGCGCGGGCCAGCCGAGCAGCCCCGCCGCGGACCGTGGGTCGGCCGCGACCACCACGGCGTCGGCGCGCTCGGTCTTCTCGCCGGTGTCGACCTCGCCCGGCCGGACCGCGTGCGCCCGCGCGCCGTACACGAGGCTGCCCACGGGCAGGTTCGCCGCCAACGTCGCCGGGAAGTCCTGCATCCCGCCCGACGGCACGTACACCTGGCCGCGCACGAACGTGCGCCAGACGAAGTCGACGAACCGCGCCGAGGTCGACAGGGAGTCCTCGAGCAGGACGCCCGCGAGGAAGGGCCGCACGAAACCGGTCGGTGACGGTGCCGTCGAGGCGCCAGGCCCGCAACTGGTCGGCGAACGCGACGTCGCGGCGGTGCCGGATACGGTCGGCGGAGGCGTAGCCGCACTCGGCGAGGAACGCGGCGAGGACGGCCTTCTCCCGCCACGACCCGACGGGGGCGGCGAGGTCGGCGGGCGCCGAACGGGGGTCCTGCCGAGGGTCGAGCACGCGGTGGCGGCGGCCGTCGCGGTAGAGGAGAGCGCCGCGGTCGAACACGGCGTCGTCGCGGTGGGCGAGCGCGCCGAGCGTCGCCAGTTCGGGGTAGGCGGAGTTCAGCACCTGGAAGCCGCGGTCGACGCGGAAGCCGTCGACGAGGTCGGTGCGCATGCGGCCGCCCGGCGCGTCGGACGCCTCGAGGACGCGCACCTGCCACCCGGCGGCCACGAGCAGGCGCGCGGCGGCGAGGCCGGCGAGCCCGGCGCCGACGACGATCGCGCTCCTACCACGTTCCACCGCAGCGACGCTACGGCCTGTGGACGACGGCGTCCGGAACGGGGCCCTGTGGACAACGGCCGGGTCCGGGGCCGTGAGCGTCCTACGCTCCCGGACGTGCGCACCGTCCAGACCGCCGCCGTGCCCGAGGTCGAGGGGTGGGAACTGGGTCGGCTGCTCGGCACCGGCGGGTCGGCGCAGGTGTGGCACGGCACCCCGGTGGGCGGTGGGGAGCCCGCCGCGGTGAAGTTGCTGCCGCTGTCCGACGGCACGGCGCCGGGCGCCGCGCGTGCCGAAGCCGTCCTGCTCGCGGGCCTCGACCACCCGCACCTGATCCGGTTGCGCGAGGTCGTGCCGGTGCGGTGGCCCGACACCGGCCGTGCCGGGCTCGCGCTGGTGCTCGACCTCGCCGGTGCGGGCTCGCTGGCCGACCTGCTCCGGCGTCGCGGCCGGCTCACCCCGGGCGAGGTCGTCACGGCCGTCGCGCCGGTGGCGCTCGCGCTCGCCCACGTGCACGAGCAGTCGTTCGTGCACGGCGACGTCACCCCCGCCAACCTGCTGTTCAGCGTCGAGGGGATCCCGTTGCTCGCCGACCTCGGCGTCGCGGCGGTGCTCGGCGGCTACGGCGAGGTGCGCACCACCGCCGCGTACGCCGATCCCACGGTGGCCGGTGGAGGCCGGCCGTCGACGTCGTCGGACGTGTTCATGCTGGCCGCCACGGCCTTCCACGCCCTCACCGGCAAGCCGCCGTGGCCCGATCCGCTGCCCGGCGTGGCGCTCGCCCGGGCGGCCCGCGGTGACGTCGGTGCGTTGCGGCCGGCGCTGGCCGACGTCCCGCCCGCACTCGCGCACGTGGTCCTCGACGGGTTGCGGCGCGAGGCGCACCTGCGACCCAGCGCGGCGGCGTTCGCGCTCGACCTGGGCCGGGCGGCCCGGCCGGTCGCGGTCGACTTCGAGGCCGGGCGCGCGGTCGCCGACGACGGCACCGAGGTCCCTGTCTGGACCGGCACCCCGCTGCCGACCGGCGAACGGGCGACGTTCGCCGTCGAGGATCTCGCGCCGGTCACCCCGGCCGACGCCCCCCGACGCCGGGGCCGGCACGTCGCCGCCGATCCGCACGAGCGCGGCCCGTCGCCGCGGCGGCGGTTGCTCGCAGCCGGGCTCGCCTCGGTGGCGATCACGGCGGGGGTGCTGGGCGGGGGAGCGTTGCTCGGCGGCACCGAACCCGCGCCCGCACGACCGGTGGCCGCGACCTCGGCGCCGGCGGCCGGGGCGGCGTCGGCACCGGCGTCGGCACCGACTTCGGCACCGACATCGGCACCGACATCGGCACCGACGACGTGGGCCGAGGTGCTGGCGGGGCTGGACCACGCGCGCGCCGCGGCCTACGCGCGCCGCGACCCCGCCGCCCTCGACGCCGTGTACGCCGACGCCCGCCTGCTCGCCGCCGACCGGGCCACGCTCACGGCCCAGGTGCCACCGGACTGTTCGTTGCAGGGTGCAACGACCACCTACGTCGTGGAGCAGATGCCCGCCGACCTCGTGCCGGCCGACCGCCCGCCGAGTGTCACCGTCGCGGTCCGCGCCGAACTCGCGCCCTCGACGCTGACCTGCCCCGGCCGGGCCGACGTCGCGGTCGACGGCGTCGGCGCGACCCCGCTGCGTATCACCCTGGTCGACGCCGGCGGCAGCTACCGGATCTCGGCCCAGGTGACCGGCTCCCGCTGACCCTCGAGGAGACCTCGAGGGTTCACACGGGCGGATTCGGACTCGTGGTCGAACTGCTCCGCAACTGCACCGTCTGGACGGTGCAGTTGCGGAGCGGGTGGAGGAGACAACACCGATGCCCGGACACCTGGCGGCCCACGTCGATCCTCACCCCTGGGCGTACCGCAGGCTCCCCGAAGGCGTACCGCAGGGCGCTCCCGAAGACGCACCGCAGGCTCATCCGAAGGCGTACCGCAGGGCGCTCTCGACGTCGGTGTGGGTGAACACGAAGCCCGCGGCCGCGAGCTTCTCCGGCACGGCCCGCTGACCGACGAGCACGCCTTCGTCGGCGAAGCCGCCGAGCACGAGCCGGAGCGCGACGGCGGGGACGGGGATGATCTCGGGGCGCCGCAGCACCCGGCCGGTGACGGTGGCGAACTCGCGGTTGGTCACCGGTCGCGGGCCGGTGAGGTTGATCGGGCCGGCGAGGTCGTCGTGCTCGAGGACGAACCGGATGGCGTCGATCTCGTCGACGAGGGTGATCCACGGCCAGTACTGCCGACCGCTGCCGAGCGGGCCGGCGAGGCCGAGCTTCGCGAGCGGGCCGACCTTGGCCATCAACCCGCCGGACGGCGAGAGGACCAGCCCGGTGCGCAGCGTCGCCGTGCGCACGCCGGCGTCGGCCGCCTGGGTGGTCGCGCCTTCCCACCGTTCGACCAGGTCGGCGAGGAAGCCGCGGCCCTTCGGGGCGGACTCGGTGACGATCGCGTCACCGGCGTCGCCGTAGAACCCGACCGCCGCGGCCGAGACGAACGCCGCGGGACCGTCGCCCTGTTCGCGCAGTGCCGCGATCGTTGCACTGAGCAACGACGTCGGGTCGAGGCGGGACGCGACGAGGATGTCCTTGTAGGAGTCGGTCCAGCGGCGGTCGGCGATGCCTGCCCCGGACAGGTTCACGACAGCGTCGGCCCGCCGCAGGACCTCGGGATCGAGCTCACCCCGCTCGGGATGCCACTCGACCTGCTGCTCCGAGGTCGGCGGGCGACGGACCAGGCGGGTGATCCGGTGACCCGCCGCCTCGAGTTCGGTGCGCAGGGCGGTGCCGAGCAGTCCGGACGCGCCGGCGAGAACGATGTCCACGTCGGAGACCTACCCGCGCCCGTGTGGGCTCGGACCGCGGTGTGTCAGCTCAGACCGAGTTCCGCCTCGAAGGACCCCTTCTCCAGCCGGGCCTTCACGGTGGCCAGGAAGCGGGCGGCGTCGGCGCCGTCGATCAGCCGGTGGTCGTAGGTCAGCGCCAGGTACATCATCGGGCGCACCACGATCGTCTCGCCGAACGACGGGTCGGACAGCACGACAGGGCGCTTGACGACCGCGCCGGTGCCGAGGATGCCGACCTGCGGCTGGTTGATGATCGGGGTGTCGAACAGCGCCCCCCGGCTGCCGGTGTTCGTCAGCGTGAACGTGCCGCCGGCCAGTTCGTCCGGGCTGACCTTGTTGGTGCGGGTGCGCTCGGCGAGGTCCGCGACCTTGCGGGCGAGGCCGCCGAGGTTGAGGTCGCCGGCGTCGTGCACGACCGGGACCAGCAGCCCGCGCTCGGTGTCGACGGCCATGCCGAGGTGCACAGCGTCGTGGTAGGTGACGGTGCCGGCGTCGGTGTCGATGGAGGCGTTGACGTTGGGGTGCTCCTTGAGCGCCTCGACGGCGGCCAGCGCGAAGAACGGGTTGAACGACAACTTGACGCCCTCGCGGGCGGCGAAGTCGGCGCCCGCCCGCTCCCGCAGCCGGGCCACGGCCGTCACGTCGATCTCGACGACGGTGGTCAGCTGCGCCGAGGTCTGCAGCGACTCCACCATGCGCGCGGCGATGACCGACCGCAGCCGCGAGAGCTTCTCGGTCTTGCCGCGCACGGGCGCGGCCGGCTTCGACGCGGGCGCCGACGGTGCCGACGCGGCGGCCGGAGCCGGGGTGGCGGCGGGCGTGGGCGCCGGTGCGGGTTCCGGCTCCGGCTCGGGCTGCGGCGCGGCCTCGAGCACGTCGGACTTGCGGATCCGGCCACCGACGCCGGTGCCCTTGACGGTGGAGAGGTCGACGCCGCGCTCGCTCGCGAGCTTGCGGACCAGCGGGGTGACGTACGCGCCGCCGTCGTCGTCAGCCTCGGCGGACGCGGCGGGGGCGGGGGTCGTCGCGGGCGGGGCGGGAGCCGGCTGCGTGGTCGGCTGCGGCGCGGGTGCCGGGGCGGGCGCGGGCGCCGGGGCGGGCGTGGGCGTCGGCGCGGCGGCCTGCTGCGGCTCCGGGGTCGGCGCGGGGGCGGGTTCGGGTTCGGGGGTGGGTTCCGGCTCCGGCTCGGGCTCCGGAGCGGGTGCTTCCTCCGCGGCGGGAGCCGGCGCGGCCTCGCCGCCGCCTCCACCCGCCTCCGAGGCGTCGCCGATGACCGCGAGTTCGACGCCGATCTCGACCGTCTCGTCCTCGGCGACCTTGATCGACAGCAGGGTGCCCGCGGCGGGCGAGGGCACCTCGGTGTCGACCTTGTCGGTGGAGATCTCGAGCAGCGGCTCGTCGGCCTCCACGGTGTCGCCCTCGGCCTTCAGCCAGCGGGTGACGGTGCCTTCGGTGACGCTCTCACCGAGGCGGGGCATGGTCACGGAGACCGACATGGCGGGGTGTTCTCCCTTGTGAGGTCGAGGACGTCGTCGTCAGGCGTGGGTGTGGAGCGGCTTGCCGGCGAGGGCGAGGAAGGCCTCGCCGAGCGCCTCGTACTGCGTCGGGTGCGGGTGCACGAGCTGGGCGACCTCCTGCGGCAGCGCCTCCCAGTTGAAGATCAACTGGGCCTCGGCGATCAGCTCGCCGACCCGGGCACCCACCATGTGGACGCCCAGGACCGGGCCGTCCTTCTCGGCGACCAGCTTCACCGCACCCTGGGTCTTGAGGATCTGGCTCTTGCCGTTGCCGGCCAGGTCGTAGGTGAGGGTCTTCACCTTGTCGGCGCCGAGCCGCTCGACCGCCTTCGCCTCGGTCAGCCCGACGGACATGACCTCGGGGTCGGAGTACGTGATGCGCGGGACGCCCGCGTAGTCGATCGGCACGACCGGCACGCCCGCGATGTGCTCGGCGACGAGGATGCCCTCGGCGAACCCGAGGTGCGCCAGTTGCAGGGTGGGGATGAGGTCGCCGACCGCGTACACGCCCGGGACGTTGGTGCGGCAGTACTCGTCGACGAGCACGAAGCCGCGCTCGATCGTGACGCCCTGCTCCTCGTAGCCGAGGTTCGCCGATGTCGGGCCGCGGCCGACGGCGACGAGCAGCAGCTCGGCCGTCAGCGTGGAGCCGTCCTCCAGCGTGACGGTGACGCCGGACTCGGTGGCCTGCGCGCCGGTGAACCGCACGCCGAGCTTGAAGCCGATCTTGCGGCGGCGGAAGGCGCGCTCGAGCAGCTTGGAGTTCGCTTCGTCCTCGGTCGGGACGAGGTGCGGCAGCGCCTCGACGATGGTGACGTCGGTGCCGAAGGACTTCCAGGCGCTCGCGAACTCGACCCCGATGACGCCGCCGCCCAGGATGATCGCCGAGCCCGGGACGTGGTCGAGGTTCAGCGCGTGCTCGCTGGTGATGATGCGGGTGCCGTCGATCTCGAGGCCCGGCAGCGTGCGGGAGTACGAGCCGGTCGCGAGGATGACGTTCGGCGCGGTGTACGAGTCCTCACCGACGGTGACGGTGTTCGGCGCGGTCAGCCGGCCGTCGCCCTCGACCACGGTGATGTTCGGCTGCTTGAGCAGACCCTGCAGGCCTTTCCAGAGCCGGTTGACGACGCCGTCCTTGTACTTGTTGACGCCCGCCATGTCGATGCCCTCGAGCACGGCCTTGACCCCGAACTGCTCGCTCTCACGGGCGGAGTCGGCGACCTCGGCGGCGTGCAGCAGCGCCTTCGTCGGGATGCAGCCGCGGTGGAGGCAGGTGCCCCCGACCTTGTCCTTCTCGATCAGCACCACGGACTTGCCGAGCTCCGCGGCGCGCAGCGCGGCGGCGTAACCACCGCTGCCCGCACCGAAGATCACGATGTCGGCGGACTGGCTGGTCAACGGTCGGCGCTCCCCTGCGGTCGACGCCCCTGCCCGCACGCGGACAGCGGCTCGCGACGGGCACCACGACGCGCCCGGACGGGCCGGTTCACCCGCCGTGACCATCTTGTCATCCGGGCGCCGCCGGTCGGAGGGCCGGTGGCACCGGCGGATCACGCCCGCATCGAACGTGAGGCTCCCATGAGGTGCCCAGGCTTCGCACAGCCGCCACCGCGTGGGCGTGGCGACCATGGACCCCGAGCCGCCGCCCGCCCGGAGTCGTCGGCGCCCATGATCGTCAGGAGGGTCCAGGTGTTCGGTCGGCGCGCGTCGCGCGGCAAGCGTCAGCACGTCACCGACACCTCGGCGACCCTCGACCGCGCGGTCACCAAGGCCGACGTCGACCACCTGCGGCGGTTCGCCGGCGAGCATCCCGGAGCCGAGGCGTTCCTCGAACCCGCGACCAGGGTCACGGGCCTCACGGTCGTGCTGGTGGCGCCCTCGGGGGAGTGGACCCGCCGCCGGATCGGCGACGCCGCCGGGGCGAGGGCGTTCGCCCGCAAGCAGTCGGTGCCGCTCTACGACGTCGCCGTGACCGGCTACCCGCCGCGGATGCGGGCGTGGACCGAGGCCCGCACGGCGAGCGGGAGTTGCCGCACCCCCGGGCTGCGCGGGCCGTCGTCGTGAGCGGATCTCGATAGCCTCGACCGGTGACGTCGCGACACACCGCCCTCCACGACCGCCACGAGGCGCTCGGCGCCAAGTTCGCCGACTTCTCCGGCTGGGACATGCCGATCCAGTACGCCGGTGGCGGGGTGATCAAGGAACACACCGCGGTGCGCGAGACGGTCGGGTTGTTCGACGTCTCGCACCTGGGCACCGCGCTCGTGCGCGGTGAGGGCGCCCGTGCGCACGTGAACGGTGTCCTGAGCAACGATCTCGACCGCATCGGCCCGGGCCAGGCGCAGTACACGATGCTGCTCGACGAGCACGGCGGCGTGGTCGACGACCTCATCGTCTACCTGCGCGCCGACGACGACCTGCTGCTCGTACCGAACGCCGCCAACGCCGCCGCCGTCATCGCGATGGTCGCCGCCGGCGCGCCGGACACCGTCGAGGTCCTCGACGTCCACGCGGAGTTCGCCGTGCTCGCGGTGCAGGGACCGAGGGCTGACGACGTCATGTCCGCCGTCGGCCTGCCGACCGGTCTGGACTACATGGCGTTCGCCGACGTCGACGCCGCGGTGAGCGCCGACGTCACCGTGTGCCGCACGGGCTACACCGGCGAGGACGGCTTCGAGATCGTGCTGCCGTCGGCGGCGGCCCCGGCGTTGTGGGACCGGCTGGTCGAGGCGGTGCAGGCCGCGGGCGGGCGGGTCGCGGGCCTCGCCGCCCGCGACACGCTGCGCACCGAGATGGGCTACCCGTTGCACGGCCACGAGTTGTCGGCCGAGATCTCGCCGGTGCAGGCGCGCAACGGCTGGGCGGTGGGGTGGAAGAAGGCCGCGTTCGCCGGTCGCGACGCCGTGGTCGCCGAGAAGGAAGCCGGTCCGCGCCGGCTGCTGCGCGGACTGCGCGTCGAGGGCCGCGGGGTGCCGCGGGACGGGATGACGGTCGTGGACCACGCCGGCACGCCGGTCGGGGTGGTCACCAGCGGCACGTTCTCGCCCTCGCTCGGCGTGGGCATCGCGCTCGCCCTCGTCGACACCGCCGCCGGGGTCGACGACGGCGCCACGCTGGCCGTCGACGTCCGCGGCCGGTCGGTCCCGGTCGTCGTCGTCAAGCCGCCGTTCGTGGAGTCACACGTCCGCTGAGCCGGTCGCCGGGGCGTCGGCGTCCACCCCGATCACGAGTGGCGAGTTCGTGCGGTGAGTGGTCGGCTGCAGGTCGCCACTCGCCGCGTAGATCGCCACTCGCGGGTCATGGGGGTGGGGCGTAGGACAGCGGGGCGTCGGCGACGCGCGCGGCGGTGTCGACGAGCGCGAGCGCGAGCAGCCCACCGAGTCCCGCGGTGACCCCCACGCCCGACAGTTCGAGATCGAGCATCGGGACCATGCCGGACCGTTGCACCGCGAGCCGTTCGGCGTCGTCGGAGCCCGCGTGTGCGACACGGACCCAGCGGGTGATCCGCGGGGAGACGTCACGGGCGAGCAGCCCGGCCGCCACCGCGCTGACGCCGTCGAGCAGCACGGGCACGCGCCGGTTGGCCGCCTGCAGCAGCAGGCCCGTGAGGATCGCGAGGTCGCGGCCGCCGACCGCGCCCAACAACGCGTCGGTGTCGTGCCGGGAGTCCTGACCCCGGCGGCGGGCATCGCGGATCGCGGCGGCCTTCACGGCCCAGCCGGCGTCGTCGAGACCACTGCCGCGGCCCGCCACCAGCACCGGTTCGGTGCTGGTGAGCACGGCGACGAGCGTCGCGGCCGGGGTCGACCCGCCGGGCGAGAACGCGGTGAGCACCAGCAGGTCGGCACCGGCGTCGATGAACTCGTCGGCCAGCGTGGCGCCGTGGTCGACACCGTCGACCACCGAGGTCGTGAGTCCGGCGTCCTCGACCGCGACGTCGCCGATCTCGCCGGCGTCGACGACCTCCACCCGCACGCCGTGGCCCGGGGCGAGCCGCTGCAGCGGGGTCGTGCCGTCGCGCAGCGCTGCCGCCGCGACGGCGTGGTCGTCGAGCGTGCGGCCGTCGCCTGCGCCGAGGTGCCGCGAGGTGACGACGACGACGCGGGCGTCAGCCGCGGGCCGTGGTGGGAAGACGCCCTGCACGCCGGCGAGCCACTCGGCGGTGGCCGCGAGCGTGCCGTACGGCGACGCCGGCCGGCCGGGGGCGGGTTCGAGGCGGTGCTCCCGCGCGGCGCGCTCGGCGTCGGGGTCGGGCCACGGGATGTCGAGGCCGAGCGTCGCGAGGTCGCGCAGTGGTGCGGACGGGTCGGTCACGCCCAGACTCTAGGAGATCCGTCGGTGAGGACTCGCCGCCGCGGCACGGGTCACGCGGCGGGCAGCCCCGCCCGTACCTGGTTCGGCGTGAACACCGGCTGCCCGCTGGTGCCGGCGATGTCGGTGGACCCGAACGTCCAGGCCTCGACCGAACCCGGCGTGGGGTGGCTGGAGTACGCCCCCCACGAGCTGTAGCTCCAGGTGTTCTGGCCGCGCGGGGCGATCCAGTACGACCAGTACGCGTCGGCCGGCGGGGTGTTCACGCACGCCTCGGTGGCGGAAGTGGGGTACTCGGTGCCCGACCGCCAGAAACTGGTGGCCGATCCGGCACAGGAACTGCGGGCCGTCGTGGACGGTGCCGGTGGTGGTGAAGCCCGCGGTCGTGAGCAGGTCGATGCCGGTGGTGAGGGTGGTGTCGCAGCCGCGCACGACCGGGCCGCCCCAGGCGCCGTAGCTCACGGCGACCAACGCGCCGGTCTGCCGGGTGCAGGCCCCGACCCCGCCCACGAGCTGACCGGGCACGCCGTCGGTCGCGGTGACCTGGACGCTGCCCGCCGAGGTCGCGAGGCCGCCGCCACCGGTGTATCGGGCGCTGACCCGCACCGGCGTGGTCGAGGTGAACATGGCCTTGCACACCGCACGCCCGCCGACCACCGCCACCGCGGTGCACCCGGGCACGGCCCCGCCGCTCGCCGCCGCGAACCGGACGGTGCCGCTGGTGGGCGTGGGACGCACGGTCGCGACCACGGTGGTCGGCAACCCCGACCGTCGCCGGGGAGGAGCGCACGGTCGTGGTGGTCGGGGTCGCAGCGGCGGCCGCGGCGGCCGCGGTGGTGGGCACGAGGCACGCGGCGACGGCGCCGGTGACGACGAGCAGGGCGGAGGTGAGCTTCACGAGACGGCGGTCCTGTCGGTGGTCGGGACGGGGGAGGAGGGAGCAGATGCGGGTGGAGGGGCGTCGAAGCGGCCGACGGTGTGGAACGCCGCGCGGCGGGAGGCCCGGCGCAGCGCGCCGAGCACGGCGGGGCCGACGACGAGGATCGTCAGCAGGTTCGTGACGGCCCGGCCGGTGTCCCAGCCGAGCGAGGTCGTGAGGTCGAAGACCAGGTAGCGGTGCCAGTTCTCGCCGGCGGGTGCACCCGGCACGAAGGAGATCGAGGTCTCGCCGCCGGTGACGAACGGCCAGAACGACAGGTTGAGCAGGAACCCGAACAGGAACGCGGAGAACATCCCGTACACCGCGAGCATCACCAGTTCGGCCTTGCCGCGGACGGCCGGCAGCAGCCCCCCGCCCAGACCGACGAACGCGCAGCCGAACATCTGGTACGGCACGCACGGCCCCACGCCGCCGGTGATCAGGGCCGACGCGAACAGGCTGGTACAGCCCAGCGTGAACCCGAACCCCGGGCCGAGCACCCGCCCGGCGAGCACCAGCAGGAAGAACACCGTCTCGATCCCCGCGGTGCCCGCCCCCAGCGGCCGCAGCGCGGCGTTGACGGCCGACAGGACTCCCAACAACGCCAGGGCTTTGCTGTCGATGCCGCCTTCGGAGATCTGCGCGATGAGCACGGCCAGCACCAGGACGAGCAGCACGCCGAACATCAGCGGTGCGGTGTCGGCGAGGCCGAAGTGGGTGGGGTCGAGCAGGAACGGCCAGAAGAACGAGATCAACCCGAGCACACCGCTGATGACGATCATCACCGTGCTGCGCGGGCCGAGACGGACGGCGTTGACGCGGGCGTTCACGCCGGCACCTCCTCGAGCGCGGCGGCGACCTGGCCCACGGTGAGGTACTCCGAGGGCGCGAGGATCTTCGCGACCTGCGGTGCGAACGCGGGTGAGGCGACGACGACCGACCGGGTGGGGCCGTCGGCGACGATCTCGCCCTCCGCCATCACGACCACCCGATCGGCGCACAGTGCAACGAACTCGACGTCGTGGGTGCAGACCGCGACGGCGTGGCCGTCGGTGGCCAGTTCGTCGAGGATGTCGACGAGGCGGCCCTTGGCCGCGTAGTCGAGCCCGCGGGTGGGCTCGTCGAGCAGGACCACCGCGGGCGCGGCCGACAGCTGGATCGCCAGCACCAGGGCCAGTTTCTGCCCCTCGGACAGGTCGCGGGGGTGGGCGCCCGGGCCGATGCCGGGGTTGATCCGGTCGAGCAGGGCGCGTGCGCCGCCGGGCGTCCCCCCGGTCTCGCGGTCGGCCTGGTCGAGCTCGGCCGCGACGGTGTCGAGGTAGAGCAGGTCGGTGGGCGTCTGCGGCACCAACCCGACCCGGGTGCGGGCCTTGCGGGCCGGCAGGTCGCCGGGGTCGACCCCGTCGACGTCGACGGTGCCGGAGTCGCGGCGACCCGAGCCCTGCACGGCCCACAGCAGCGAGGACTTGCCGGCGCCGTTGCGGCCCATGAGCGCGGTGATCTCGCCGTGCCGCAGGGCGAGGTCGACCTGCCGGACGGCGACGACCTCGCCGTACCGCACGACGACCTTGCGGGCGTCGAGCGCGATGCCCGAACGGCGGGCGACCCGCGGTACCGGGTGGGGCGCCGAGGCGGGGACCAGAGCCCGCAGTGTGGCCGCCCGGCGGCGGGCGTCGCGGACCGAGAGAGGAAGCGGCTCCCAGCCGGCCAGCCGGCCGAGGTGGACCACCGGCGGCGCGACCGGTGCACTGTGCATCATCTCCGCCGGCGGACCGTCGCTCACGCGGCCGTCGCCGTGGACCACGACGATGCGGTCGGCGTACTGCGCGACCCGTTCGAGGCGGTGTTCGGCGACGATCGCGGTGATGCCGAGGTCGTGCACCAACCGGGTGATCGCGGCCAGCACCTCCTCCGACGCGACCGGGTCGAGCGACGACGTGGGCTCGTCGAGCACCAGCACCCGGGGGTGGGCCGTGAGGACCGACCCGATCGCGACGCGCTGCTGCTGACCGCCGGACAGCTCCGACAGCGCACGGTGACGCAGGCCCGCGAGGCCGAGCAGGTCGAGGGTCTCCTCGACGCGCGTGCGCATGACGTCGGGCGCGACGCCGAGTTGTTCCATGGCGTACGCCAGTTCCTCCTCGACGGTGTCGGTGACGAAGCCGGCCAGCGGGTCCTGCCCGACCACGCCGACCAGATCAGCCAGATCACGCGGGTGATGGGTGCGGGTGTCGCGGCCCGCGACCGTCACCCGGCCGGCGAGGGTGCCGCCGGTGAAGTGCGGAACCAGGCCGTTCAGGGTGCCGAGCAGGGTCGACTTGCCGGCGCCGGTCGGGCCGACCACGAGGCACAGTTCGCCTTCCTCGACGAGGAGGTCGACGTCGCGCAGCGCGGGCGCCGGGGCGTCGGCGTAGGTGACGGAGACCTGCTCGAGCCGGATCACGGCGCCTCCCCGCCGGCGCGCCGCGACGCCGGCGTGACCGGCGGGGGCGCGATCACCGCGGGCAGGGCGGCGATCGCGATCGCGAGCACCGGAAGCCACGGCAGGGTCGGCCAGGACAACGGCGACAGCGACGGGTTGAGGTCGGAGGAGTCGTACGACGACGACAGGATCATGATCACGGCGCACGCGAGACCGCAGCCCAGCACGGCCCACTCGGCGAGACGCCACGGGTCGGGCCGGTAGGTCGTCACCGCGACGCGGCGCCCGCCCAGGGCGATGCCGCCGACGCACAGCACCGCGCCGACCACGAGCGCCGGCAGGCCGAGCACGGCGGGAGCGGTGCCGTCGAGCACGCCGTACGCACCGACGCAGAGACCGATCAGCCCGGTCACGAGCAACCCGGCCGTCGTGCGGCGCAACGCGGCGGGCACCGCGACCCGGCGGCCGTACCCCCGGCTGTCCATCGCCGCCGCGAGCAGCAGGGACCGTTCCAGGGCGTCCTGCAGCACCGGCATGGCGATGCTGCGCAACGCGCGCAGGCCGGAACCCCCACCGCCGCGCAGCTTCCTGGCCCGGTGCACCCGCTGGACGCTCTCGACCAGTTGCGGCGCCACCGAGATCGCGACCACCACGGCGACGCCGATCTCGTAGAGCGCACCGGGCAGTGCGCGCAACGCCCGCTTGGAGTTCGCGAGCGCGTTGGCGGCGCCGATGCAGCACACCAGGGTGGCGAGCCGGACGCCGTCGTACACCGCGCCGAGCACACTCTCGGCGGTGACGGTGCCACCGAGGTGGACGCCCGCCATCCACGTCGGCAGCGGGATCTCCCAGAGCCGGAACAGCACGTGCATGTCGCTCGTGCCGCCGTCGCCACCACCCGTGACCCCGCCGAACAGGATCCTGAACACGATCCGGATCGCGATGATCGTGAGGCCCAGGAACAGGTAGTAGCGGAACGCCCGTGCCCACGGCGCCTCGGTCCGGCGCAGGGCGACGACAAGACCCGCCGCGGCGAGGATCAGCAGCAACAGCAGGGGATTCGTCGTGCGACTCGCGGCCGCGGCCAGGCCGATCGCCCAGGCCCACCACGCCATCGGGTGCAGGTCGCGGGGCAGGCGGGCCGAGCCGCGCGGCCGCGCCGCGGTCCGGCCGGGGTGTGCGCCGGAGCCGTCCGCTGCCGGGGGCAGGGACGCACGCGAGTCGGCCAGCTGGGTCAGGACGTCGACCGCTTCCGGCGCCAGGTGATCGCGCCGCCGACCAGGCCCGCGACGACCAGCGCGGCGATCGTGCCGACCGTCGCCCAGGGCGTGCCGGTGCTCGTCACGCCTGCGGGTTTCGCGATCGAGCGGATGTCGACCTCGGGCGGCGCGCTCGTCGCCGTCGATCCCGAGGTCGAGGCGCACGCCGTGGGCGTCGGGCTGGGCGCCGGGGTCGACGTCCCTGCGCCGCTGGTCGACCCGCTGGGGCTGGGGGACGCAGGCGCGGTGGCCGTGGCGCATCGGCTCGGTGCGGCGGAGGCGCTCGTCCCGGTGGCCGGCGCGGTCGCGCCGGCTGACGACGAGGTCGCGCCGGGAGCGGCCGCCGTGCTCCGGCCCGGTGCGGACGCGGTTCCCCCGGTCGTGCCCGGTGCACCCTCGGTGCCGGTGGGCCGCGGGCCGATGATCACCCCGCCGTCACCGCCCGCGCCGGGCGCGGGCGGGGTGGTCCCGCCGGTCGCCGCGGCCGGCAGCACCGACTGCGGGGTGAAGGGCGGCTGGCCGTAGGTGCCCTGGATGTCGGTCGGCCCGTACTGCCACACCTCGACGCTGCCCGGCACCGAGTGGTAGCTCATGGCGCCGAACGAGCTGTACTCCCACGTGGTGGCGCCGGGGTTGGCGTGCCAGTAGGACCAGTAGGCGGTCGCGGGCGGGGTCGCGCCGCACGGCTCGTTCGGCTGCGCGCCCGGGTTGCCCGACGGCGCCGGCAGGTTGTTGATCCGGCAGATGAAGGCCGGGCCGTCGTGGGTGGTGCCGGTGAGGCTGAACCCGCCCGTCTTCAGCAGGGAGTACCCGGTCATCCCGGTCGCGAACGGCACACACGCCGAGACCAGCTGGCCCGCGCTGCCGTTGCCCTGGAAACCGACCGGCCAGGTCGGGGTCGGGTTGGCGCCGGTGTGCGGGCGGAAGTCGACGATGATCTTGACGCTCGGCGCCGTGCACGTCGCCGCCGTGGCCGGTCCGGCCGGACCGGCCACGGCGACCACCCCTCCCGCCGCCACCGCGAGTGCGGTGGCGGCGAACGCGTGGAGCAACCGGGGCATCAGTGCCGGCGCGCCGCGTGGCTGCCGCGGCGGGGGCGGCGCACGCCGTACACGGTCGCGGCGGCGCCGAGGGCGAGCGCGAGGACGGCCAGCCACAGCGGCGTGAGGATGCTCGCGCCGGTGACCGGCAGGCTGCCGTCGGCGACCGGGCTCGCCGTGCCGCCCAGCCCGGACGGCCCGGAGGTGGGGGTTCCGGTCCCGCCGTGCGAGGGGGTGGTCGGCGGGGTCGACGTGGGCGGGGTCGTGGTGGGCGGGGTCGTGGTGGGCGGCGGGTCGCTGCCGACGATCGTCACGACCGGGACGAGCGCCGACGGTGTGAGCTGCAGGAACGACTTCCCGGCGAGCGCCGGCACGGCCTGCGCGGTGGCCAGGGCGTCGCTGGCGCCGGTCGCGGCGACGGGCAGGCCGCCGTCGGTGTTCGCGATGCGGGTGAGGAACGCGCGCGGCTTGCTCGCGTTCTGCCCGACGGCGAGCAGGCCCAGAGCGGCGTACGCCGTGCTGTTGGTGACCGCCGGGGCGCCGGCGTACGAGCCGTCGGTCTTCTGGTGGGTGGTGAGCCAGGCCAGGGCCTTGGTGACCTCGGCCGGGACCGCGGCCGCGGTGACGTTCCTGGTCGTGCCCTTGCCGGCGTTGAGCGCTTGGAGTGCGAGGCCGGTGGCGTCGGGGATCGAGGTGCACGTGGCCTGGGCGAACTTCTCGGGGAAGCCGCCATCGGTGCACTGTGCAGCGATCAGGGCGGAGCGGGCCTTCGCCGCTGCGGCGGTCTTCCCGGCGCCGGTGAGGGCGAGGACGCCGAACGCCTGGCCGTACACGTTGCTGTAGTCGCCGAAGGTCGAGCGGTCGTGGAACCGGCCGTCCGATCCCTGCAGGGCGGTGAGCTGGGCGATGAGGTCGACGTGGTTCTCCCCGACGCGCGTGGGGTCCTGGCCCGCGAGCTCGAGCAGCGTCGCGAGCTTCGCGGTGGCGCCGACGTACGCCGAGTTCGCGCTGTCGCCGAAGTTCGACCCGTTGACGTAGGAGCGCAGCGTGGTGTCGAGCGAGAGGTACGAGATGACCCGGCCCAGCGTGAGGTCCTGGCCGCCGCTCGCGAGCAGGGCGAACCCGACGTCGGCCGTCGTGCCCTGCTGGACATAGCTCTGCGCCCCGAACTGCCCCTCCACGTGGTCGCCCGTGACGAGCTGACCGACCAGCCACGCCGCGGCGGACTTCGCGGCCGGGACCGTGGTGGCCGTGCGGGTCACCGTCGCGGCGGTCGACAAGGTGCCGAACGGCACGCCGACGATCCCGCCGAGACCCTGCGTCGAGGCCCGCACGTCGGAGCCGGTCTGGCCCGTGACGTCGCCGACCGGCAGGCCACCGTCGGTGTTCTGGAGCTTGGCGAGGAACGCGAGGGCCTTGGTGATCTTCGCCGCCTGGGCGGTGCGCACCGCGGAGCCGACCGAGAAGGCCTGGATGACCAGCGCCGTCGAGTTGACGCTCGTGGGGTTGAACGACGGCCCCCAACTGCCGTCGGCGTGCTGGCTGCCGGCGAGGAAGGTCGTGGCCTTGCCGAGCGCGGTCGCGACCGGGGTGCCGGCGGTCGCGGCGTCGGGCAGGATCGCCAGCGCCTGGATCGCCATCGCCGTGCTGTCGGGGTCGGAGTCGTTGCTGTTCGGGATGAGGCTGGGGAACGCGCCGTCGGGCCGCTGCAGCGAGAGCAGGAACGTGACGGCCGGGGCCGATGCCGTGCCGGCGCGCTGCTCGGCGAGGATGCCGAGGGCCTGCGAGAACACCGACGTGGCCCGGAAGTAGTTGCCGGCGCCGGCGCAGTTGCTCGGATCGGTCGTCGACTGCGCGGCGGTGCACACGTTGTCGGCGAGCAGCTTCAGCAGGTTCAGCCGCGCGTAGTTGCGGGGATCGCGGTGGGTGACCTCGGCGAGCAGCGCGAGCTTGGCCACCGCCCCGGAGGACAGGTTCGCGCGCTGCCCCTGGAACTCGGCGTAGTCGCGGGCCGGTCGTCGAGTCGAGGTAGGTGGCGATCGCGGTCACCGTCGCGTTGCGCGTGCCCGCCGCCGCCAGCGCGAACGCGCCGTCGACCGTCAGCCCGACGTCGGCCTTGCCGTCGCCCCGGTCGTAGAACTTGCCGCCGCTGAGTTGGCTGACGAGGTACGACGCCAGCTTCGTGGTGTCCGGCGTGGTCGCCGCCGTCGCCGTGGGGGCGAGCGCGATGACGCCGGCACCGGCGAGGCCGAGGGCGGTGAGCGCGGCGGTGGCGCGGAGCAGAGGCATGGGGTCCCTTCCCGGCGGTCCGTGCCGCGGGGACCTGTGGGGTGGCGCCGGACGGGCCCGGGCCACCGCGCAGACCTCGCGCCGCAGACCACGACGGCGTTTTCGTGTGAGGACGTCCGGGGCGGGCATTCCGACTCGCCGGCGCCGGTCCGTGGGACGCGGTGCCGGCCTACGGTTGCGGGTCAGTGCCGGACTTCGACCGGCTTTCCCCGCGCCTGGACGGCGTGGTGCCTGCGCATCGAACCACACGCCGAGCTGCGGCGTCGAGGTCGGTGGTGGGCCTCACCGGCCGGCCCGGGACGGGCCGGGGCGTCATGCGGCGGGCGTGGCCCGGCGGCGGGTGAGGGCGACGACGAGCGCGGCCGCGCCCAGGACGACCCCGATCGCGCCCAGCACGATGCCGGTGGTGGCGCTGCCCTGGCTGGCGGCGTCGGCGGGTGCGGCGGCGGTCGTGGCGCTCGCCGTCGCGGTCGACATGCCGTGGTGGTCGCCGGTCGCGGGGGCCAGCGCGAGGACGGGCGCGGGGTGGTCGGGTTGGGCGCTGCTGCCCGCGGCGGCCTGCTCGATCCAGTCGACCTTGCTGCCGTCGCTGTAGCTCTGGATCGCCTTGAAGGTGATGCTGTCCCGGTCGGGGAGCGGGCCCATCTGGACGTCGAACTGCATGAACTCGCCGGGCTTGACCCCGCCGGCCGTGGCGGTCCAGGCGATCTCGGTGACGGCCGTGGTCACCCGGCCGTCGGTGGTGGTGATCGGCGTCGGCAACGTCTTCTCCGGAGCGGTGAACGTCCAGCCCGGCGTCGGCTGGACCGCCACCGACGCCAACGGGGTGTCGGTCGGCAGTTGCACGGTGAGCCCGACGGTGCTGGCGCTGGCCGACTCGTTCGGCACGCGGAAGGTGACCACCGCGTAGCCGCCCCGGGTCGCGCCGGGCGAGGACACCGAGACGTGGGCCCAGGCGGGCGCCGCGGCGGCGAGGACCGCGGCGGCGGCGAGTGCGGCCACCGCGAGGTGACGTGGGCGGGGAGCTGCGAGACGCAGCGGCATGGAGTTCCTCCGTCGTGGTCGGGCGTTCGTGGTGCTGGTCCCCGTCGCGACGGCCGCGGTTCCCGGTGTGGCGCAGTCGACACCGCCGCCCTGCCGACGACTCGACACGCCGACACCACATGTGGTGCCGCGATCCGGCTCGCTACCCACATAGTGTGCTGCTCGCAGCTGGTCCGGTGCTCGCTCCTGGAGCGGGCACCGGGGCAAGAGGGAACCCGGTGTGAATCCGGGACTGCCCCGCAGCGGTAAGTGGGAACGGAAGCCGTCATCAGCACTGCGTCCTGACGGGCGTGGGAAGCGACGGCCGGTAGGAGACCTCCCGAGGTCGTGCCCGCGAGTCCGAAGACCTGCCAGCGCACGCGCCACCCACCGTGGGTGGCGCGTGGTCCGAGGCCGCGTGGGACGGCCGACGGCTGTGGTGCGCCGGCGTCGTGTTCGCCCGCGCACCCCTCCCGTCGTCCCCGCTCGCGATCTCCGGGCCGTCCCCGAGCTCGCGAGGAGAGAGCGATGACGGTGTTGCAGGATCCACCGAAAGTCCGCGCCCAGATGCAGGTTCGTAAGCGCAACGGCGACACCGAACCCGTCGACGTCAACAAGATCGTCCGCGCCGTGCAGCGCTGGACGGGCGACCTGGACGACGTCGATCCGATGCGCGTCGCGACCAAGACGATCAGCGGCCTCTACGACGGTGCGAGCACGGCCGAGCTGGACCGGCTCTCGATCCGCACCGCGGCCGAGATGATCGGCGAGGAGCCGCAGTACTCGCGCCTCGCCGCGCGGCTGCTGGCCGGCTACGTCGACAAGGAGGTCCGCAACCAGGGCGTCGCGAGCTTCAGCCAGGCGATCGCGCTCGGGCACGCCGAGGGGATCATCGGCGACGTCACCGCGAGGTTCGTCAAGGACAACGCCCGCAAGCTCGACTTCGCCGTCGACGACGCCGCCGACCGGCGCTTCGAGTACTTCGGGCTGCGGACGGTGTACGACCGGTACCTGCTGCGCCACCCGTCGTCGCGACTGGTGATCGAGACGCCGCAGTACTTCCTGATGCGCGTCGCCTGCGGGCTGTCGCGCTCGCCCGACGAGGCGATCGGCTTCTACCGGCTCATGAGCTCGCTCGCGTACCTGCCGTCGACGCCGACGCTGTTCAACTCGGGGACGGCGCACACCCAGATGTCGTCCTGCTACCTGGTCGATTCGCCCCGCGACGAGCTCGATTCGATCTACGCCCGCTACCACCAGGTGGCGCGGCTGTCGAAGTTCGCCGGTGGCATCGGGATCTCGTTCTCGCGGGTCCGGTCTCGCGGCGCGCTCATCAGGGGGACGAACGGCCAGAGCAACGGCATCGTGCCGTTCCTGCGCACGCTGGACGCCTCGGTCGCGGCGGTCAACCAGGGCGGCAAGCGCAAGGGCGCGGCCTGTGTGTACCTTGAGCCCTGGCACGCCGACATCGAGGCGTTCCTCGAGCTGCGCGACAACACCGGCGATGAGGGCCGGCGCACGCATCACCTCAATCTCGCCAACTGGATCCCGGACGAGTTCATGCGCCGGGTGGAGGCCGACGCGGTGTGGTCGCTGATCGACCCGAACGAGGCGCCGGCGCTGCCGGATCTCTGGGGTGACGCGTTCGACGAGGAGTACCGCCGGCTCGAGGCCGAAGGCCGATTCGTCAAGCAGGTCAATGCCCGTGATTTGTACGGCAAGATGATGCGGACGCTGGCCCAAACCGGCAACGGCTGGATGACCTTCAAGGACTCGTCCAACGCCAAGTGCAATCAAGTGACGCCGCGCAACCAGACCGGTGCAGCGGGCAACGGTGTCGTGCACCTGTCCAACCTGTGCACCGAGATCATCGAGGTCAGCGCGGACGACGAGACGGCCGTGTGCAACCTCGGGTCGGTCAACCTGGCCCAGCACGTTCGCGCGGGTGGCGTGGACTGGGAGAAGTTGCGGGCGACGGTGGCGACGGCGGTGCCGTTCCTCGACCGCGTCATCGACATCAACTTCTACCCGTCGGAGCAGGCGGCGGCGTCGAACCCGCGGTGGCGGCCGGTCGGGCTGGGTGTCATGGGCCTGCAGGACGTCTTCTTCAAGCTGCGCCTGCCGTTCGACTCGCCCGAGGCGGCGGAACTGTCGACGCGGATCGCGGAGGAGATCTACCTGTCGGCGTTGGAGGCCTCGGCCGCGCTGGCCGAGGAGTTCGGCGCGCACCCGTCGTTCGCGGAAACCCGCGCGGCGCAGGGGGATCTGCAGCCCGATCTCTGGGGTGTGACGCCGACGCAGACGGCCCGGTGGACGTCGCTGCGGGAGCGGATCGCCGCCACCGGGCTGCGTAACTCGCTGCTGATCGCCATCGCGCCGACCGCCACCATCGCCTCGATCGCCGGCTGCTACGAGTGCATCGAGCCGCAGGTGTCCAACCTGTTCAAGCGCGAGACGCTGTCTGGGGATTTCCTGCAGGTCAACTCGTCGCTGGTGCGCGAGCTCAAGGCGCTCGGGCTGTGGACGCCCGAGACCCGTGACGCCGTCAAGCGGTCCGAGGGTTCGGTCCAGGGGCTGGTCGGGCTGCCCGACGACGTCAAGGCGATCTACCGCACCGCGTGGGAGATCCCGCAACGCGCCTCATCGACATCGCCGCGGCACGGTCGGCCTACATCGACCAGAGCCAGTCGTTGAACCTGTTCCTCGCCGCCCCGTCGATCGGCAAGCTGTCGTCGATGTACCTCTACGCCTGGAAGGCAGGTCTGAAGACGACGTACTACCTGCGTTCGCGCCCGGCGACCCGCATCCAACAGGCAACCGTTGCCGTCAGCAACGTTCCCGTCACCGACGAGGCGGCCGTCGCCTGCAGCCTGGAGAACCCCGAGTCGTGCGAGGCGTGCCAGTGAGCTCACCCCACGACATCGCTCCGCACACCGCACTCCGCGATTCCGTGGGGACCCCGAAACAGCTGCTCCTCGATCCCGGCATGGATCTCACGCTGCGCCCGATGCGGTATCCGCAGTTCTTCGACCGATACCGCGACGCGGTGAAGAACACCTGGACGCCGGAGGAGATCGACCTCCACTCCGACCTGCGGGACCTGGCGAGGCTCTCGCCGGCCGAGCAGCACCTCATCAGCCGGCTGGTCGCCTTCTTCGCCACCGGCGACTCGATCGTCTCCAACAACCTCGTGCTCAACCTGTACAAGCACATCAACTCGCCGGAGGGCCGTCTCTACCTCTCCCGTCAGTTGTTCGAGGAGGCCAACCACATCCACTTCTACCTCAACCTGCTCGACACCTACGTTCCCGACGAGCAGGAACGGTTCGCCGCCTTCGCGGCCGTCGACAACATCGCGTCGATCAGGCGGAAGGCCGAGTTCTGCCAGAAGTGGATCGACTCGGTGTTCGACCTGCGGACGTTGCAGACCGTCGAGGACCGCCGGGCGTTCCTGCTGAACCTGATCTGCTTCGCGGCCTGCATCGAGGGCCTGTTCTTCTTCGGCGCCTTCGCCTACGTGTACTTCCTGCGCTCGCGGGGTCTGCTGAACGGGCTCGCGTCCGGCACCAACTGGGTGTTCCGCGACGAGTCGATGCACATGGCGTTCGCGTTCGATGTCGTCGAGACCGCCCGCCGCGAGGAGCCGGGTCTGTTCGACGGGCGGATGGCCGAGCAGGTGCGCGAGATGCTCGCCGAGGCGGTGGAGTGCGAGACACAGTTCGCCGAGGACCTGCTCGGCGGCGGGGTGTCGGGCCTGTCGATCGACGACATGCGCTCCTACCTCCAGCACGTCGCCGACCGTCGACTGGCGCAACTGGGCCTCGAGCCGGTGTACGGCTCGCGCAACCCGTTCGGGTTCATGGAGTTCCAGGACGTGCAGGAGCTGTCGAACTTCTTCGAGCGCCGGGTTTCCGCGTATCAGGTGGCGGTGACTGGCACGGTGGGGTTCGACGAGGAGTTCTGATCGG
The DNA here is from genome assembly GCA_029817715.1 of Melastoma dodecandrum. Classification (NCBI taxonomy): domain Eukaryota; kingdom Viridiplantae; phylum Streptophyta; class Magnoliopsida; order Myrtales; family Melastomataceae; genus Melastoma; species Melastoma dodecandrum. The sequence continues at coordinate 2,746,538 of JARUPY010000535.1, forward strand.
CACAATGGACGGGTGACGGTCGTCCTCGGCATCGAGACCTCGTGCGACGAGACCGGCGTCGGCCTCGTGCGCGACGGCGTGCTGCTCGGGCAGGCGCTGGCGTCGTCGATGGCCGAGCAGGCGCGGTACGGCGGCGTGGTGCCGGAGATCGCGGCGCGGGCGCACGTCAGCTCGATGGTGCCGGTGATGCGCCAGGCGTTCGCGAACGCGGGGTTGGAACCGGGCGACGTCGGCGCCGTGGCCGTCACCGCCGGCCCGGGGCTGGCCACCGCCCTGCACATCGGCGTGGCCGCGGCCAAGGCGACGGCGCTGACGCTCGGGGTGCCGCTCTACGCGGTGCACCACCTGGCCGGGCACGCCGCGGCCGACACCCTCGCGCACGGCCCGTTGCCGGCGCAGTCGGTCGTGCTCATCGTCTCGGGCGGTCACACGTCGCTGCTGCACGTCGGCGACCTCGTCGGCGACCCGGTCCTGCACCTGTCCGACACCCTCGACGACGCCGCGGGCGAGGCGTTCGACAAGGTCGCGCGGCTGCTCGGCCTGGCCTACCCGGGCGGCCCGTCGATCGACAAGGCCGCGCGCGACGGCGATCCCGGCGCCGTCGCGTTCCCGCGCCCGCTCACCGGCCCGCACGACCCGCCGCTCGGCTTCTCGTTCTCGGGGCTGAAGACGGCGGTCGCGCGGTACGTCGAACGCGCCGCCGCGGCCGGGCGGGAAGTGCACGTGCCCGACGTCGCCGCGTCGTTCCGGGAGGCGGTGGTCGACGTGCTCGTCGCGAAGGCGCTGCGGGCGTGCCGGCAGACCGGGGTCGAGACCCTCGTGGTGGTCGGGGGAGTCGCGGCCAACAGCCGGGTGCGGTCGCTCGCCGAGGAGCGCTGCGCCGCGGCGGGCATCGAGCTCCGGGTGCCGCCGCTCAACCTCTGCACCGACAACGGCGCGATGATCGCGGCCGTGGGCGACCTGCTGGTGCGCGCCGACGCGAAGCCCTCGCCGGTCGACGTCGCGGCCACGCCGAGCGTGCGGCTGGAGCGAGCGCAACTGGCCTAGGGTCGTCGGCGTGAGCTTCACCTGGCGGTTCTTCGGTCCCGACGGCTCGATCCTGACCGGCGCCAACGCCCCGGCCGCGCCCGCGAGCCACTCGCAGGGCGACGCCGAGAGCTGGTTCGGCGAGCAGTGGCGCGAGCTGGCCGAGAACGGCGTCGCGTCGGCGTCCCTCTACGACGGCGACGACCTCGTGTACGGCCCCATGCCCCTCGCTGAATAGCGGTAGCGACTAGCCCAGGCCGCTGTCGGAGTAGTCGTCGCTCGACTCAGCGGCCGGTGAGCGCCGGGTCGCGGGTGACGGTGTCGCCCAGGACCTCGTCGATCGCGGCGAGCACGCCGGCGTCGAGGGTGACCCCGGCCGCGGTGACGTTGTCGGTGACCTGCTCGGGCCGGCTGGCGCCGATGATCGCCGCGCCGACGTTGGGGTTCTGGAGCACCCAGGCCACGGCGAGGGCAGCCATCGACAGCCCGAGGTCGTCCGCGATCGGGCGCAACCGTTGCACCCGGCGCAGCAGGTCGTCCTGGGAGAGCCAGCGGCTGATCATGTCGGCGCCGCCCTTGTCGTCGGTGGCGCGCGAGCCCGCGGGTGGCTGCTCGCCGGGCTGGTACTTGCCGGTGAGGACGCCCTGCGCGATCGGCGACCACACGACCTGACCCAGGCCCTCCTCCTCGCACGCCGGGACGACCTCGTCCTCGATGACCCGCCACAGCATCGAGTACTGGGGCTGGCTGGAGACGAACGGCACGTGCAGTTCGCGGGCGAGCGCCGCGCCGCGCCGGATCTGGTCGGCCGTCCACTCGCTGACGCCGAGGTAGAGCACCTTGCCCGCGTGGACGAGGTCGGCGAGCGCGCTCATCGTCTCCTCGAGCGGCGTCTCAGGGTCGTAGCGGTGGCACTGGTACAGGTCGACGTAGTCGGTCTGCAGCCGCCGCAACGACCCGTCGATCGACTCGGTGATGTGCTTGCGGCCGAGGCCCTGGTCGTTGTGGGTCTTGGCGTTGGTCGGGAAGAAGACCTTGGTGAAGATCTCCAGCCCCTCCCGGCGCTGGCCCGCGAGCGCGGTGCCCAGCACGGTCTCGGCGGCAGTGTTGGCGTAGGCGTCGGCGGTGTCGAAGGTCGTCACACCGGCGTCGAGCGCGGCCCGCACACATGCGGTGGCGGCGTCCTCCTCGACCTGGGAGCCGTGCGTCAGCCAGTTGCCGTAGGCGATCTCGGAGATGGTCAGGCCGCTGCGGCCGAGGCGTCGGAACTCCACACCCGCCACGCTACGCAGCCGACCACGCGGCCGATCCACAGGCGCCCTCCGGCGACGGCCGATCCTTCACGCCCGCTCGTTCCCGCCGGGCGAATCGGACAGAACGGACGCGGGCGAGCGAGCGTGATGGTGTGTGCTCGAGCTGCTAGTGCACTGCCCCCACGTACGGGACACCGGGGATCGATGTCCCGAACATGGGAGCAGTGCACTAGCAACTGCGGGAGGATGGGGCCGACGCGCGAGATTGGTGCACCATGCAACGATTCAAGTGTGAGCGGCATGTGCCGGCAGAGGCGCGAGTCGTGCCCGGCGCCGTGACCCGCGTGATGCCGATTCCGCGCGCGGCGGCGACGCGTCTGACGCCGGCGCCGCCCGACGCGGGGACCGGGCCGACCGTCAGTAGTCGACCGTCAGTAGCTGTCGCCGCGGGCCTTGCGGGGGGCGGGGAGGCGCCAGCGGCGGGGGAGGTAGGCGCGGCTGCCGGCGTAGAAGCCGATCGACAGCGGGGAGCCGGTGAGCGGGATGTCACGTTCACGGGCGACGGCGCGAAGCTTGCGGCCGGTGAAGTACCACTCGATGACGACCACGATGAGGATCGCGAAGGTCGCCAGTTGCAGGCCCGAGGCGACGGCGGCGTTGCCGGCCGCGACGAACGGGCCGAGCAGCAGCGGGACGAACGCGAGCAGCAGGAAGTTCGAGAGCATGGCGCGGGTGTCGACGTAGTCGCGGGCGAGCGCCTTGAGCGGGCCCTGGTCGCGCTTGGGCAGGGCCGCGGGGTCGCCGCGGCGCAGGGCCTCGCGGTAGGCCTCCCGCGACATCGTCTTGCCCCCAGCCGCGGCGGCCGCCTTGGACTTCGCGGTCTGCTCCTTCTGGAAGCGGTACGCCTCCTTGCGGTTGCGCGGCGGCGGTGCCGCCGGGCCCCGTGTGCCACCGCCGGCCTCACGGCGCTTCGGGGTGGGGCGGCCCTTGCGGCCGTCGGCCGCGGACGCGATCTCCTCCTCGACCGGCGCGGCGGGCTCGTCGCCGGCAGGCGTGGCGGCGGCGGATCCGCGTCGTGGGAGCAGGGGCACGGCGCGCAGGATAGCGGCCCCGCATGTGACGCCCGGGCCGGGAGCAGCGGGCCGGGAACAACCGGCGACGGTGTGGTCGTTGGCCCGTCACACGCCCGGGGAGCACCGACGCGCGTACGATCGATCCTCGTCCACCAGCGGCCGCCGGCCGCCTCGTGACCGCACCTGTTAGGGGAGTTCAGCTGTGACCGCTACCGAGGCCACCACCGCCGTCGAGACCACCGCCACCGAGACCGTCACCGGCACGCTGCAGCTCACCGAGTTCGCCGCCGGCAAGGTGCGCGAACTGCTCGACCAGGAGGGCCGCGAGGATCTCAAGCTCCGCATCGCGGTGCAGCCTGGTGGCTGCTCGGGACTGCGCTACCAGCTGTTCTTCGACGAACGCGCGCTCGACGGTGACATCCACTTCGAGCCGCACGGCGTGCCGATCGTCGTCGACCGGATGAGCGCTCCGTACCTCGGCGGCGCCACCATCGACTTCACCGACACCATCTCCCAGCAGGGCTTCACGATCGACAACCCGAACGCGCAGGGCAGCTGCGCCTGCGGCGACAGCTTCTGCGGCTGAGCCCCGACCCACACCGGCACACGTCAACGGCCCCGGCAGTCCTCCGCGAGGAGGACGGCCGGGGCCGTCGTCGTGTCCGGGCCGCGGACGCTGTCCGGCCTCAGACCACCTGGATGGTGGCCGTGAGCGCGGCCGCGTCGTCCGAGCTGCGACCGACGTGCAGTTCGATGTCACCCTTCTCGATGACGAACGTCGCCGAGTTGTCGAAGAACCCGACGTCGTTCGGAGTCATCCGGAACGTCACCGTCTGCGTGGCACCCCGGGTGAGCGTCACCCGCTGGAACCCGCGCAGGCGCCGCACCGGCTGCACGATCGAGGCGACCGGGTCGTGGATGTAGAGCTGCACGACCTCGTCGCCCGGGCGGGCGCCGACGTTGCGGACGTCGACCGAGACGTCGAGCGTGCCGCCCTTCGCGGCCAGTGACCGGGTCGACAGCCGCAGGTTCGACAGCTCGAACGTCGTGTACGACAGCCCGTGCCCGAACGCGTAGAGCGGGCCGTCGGGCAGGTCGAGGTACTTACTCGTGTACTTGTTGTTCGGGTCGTACGGACGCCCGGTGTTCTCGTGGTTGTAGTAGATCGGCATCTGCCCGACCTGCCGCGGGAACGAGACCGGCAGCTTCCCGCCGGGGTTCACGGCGCCGGTGAGGACGTCGGCGATGGCGTGCCCGGCCTCGACCCCCGGCGCCCACGCCTCGACGATCGCCGGCGCCGCCGCGGCGACCTCGGTGAGCGTCAGCGGCCGGCCGTTGACCAGCACCACGACCGTCTTCGGCTGCGCGGCCGCGACCTGGCGCACCAGCTCCAGCTGCACGCCCGGCAGGCCGATGTTCGACCGCGCGGCGGCCTCCCCGCTCATGTCGGCGGTCTCGCCGACCACGAGCACGGCCATCGACGCCGCGCGGGCGGCGTCGACCGCCGCGGCGATCATCGAGGTGTCGGAGTCGTTGACGTTGCTGCCCTGGCGGTAGACGACCGTCTTCCCGGCGTCCTGCAGCCCCTTCTCGACCGTGACCGGCGGGGTGGTGCCGGCGCCGGTGCCGAGGCCCGACCAGGTGCCGTTGAGGTCGTACGTCGCGCGGGCGAGCGGTCCGATCAACGCGATGCGCTTGGTGGCGGCGGCGATGGGCAGCACCGGCGCGCCCGAGACGGCGTCGTTCTTCAGCAGCACCATCGAGCGCGCACCGAGGCGGCGCGCCGCCGCCCGGTTGGCCGCCGACACCGACGTCACCTCGCGGCGGACGTCCGAGTACGGGTTCTCGAACAGGCCCAGGCGGATCTTGATGCGCAGGATGCGGCGCACGGCGTCGTCGACCTGCGCCATCGTGATCTGACCCGACGCCAGCAGGTCCGGGCCGTAGAGCCGGTAGTTGGTGCTCACCATCTCCATGTCGACGCCCGCGGTGATGCCCGCCCGCGCCGCCGACCGGCCGTTGCCGGCCAGACCGTGCGGGATGAGTTCCTGGATGCCGGTGTAGTCGCTCACCACGAAGCCGTCGAAGGCGTAGCTGCCCTTGAGGACGTCGCGCAGCGTGTAGGTGTCGCCGTGGGCCGGCACGCCGCTGACCGTGTTGAACGACGCCATGACGGTGGCGACCCCGGCCTGCACCGAGGCGAGGAACGGCGGCAGGTACAGGTTGTGCAACCGCTGGATCGAGACGTCGACGGTGTTGTAGTCGCGCCCGCCCTCGGGCTGGCCGTAGGCGACGAAGTGCTTCATGCACGCCGCCAGCCGGTCGGCCGCGGAGTAGTCGCTGCCCTGGTAGCCCTGGACCTTGCCGACCGCGAACTGGCTGACGAGGTAGGGGTCCTCGCCGTTGCCCTCGGCGATCCGGCCCCACCGGGGCTCGTGGCTGACGTCCATCATCGGGGCGTAGGTCCAGTGGATGCCGCTGCGGCGGGCCTCGGCGGCCGAGAGGGTGGCGTCGGTGTTGCCGACCGACGGGTCCCAGCTGCTCGCCTGCGCCAGCGGGATGGGGAAGTTCGTCGTGTAGCCGTGGATCACGTCGAGGCCGAAGATCAGCGGGATCTTCAGCCGTGTCTGCTCGACCGCGATCTTCTGCAGCCGGTTGAGTTCCGCGGCGCCCACGACCGAGAACACGCCGCCCAGGCCGCCGGGCTCGGCCAGCTCGGCGGTCGCGCTGTCCGGGGTGTTGGTGAGGGTCATCTGGCCGAACTTCTCGGCGGTCGTCATCCGGGCGAGCAGGGCGTCGATCCGGCGCTCCTCGACCGGGTCGAGCTTGCCGGCGCCGGCGGTGCGGGAATCGGCGCCGTCGGGCCGGGCGCCCGGCGCGGTCGAGGTCGTGGCTCCCGGGGCCGGGACGACGGGTGCGGCCGTGGCGGGCGACGAGGTGAGCAACGCGGTCGTGGCGGTGAGGGCGGCACCGCCGCCGAGGCCCGCGAGCACGGTGCGACGGGAGACCCCGTGCCGCTCGGACTGCTCGGACGACTCGGCGGTGGGCGGGTCGATCAGATCGGTCATGCCACTCCTTCGTGGACGGACCACCTGCGTGAGTTCGCAGGGGTGCCCGTCACGCTGCCGCGCGAGCGAAGGATTGTCCAGAGTCTGGCGTTTTGTTCGGGACGCTCCGGTCAGGGACGACCGACGACCAGCGGCCCCCGGTACGGCGCGGCCGGCACACCGGTGAGGTCGGCGGGCGGGGTCAGGTCGCCGGCGGGGTCGGGGCGCACGACGTACGAGCGGCCGTCGAACAGGGTGGCGGCGAGCGTGACGTCGCTGCCGCCGACGGTGAGGAACTGGGCGTTGACGTCGTCGCAGGTGAAGACGACGAAGTCGCCGGCGTACACGACCATCCCGCCCGGGACGACGATCTCTTGCGGCGGTTGGGTGTCGGAGGTCGCGACCGCGGACACCAGCCCGGACCACCACGCGAGCGTCGGCCCGGGAACCGAGGCCGGGCCGCCGGTGCCCCGGTGGACACCGACCGCGACGTTGCCCGAGGCGCTGACGCAGCTGAACCGGAACCGGTTGACCACGGCCGTCCCGCTCTGCCGCGTGTACACGTGGGTGACGGTCGCGTCGTCGGTCATCGGCAACGCCGTGGTGGCGAGGTAGGGATCGAACGTCTGGACGGCGGTGGCGGCCACCGGGGCCCACCGGCCGGCCAGCGCGTCGATCTCGAAGGGGGTGCGGGTGCCGTCGCCGTCGACCGTGGCGGTGTGCGTGGTGGTGCACTGCCACAGCGTCGCGTTGACGACGACTCCGGACGTCCGGGCGACGTAGTCGGCGCCCGGGACGTGCGGGGCCATCGACCCGCCCGGTCCCGGCGGCCCGGCGGGTCCGGCGGGGCCGGCCGGCCCGGCGGCGGCCCCGATCATCGGGCCCCACTGCGAGTCGCTGACCTTGATCCACCAGACCGGGCGGCCGGTGACGGGGTCGCCCTGCCAGCCTTCCGCGATCCAGCCGACGAAGCCGTCGGAGTCGCGGGGGGCCTCACCCGGGGCGACGACGATCCGGGTCACCCGGCGCGCGTCGTCGGTGAACATCGTCGCCGTGCTCACGGCAGCACCCCCGTCGTCCCGAAGGCCGTGGTCGTGGTCTGGTTGAGCAGCGCGCGGGCGATGTACTGCGCGCCCAGGGCGTTGGGGTGCAGGCGCTGGTTCTCGTCGCGGAGCAGGTCACCGAGCGAACCGCCCGCCCGGACGTAGTCGACCATGTCCGAGCGGCCGTCGAGGACCTCGCACCCGATGGCCCGCGCGAAGGCGGCGTACTGCGCGACCCGCCAGTCGTGGCTGCGCTTGCTGCCCAGCGTGTTGGTCTGGTCGAAGGCGGGGCCGGCGCTGGTCACGGCCGTCCCGGTGTCCTGCCGCATGGTCGGGTTCTGCACGAGGATGCAGTGCTGGGCGTCGGGGGCGCGGGCGGCGAGCTTGCTGTGGACCGAGCGCAGTTGCTGGGTGTTGAGCGACCCGGTCGAGGGCTCGTTGTGACCGGAGTTCAGCACGGTCATGAGGTAGGGCAGCCGCGGGACCATGTCGAGCGGGCTCACGACGTTCCGGGCCGACGGCACGTCGGAGTTCCACGCCTTGGTGAAGACGGGGTCGGACAGCCGGCCGATGTCGGTGCGGGCGGCGAAGTCCTCGAGCCCGCGCCCGGGCCACGGCAGGTTGGTCAGCCAGTAGGTGCGCCCGCCCTTGATCGTCCCGCGCATGCCCTGCTGCGAGGGCGTCCACTGCTGCGGGAGGCGGGGGATGAGATCGGGGCCGGTCTTGTCGACCTTGCGGGCGAACGCCTCGTAGACGTCGCCGGTGAGCTTGCCGTCGCCGCCGATCTGCCAGGGCACCGCGGGGTGGCCCCGCCACACCCCGGTGCGGCCGGCCACGGTGAGCGGACGGCCCAGCCGACGCCACACGTTCCCGTGGCCGCCCAGCCGGTAATAGGGCGTGATCAGGCTCGACCCGGCCTGGTCGAGGTCGAAGTCGAAGATCACCGCGCAGTGCGCGTCGCCGCTGAGCACGCTCGCGACGGTCACGCTGGTGATGGCGATGATCGGCGGGCCGCCGACGGTGTCGGGGTACAGCTGCAGCTCGGCCCGGCCGTCGGGCCGCAGGCGGAGCAGGGTGCCGCGGGTCTCCGGCGAGCGGAGGTCGTCCTGCGAGAGCAGCGGCCGGTTGACCGTGGACGCGCTGGACCAGAGCGCCGCCGACAGGTCGATGCCGACCGCGCCGCGCGTCAGGGACGACCCGGACGTGTTCGCCCCCCACGGGGTGAACTGCGCCGTGGGGGGCAGGGAGAGGAAGTAGCCGGCGAGGCCGGGCAGCGGCTGGCGCTGGTCCATCCCGCCGGCCGCGGCCCACGAGTCGGCGTTGAAGATCTGCGAGAAGCGGCCGGTCGCGTCGGCCCGCACGAAGCTCGCGAACCCCGAGGTCGGCGGGCGACGGCCGTCGGCGGTGACCTCCCCACCGCCGCCCCAGTTGCCCTTGTCGTAGATCACCCGGATGCCGGGGTTGCGGCTGGCGAACTCGCGGGCGTACTGCAGCGGGGCGCGGTCGATCTCGAACGTCGAGTCGCCGAGCCACAGCGAGCCCGCGTCGAGTCCGGGCTCGGCGACCCATTGGGCGTGCCCCGGAGTCCGGCACGCGAGGCTGCGCTCGGTGGTCCACACCGGCGGGGTCGGCTTGCCGAGTCCCCGGGCGACGACGGTGGCCTCGGTGGGCGGGGGATCGTCGGCCAGCGCCGGCGGCGGCGAGAACGCCGTGGTGGCGGTGAGGGCGGCGCCACCACCCAGGCCGGTGAGCAGGGCGCGCCGCGAGACCGGTGACGAGCGGGGTGCGGCCTCACCGGTGTACCGGTGTCGTCCAGCGGCCATGCGTGGTGGTTCCTGTTCAGGAGGTGATCGTCCGGGCAGTGACGTGCTGCGCAGTGATTATCAGGCAGATTCGACGAATGTCCAGGGGAGGTTCGACGCGTGACTCCGACGAAGAAACTAGCGCATCCCCGGCCGGATCCGGAGAGGGATCGGGCGGTTAGGCCCGGAGGGTCAGAGCTTGACCGGATAGACCGGTTCAGGCGGTTCGACCGTGATCCGGTGCTCGACGAAGATGCCGTGCCACAGCAGGAACACCAGCACCGTCCAGATCTTGCGCGACAGGTCGACCGGGCCGGCGCGGTGGGCGTCGAGCAGGCGCTGGGCGGCGGCGAGGTCGACGATCGCCCCGGCGCCGGACTCGTCGATGATCTGCTTCGCCCAGTCGTAGAGCTCGTCCTTCAGCCAGTGGCGGGTGGGCACGGGGAACCCGAGCTTCGGACGGTGGAGCACGTGCGCCGGCACGATGGTCTCGAGCGCACGGCGCAGCGCGTACTTCGTCGTCTCCTTGGTCAGCCGCTCGCTGGTGGGGATGTGGCTCGCCACCGCGAACACCTCGGGATCCAGGAACGGCACGCGCAGCTCCAGCGAGTTGGCCATCGTCATCTTGTCGGCCTTGACCAGGATGTCGCCGCGCAGCCAGGTGAACAGGTCGACGTACTGCATGCGGGTGGAGCCATCGAGATGTTCCGTTGCTGCGTACAACGATCGGGTGACGTCGGTGTGGCTGACGGAGGGGTCGAAAGCCTTGTAGAGGCGCAGGTTCGCCAGTTCGTCGTTGCGGAAGATGCGCGCGTTGCCGTAGTAGCGCTCCTCCAGTGAGATCGAGCCGCGCCGCAGGAGGTCCTTGCCGCGCAGGCCGTCGGGCAGGCGGGTCGAGAGCGTGCCCAGGCCCTTGCGCAGCGGCTTCGGGATGGCCTCGAACGGCTTGAGCGACAACGGTTCCTTGTAGATCGTGTAGCCGCCGAACAGCTCGTCGGCGCCCTCGCCGGAGAGCACCACCTTGACGTGCTTGCGCGCTTCGCGGGCGATGAAGAACAGCGGCACCAGAGCGGGGTCGGCGACGGGTTCGTCCAAGTACCAGACGATGAGCGGCAGGGTGTCCATGAACTCCTGCGGCCCGACGACCTTGGTGATGTGCTCGACGCCGATCGCCGCGGCCGACTCGGCGGCGACGTCGATCTCGCTGAAGCCCTCGCGCTCGAAGCCGGTGGTGAAGGTCAGCAGCTTCGGGTTGTGCCGCTTGGCCAGCGCCGCGATCGCGGTCGAGTCGATGCCGCCGGAGAGGAACGCGCCGACCGTGACGTCGGCCCGCATGTGCTTGGCGACGGAGTCCTCGAGCGCCTCGGCGATCTCGCGGTACAGCTTGTCGGCGTCGTCGACCGGGCGGGCGGGGAAGTCGGGGTGGAAGTAGCGGTGGTAGCGCGGGGCCTCGCCGGGCTCCACCGTGAACCAGGTGCCCGACTCCACCCGGCGGACCGCGCGGTGCAGCGTGGCGGGTTCGGGGACGTACTGCAGTGTCAGGTAGTGCTGCAGGGCGGTGGCGTCGAGGGTGGCGTCGCCCTCGACCTGCTGGCTCTCCGCCACGGCGAGCAGGCTCTTCTTCTCGCTGGCGAAGAACACGCCGCGGTGGTCGGAGTACGTGAACAGCGGCTTGATCCCGAACCAGTCGCGGGCGCCGAACACGACGCGCTCCTGGCTGTCCCAGATGAAGAAGGCGAACATGCCGCGCAGTTCGCGCACGCACTTCGGGCCGAGGTGGTGGTACGCCGCGACGATGGTCTCGGTGTCGCCCTCGGTCTCGAACGTCGCGCCGAACTCGGCCGTCAACCGCTCCCGCAGCTCGCGGTAGTTGTAGATCTCGCCGTTGAAGACGATGGAGTAGCGGCCGCCCAGGTAGTGCAGCGGCTGGTGGCTGTGGTCGATGTCGATGATCGACAGCCGGTTGAAGCCGAAGACGACGTCGTCGTCGGACCAGGACGCCGCCTTCGTCGGGTCCGCGGTGACGCATGCAGGCGATCGACTCCCCGATGACGCCCTCGACGTCGCGGGCGTCGCCGTCAGCTGCCAGGAACCCGATCAGACCGCACACGTCGTCCATCATCCCAGGAGTGACTCGCTTCCCGGCGGGTGGTGCAGGGGCGGCGCGACGGGTCGGTTAGGCTCCCGATGTGCGTCAGATGCGAGGGGCGGAGCGCCCGTCCACCGGCTCCGCACGCCCCCGTTCGCGCCGCCGCCGGATCGCCGGTCTGGGCGCGTCGGCGGTGCTCGCGCTGGTCACGCTCACCGGTTGCACGACCGCCCAGTTCGAGGACAACCTGCGGTTCGGATGGCCTCGCGGCGTCACCGAGCAGGCCGCGAAGATGCGCGTGCTGTGGACCTGGTCCGGGCTCACCGCGCTGGCCGTCGGCGTCGTCACCTGGGGCCTGATCTTCTGGTGCTGCATCGTCTACCGCCGGCGCAAGGGCACGCCGCCCGAGCAGCTGCCGCGGCAGACCAAGTACAACCTGCCGATCGAGTGGGTCTACACGATCGTCCCGTTCTTCCTCATCATCGGGCTGTTCTTCTACACCGTCCGCACCCAGAACTTCGTCAACGCCGAGTCGGCCAAGCCCGACTGCACGGTGCAGCTCGACGCCTTCAAGTGGAACTGGCAGTTCCAGTACCTCAACTGCGGTGGCACGCCGACGAACTTCACCGGCACCCAGACCCCGGTCAACACGGTGGGCACGTCGAACGAGGTGCCGATCCTGCTGGTGCCGGTGAACAAGAAGGTCAAGATCGTCGAGCACAGCTACGACGTCATCCACTCGTTCTGGGTGCCGGAGTTCCTGTTCAAGCGTGACGTGATCCCGCACGGCACGTCCGACACCAGCAAGGACAACACCTTCGAGTTCACGGCGACGAAGGAAGGCTCCTACGTCGGCCGGTGCGCGGAGTTGTGCGGCACGTACCACTCGCAGATGAACTTCGAGGTCCGCGTGGTGTCGATGGACGTCTACACCTCGTACCTCACCGCGCTCGCGGGCCTCGGCCCCGACGACGCCTCGCGGCAGTCCGCGGCGCTCACCGCGGTCGGCCTGGCTCCCTACTCGACCACCACGCACCCGTTCGCGACCGACCGCACCACCCGCCAGGCGAGTGGCACGCAGGTCGGCGTCAACGGGGCGCCGACGGGGGGCTGACGCCGTGAAGATCGAGAACCGGATGTTCCTCGGCATCGCGGTGTTCTGCTGGCTCGCCGCGGGTGCGTACGGCGCCTGGACCCACGTCGCCGACGGCAACGTCGAGTGGGTCGGCGTGGTGTCGCTGGTGCTGTCCGGCGGGCTGCTGGGCCTCACCGGCGGGTTCTTCTGGTTCGTCTCGCGCCGCATCGACCCCCGCCCCGAGGACCGCGCCGACGCCGAGATCGCCGAAGGCGCGGGCGAGTTGGGCTTCTTCAGCCCCGGCTCGTACTGGCCGTTCGGCATCGCGGCCGCGGCCACCGTCACCGGTGTCGCCCTCGCCTTCCTCGAGGTGTGGCTCATCATCACCGGCGTCTTCCTCATCCTATTCGCCGTCGGCGGCCTGCTGTTCGAGTACTACATCGGCGGGCGCAAGGCGGCCGCCGGCGGTGGCGGCGTCACCAACCACGGCGCCTGACGCTCTTCTCTCTGCCCTGATGCGGCGCACCACTGGTGCGTCGGCGGCGCCCTGACCCCTTCACTGCACCACTGGTGCGTCGCCTCTGATGGTGCTCCGCGGGCGATCTCGTGCAGCAGTGCTGCGGACGTGTCGCCAGGGCAGCAGATCTGTAGCAGTGCTGCGGACCCCGTCGCCCGGCCCGGCGCGTGGCAGAGGTGCAGCAGTGCTGCGGACCCCGTCGCCCCGGCCCGGGGCATGGCAGAGGTGCAGCAGTGCTGCGGACGTGTCGCCGGGGCAGCAGATCTGCAGCAGTGCTGCGAACGGTGTCGTGGCGCGGGCGCATGGCAGAGGTGCAGCAGTGCTGCGGAGGTGTCGCTGGGGCAGCAGATCTGCAGCAGTGCTGCGGACGGGTCGCGTCGCCGGACAGCGAACGGCCCCGGCGCGGGGTGCGCCGGGGCCGTCGTCTTGCGGGTGGGGGAGCGGGCGCTACTGCTGCCCGCCGCTGGTGAGCTCCTTGCGCTCGGCGGCCGCGCGCTCCTCGGCCTCACGGGCTTCGAGTGCCGCGATCTGCTCGGCGATCTCGGGCTTCTCCTTGACCGGGGAGAAGAAGCCGCGGATCGAGGCGAGCGAGCCGACGCCCAGCTGGTTCATCCGCTTCGGCACCGGGGTGCCGGCGTAGGGCAGGGTGCCGTGGCCGTGCTCGTCGACCGGGCCGAGCGGTTGGTGCACCTCGATGAACTCACCGGACGGCAGTCGCATGATCACGCCGGTCTCGATGCCGTGCTCGAGGACCTCGCGGTCGTGGCGCTGCAGGCCCAGACAGATCCGGTACGTGATGAGGTAGAACAGCGGCGGCAGCACGATCAACCCGATGCGGCCGCCCCAGGTCATGGCGTTGAGCGAGATGTCGAACGCCTTGGCGATGAGGTCGTTGCCGCCGGAGATGAACAGCACGATCGCGAAGGTGAAGGACATGACGCCCAGCGAGGTGCGGACCGGCACGTCGCGGGGGCGCTGCAGCAGGTTGTGCATGCCGCGGTCCTTGGTCATCTTCGCCTCGAGGAACGGGTACGCCGCCGCGAGGCCGATGAGGATGCCGGGCAGCACCACCGTCGGCCAGAAGATCGCCGGGACGGTGTAGCCGAACAACCGGATGTCCCACGACGGGAACAGGCGGGTCGAGCCGTCGAGCATCGCCATGTACCAGTCCGGCTGCGACCCCGCCGAGACCTGCGCCGGATTGTACGGGCCGAACAGCCAGATCGGGTTGATCTGGGCGAGGCCACCGAGCGCGGCGAGCACGCCGAAGACCAGCATGAAGAAGCCGCCGGTCTTGGCCGCGTACAGCGGCATGACCCGCTCGCCGGAGACGGTGGTCTCCGAACGCCCCGGCGCGGGGAACTCGGTGTGCTTCTGCTTGACCAGCAGCGCCAGGTGCGCGCCGATGAGGGCGAGCAGGATGCCGGGCAGCAGCAGGACGTGGGCGATGTAGAGCCGGCCGATGATCTCGGTACCGGGGAACGGACCGCCGAACACCAGGAACGACGTCCAGGTCCCGATCACCGGGATCGACAGGGTGATCGAGAAGGCGATGCGCAGGCCGGTGCCGGACAGCAGGTCGTCGGGCAGCGAGTAGCCGACGTAGCCCTCGACGATGCCGAGGACCAGCAGCGTGACGCCGATGACCCAGTTGAGCTCGCGCGGCTTGCGGAAGGCGCCGGTGAAGAACACCCGGAACATGTGGATCATCATCGCGCCCACGAAGAGCAGCGCCGCCCAGTGGTGGATCTGGCGGACGATGAGCCCGCCGCGGACGTCGAAGCTGATGTGCAGCGTCGACTCGTACGCCCGTGACATCGTGACGCCGTCGAGGCCGATGTACCGACCGTGGTAGACGACCTCGGTCATCGACGGGTCGAAGAAGAGGGCCAGGTAGGTGCCGGTGCCGAGCAGGATGATGAACGAGTAGAGCGCGATCTCGCCGAGCATGAACGACCAGTGGTCGGGGAAGACCTTGTTGAGCAGGCCGCGCAGCGGGGCGGTCGGCCCGAACCGGGACTGGACCTCCTTCGCCCCCTTGCCCAGCGGAGTACGCGGGTCGGACAGGCGCTTCGAGCTCGGCACCGTCGTCTTCGGCAGGGTCGCGGTCACGACGTCACCCCCAAATCTCCTGAGCACAGGGTGGTGGGTCCGGGCTGGCAGGCCTGGGGAGAGCGTACGCCCAGCTTGAACGTGTTCACAGCTCCTGCTGCGACGGCGTCCACCGGCGTCACCGCTGCGATTCCGAGCGGCGGTCCCAGAAGCCGGGGCCGACGGGCTCGACGAAGTCGCGCTTGGACACGAAGTACTGCACCCCGTTCACGATCTCGACGTCGATCGGCAGCTTCGGCAGCGACCGCGTGGCCGGGCCGAAGACCGGCTTGGCGTCCTGCAGCACCTCGAACTGGCTCTGGTGGCAGGGGCACAGCAGGCGCGAGGTCTGCTGCTCGTAGAGCGAGGCGGGGCAGCCGACGTGGGTGCAGATCTTGGAAAACGCGACGAAGTCCTCCCAGCCGAACCCGGACTGCCCGGAACGGGCCTGCACCTTCTGGTCCGGACGCAGCCGGATCAGCAGGACTGGCGAGGCGGCGTCGCGGATGCCGTCGGGGACGCCCGGGAAGACGGTGATCTGGCCGCCGGGCTGCATGTCCTGCGGGCTGACGCGCCGGCCGTTGGAGTCGACGATCGGGGTGTTGGTGCCGTAGAGCGAGCCGTCGAGTTGCGTGCCCGGCTTCTTGAGCATGCTGCCGACGACCGCGACGAGCGGCGCCACGCCGAGGCCGAGCCCGGCCAGGCCGATGGTCCGCACGATGAGCGAGCGGCGGTTGAGGCCGCTGTCGACGTAGGCCTGCTGCAGGAAGCCCGCGGTGAGCAGTTGCGACTCGTCGGGCTCGGGGTCCTGGTGGCGGTCCTGGACCGCTTCCTCCTCGGGCATGAGCCACTTGGCCCACAACACGGCGCCGACGCCCATGAGGGCGAGGCCGAGGCCGAGCGTCGCCCCGAGCACCGGGGTGTAGTACGCGAAGACCTGGCTGCCCTCGCCGGGCAGGTTGAACTGCCACGGCATCGCGATGAAGGCCACGACGAACCCGACGAAGCTCAGGAACGCCAGCAGGAAGACGGCCGCGACCGTGCGCTCGGCCCGCTTCTCCGCCTTCGTGCCCGGCACCGGGAAGCGCTCGCGCCGGTGGACGATGCGGGACACCGTCGACCTCGGCCGACGCGATGAGCGCCTCCTCGGGCGTCATCGCCTCGACCTCGGCGAGCGTGGGGTGCTGCACCCCGTGCGCCGCCCCCGACGGGCCGTGCTCGCCGCCGGTGGCGCCCAGGTCCCTGGGGTCGACGTCGTGACGGGTCGTCACTGTGCTGTCCCGCCCTTCGCTCCTTCGTCGCTCAGGGCTCGCAGTTCCGCGCCTCGCTCGCTGGCGCTCCCTCGTGTGCTCACGCTGTCTTCCGTCCGATCCACAGGATGATGCCCATGAGCAGGCCGACGCCGACGATCCAGATGACGAGGCCCTCCGAGACCGGGCCGACGCGGCCGATGCCGGCGCCGCCCGGGTCCTTCTGCGCCTTGAGGTTCTGGATGTAGTTGATGATCGACTGCTTTTGAGCCGGGGTGATCTGGTTGTCGTTGAACACCGGCATGTTCTCCGGGCCGGAGAGCATCGCGGTGTAGATCTGCTTGTCGGTCGACAGTTCCAGGCCCGGCGCGTACTTGCCCGCCGACAGCGGGGCTCCCTTGCCGGCGAAGTTGTGGCACGAGGCGCAGTTGAGCCGGAACAGCTGACCGCCCTCGGCGAGGTTCGCCGTGCTGCTGCGCAGGTTGCCGGCGGGGATCGACGGGCCGCCGCCGAAGGTCGCGACGTAGGCGGCGATCTGCTCGACCTGCTGGTCGGTGAAGCTCGGGTCCTTGCGGGGGACCTGGGCGCCCTGCTGCGCGACCGGCATGCGGCCGGTGCTGACCTGGTAGTACGTCGCGGCCTGGCCGACGCCGACCAGGCTCGGACCGCGGCCGACGACGCCCTCGAGGTTCGCGCCGTGGCAGGTGATGCACGCGGTCTGGTAGATGCTGCGGCCGGCGGTGAGGTCGTCGGCGGAGGTGGCCGACGAGGTGGTGCCCGAGGCACCGGAGGCGCTCGCGAACGCGGTGTAGACGGCGCCGACGCCGGTGAGCGCGATCAGCAGGGCGAGCGTGGCACCGAGCCGCCGACGCCACGTGCCGTTCGCGCGTCGGCGGGGACGTGCCGCGGGCTTCGGAGACGCCGTACGGGATTCGTCGCCGGTGACGGGGACGGCGGGGGCGAAACCGAGTTCGCCACCGTCGTCGGTGTCACTGTCGCTCATGCCTGCCCTCTCGCGTCGCGTCGGATCGTGGGGTGTGGGGTGCCGGTCACTGGAGGATGTAGATCGTGAAGAACAGGCCGATCCACACGACGTCGACGAAGTGCCAGTAGTACGACACGACGATCGCGGTGGTGGCCTGGGCGGGGGTGAACCGCCCGAGCGCGGTGCGCATGAGGACCAGCAGGAAGGCGATGAGCCCGCCCGTCACGTGCAGGCCGTGGAAGCCGGTGGTGAGGAAGAAGGCCGAGCCGTAGCCGGACGATCCGAGCGTGTTGCCCTCGGAGTACTGCACCCGGTACTCGTTGGCCTGGCCGAGCAGGAACACCAGGCCCATGAAGAACGTGATGACGAACCAGCGGCGCAGCTTGTAGACGTCGCCCTTCTCGGCGGCGAACACGCCCCACTGGCAGGTCACGCTCGACGCCACCAGGATGATCGTGAAGATCAGCGCGTACGGCACGTCGAGCGCGATCTTGTGCATCTCGCCGTTGTGCTCGATGGTCATCGGCCAGTCGCCCGCGTGCACCGCACGGATCGTGAAGTAGATCGCGAACAGACCCGCGAAGAACATCACCTCGCTGCCGAGCCAGACGATCGTGCCGACGCTGACGATGTTCGGACGCGTCAGCGAGTGGACTCGACTGGTGTCGAACCCGCCCTCGACCTCTGTGGCTGCCGTGGTCACCCGGAGATTATGTCTCCCGTGTGCGACGACGTCTCCAGCGCCCCCGCCGTGGTGCGGCGAGTCGTGTCCGGGCCGTTACGATCCCAAGCCATGGCTGCCGTCTCCGCGCCCGGCACGGGCACCGCCACCGTCGTGCTCTACAGCCAGGACGCGGCGCTCCGCGCCAGTGTGCGTACCGCCGTCGGCCGTCGACCGGCCGCCGACGCCCCACGGATCGACTGGGTCGAGTGCGACCGGTTCGCCGACGTCATCGACCAGATCGACGGTGACGGCGCGGATCTGCTGGTCCTCGACGGCGAGGCGCAGCCGACCGGCGGCATGGGCTTGTCGCGGCAGCTGAAGATGGAGCGGACCGACGGCCCGCCGGTGGTCGTCCTGCTCGCCCGCGCCCAGGACGGCTGGCTGGCCAGCTGGGCCCAGGTCGACGCCACCATCGCGCGGCCGGTCGACCCGGTCGCCGCACGCGCGGTCGTGGCCGGTCAGTTGCGTGGGGTCGCTCAGGCGGCCGCTGCGATCCCGCACGTGCGGTGACGCCCGAGCCGGGTCCGCCCGCGGCGCCCCTGCGCTGGCCCGACGTGCTCGGCCCGCTCATCGCGGGCGAGTCGGTGCCGGCGGCGGCCACGCGCTGGGCGATGGCCGAGATCATGGACGGCAGTGCCTCGCCGGCGCAGGTCGCCGCGTTCGCTGCGCTGCTGCACGCCAAGGGGGAAACCCCTGAAGAACTCGGCGGTCTCGCCGAGGAGATGCGCGGACGCGCGCCGCGCGTGACGTTGCCGGGCCCGGCGGTCGACATCGTCGGGACGGGTGGTGACCGCGCGGAGACCGTCAACATCTCGAGCATGGCGGCGATCGTGGTCGCGGGTTCCGGGCGCACGGTCGCCAAGCACGGCAACCGGTCGGCGTCGTCGAAGTCCGGGTCCACCGACGTCCTCGAGGAACTCGGCGTGGCCGTCGACCTCGACGCCGCCGGGGTCGAGGCCTCGCTCGCGGCGGTCGGCATCGGCTTCTGCGCCGCGAACGTCTTCCACGCCGGCATGCGGCACGCCGCCGTGCCGCGCCGCGAGATGGGCGTGCCGACCGCGTTCAACCTGCTCGGCCCGCTCACCAACCCGGCCCGCCCCGGGGCGTCGTCGGTCGGCTGCTTCGACCTCGCGATGGCGCCGGTGGTGGCGGGCGTGTTCGCGGCGCGCGGCGACACCGCGATCGTCGCCCGTGGTGACGACGGCCTCGACGAGTTCACGACCACAACCACCACGCACGCCTGGGTGGTGACCGGCGGCGCCGTGCACCCCGTGGTCGTGGACGCGACCCGGTTGGGGATCGCGGCCGTGCCGCCCGCGGCTCTGCGCGGGGGCGACCGCGTGCACAACGCGGCGGTGGTCCGCGCGGTCGTGGCGGGCGAGTTGCCGGACGTCGCGGGCGCGGTGACCCTCAACGCGGCGGCCGGGATCGTGGCGCACGACCTCGCGACCGGCGCGGTCGCGTTCGACCCCACTTCGCCGCAGGACTCGGTCGAGGCGCTGCTGGCCGACGCGCTCGCCACCGCACGCGCGTCGATCGCCGACGGCGGCGCCGCCGACCTGCTGCGCCGCTGGCAGGCGTTCCGGCCGTAGCGCCCGGGGCCGGTGCGTCACGGTTTCGAGGGGCACGGCCGGGCGCTCAGGAACGTGATGTCACGGCCCGGGCGGTCGGGGGCGGTCAGGGGCCGGCCACGGCCGGGCGGTCACGGCCGTGAGGTGCGCGCCGCGAGGTGCGCGCCGCGAGGTGCGCGCCGCGAGGTGCGCCACCGTGCCGGATGCGTGCGGCGAACTGCCGCTACGAGCCGATGTCGAACGCGGCGTCGAGGTCGACGGAGGAGTAGGCGCGGAACGCGACGTGCGTGTCGGTGCCCAGCACGCCCTCGACCTTCGACAACCTCCCCGCCACGACCTCCGCGATCTCGTCGAACTCGCGCACGCGCACGATCGCGATGAGGTCGACGTCCCCAGCGACCGAGTACACCTCGCTGACGCCCTCGATCTCGGCGATCTCCTGGGCCGCCTCGGGGATCCGGGCGGGCTCGACCGCGACCATGACGATGGTGGTGATCACGGCCGTCAGCGTAGGGCGCGTCCCGGAACTCCCGCGCGTCGTGCAGCAGCGTGCGGCGTTCCGAGACGGGGCCGCAGGGCGGTCCGCGGCCGGTCGGCCGTCCGGCGTTCACGACGCGTGCCGCGCGCGTGGCGAGCGGACCGGCCGGGCGACGGTCCGAAGCCGGCGGCGGTCGGCGAACGGATCGCGCACCGACCGGTCGACCGTGGCGTCGCCGAGGCGGTTGCGCAGGGCGCCGGCGCCGAACGCGGGTGAGCACCAGCCCTCGGAACTGCGCACCAACCGCACGCCCGGCCGTTCCAGCCACCGCAGGACCAGTTCGGTCTCCTCGGCCAGCGCCGCCGGCGCGGGTCCGGTGCCGGGCGCGACCACCTCGGCGATCGCGGTGGCGGAGTCGATGACGGGGTACGGCGGGGTGCCGACCGGTGCGTGCGCCGCCCCCGCGAGCCGGCCGTGACGCACGATGGCGAGCTCCCAGCCGCCCGAGCCGTCGGGCGCGGCCGCGACCAGTTCGGCGATGCGGGTCAGCGACGCCATCCGCTGCATCCGCGCGCAGGCACGCACCAGCGAGGTCATGCGGTCGCGGACCACACCCGCCTGCTCGTACCGCTGCTGCCCGGACAGCCCTGCGATCTTGTGCTCCAGCGGGGCGACGAGATCGCGGGCATCGCCGGACCAGGCGCGGGCCACGATCTCGACCAGCGCCGCGTACCCGGGATCGGCCGGGTTCTCGCACGGCGCGCTGCACCGGCCGATGCCCGCGAGCGCGCAGGCCGCGCGCACGATGCGCCGCACCGACAGCCGGTCGCTGCACTGCCGCAGTGGCACGGCGTCGTGGACGGCGTCGCGCACCTGCTCGGCGACGGCCTTGGTGCGCAGCGGCCCGAGGTAGGCCGCGCCGTCGGCCTGCACCTTCCGCACGATCGACAGCCGCGGGAACGCCTCCCGGGTCAGCTTGAGCCACACCGACCGCTCGGGGAACTTCGAGCGCCGGTTGTACCGCGGCTTGTGTGCGGCGATCAGCCGCACCTCGCGCACCTGCGCCTCGAGCGCATGGGCGCAGACGATGGTCTCGACCGACTCGGCCAGGCCGACCATCTCTCCCATCCTGCTGCGGGTCTCGGACGAGACGAAGTACTGCCGCACCCGGTTACGCAGATCCTTGCTGGTGCCGACGTAGAGCGGGATGCCGCGGGCGTCCTGGAAGACGTACACACCGGGGCGGCGGGGGAGGCCGTCGGCGAGGTGGCGTTTGCGCCGCTGCGCCTCGGTGACCTGGGCGGTGAAGGCGCGCAGTTCCGGCAACGACTGCACGCCGAGACTGCCCAGCCGCGCGAGCAGGCCGTGCAGGACGTCGACCGTGGCACGGGCGTCGGTGAGCGCCCGGTGGTTCGGCGCGACCTCGGCGTGGAAGAACGGCGCGAGGGTGGACAGCTTGCAGTTGGGCACCTCGTCACGCGTGAGCACCCGCCGGGCGAGCACCGCGGTGTCGACGACCGCGAACCCCGGCCACGGCAGCGCGAGCGACGCCGCGGCGGCCTTGAGGAAGCCGACGTCGAACGGCGCGTTGTGGGCGACCAGCACGCTGCCGTGCGCGAACTCGAGGAACGACGGCAGCACGACGTCGATCCGGGGCGCGCTGGTGACCATGAGATCGGTGATGCCGGTCAGCACGCTGATGAACGGCGGGATGGCGCGGCCGGGGTCGACGAAGGTGCGGAACTCGCCGAGCACCTCGCCGCCGCGCACCCGCACCGCGCCGATCTCGGTGATGGCGTCGCCCTGGGCCGAGCCGCCGGTGGTCTCGAGGTCGACCACGACGAACGTGGTCTCGCGCAGCGGCTCGTCGAGCTCGTCGAACCCGAGCTGACGGGCGATCCGCTCCGGCGCGGTCGCGGTGGCTGCACTCACGGACCGGACGCTAGATCCGACCTCTGACAGAAACCCCGTTCGTCGCTCCGGAGTCGCTCCTCCCTCGAGGCTGCGCTCCTCCCTCGCTGGCGCTCGGTCGATGCTCGCGGCCACCCCGTTCGTCGCTCCGGAGTCGCCCGATCCACGAGTCCGGAGGTCGTCGCCGAAAACTGTCGTACCCCCTTCCTAGCGTCTCGGGCACAGGGCCGCCGGACCGTCCGGCCGCTCCGGACGAAGGAGGCCGACGTGATCGTCGACTGCGAGCGTTGCCCCGGTCAGCACCTGTCCCCGCCCGCGTGCCCGTCGTGCGTGGTGCGGTTGCTGCTCGAGGCGTCACCACCCGGGGGCGGCGGCGTCCCGCCCGACGTGGTGCACCAGTCGGAGTCCCGGCCGGTCGCGGTGGAGTTGGTGCGCCGCACCGACGACCTCGGGCGCGAACTCGACACGCGCGAGCAGCGGGCTGTGGCGGTCCTCACCGCCGCGGGTCTGCTGGCCGGGTCGGGCGGCCGCGGAGACCGCCGCGAGCGGCGCGGGACGGCGGGTCGGCGGTTCCGGACGGCGTGACCCGCCGGCCGTCGGCCGGCCGCGGAGGTTCGGAACCGGTTCGGGACCCGGCTGGGGAGCGCGGGGTGTTTGCCGCCTCGGACGGGCTGTCGTAACCTGTTCGAGACCTCCACGGCCGTATGTGTTCCACGAGGCGCACACCGCGGGGGTCACCGCCGAATCGCAGTTCTCGGCGCGGGGGGCTCCATCACCACGGCATCCGCCGTGCGGTGCGCCCTGCGTCAGCGAGCCGGGGACCCATCGCTCGTCGTCGCGCGCACGCGCCCGTCGAGCACGGAACCACCACGGTCCCAGGGGTGAATCGGCGCGTCCGGCTCCGGCCGGCCGCGCGGTAGGGCGTCTTCCGGCCCGAACCCGTCAGCTAACCCGGTACGCGGTCCGAAGGAAGAAAGGTCCCGCCGGAACGTGGCGTCCTCGTACCACCGGTCAGCAGCCCCGCACGACCGGCCAGTCCCATCCACCCGGTTCCACCGATCCCATCCGTCCACGAGGTCCGAGCCGTCGACCCGGCACCGCCGCCTCACGGCGTTGTCCGCCGTGGCGCTCGCCGCCGGCCTCGCCGTGACCGCGCTCGCCGCACCCGCGGGCGCCGACCCGACGCCGACCCCCTCGACGACCGCGCCCCCGACCATCGCCAGCGTCACCGCGCAGTTGACCCAGCTGGCGCGTGACAACGAGGTCCTCGCCGAGAAGTTCAACGCGGCCACCATCGCCCTCACGGCGAAGCAGAAGGCCGCGACCGCTGCCAAGGCGGCGGCGACGAAGGCGCAGGCGTCGTTCAAGCACGCGCTGGAGCAGTACGGCTCGACCATCGTCGAGCAGTACCAGAACGGCCAGTTGAGCCGGGCGGGCGCTCTGCTCACCAGTTCGAGCACCCAGAACTACCTCGACACGATGAGCAACCTCGCCACGGTCAGCCGGCACAACAGCGCCGTCGTCGACCAGCTCACCGTCACCCGGCAGAAGGCGGATGCGGCGCAGGCCGCGTCGGCCGCGGCGGTCACCACCGCCACGCAGGTGCGCGACGCCCTGGCCGCCCAGAAGAAGACGATCGAGACCCGCACCGCCACGTACAAGGCGCTGCTGACCTCGCTCACCCCGGTCCAGCAGGTCGCGTACACCAACCGCGACTCCGCCCCGGCCGCCGCGGCGCCGGCGAACCTCGTCGTGCACGCGGGCAGCAAGGCCGCCCAGATCGCGATCGACTTCGCGCTCGCCCAGCGCGGCAAGCCGTACCAGTACGCGCAATCGGGTCCCGACTCCTACGACTGCTCGGGTCTCACCGCGGCGGCGTGGGCCGCGGCGGGTGTCTCGCTGCCGCACGTGGCCGAGGCGCAGTACAACTACGGCACGCACGTGCCGCTGTCGCAGATGCAGCCCGGTGACCTGGTGTTCTTCTACAGCCCGATCGGTCACGTGGCGATCTACCTCGGCAACGGGATGATCGTGCACGCGCCGACCTCCGGCGACGTCGTCAAGATCTCGCCGTTGTTCGACGGTGCGGTGGGCGCCACCCGCCTCACCTGAGCACCACCTCGGCCGAGCCGACGCCGGGCATGCGCACCCACGACGGGTCGCGCATGCTCGGCGTCGTGCGTTCCCGGCCGTCCCCGCCACGGGTGTGGCTGCTCGCGGCGTGCGCCGTCGTGCTCGCGGCCGGGGCCGTCGTGGGGCTCGCCGTGGGCGGACCCGGCGGCGCGAGCGGGCCCGCACCGCAGGCGGCGGCCGACCCGGGCACCCCGGCGGTCGCGATCCTGCTGCGTGAGCACGCCGACGCGCTGCTGCGCCGCGACCGCACGGCCTATGCCGCCGGGCTCGCGGACCTGCCCGCCGCCGCGCAGTTCCGCGCGACTCAACTCGCCGCGTTCGACCACACCGAGGGCGTCCCGTTCGCCTCGTTCGCCCTCGCCTACGACCGCACGGTGGTCGACGACACCTCGGTCGCGGCGGCCCGCGCCCGCCTCGGCGACGGCACCGCGGGCATCGTCCGCGCCGACCTGACCTACGCGTTCGCCGGCATCGATGCCCGCCCGGCCGTGCACACCGTGTACCTCACCGTCGTGCGCGGCGCCGACGGCTGGAAGCTCGCCGGCGACACCGACCTCGCGGCCGCCGGCGGCCCGAGTTGGCGCGGCCCGTGGGACTTCGGACCGCTGGTCGTCGCGCGCGGCAGCACCTGCGTGGTGCTGGCGCACCCGGCCTCGGGCGACGTCGCGGACGCCGCCCGGGCGCAGGCCACGGTGGCGGCGCTCGCGGCCGAGGTCGACGCGGGCGTCGGGGCCGTCGACGGCGTGTGGGGCACCGGCTGGCCGCGACGGCTCGCGGTCGTGGTCGCCGCGACGCAGCCGGAACTGGACGCGCTCGCGGGTGCCGGGTACCCGATCGGGACCGTCACCGCGGTCGCGGTCGCGGAGCCGACGACGTCGGTCACGGCCGGTCCCGACGTCGCGGCCGGCCAGCGGATCGTCGTGAGCGGGCCGGCGCTGCCGCGGTTGTCGACGACCGGACGGGCGGTGCTCCTGCGCCACGAGCTCACCCACGTGGCCACCCGGTCGGCGACCCCCGACGGCATGCCGACCTGGGTGGTCGAGGGGTTCGCCGACTACGTCGGCAACCTCGCGAGCCCGCTGCCGCCGCGCACGGTCGCCGCCGAACTCGCGGCCCGGGTCGCGGTGTCCGGCCCGCCCGCCGCGCTGCCCGCGGACGCCGCCTTCGACCCCGCCGCCGACGGCGGAACGGGCAGCGGCGCCGGCGGCGCCACGGGCAGCGGCAGCGGGACCGGCAGCGGTGGCGCGGCGGCCGCCTACGAGCAGGCGTGGTACGCACTGCGGGTGGTGGCGGACCTCGGGGGACCCGCGGCACCGGCCGCGTTCTACCGGGCGGTCGCGGCCGGCATCGCCGCCGGCACGTCACCCGCCGCGGTGGTCGACGCCGCCCTGCGGCAGACCACCGGCACCTCGACCGCCGCGTTCACGACCCGCTGGCGCACGGTGATCGCGACGGAACCGGGATGAACCGGCGCGTCCTGCTCGTCACCAACGACTTCCCGCCGCGCCCCGGGGGCATCCAGTCGTTCCTGCACGAACTCTGCGTCCGCCTGCCCGCAGGCGCCCTGGCGGTGTACTGCTCCGACCACCCCGGGAGTGCGCAGTTCGACGCCGAGCAGCCGTTCCCGGTCGTCCGCGCCTCGACCTCGATGCTGCTGCCGACACCCCGCCGCACCACGGAAGCGGTCGCGCACGCGCGTCGGTTCGGCGCCGACACCGTGTGGTTCGGCGCGGCCGCGCCACTCGGGCTGATGGCGCCCGCGCTGCGTGCCCGGGCCGGGGTGCAGCGGGTCGTCGCGACCACCCACGGCCACGAGACCGGCTGGGCGTTGCTGCCCGGCGCGCGCGGACTGCTCCGGCGCATCGGCCGCGGTGCCGACGTCGTCACGTACATCAGCGACTACACCGGGCGACGGCTCGCGCCGGTGTTCCGCGACGCGACGCTCGAGCGGCTCGCGCCGGGCGTCGACGTCGACACCTTCACGCCCGACGTCGACGGGTCGGTGGTCCGGCAGCGATGGGGCCTCGGTGACGCCCCGACCGTCGTGTGCGTGTCGCGGCTGGTGCCGCGCAAGGGGCAGGACGTGCTGGTCGACGTGTGGCCCCGGGTGCGGGCCGCCGTGCCGGACGCGCGGCTGCTGCTGGTCGGCGGCGGCCGGTACGAGGCGGCGCTGCGGCGGCGGGCGGGCACCGGCGTCGTCGTGACCGGCCTGGTCGACGCGGCGGAGTTGCCGCACCACTACGCGGCGGGCGACGTGTTCGCGATGCCGTGCCGCACCCGGCGGGCCGGCCTCGATGTCGAGGGGCTCGGGATCGTGTTCCTCGAGGCGTCGGCGACCGGGTTGCCCGTGGTGGTCGGCGATTCCGGCGGCGCGCCCGACGCCGTCCGCGACGGCGACACCGGTCTGCTCGTCGACGGCCGCGACCACGACGCCGTCACCGCCGCGGTGGTGCGGTTGCTGCGCGACGCCGACCTGCGCCGCCGCCTGGGCGCCGCCGGTCGGGCGTGGGTGACAGCCGACTGGACCTACGACGCCGCGGCGGCCCGGTTGGCCGAGCTACTGCAGCTGTGACGACCCGATCGTGTGTACCGAGGCGTCGTCACGACGCCTGGATACACACGATCGGGTCGTGGCTACTTCGCGTAGAGGGCGGCGATCTCGGCCGCGTTCTCCTTCACGACGACGTTGCGCTTGAGCTTGAGCGACGGCGTGAGCTGGCCGCCCTCCTCGCTCCAGTCCTCGGCGACGATGACGAACTTCTTGATCTGCTCGGCGTGGCTGACCTGGGTGTTGGCGTCGTCGATGGCGCTCTGCACCTCGGCGCGCAGGGTGGGGTCGTCGACGAAGTCGGCGAGGGAGGCGTCGGCGGGCTTGCCGTTCTTCGCCAGCCACGTCGGCCACGACTCCGGGTCGATGGTGATCAGCGCCGCGATGAACGGCTGCTGGTCGCCGACGACCAGGCACTGGCTCACCAGCCAGTGCGCGCGGACGCGGTCCTCGAGAACGGCCGGGGCGACGTTCTTGCCGCCCGCGGTGACGATGATCTCCTTCTTGCGGCCGATGATCGTCAGGAATCCGTTGGCGTCGATCTCGCCCAGGTCGCCGGTGTGGAACCAGCCGTCGGTGATGGCTTCCTTGGTGGCGTCGTCGTTCTTCCAGTAGCCGCGGAAGACCATCGGACCCGAGAAGAGCAGTTCGCCGTCGTCGGCGACCTTCACCGTTGCACCAGGCAACGGTTTTCCGACGGTCCCGATCTTGATCGAGCCCGGCGTGTTGAGCGTGATCGCGGCGGACGTCTCGGTGAGCCCGAAGCCCTCGTAGACGGTGACGCCCACACCGCGGAAGAAGTGGCCGAGCCGCTCGCCGAGCGGTGCCCCGCCTGACACCGCGGCGATGCAGTTCCCCCCGAGCGCGGCGAGGATCTTGCTGAACACCAGCTTCGAGATGACCGCGTGCTCGGCCTTGAGCCGCAGGCCCGGGCCGGACGGCGTGTCGAGCGCCTTGGACCACGCGACCGCGTGCCGGTCGGCCAGGTCGAAGATCTTGCCGCGGCCGTCGGCGTGCGCGCGCTGCTTAGCGGTGTTGTACACCTTCTCGAACACGCGCGGGACCGACAGCACGAAGGTCGGCTGGAACGACTCCAGCAGCGGCACCAGGTTCTTGATGTCCGACGTGTGGCCGATCGCGCAGCCGGTGGCGATCGCGCCGAGCTGGATGATCCGGCCGAGCACGTGCGCCGTGGGCAGGAACAGCAGCAACGAGCTGTCGTCGTTGAGGAAGTCGTCGAGTTCGACGGTCGCGGTGTCGACCTCGCTGACGAGGTTGCCGTGCGTGAGCTCGCAGCCCTTGGGGCGCCCGGTGGTGCCCGAGGTGTAGATGATATAGGCGAGGTCGTCGCTGCGGACGGCGTCGCGGCGGGCCTCGAGGTCGGTGTCGGCGGTCTTCTCGCCGGCGGCGCCGAGGACCTTGAAGGCGCCGTCGTCGATGCACCAGACCTCGCGCACCGCGGGGGCGTCCTTCAGGATCGAGGTCACGATGTCCTGGTGCAGGGCGGTCGCCGCGAACACCGCGACCGCGCCGGAGTCCTCGACGATCCAGTCGACCTGCTCGGCGCTCGAGGTCTCGTAGATCGGCACGACGACGGCGCCGACGGCGAGGATCGCGAAGTCGGCGATCATCCACTCGTAGCTGGTCGCGCCCATGAGACCGACCCGGTCGCCCGCCTGCAGGCCCCAGGCGATGAGCCCCTTGGCCAGCCGGTCGACGTCGGCCCCGACGGTCGCGGAGTCGACGTCGACCCAGGACGTGCCCTCGCGCCGCCGGACCGCGACCCGGCGCGGGTGCTCGGCGGCGTTGCGCGCCACCCAGGACGCGGCGTTGACGACGCTCGGCCGGTTGCCGGTGGCGGGAACGGAGAACTCGCGCAACGGGGTACCTCGCTGGTTCGTCGGAGTCGTGTTACCTACCGGTAACCCTAGGCGGCGTCGGAGGCGCGCGAAAGTGACGCGCGGAGCCCGCCTACGCTCGCGCCCGTGGCGGGTGGCGCGTTCCGGTTGCGCGGCGACGGCCAGCGCGAGCTGGTGCACGTGGCCGACGAGACCTGGATCGCCGCCCCGCCCGAGCGGGTCGGCCCGGCCGTCGCCGATCCGGTGGTGTGGGAGCGGTTCTGGCCGGGCCTCGCGCCGCGCCTGGTCGAGGCCCGTGGCCTCGAGGGGGTGCGGCTCGCGGTCGAGGAGCCACCGGCCGAGCGCGGCCACGGCTGGCATGGGACCGCGGAACTCTACGTGCGGCCGGAGTTCGAGGGCGTCGTGCTGTTCCAGTTCCTGCGCCTGGACCCCGCGCCGGGACGTCGGGTGACGGCCCGGCAGGCGCGTCAGGAGCAGGAGCGGCGGTCGGCGGTCGGGCTTGCGGCGTCGTGGGCGTTGAAGGACCGACTGGAGGGCCGGCCGGCGGCTCGGCCGGGCGCCCGGTCCCGGCCCGCGGGCCGCACCCGGTTGTAGGGTGCGGCGCATGCCCGAGCGCTCGCGCCAGTCGATCTCGATCGCGGCCGACCCGGCCAGCATCATGGCCGTGATCGCCGACTTCGAGGACTACCCGCAGTGGGCCAAGCAGGTGAAGACGGCCGAGATCACCAAACCCGGCAAGGGCGGACGCCCGCAGCGCGTGAAGATGACCATCGACGCGGGCGTCTTCAAGGACACCTACGAACTCGAGTACACCTGGTCCGGTGACGAGTCGGTGAGCTGGACGCTCGTCGCGGGCGAGATGCAGAAGACGCAGGACGGCACGTACACCCTGCGGCCCGACGGCGACGGCACGACCGTCACCTACGAACTCGCCGTCGACCTCGCGATCCCCATGCTCGGGATGCTCAAGCGCAAGGCCGAGAAGGTCATCATGGACACGGCCCTGAAGGAGCTGAAGAAGCGGGTCGAGTCCGCTGGCTGACCACCGCGTCGTCCTGTTCACCGGCAAGGGCGGGGTCGGCAAGACGACGTCGGCGGCGGCCACGGCGGTCCGCCTCGCCGACCGCGGGGTGCGCACCCTGCTGCTCTCGGCCGACCCGGCGCACTCGCTCGGCGACGTCCTCGGCGTCGACCTCGGACGCGAGCCGGTCGCAGTGACCACGAACCTCGCCGCCGTGCACCTCGACACCCAACGACGGTTCGAGCAGGTCTGGATCGGAGTGCAACGGTTCCTGCTCGACCTGCTGCGCCGGGCGGGCATGGACGCAGTGACCGCCGCCGAGGTGACCGTGCTCCCCGGCGTCGAGGAGGTGCTCGCGCTGCTGGCGGTGCGTGAGTACGCCGAAGGCGGCGACTACGACGCGCTCGTGGTCGACTGCGCGCCGACCGCCGAGACGTTGCGCCTGCTGGCCCTGCCCGACGCGCTCGCCTGGTACCTGCGCGCCGTGCTGCCCGCGCAGCGGCGGATGGCCCGCGGCCTGCGCCCGCTCGCGGCCGTGCTGGGCCGTCCAGAGGCGCTGCCGCCGGACGGCCTCTTCGACGCCGTCGTGGCCCTGCACGACGAACTTGTCGCCGTGCGCGACCTGCTCGAACGCACCGGCACGGTGCGCCTGGTACTGACCCCCGAGGCGATGGTGGTGGCCGAGACGCGCCGCACCTACACCGCGCTCGCGCTCTACGGCTACCGGGTCGACGGGGTCATCGCCAACCGACTGGTGCCGACCGGTCGCGACGCCTGGCGCAGCGCGTGGAACAAGGCCCAGGCGGCGCGGCTCGACGACGTCACGTCGTCGTTCGCCGGGCTGCCGCTCTACCGCGCCGAGTACGCCAAGGCCGAGCCGCTCGGGGTCGAGGCGCTCCGCGCGATCGCGGCCGAGCTCTACGGCGAGCACCCCGGGCACGACCCCCTGGCCGCGGGGCCGGACCGGGAGCTGCTGAGCGTCGTTGCAGCGGGCAACGGTTTCGAGCTCTCGCTCGAGTTGCCGCTCGCCGTGCGCGGCGAAGCGACCGTCGCGCGCGCGGGTGACGACCTCGTGGTCACACTCGCCGCGCACCGGCGGGTGATCGCGCTGCCGTCGGTGCTGCGGCGGTGCGAGGTCGCCGGCGGTCGACTGGTCGAGGGTGACGCCACCCGACCGGCCCGGCTCGTGGTGCGTTTCCGGCCCGATCCGCGGGTGTGGCCGGCGTCGATGCCGATGCCGACGGCGAGCGAGACACCCGCCACGGGCGAGGATCCCGATGCCTGACGACGTGGGGTCGCTCGCCGACGAGGCCGCCAAACTCGCCGACGCCGTGCAGGCCTGGGCGCGGGGGGAGGGGCCCGGGCGGGCCAGCGCCGCGGTGGGGCACATGGCCACCGGTGACCCGGCCTGCTGCGTGTGCCCGGTGTGCACGGTGATCGTGCTGCTGCGCGGCGAACGCCCTGAGCTCACCGGCCGGTTGGCCGAGTCGCTCGCCGGACTGGTCACCGCCGGCCAGGGGCTGCTGGAGACCCTCTCGGCCGTCACCGCCGAGGTACGGGAAACCGCTGCACAGAGCAACGGTCAGCCGACGTCGGAGCCGGAGCCCCCGGCGTCGCGCGTGCAGCACATCGCCCTCGACGACGACGACGCGACGTGAGCCTCGCCATCGGGGTCGACATCGGCGGCACCAAGGTGCTGGGCGGGGTGGTCGACGAGTACGGGCGGGTGATCGACAGGGAGCTGCGGGCCACCCCGAGCACCGACGTCGAACAGACCGAGCAGACCATCGCCGAGGTGGTGGCGGCACTGCGGGAACGACACGAGGTCGCGGCGGTCGGGATCGGTGCGGCCGGGTGGATCGCGAACGACCGCGCGACCGTGCTCTTCTCGCCACACCTGGCCTGGCGCGACGAACCGTTGCGCGATGCACTGATCGCGCGGGTCGGCGTGCCGATCCTCGTGGAGAACGACGCCAACGCCGCCGCCTGGGCCGAGTACCGGTTCGGGGCGGCGCGCGACGCCGACGTGGCGGTGTGCGTCACGCTCGGCACCGGCATCGGCGGCGGCCTGGTGATCGACGGGAAGGTGTTCCGCGGCGCGAACGGCGTGGGGCTGGAGTACGGCCACATGACGGTGGTCCCGGACGGCCGTCGGTGCGCGTGCGGCAACCGGGGCTGCTGGGAGATGTACGCCTCGGGCACGGCGTTGGCCTTCGACGCCCGCGAGCTGTGCGCCGTGTCGCCGATGGCCGGCCGGCGGCTGCTCGAACTCGCGGGCGGCGACCTCGGCAAGCTGTCCGGCCCGATGGTCACCGAGGCCGCGCGGGAGGGCGATCCCAGCGCGGTCGAGCTCTACACCGCCATGGGTCGCTGGCTCGGCCGCGGGATCGCCAACCTCGCGGCCGTCCTCGACCCGACGATCTTCGTCATCGGCGGCGGGGTCTCGGCCGCGGGCTCCCTGCTGCTGCAGCCGGCGCGCGCCGAGTTCGCGCACACCCTCACCGGGCGCGGCTTCCGGCCCGAGGCCGACATCGCGCTGGCCGCACTCGGGCCGGAGGCCGGACTGGTCGGTGCGGCCGACCTCGCCCGCAGCGCGGCGGACACCGCGCCGTGACCCTCGACCTGCGGGTCATGACCTACAACGTCCGCTCGCTCCGTGACGACGCGGCCGCGATCGGGCGCGTCATGCGGGCCGCGGAAGCCGACGTCGTGATCGTGCAGGAGGCGCCGCGGTTCGCGCGGTGGCGCTCCCGTTCGGCGTCGATCGCCCGGCGCGCCGGGCTGATCGTCGTGACCGGCGGCCGCACCGCCGGCGGCAACCTGCTGCTGTGCCACCTGCGGGTGGAGGTGGACCGGGTCGAGGAGGTCCGGTTCGGCCCGGCGCGTCAGCACCGCGGCGTCGCGCTCGCCGTGCTGCGCGTCGGCGACACCCGGTTCGTGGTCGGAGGCGTCGACCGCGGCGCGGGCCGGCTGGACACCGCGGAGATCCGTGGCATCGTGCAACGGTTCGCGCCGGGTCTGCCCACGGTCCTGGGCGGTGACCCGGCCGACGGGCTCGGCTCGGCGGTCGCCGACGGCGTGGTCGTCTCCGAGGGCGTCACGGCGGTGGCCGTGCGGACGGTCGCGCGGCCCGGGGCGGACGGCGGCCCGCGGCCGGTGGTCGTCGACGTGACGGTGGCCTGACCACTTCCCGGCGAGGCAGGAGCCGCGCGTGCGGCGCGAGAGGCCGGTGGCGGACGCAGGCGCGCCGCCGGTCGCGCGGATGTTTCGAGATCAACTCCGGTGCGCATCCTGCCGGACAACAGGTCGTTGGGTGACCGACAGCGAGATGTCGCATCTGCCCGTCTCGCCGCGCTCCGACCGTTCGGCAACGATGCCTGAGGAGGCCCCCTTGACCCCTGCCGATCCCTCGCCGTCAGGTGTCGACCGGAGGCGGTTCCTCACCTGGGTCCTCGCCGCACCGACGCTCGTCGTCGCCGCACCGATCGTGGCGCAGACGCTCACAGCGGGGGAGGCCGCCGCGGCACCGTCCTTGCCGGAACCCTCGGAGATCTTCGATCTCGGCGACGCGCAGAACCTCGCCGCCGCACCGACCGCGGGCCTCATCACCGTGACGGTCAACCGCGACGGCACCGCGAGCTTCGCGATGATCCGCACCGAGGTCGGGCAGGGCATCACCACGTCGACCGCGATGCTCATCGCCGAGGAACTCGACCTGCCCGTCGCCAAGGTGCGGATCACGCTCGCCGACGCCCGGCCCGAACTGGTGATGAACCAGTTGACCGGCGGCTCGAACACGACCCGCTCGACGTACGTGGCCGTGCGCACCGCTGCGGCCGGCGCACGGCAACGGCTCGTCGAGGCGGCGGCCAAGCGCTGGGGGATCGACCCGGCCGGACTGACGACCGCCGACGGCACGGTGCTCGGCCCGGGCGGCCTGTCCCTCGCGTACTCCGCGCTCGCCGCGGCCGCGGGCACCGCCGTCACGACGCTGCTGCCCGTGACGGTGCGGAGCCCCGGCGACTTCAAGGTCATCGGCAAGCCGCAGAAGCGGATCGACGCCCTCGACGCCGTCACCGGCCGCAAGACGTTCACCCTCGACATGCGCTACCCGGGCGCGCTGCCGACCATGGTGTGCCGGCCGCCCACACTGCTCGGCACGGTCAACCGGGTGCTGAATCTCGCGACGGTGAAGCGGATGCCGGGCGTCACCCACGTGGGCGTCATCTCCAGCGGGGTGGCGGTGCGGGCGCGGACGTTCGGCCAGTGCATCGACGCCGTCCGGGCCCTGCGGGTGTCGTGGAAGGCCGGGCCGGAGGCGGTGGCCGGCCGCTCCGACGCCGACGTCGAGGCCGACCTGATCGCGGCCGAACTGCCGGTCGCGACGCCGACCCTGCCGATCCTCACCACGACCGTCGACCGGCGGTTCTTCTTCGCCTTCGCCAGCAACGCCGCGCTCGAGCCCGGCGCCGCGATCGCCGACGTGCGGGCCGACTCGGCCGAGGTGTGGTCGTCGGTGAAGGTGCCGATCGTCGCCCAGCTCGAGGTCGCGCGTGTGACCGGGCTGCCGCAGTCGGCGGTGAAGATGCACGTCATGACCGGCGGTGGGTCGTTCGGTCGCCGGCTGTTCCAGGACGCCGCGATCGACGCCGCCGAGGCGTCGAAGCTGTTCGGGGTGCCCGTGCGGCTGATGTGGCACCGCGCCGACGACGCCCGCCACGGCCGCGTGCACCCGATGTGCACCTCGCGGGTCAAGGCGACGTACCTCGCGGGCGACGTCCTGACCTACGAGCAGCGGCACACCAGCGTGACGACCGACTTCCGTCACGGCTTCGGCGAGATCATCACCGCGGCCGCGGGCCACCTGCCCGGGGGCAACTACACGCTGGCGCAGTCGATCTTCCTGCTCACCGCGGCGTGCAGCTACAAGTACGGCGTGGTGTCGCAGTTGCTCAACGAGATCGACGGCGGGTTCCACACCGGCTCGATGCGCAACATCTACTCGCCGAACGTGCGGGTGGCCCAGGAGGTCGTCACCGACGAGTTGGCCCGGATCGCGAAGCTCGACCCCTACCGGTTCCGCCGGAAGTTCCTGCAGAACGCGCGGTTGGTGGCGGTGCTCGACAAGGTCGCCCAGGCCGGCAACTGGGGCCGGACCATGCCCGACGGCACGGCGCAGGGCATCGCCGTGCACGAGGAGTACAAGAGCGTCGTCGCGTCGCTGGTCGAGATCGACTGCCGGCCGCGCACCGTGAACCGACGCATCCCCGAGGCGTACACCGGCCCGCGCGTGACCAAGATCGTCACGGCGGTCGACGTCGGTCAGGTCGTCAACCCGACCGGGCTCGAGGCGCAGATGCAGGGCGGCGCGATGGACGGCATCGCGCTCACCCTGAGTTCGTCGATGCACTTGCGCGACGGCGCGTTCCTCGAGGCGAGCTGGGACAACTACTTCTACACCCGGGAGTGGAACGTCCCGCCGCAGGTGCAGATCGTGATCATGCCGTCGACGAGCGGCAACCCCGGCGGTGCGGGCGAACTCGGCGTCGCGTCGGTGGCCGCGGCGACGGCGTGCGCCTACGGCCGCGCGACCGGGACCGTCCCGACCCGGTTCCCGATCAACCACGACACGCTGACGTTCACGCCGTACCCGTTCGAACCGCCGGTCCCCGCGCCGCCCACCGACGGTCTCGCCCACTCGTTCTGAGCGCGTCCGCGCCGCTCACCCTCTCGACGACCAGGAGGCACCCCGTGCCCACGCACACCTTCACGCTCAACGGCAAGCGGGTCACCGTCGACGTCCCCGACGACCTCCGGTTGCTGTGGGTGATCCGCGACGTGCTCGGTCTCACCGGCCCGAAGTACGGGTGCGGGATCGACGTGTGCAAGGCGTGCACGTCGCACATCAACGGCAAGGCGTTCAACCCGTGCAGCGTGCGGGTGGCCGACATCAAGGCGAGCGACGAGATCACGACCATCGAGGGGCTGCCCGCCACCGTCGGCGCGGCGCTGCACCCGATGCAGGAGGCGTGGCTGGACCGTGACGTCCCGCAGTGCGGCTACTGCCAGCCCGGCCAGATCATGGCGGCGGTGGCGAAGGTGCGGCAGGCGCGGGCCGCGGGCCACGAGATCGGTGACGCCGACATCGACGAGATCCGCAACATCTGCCGCTGCGGCACGTACACGCGCATCCGCGAGGCGATCAAGCAGGGCGCCACCGGGATGTAGGTCGCGCCCGGCTCATCGGGCGGTGGGACCGAGCGGTCAGCCGACCGGGCGGACGACCTGCACCGCGTGCAGCCAGCGCTCGAG
The DNA here is from genome assembly GCA_029817715.1 of Melastoma dodecandrum. Classification (NCBI taxonomy): domain Eukaryota; kingdom Viridiplantae; phylum Streptophyta; class Magnoliopsida; order Myrtales; family Melastomataceae; genus Melastoma; species Melastoma dodecandrum. Next base: position 2,782,346 of record JARUPY010000535.1, read on the forward strand.
CGGCAACGAGCCGCGGCGCGCCGCGGAGATGCCCGCGTCGAGCAGGACCTCGTACGGGACCTCGACCAGCGCCGCGACCTGCGGGCGGGCGTAGAAGGCGTCGAGTTCGTCGGGGCCGAACGCCGACGGGTCGGTACCGGTCAGGCGGCACCACGTGCCGAAGACCTGCTGCGGGGTGCAGGCGCCCGCCTGGGGGACGTACTGCGTCATAGTGGTAACTCGGTCACGGTGACCACCTCCGCGCCCGAGGGTCCGCGTGCGAAGTGTCCGTGAGGCCAACAACCGTGTGGTGTCGGACGAACAGTCGGCAATCGGTGTGCGCGCGGCCACACCTACACCACGGCTACAGGATCGCGCCGTCGCCGTTCGGGCCGCCCCGGTCGTCGTCGTCATCGCCCCGGCCGTCACGCAGGCGCGTCACGAGCATGCCGACGCCCACCAGCACCGCCGCGGTGCCGAGCAGCGAGGCGAGCGGGGCGTACACCCCCACGAGGGTCGGGGCGAGGCCGGACAGCGCGAGCGCCACGACGCCCACGCTGAGGATGGCCAGGGCCCACACCGTGGTGCGTGACAGCGCGCGCAGCGTCTCGGGTTCCTCGGGGCGGAAGTGGTCGTCCGGGTCGTCGTCGTCGGCGTGGCCCTCGAACAGCGACGGGTCGAGCGGGCTGTGGTCGCGCGGGCGCGGCGGTCCCGGACGCGCCGGCGTGGGGTAGGGCCGGGCGCTCGGTGTCGGGTTGCGGGTGCCGTTCGACCCGGCCCGCTCCTCGTCCGCGAGGTCGTCGAGCGCCTCGGTGGTGAGGGGGTCGGTCGCGTCGAGGGTCGGGTCCGGGTGACCCAGTTCGGTGAGCACCGCCTCCTCGCCGACGCGGCCGAGGTCGGCGGGGTCGGCCCCGGCGTGCCGCGCCACCGCGGCGAGCACCGTCGCGACGTCGTCGAGTTCGTGGGCGTCGGCCCACAGTTCCTCGCGTCCCTCGGACTGCACGCCGGACACCCGCGCGGCGATGCCGGTGCGGCGCAGTGCGTCGAGGGCGAGATCGGCGAGGGCGGCAGTGGGACGTGCGACGCGGACGTAGTCGTCGGCCCGCAGGCCGTTGCCGCGACGGCTCGGCGCGTGCACCCGTTCGGCGTCGTTCACGACGTCGCCAGTGAACGGATGGACTGCACGAACACATCGAACGGGAACCGGGCGTCCTTGTCGAGCCCGCGAGAGTGATTGCTGTCGAGTGCGCGAGAGTGATTGGCGTCGAGTCATACGCGTGATCGCTCGTCGGGTCCGCGCACATGGTCGTGGCGCTAGTGTTCGGCCTGTTGCACGGCGAGGCGGCGCGGGGAGGAGCTCGGTGACGTACCAGTTCTTCAAGTACGTGCTCATCGGTCCGGCCCTGCGGATCATCTGGCGGCCCTGGATCACCGGCCTGGAGAACGTGCCCGAGCACGGCCCGGTGATCCTCGCCAGCAACCACCTCTCGTTCTCCGACTCGTTCTTCCTGCCGCTGGTGGTGAAGCGCCGGATCACGTTCCTCGCCAAGGCCGAGTACTTCACCACGCCGGGCATCAAGGGCCGGTTCTCGCGCTGGTTCATGTCCGCGGTCGGCCAGGTGCCGATCGACCGGGAGGACGCCGACGCGTCGCGCGCCGCGTTGACCACCGGCGTGCGGCTGCTGGCGCAGGGCTCGGTGCTCGGCATCTACCCCGAGGGCACCCGCTCGCCCGACGGGCGGCTCTACCGCGGGAAGACCGGCGTCGCGCGGATGGCGCTCGCGTCGGGAGCGGTGGTGGTGCCGATCGCGATGGTCGACACCGACACCATCCAGCCGACCGGACGCAAGATCCCCAAGTTCCGCCCGCGCCCGGGCGTGAAGGTCGGGCGCGCGCTGGACTTCTCCCGGTACGAGGGCCTCGCGGGCGACCGGTTCGTCGAGCGCTCGATGACCGACGAGATCATGTACGAGCTGATGCTGCTGTCCGGCCAGGAGTACGTCGACGAGTACGCCGCGAAGGTGAAGAAGGAGACCGGCGCCGACCTCGGTTTCGGCGCCCGCCGCGGCGTCGGTCACGCCGACGCGGGCCACCAGAAGGCCGACGTCCTCGCCACCACCGACCGCGTCCCCGAGCGGCGCGCCGGCTGACTCGTCCGCGACGCGATGCGCTTCTTCTACGACACCGAGTTCATCGAGGACGGCCGCACGATCGAGCTGGTCTCCATCGGCGTCGTCGACGAGGACGGCCGCGAGTTCTACGCCGTGTCGACCGAGTTCGACCCGAGCCGGGCCATCCCGTGGGTGCGCGAGCACGTGCTGGACCGCTTGCCCTCGCCGGCCGATCGGGCGTGGCGCTCCCGCGAGCGGATCCGCGACGACCTGCTGGAGTTCCTCACCGCCTCGGCCGCGGCGCGGGGTGGCCCGCGCGAGCCGGTCGAGCTGTGGGCGTGGATCGCCGCGTACGACCACGTGGCGCTGGTGCAGCTCTGGGGTGACATGCGGGGCCTGCCACGGGCCGTCCCGCGGTTCACCCACGAGCTCAAGCAACGCTGGGAGGACCGCGGCCGCCCGGCCCTGCCGCCGGCCCCCGCCGACGCCCACGACGCCCTCGCCGACGCCCGCTTCAACCTGGTCCGCTGGCAGGCGATCGAGGCCGCGAGCCGCTGATCAGCGGGCGGTCCGCGCGTGGTTAGAGTCACAGCCATGCGCATCGGAGTGCTCACCGGAGGCGGCGACTGCCCCGGGCTCAACGCAGTGATCCGTGCTGTCGTCCGCAAGGGCGTCGGCGTCTACGGCTACGAGTTCCTGGGTTTCCGCGACGGCTGGAAGGGCCCGCTGGAGAACCTGACGATGCCGCTGGGTGTGCCGGAGGTGCGGGGGATCCTGCCCCGCGGCGGCACCATCCTCGGATCCTCGCGGACCAACCCGTTGAAGGTCGACGGCGGTGTCGAGCGGATCGAGGCGAACCTGCACGACCTCGGGGTCGACGCACTCATCGCGCTCGGCGGCGAGGACACCCTCGGCGTCGCGACGCGGCTCGCCGAGCACGGCGTCCACGTCGTCGGGGTCCCCAAGACGATCGACAACGACCTCGGCGGCACCGACTACACGTTCGGCTTCGACACCGCCGTCTTCATCGCGACCGAGGCGATCGACCGCCTGCACACGACCGCCGAGTCGCACAACCGCGTCATGGTCGTCGAGGTGATGGGCCGCCACACCGGCTGGATCGCGCTGGAGTCGGGCATCGCCGGCGGCGCGAACGTCATCCTCATCCCCGAGGTCCCGTTCTCGGTCGAACGGGTCTGCGCCTACGTCGAGAGCCGCTTCGCCTCCCACTACGCGCCGATCGTGGTGGTCGCCGAGGGTGCGAAGCCCGACGAGGGGTCGAACGTCACCCGCAACCAGGAACTCGACGCGTTCGGTCACGTCCAACTCGGCGGCATCGGCGACTGGCTCGGCAAGCAGATCGAGAAGCGGACCGGCAAGGAGGCCCGCTGCACCGTGCTCGGCCACATCCAGCGCGGCGGCACCCCGACCGCGTTCGACCGCAACCTCGCCACCCGCTTCGGCCTGCACGCCATCGACGCCGTCCACGACCAGGACTGGGGCAAGATGGTCGCCCTCCACGGCACGGTGATCGACCGCGTGCCGTTCGCCGAGGCCACCGCGACGCTCAAGACCGTCCCGCCCGAGCGCTACGCCGAAGCTGAGGTGTTCTTCGGCTGAGCGCGGCTTCGGCTGAGGCGCGGGCTTCGGCTGAGGCGCGGGCTTCGGCCGACCGCGCGACTCCGACTGAGCCCGGCCGAGGGCACCGGTCGGCGCCTCACCCTCGAGTTGACATCGAGGCTCTAGGCGATCAGGAGATGCCTCCTCGAATTGCTAGTGCACTGCCCCCACGTACGGGACGCCGCGTCACGTGTCCCGCATGTGGGAGCAGTGCACTAGCAAGTAGGGGACATAGGGCGCGCCTCTCCGAAAGCTTCGAGTCGAGGTCGAGGGTTGGGTCGAGGCGCGCCGGACAACGCCCGCCGGACAACGCCCGCCGGACAACGCCCGCCGGACAACGCCCGCCGGACAACGCCCGCCGGACAACGCCCGCCGGGATGGCGACCGGCGTGCGTCGCCGTGACGGGCCGGGAGTCGATCGGAGTCGCTGCGGCGGGCGGAGGGTGTCGCCGCGTCGGGGAATCGGATGGGTGGGCCGTGGCTATCCTCGATCCGTGACCGCGCTCGATCCCACGCCCGACCTGCTGGCCGGTGTCACGCCCCCGTTGTCCGGGGCGCCGGTGACCGCCGACGACCTCGGGCTCGACGCGTGGCGCGCCCTGCCCGCCGCCCAGCAGCCGACCTGGCCCGACCGTGACCAACTGGGCCGGGTCGCGGCCGAACTCGCCGGCAAGCCGCCGCTCGTGGTGGCCAGCGAGGTCGACACGTTGCGGCAGCGGTTGGCGAGCGTCGCGCGCGGCGAGGCCTTCCTGCTGCAGGGCGGCGACTGCGCCGAGACCTTCGCGACCTCGAGCCAGGCCGACATCGCGGGCAAGGTCCGCGTGCTGCTGCAGATGGCGGTCGTGCTCACCTACGGCGCTTCGATGCCGGTCATCAAGATGGGGCGGATGGCCGGCCAGTTCGCCAAGCCGCGCTCGGCCGACCGCGACAGCAGCGGGCTGTTCTCCTACCGCGGCGACATGGTCAACGACCTCGCGGGCGACGAGGCGTCGCGCACGCCCGACCCCGAGCGGATCCTGCGGGCGTACCACTCGGCCGCGGCGACGCTCAACCTCATGCGGGCCTACGCGGGTGGCGGGCTGGCCGCGCTCGACCGGGTGCACGCGTGGAACGCCGCGTTCGCCCGCTCGACCCACACCGGCGCGCGGTACGAGCAACTGGCCTCCGAGATCGACACCGCGGTGCGGTTCATGCGCGCCTGCGGTGTCGACGACGAAGCGCTGAAGTCGGTGGAGCTGTTCAGCTCGCACGAGGCGCTGGTGCTCGACTACGAACGCGCGCTGACCCGCATCGAGGACGGCGCGGCGTACGACCTGTCCGGCCACTTCGTCTGGGTTGGCGAGCGGACCCGCCAGATCGGCGGCGCGCACCTCGAGTTCCTCTCCGGCATCGCCAACCCGATCGGCGTCAAGCTCGGGCCGAGCACGACGCCGGAGTTCGCGGCCGAGCTGGTGGAGCGCCTCGACCCGGACAACACCCCCGGCCGGCTCACCCTCATCAGCCGCATGGGCAACGCCCGGGTGCGCGACGCGCTGGCGCCGCTGGTGGAGAAGGTCGCGTCGACCGGGCACCAGGTGATCTGGCAGTGCGACCCGATGCACGGCAACACCGAGGAGACGGTCGACGGCGTCAAGACCCGTCACCTCGACCGGATCATCGACGAGGTCGACGGTTTCTTCGACGTCCACGAGGCGCTGGGCACGCACCCCGGCGGGCTGCACGTCGAGCTCACCGGCGACGACGTCACCGAGTGCCTCGGCGGCACGCAGGACCTCACCTCGGCCGACCTCGGCCGGCGCTACGAGACGGCCTGCGATCCGCGTCTCAACATCGAGCAGAGCCTGGAGCTCGCGTTCCTGGTGGCAGAGCGGCTCAAGGCCGACCGTCGCCGTCGCGAACTGCTGGCGATGCTCGACTCCGACGGCTCTTCGGGCTCGTCGGTTCCCGGCCCAGTCGCGTCGTGAGCGCGCCGATCGTCGATCTCCGCTCCGACACCGTGACCCGGCCGACGGTCGCGATGCGGGAGGCCATGGCCACCGCCGAGGTCGGCGACGACGTCTACGGCGAAGACCCCGAGGTCAACGCGCTCGAAGCCGAGGTCGCCGCGTTGCTCGGGTACGAGGCCGGCCTGTTCGCGCCGAGCGGGTCGCTCGCCAACCAGCTCGGGTTGCGGTCGCTGGTCGCGCCGGGGCAGGAGCTGCTCTGCGACGTGCAGGCCCACGTCGCCCGGGCCGAGCTCGGGCACGCGGCCGTGTTCTCCGGCATCACCACCCGCACCTGGCCGTCGGTCGACGGCCGGGTCGACGTCGAGGCCGTCCGCGCGATCGTCGCGCCGAACGCCGGGCCGTACCTGGTGTCGACCGCCGCGATCGCCCTCGAGAACACGCACAACTTCGGCGGTGGCACGGTGCAACGATCCGCCGACGTGTCCGCGGTGCAACAGTTGGCGCGCGAGCACGGCCTCGGCGCGCACCTCGACGGCGCGCGGCTCTGGAACGCCCACGTGGCCACCGGAACGCCCCTCGCCGACCTGGCCGCGGGCTTCGACACCGTGTCCGTCTGCCTGTCCAAGGGGCTCGGTGCGCCGGTGGGCTCGGTGCTCGTCTCCACCGCCGACCGCATCGCGGAGGCCCGGATCTGGCGCAAGCGGTACGGCGGCGGGATGCGCCAGGTCGGCATCCTCGCCGCCGCCGGCCGGTACGCGGTCGAACACCACGTCGACCGCCTGGCCGGCGACCACGTCCGGGCGAAGCGCATCGCCGTTGCACTGGGCATCGATCCCGACGTCGTCGAGACGAACATCGTGGTCGTCCACGCCGACGATGCCCCCGCCGTCGCCGCCAAGGCGAAGGCCGACGGCGTGTACGTCAGCGCGCTCGGCCCGCGCTTCCTGCGTCTCGTCACGCACCTCGACATCGACGACGCCGCCGCCGAGCGCGCCATCGACGTGCTCGCACCGCTCGTCGTCGCCTGACCCACCGCGGTTAGGTTCGACCGCATGGACTTCCGCATCTTCACCGAACCGCAGCAGGGTGCGTCGTACGCCGACCTGCTCGCCGTCGCCCGGGCCACTCGCGAGCACGGGTTCTCGGCCTTCTTCCGCTCCGACCACCTCCAGCGGATGGGCGCGGGCGACGGTCTGCCCGGTCCGTCGGACTCGTGGGTGACGCTCGGGGCGATCGCGGCTCAGGTGCCCGACATCCGGCTCGGCACGCTCGTGACGTCGGCGACCTTCCGGCACCCGTCGATGCTGGCCATGGCGGTCGCCAACGTCGACGACATCTCCGGCGGTCGCGCGGAACTGGGCCTCGGCGCCGGGTGGTTCGCGAGCGAGCACACCGCGTACGGCATCCCGTTCGGTGCGTCGTTCGGCGAGCGGTTCGCGAAGCTCACCGAGCAGCTCGAGGTGATCACCGGTCTCTGGGACACGCCCGTCGGGGAAACCTTCGATTTCCACGGCAGGAACTACACGATCGAGGACTCGCCGGCGTTGCCGAAGCCGGTGCAGACCGGCCGGACCGGCACGCCGCGCGTGCCGATCCTCGTCGGCGGCAAGGGCCCGACCAAGACGCCGGCCCTCGCCGCACGTTTCGCCGACGAGTTCAACGTCCCGTTCGACACCCTCGACACCGTCACGACGCAGTTCGACCGGGTGCGCGCCGCGTGCGACGCGATCGGCCGCGACCCGGGGACGCTGGTCTACTCGGCCGCGCAGGTCATGGTCGTCGGCACCGACGAGGCCGAGTTCGCCCGGCGTGCCGCCGCGATCGGCCGTGAGGCGGGCGACCTGCGCGGCGAGAGCGTCGCGGCCGGCACGGTCGACGAGGTCGTCGACAAGCTCGGTCGGTGGGCCGAGGCGGGCGTGGAGCGGGTCTACCTGCAGGTCCTCGACCTCGCCGACCTCGACCACCTCGCGCTGGTCGGCGAGCGCGTGCGGAGCCGGCTGCTCGACGCGTGACGCGACCGACCGATCTGACGGCGCACTGGGTACCACGCACGACGTGGGATCCGCGGCGCTCTCGGTGGGGCTGTCGGTGGCCGGGGTCGTCATCATGATCGTGGCGCTGGTGGTCGGCCGGCGCACGGGCGCGTTGGCCCTCGCCCGGCGGAACGGACCCTCGGCCGTCGATCGCCGGGAGGTCCGGCGTCAGATCCGCGGTGGCGCGGACCTCGACCCGGCGGGTCAGGAGCGGGTCCTGGCCGCCGCCCGGTCGATCGCGGGCCAGGCGTGGATGGTCGCCTTCAACGTCGGGCTGGCGCTCAGCCTGTCGGCCGCGTTCGTTCGCCGGTCGCCGGACTTCGTGCTGGCGGTGGTGGGCACGGGAGTGGCGTTGCTGGTGATCGGTACCGGGATCCTGGTCGCGGACATCCGGCGAGCCCGGTCGTTGCTCGCGCGTCAGCGCTGATCCGGGTCCGCCGGCCCGGCCATGGTGTGCCGGCAGGACCTCGCACCGCACGAGCAGGCGTAGAGGGCGAGGGCGTCGGTGGGGTCGTCGATCTCGAGGCGGTAGTCGATGAGCAGTTCCTCGCCGGTGCGGATGCGGCGGCGGGTGCGGATCATCAGCGTCGTGTCGGTGAGGAACACCGCCTCGCAGTTGGGGTCGCAGCCGTGGTTGATCCAGCGGGCCGAGTTGCCGTGCGAGCCGCCGTCGATGACCCGGCCGTCACCGAGGTCGAAGAAGAACGTGTGGCCGTTCTCGATGCCGGCGTCGTCGTAGCGCTGCTGCGCGACGTCCCAGTCGACGACGTCGCCGCCGTAGGGCAGCAGGTCGACGCCGGCGGCCAGGTCGGCCAGCGCGAACACGCCCTTGCCGTGGATGCCGGAACGGCGGACGGCGAAGCGGCGGGTCACACGACCGTCAGGGTGACGACGGAGCCGCGCTTGACCTGGGTGCCGCCGGGCGGGTCCATGCCGACCACGAGGCCGAGGTAGCCGCCGTACTGCTTGTTGACCTTGACCTGCAACCCCGCGGCCTGCAGTTGCGCGGTGGCGGCCTCGGCGCCGGTGCCGTTGCTGATCTGCGGGACGGTGACCAGGTCGGGGCCCTTGCTCACGACGAGGGTGATCGTCGACCCCTTGCGGACGTCGGGGCTGCCGGCCGTCGGGGTCTGGCTGATCACCGCGCCCGCGGGCACGGTGTCGCTGAACTGCTGGTCGCCGAGCGCCACGACGAAGCCGGCCGCCTCCAGGGTCGCCTTGGCCTCGGCCTGGGGTTTGGTGGTGACGTCGGGGACCGCCACGACCGGCTGGCCGCTGGAGATCGTGAGGGTGACGCGGGTGTCGCGCTTGACCTGCTGGCCCGCCGCGGGCGTGGAGCCGATCGCGGTGCCGGCCGGCACGGTCTCCGACGGCGCCTGGGTGACGGTGATCTGCACCGGGATGGTCGACAGGGCGCGCTGGGCGTCGGCCTCGGAGAGGTTGGCCGTGACGGGGACGGCGAACCGTTCCTTGCCGCGGCTGACCGTCAGCGTCACGGCGGTGCCGTGGGTACGGCGGTTGCCGGCCGTGGGGTCGGTCGAGACCACCTCACCGTTCGGCACGGTCTCGCTGTAGACCTGGTCGGTCGTGCCGACCTGGAAGCCCGCGTTCTGCAGTGCACTCGTCGCGGCGGAGCTGGACTGGCGGGCGACGTCGGGGATCGCGGCCCAGCGGCCCGCGGCGTACCACCAGCTGCCGTAGCCGACGGCCGCGCCGAGCAGCACCAGGACCAGCAGGACGACGAGAGTCCGACGCCGGCGACGCCTCCGGCGGGCCGGGTAGCCGTCGGCGTCGCTCGGGGGCGGCACCGCCACCGCGGGCGGACCCGGCGGTGCGGCCGGGGGGTTCTCCGGTGCGGCCGGGCGCAGGCGTCCGGGCGCGGCGCCCGGGCCCCAGCCGCCGGTCCACTCGGTGGCCTGACCTGCAGCGACGACCGACGCCGGCGCGAACGCCGCGGTGCCGTGCCCGGGCTCGGCCACGCGGCGGATCGTGGCGGTGGTCTCGGCGGCGTCGGCCGGGGGCCGGGTCAGCGCCGTCGCGGCGACGGCGGAGGCGGTCGGGGCGCCGGCCGACGTGGTCGGGCGCTGCGGACCGGGCACCTCGGGCCGGCGGCGGGCCCGGCCCAGGCCGGTCGGCAGCGGCGTCACCGGGATGCGCAACATCGAGCGCAGGTCGTGCAGTTCGGCGAGGAACGCCCCGGCGTCGGCCGGTCGGACGGCGGGGTCAGGATCGGTGGCCCGGACGATGAGGTCGTCGATCTGCTCGGGCACGCCGCGCACCCGGCTCGACGGCGCGGGGACCCGGCTGTGCACGTGCTGGTACGCGACCTGCACCGCGCTCTGCCCGACGTACGGGACCCGGCCGGTCAGCAGTTCGAACAGCACGACGCCCGCGGCGTAGACGTCGGACCGCGCGTCGGCGCGGCCGCTGGTGACCTGCTCCGGTGAGCAGTACGCGACGGTGCCCATCATGAGGTTGGTGCGGGTGGACGAGGCGTTGGCCTCGACGGCGCGGGCGAGACCGAAATCCGCGACCTTCACCAGGCCGTCGTCGGAGAGCAGGACGTTCTCGGGTTTGACGTCGCGGTGGACCAGGCCCGCGCGGTGGGCCGCGGCGAGCGCGGCGAGCATCGGCTCCATCACCGCGACCGCGAGCGGCAAGGGCAGTGCGCCGCGGTCGACGACGAGGTCGCGCACGGTGCTGCCGTCGACCAGTTCCATGACGAGGAAGACGTGGCCGCCGTCCTCGCCCTGGTCGTAGACGCCGACGACGTTGAGGTGCGACAGTCGCGCCGCCGCCTGCGCCTCGCGGGCGAACCGGTCGGTGAACGCGTGGTCGGCCGACAGGTCGCTCGCCATCACCTTGACGGCGACCGCGCGGTCGAGCCGGAGGTCGCGGGCGACGTAGACCGTGGACATGCCGCCACGGGCCAGGCGCTCCCCGAGGCGGTAGCGGCCTTCGAGGACGCGCCCGACCAAGGGGTCCGCGACAGCCGTCCGCACGAGGCGATCTTAGGTGCGAGGAGGGCTTCATCCGGGCTTGACACGTCGGGGTCTCAGGTCCCGGTCGAGACTTCCCGGCCGCGCCGTACCGTCTGCGGCGTGCGCGACGCCGACGACGAACTGCTCGAGCCGGTCGCGGACGACGCCGACCTGCTCGCGGGCGGGGTCCGCACCGACGGCGGGATCGCCCACCTGCTGGCCGACGAGAACCGGCCCGGCGGGTGGCTGCTCACCCTGGACCGGATCCGGCAGTCCTACGTCGACCTCGACGACCCGACCTACCTCGACTTCGAGTACGTCCAGGGCTTCGTCGACGTGCTGGACTCCGCCCGCGACGCGGGGGAGCGCCTCGACGTCACCCACGTCGGCGGTGGCGCCCTCGCGTTCCCCCGGTTCGTCCTGCACACCCGCCCGCGGTCGTCGCAGATCGTGTTCGAACCCGACGCGGCGCTGACCGACTACGTGCGCGCCCGCCTGCCGCTGCCCGCCCGCTCGGGCATCCGGGTGCGGCCGCAGCCGGGCCGTCCGGGGGTGGCGGCCCTGGCCGACGACTCCGCCGACGTGCTCGTCCTCGACGCCTACGCGGGCGGCCGGGTGCCGGCCGACCTCACGACGGTCGAGGCCTTCGCCGACGTCGCGCGGGTGCTGCGCGGTGACGGTCTGTACCTGCTCAACCTCGCCGACGGGCCGCCGCTGGACTACACCCGGCGGGTGCTGGCCGGGTTGCGGTCGGTGTTCGCGCACGTCCTGGTGCGGACCGACCCGGCGGTGCTGCGCCCGCGCCGGTTCGGCAACCTCGTGGTCGCGGCGTCGGCCGTGCCGCTGCCGGTCGCCGAGGTCACCCGGCGGGCGCACGGCGCGCCGTTCCCGACCTCGGTGGTGAGCGGCCCGCGGCTCGCGGGTCTCGCCGGGCAGTCGAAGCCGCTCACCGACGCCGACCCGCTGCGCTCACCGCACCCGGTCGAACTGGCCTGGCGGGTCGACGGCGGCTGGTGAGCGCGGGTCAGGACACCCGGACCCACGCCATGCCGGTGCGGCTGCTCGCCGAGCCGTCGGTGTAGGTCGTGCGGGTGTAGGGCCCGTACACCACCGAGGAGTACCGGTTTGTTCCGCGTGTCGATGGTGACCAGGCGGACCGGGTTGTCGGTGTTGCTGTGGTAGGTCGTCTGGATCAGCGTCACCGGGTTGCCGCGCACACCGGTGAGGTCGCGCTTCGCGAACGTGCCCGCGTGACCGGAGAACACGAACCGGACGTTCGGGTACTTGAGCACCAGGTTGTCGAGCAGGTACTGCGGGCTGTTCGCGCCGTACCCGCCGTTGTCCTGCTGGACCGTGCCGTCCGCGTTGAGCATGCCGTGGGTGACGACCACGACGTTGTGCGACGGGTGGTTGGCGACGACCTGCTGCGCCCACCGCACCACCGCGGTCCGCGGCCAGAGTTCGAGGTTGAGGACGAGCCAGCGGGTGCCCTCGGCGCCGAACGTGCTGTACGAGTTGTCGATCTTGTTCGGCTCGTAGGTGCCGCGGAGCGCGGCGGCGTGACTCACGCCGTAGTACGCGTTGAAGGTGCGGGTGACGCGCACGTCGACCGACGGGTTGCCGCCCGGGCGCGGACCGCCGCCCGGACCGACGGCGTCGGTGTCGTGGTTGCCCGGCGAGAACGACCACGGCACGCCGCTCGCGTCGAGCAGTCGCACCGCGGCCTTGGTGCGGTCGTACTGCACGTGGTCGGCGGTGTCCCAGCCCACGACGTCGCCGGAGTGGGTGACGTAGCGCAGGTCGAGCGAGGTCTTGTGGTCGACCAGCCACTGCATCCGGTTGTTGAAGCGGACGACCCACTCCGGCTGCAGCACCTCCTGCTGGGTGTCGGGCAGGACGGCGATGGTGAACGTGCCGTCGCCGTTGACCCCGGGGGCGGCGGCCGCGGACGGCGCGCTCGCCGTGCCGACCGCGGCGGCGAGGGTCAGGGACGTGACGGCGGCGAGGGCGGTCAGACGACGGCGGGCAGTGGCAGGGGTGCGGCGAGGGTCCACGGCTTCACAATCTAGGCACTGAATGTCTGATTCGTGAAGTGTGAACGACGTTCAGCCGTCGAGCAGACCTCGGACGTACGCCGCCTGTCCGAGGTGCTGCAGGCAGTCGGACGCGACGCTCACGAGGCGTACGCCCAGCGTGACCGCCGGTGTCCAGCGTTCGTCGACGACCCGGTCCAGGTCACCGGCCCCGACGCCCGCGAGCGCCTCACGGGCCCGCGCCGCGACGGCGGCGTGGTAGCCCTGCAGCAGGTCGGCGCCGACCCGCACCGCCGCCACCTCGGCCTCGCCGGCGCCGTAGCCGGTGGCGTGCGGCTCGAGGTCGAGGCCGAACCGCTCGCGCCAGCCGTCGTCCCACACCTGGGTCGACCCGAACGCGTCGGCCAGGTGGTGGTCCTCGACCCGGGTCAGGTGCCAGACCAGCCACCCGATCGGGTTGCCGACGCCGTCCGGGCGGGTGGCCAGTTGGTCCTCGGACAGACCGCCGACGACCTCCGGCACGAGCTCGTCGACGCGTCCGAACAGGTCCTGCAACAGCGCGGTGACGTCCACGTCTCCACCGTAGGCGGCGCCCGGGTCGGGTCGGCCGGGCTGTCGGAGACCGGACTGTCGGACCCCGCTCCTACGGTGGCGGGATGGACAGCCAGGTCGTCCCCGTGGTCCGGCAGATCGTGCTCGACGCCGTCGACGTGCGGGCGCTCGCGGAGTTCTACCGGCTCCTGCTCGGCTGGACGTACCGGCCCGGCGACGAGCCACCCGCCGACCTCGACTGGCTGGTCCTGCGCCACCCGGCGGGCGGGATCGGGCTGGCGTTCCAGCAGGTCGACACGCTGCCCCGCGCGTCGTGGCCCGCGAACGCGCCGGTGCCGCAGCAACTGCACCTCGACACCGCGGTGCCCGATCTCGCCGCGCTCGCCGCCGTCCACGAGCACGCCCTGGCGCTCGGCGCGACGGTACTCCTCGACCGCACCGACGACCCGGAGGAGCCGCTCTGGGTCTTCGCGGACCCCGCCGGCCATCCGTGGTGCGTGTTCGTCGCGGACGTCTGATTGCTAGCATTGCCATCACTTGCTGGAGGTGGTTCCCGTGGCGTCCTTGAGCATCCGCGACCTTGACGATGATGTGCGTGAGCGGCTGCGGCGGCGAGCGGCCCGGAACGGACGCTCGACCGAGGCCGAGGTGCGCGCGATCCTGACAGCGGCCGTCGCCGGCCCGTTCGAAGGAATGAACCTCGGCGAGGCGCTCCTCGCGTCGTTCGGCGGCGCTGGCATCGGCGTCGATCTCGAGATCCCGCGCCTGGACGACCGACCCGGCGTCATCGACTTCGACGGCGCGGACCCGACCCCGTGATGGTCCTCGACACCAACGTCGTGTCAGAGCTCATGCGTGAGCGGGCCGATGCCGCCGTGGCCGCATGGGTTCGGGATCAGGAAGCCGGGAGTGTGGCCGTCACGGCGGTCTCCATCGCCGAGGTGGGCTATGGGATCGCGCGTCTGCCCGCCGGCCAACGGCGCGAGTTCCTCCGTGAGCAGTCCTCGTTGGTGTTCAACGCCTTCGCAGGTGCCGTGCTCGTCTTCGACGAGGCGGCGGCGGTCGAGTTCGGACCGCTGGTGGCTCGTCGTGAGCGACAGGGTCGACCGATCGGCGGCTTCGACGCGCAGATCGCCTCGATCTGCCGCGTTCACCGGGCGTCGCTGGCGACCCGCGACACGGCTGACTTCCGCGACCTCGGCGTCGAGCTCGTCAACCCGTGGGATGCGGGCGGTTCGTGACGGCCGCGAGCTGGGACCTGCGCGGGCGGGCGGAGTCGTTCGGGGCCGTCGCCGAGGAGTACGACGCGGTGCGGCCGCACTACCCGCAGGAGGTGGTCGCGGCGATCGTCGCGGGTGTTCCGCCGACGCCGCCCTCGGGGGACCGGGTGAGGGTGCTCGACGTCGCGACCGGCACCGGCATCCTCGCCCGGGCCCTGGCGGCGGCCGGCGCGGACGTCGTGGGCACCGACGTCGACGACGCGATGGCCGCGGTCGCCCGCCGGTCGGGGTTGACCGTGCACGTGGGCCGGTTCGAGGACCTCGACCTCTCCGAGCGGTTCGACCGGATCACGGTCGCCCAGGCGTGGCACTGGATCGAACCCGAGGCGGGCCTCGTGGCGGTGCGGCGGCTGCTCGCGCCCGGCGGGCAGCTCTGGTTGCTGTGGAACGTCGGCGAACTCGAGCCGAGCGTGCAGGTCGCGACCGACGCCGTCTACGCGCGGTTCGCCGCGAGCCGCGGCACGCAGGTCGACGGCGGCGGGATCTCGCGTGGCGTCAGCGAGCGGGCGGCCGACCGGGCCGAGGCGACCTTCCGTGCCCTGCCCGGCACGACGGTGCACGCGTTCGACGCCCCGTGGCGGGCCGAGCACACGACCGCGGCGTGGGTCCGGCTGGTGGCGACGTTCAGCGACCACCTGACGCTGCCGGCCGACGTCCGGGAGCACCTCTTCGCCGAACTGGCCGACGCCGTCGACGCGGTGGGTGATGGAGTCACGATCGCGTACACGGCGCGGGTTGTCGCGGTCGCGGGACTGGTGAGCTGATCTGCCGCGGTCGCGGCTCCCGTGTGCCGCGCGAGTCGTGCGAAACGGACATTGCGGGCGCGATGGAGTGCTTCTCTCGGCCGTCGTTAACGACCGTCTACGGTAAACGGCCGTTAACGCGCGGGGGAGAAGGCGACTGATGGGGTCGGAAATGTCCGTCTCCCGCTAGGCGTGGAATCGCCGTCGTCCACCGGTGGCGTGGTCTGACAGGCTGGGCGCGTGGACCTGCTCACCTTCGCCGAGGCCGCGGCGGCGCAGAACCTGCCCGTCACCCGGATCACGCAGCAACTGCGCGACGGCCACCTGGTCGTCGTCGCGACCGACGACGGCCCGCGCATCCCCGCCGACACGATCCAGGACGGCGCGCCGGTCAAGCACCTCGCGGGCGTGGTCACGCTGCTGCGCGACGGCGGCTACCGCGACGACGAGATCGTGGAGTGGCTCTATCGCGAGGACGACACGTTGCCCGGCACCCCGATCGCGGCCCTGCGCGCGAACCGCGGCACGGAGATCAAACGCCGTGCGCAGTCAGCGGCGTTCTGACCCCCCTTGAACCACCTGCTCTACGTCGGGGTCCTGGCGCTCTGCCTGCTCGGCACCGCCCCGCTCGAGGTGGTGCTGCGGGGTGCACGTGTACGCGCGGTGGCGTCGGCTGCTGCTCGCGCTGGCACCGACCGTCGTCGTGTTCGTGGTCTGGGACCTCTACGCCATCCACGCCGGGCACTGGACGTACGAGCGGATGTGGATGACCACCGTCGTCCTGCCGGGGCGGTTGCCCTTGGACGAACTGCTGTTCTTCATGGTGATCCCGGTCTGCGCCGTGCTCACGCTGGAAGCTGTCCGCCGGTGCCGGCCGTCGTGGACCGTCGGTGACGAGCGCAGGGGCGACGAGCGGTGAGCTACACCGCGCTCGCGGTGATCGGCGTGGTCGCGGCGGCGGTGGTCGACCTCGGCCTCCTGCGCACGAATCTGCTGCTGCGCAAGGCGTTCTGGGTGTCGTACGCGATCATGCTGGTGTTCCAGCTGGCGGTGAACGGGGTGTTCACCGGCGTGCCGATCGTGCGCTACGACCCCGCCGCGATCATCGGCCTGCGGATCGTGTTCGCGCCGGTCGAAGACCTGCTGTTCGGCTTCGCCATGATCGTGCTGACGTTGTCGGCGTGGGTCTGGCTCGGACGGCACGGACCAGTGCGGGACCGGCGACCTCCAGGCGCTCCCTGAGCGGCACGGCGACCCGCTCGCTGAACACGTCGTAGTCGCGTTTCTCGATCTCGGCGAGGATCCCGCCGTAGAGGTCGAACGCGGTGCGCAGGCAGTCGCGGCTCACCGGGTCGACGAGGTCGATGCCCGGCGCGGCCGACCGGTACAGCGCGCGGGCCCGTTCGATCTCGTGGGCCAGCAGGTTGCGGATCGGTTCGTCGACCACGCCGCGGGCCAGCCGGTCGCGGTCGACACCGAACTGCGCGAGTGAGGTCTCGGGAAGGTACACGCGTCCGCGCCGGCCGTCCTCGGCGACGTCGCGCAGGAAGTTCGTGAGTTGGAAGGCCAGGCCGAGGTCGATGGCGTGGCTCTCCAGCACGTCCCAGCGCACGTCGTCGGAGGCACGTCCGAGCACCGGCAGCATCTGCAGGCCGATCACGGCGGCCGAACCCCACATGTACGCGCGCAGGTCGTCGTAGGTGGCGTACGACGTCACCGTGAGGTCGGCGCGCATCGACTCGAGGAAGTCGGCGAAGTAGGCGACCGGGATGTCGAACCGTTGCACCGTGGCGATCGTGGCCCGCACGATCGGGTCGCTGCTCGCGCCCCACTCCAGGTCGGTGAGGACGTCGCGGCTCCACGCCTCGAACCGTTCCGCGCGGTCGTCGGCGGAACCCTCGGTCGCGTCGACGATGTCGTCGGCGTTGCGGGCGAAGTCGTAGAACGCGTGGACGTGCGGGCGCCGGTCGGCGGGCAGCAGGGCGGTGGCGAGGTAGTAGGTGCGGCCGTGCCGGGCGTTGAGCGCGCGGGCCTTGCGGTAGCCGTCACGCACCGCCGGGTCGGTGATCCCGGCGGCGTCGAGTTCGGACCGCGCGCTCACACCGCCATCCTCGCCGACCGCGTCGGCGCGGTGTGGGAACCGGGCCGACCGCGTCAGGGCTGGCTGCGGTACCGGACGGTGAACGACACCCCGGTCGCCGCCAACGGCGAGGCCTGCAACAGCACCACGCCTCCGCGGACCTGGTCGGAGACGGTCGGCGCGAACGAGCCGAGGGTCGCGCCGTCGAGCTTGATGCCCGAGAACCGCAGGGTGGCGGGCCGCGGGTAGCTCTGGCCGTCGAAGCCGCCCTGCGCGGTGGCCTGCAGGCTGTCGACCGTCATCCCGTTGCCGGCCGACTGGACGCTCGCGCCGGTGGTGGAGTTCGTGAGGGTCGCGGTGGTGCGGCCGCGGGTGGCGACGAGCAGGACCGACACGGTGTCGTCGGCCCGGACGGTGAGGACCGCGCGCCCGGGGTTGGTCGAGACCTCGGCCTGGTAGTAGGCACGGCCCGCCGTGCAGGTCACGGTGAGGCCGCCGGTGGCGAAGTCGAACCCGCCGCCCGCCGTGGCGGCGACGCCGAACAGGCCGATGCTCATGAACAGCGGCGACTGCGTCGCGCGCGAGCACGAGACGCGCGGGATGGTGAACGAGCCCGTCGCCACCCGCCGGGTCGCGGCCGGCACGCTCGCCACGTAGCCCGCGACGGCCGCGGCCACGTTGGCCGCAGCCGAACCCGTGACGACGGGCGCGGTGGTGTCGGTCGCGACCGCAGGCGCGGCGGTGACGACGGTGACGGCGGTGACGGCGCCGCCGAGGGCGCACAGCAGGGACGGACGACGGGCACGCACGGGTGAGGGACCTCCGGGGGGAACGGCCCGCCGGGGGACGGGGCCGTGACGATGTCGATCACCGTCGTACACGACGCGAACGGTCCCCGCGCGGTGGACGGCGGCGTCACACCCGCGGGTCGGGACGAAAACGGGTCAGAGCGGGAGCAGGCCTTCGGCGAGCTCGCGCCGCACCGCGTGCTCCGCCGGGTCACCGGTCGGCCACGGGAAGCCGCCGTGCCGGAAGACGTGGTCCAGGTACCCCACGAAGGTGGACGTCGGTGACTCGCCTGTGACCACGCCGTCGACACAACCGTCGGGCAACACGACCGCGTACGGGCCACCACCGCTGATGTTGGCCTTGTGCAGCCGGTCCGGCGCGAAGGGGAGCTCGAACGGGCCGGTGTCGTCGCGTTCCTCGAGTTCGGACTCGACGGCCGAACGGAGCGACTCGCCGTACCGGTGGAACTCGAACTCCACCACCAGTGGGTCGGCCGCGCTCGAGTGGGACCACGCCGGGTGGGTGCCGCCCAGCCAGACGTCGCCGACGTGCCGGATCCATGCCGCGACGGTCATGGGGAGGGGACCGATGCGTTTCTCGACCCAGGCGATGTGCGCTTCGGCATCCGGCGACGGGGGAACCCACGGCACGACCGGGCTCTGCTCGTCGTCGTTGTCGTGGAACCGGAATCCTGCGTTTCGACAGGCGGGCGACCAGCGTCTCGACGTTGTGCCGTGTCCGGCGGGCCATCTCGTCGCAGACCGCGCGGACATCCGGTTCGTCGTCGGAGCCACGGACGGCTGCACCGCGCTGGCGCAGCTCGTGCCAGACCTCCGTCTCGCGCCCGTCCTGATAGCGCTCGAGCCACTCGCCCACGTCGGTCAGCCGGTCACGCGGGCGGCGGCGAGCTTGCCGCTCACCAGCACCATCGGCACGCCGACGCCGGGTTGCACGCCGGAACCGCAGCGCAGCAGGTTGCCGATGCGCGGGTCGACGGTGCCGGGCCGGAACGGGCCGGTCTGGGCGAAGGTGTGCGCGGCGGCGAACGGGGCGCCGGCGGCCAGGCCCATCGCCTCCCAGTCGGCTGGCGTGACGAGTCGCTCGACCTCGGTCGACCCGGCGAGGTCGTCGCACCCCCGGGCGCGCAGGGTGGCGTGGATGTGCTCGCGGTAGCGCGGGCCGAACGACGCCCAGTCGATCGGGTCGGGGTGGTCGAGGTTCGGCGTGGGGAACAGCGCGTAGTGCGTCGCGTGGCCGGGCGGCGCCAGGGAGGGGTCGGTGAGTGACGGCGTGGTGAGCAGGAACGACGGGTCGGACATCGGGACGCCGTCGTCGATGATCTCGGCGAACGTCTTCTCCCACGCGCGGCCGAAGAAGATCGTGTGGTGCCCGAGGTCGTCGGGCACGCGCGACGCACCGGTGTGCAGCACGACGCACGACGGCGAGTAGCCCAGCCGGTCCGGGCCGCGGGTGGTGAACCGGCGGGGGACGTACGCGGGCGGCAGCAGGGCCGGGTAGGCCTGCGGCGGGTCGGCGTTGAGCACGACGACGTCGGCCGGGATCCGCTCGCCGTCGGCGGTGACGACGGCGGTGGCGCGGTCGCCGTGCACCTCGATGCGGCGCGCGGGCGTCGAGTACCGGATGTCGACACCGTGTTCGGCCGCCACCTCGGCCATCACGGCCGGGATCCGGTGCATGCCGCCCTCGGGGAAGTACACGCCGGACACGCAGTCGAAGTACGTGATCACCGCGTAGATCGCGAGCGCGTCGGCGGGGGCGAGGCCCGCGTACATCGCCTGGAACGAGAACAGCCGTCGCAACCGGTCGTCCTGCACGTGGTCGCCGACGACCGACGACAGCTTCCGCAGGCCGCCCATCCGCAGCAGCTGCAGCAGGGCCGGCCCGATCAGCGACGCGGGGGAGTCGAGGTTGCGTGCGATGAAGTGCGGCATCTCGACGTCGAACAACCGGGTGAGGTACCGGACCAGGTCGCGGTACCCGGCGGCGTCGGCACTGCTGCACTGTGCACCGATCTCGTCGGCCATGCGGTCGACGTCGGTGTGGACGGCCAGCCGTGAGCCGTCGGCGAACCGGCCCTGGTACGCCGGGTCGAGGCGGTGCAGCCGCACGCGCCCCTCGAGCTTCTCGCCCACGGCGCCGAGCGCCTCGTCGACCAGTTCGGGCATCGTGAGCACGGTCGGGCCCGGTGTCGAACCGGTACCCGCCGAGGTCGAGCCGGCCCGCTCGGCCGCCGGGGACGGCCTCGCGCTCGAGCACCGTGACCTGCCGGCCGGCTCCCGCGAGGTGCAGCGCCGCCGCCAACCCGCCGAGCCCCGCGCCGATCACCACGATCCGGTCGGTCGGACCCGCGACACGCGCGGCGTTCCGGACGGGGCGACGCACGTTTCGGAGGGTACGGACCCGTCGCGGCCAGTACGCTGCGGGCCGTGACCCTGCCACGCACGATGCGCGACGTGCTGGCCGCCGGCCGGCCGTCGTTCTCCTTCGAGTTCCTGCCGCCGAAGACGGCGGAGGACACCGCGCGGCTGTGGAAGACCGTGCGGGAACTGGAGTCGCTTCGTCCCGATTTCGTGTCGGTGACCTACGGCGCCGGCGGCACCACCCGCGACAACACCATCGCGATCACCGAGAAGATCGCCACCGACACCACGCTGCGCCCGGTCGCCCACCTCACCGCCGTCGACCACTCGTTGGCCGAACTGCGCACGATCATCGGCCGGCTCGCCGACGCCGGCGTGGTCGACGTGCTCGCGTTGCGCGGCGACCCGCCGGGCAACGTCGAGGGCGAGTGGGTCAAGCACCCGGAGGGCGTCGAGTACGCCTCGGACCTGGTGCGGCTCGTCCGCGGGGCGGGCACGTTTCTCCGTCGGCGTCGCGGCCTTTCCGTACAAGCACCCGCGTTCGGTGACGGTCGACGACGACACCCGCTGGTTCGTCGAGAAGTGCCGCGCGGGCGCGGAGTACGCGATCACGCAGATGTTCTTCGAGGCCGACGACTACCTGCGCCTGCGCGACCGGGTCGCGGCCGCCGGCTGCGACGTCCCGATCATCGCGGGCCTCATGCCCGTCACGACCATCGGGACGATCGAGCGGGCACCGAAGCTCTCGGGCGCGCCGTTCCCGCCGGCACTCGCCGCCAAGTTCGAGGCCGTGGCCCACGACAAGAAGGCCGTCCGGGCGCTGGGGATCGAGGAGGCGTCGGCCCTCGCGCAGCGCTTGCTCGACGAAGGCGTCCCGGGCCTGCACTTCATCACGTTCAACCGGTCGACGGCCACGCGCGACGTCTGGGCCAACCTCGGTACGGCGGTCGGGTCGCGGCCGTAGGGGTCAGCGGCCCGGCAGCAGTGATGCGTTCCGGTCGTCGGGGCAGCAGATCCGCAGCAGTGCTGCGGCGCGAGGTCCCGGCGCGTGACGCTCTCGCCCGGCGCTGGCAGGCCCGTCACCCCGGCTTCGCGGTGGACGGCGGCCTGCTCGGCCGGTGGCTGCGGCTGATGTGGGGGCTCGCCCGCCCGCTCGCGGCGGCGCGGATCCCGCCCGACGCCGTCACGGCCGCCGGTCTCGCGTGCTCGTTGGCGGCCGTCCGGGCCCGCCCGGGGCGGGGCGCCGGGTGGCTCGTGGCCGGTGCGGTGGCCGACGGCCTCGACGGCGCGGTCGCGGTGCTGGCCGACCACACCTCCGCGCACGGCCCGGCGCTCGACCACGCCGCCGACCGGGCCGCGGATCTGGCCGCGGCCGTCGTCCTCGTCCGCGCCGGCGCGCCCTGGCCCGTGGTGGCACCCGGCCTCGCGTTGACGATCGCGCTGGAACTGACCCGTCGCACCCCGGTCGTGACGGTGGCCGAGCGTCCGACCCGCGTCGTCTGCGGCGCGCTCGGTGACCTCGCCGCGGCGCGCACCGGCCGCCGCTGGCCCGCGGTGGTCAGCGCGCTGGTGTGGGACGTCCTCGCTGCGGTCGCGCTCGCGCAACACCGGCGCGTCCCGAAAAGTTGATCAAGGCGTTGTGGTCGCGCGACACGCCGAGCGCAGCGACCATTTCGCCTTGATCAACTCGGTTGGGGGGTGGTGCGGGCGCGGCGGCGGCGGCGGACCACGACCACGACGGCGACGGCCGCCGCGGCCAGGAACAGGAACGGCAGGGCGTAGCCGAGGCCCGCGAGCAGGAAGCGGACCGCGACGGTGAACCCGTGCCAGCCACCCGCCACCGCGCCACCGAAGCCGGTCGGCGCCGCCGCGGCCGCGACCGCCGCGGGCGGCACCAGGTCAAGCGTGATCGTGGCGAGCACGACCTGGTCGGCGAGGGTGCGCTGCTGGGCCTGCAGCGACTCCAGTTCGGCCTGCCGCTGCGTCAGTTGCGTCTCGACCGACAGCAGGTCGCCGAGGTTGCCCGAGGTCGACAACAGCGTGCGGAGCCGGCCGACGCTGGTCTGCAGTGCGGCGACCCGCGCGCCGATGTCGGCGGTCTGGGCGGTGACGTCGTCGCCGTGCACCTGCTGCGAGGTCGGACGCCCGAGCGCGGCCAGTTGCGCCAGCGTGGCGTCGAGCCGGGTGGCCGGGATCCGGAGCACCAGGTGCGCGGCGGTGTCGCGGTTGTCCTGCTCGACCCGCCCGCCCGCAGCGGTCGCGATGGTGTCGGCCTGCTTCGCCGCGGCCACGGGGTCGTCGGCCGTGACGGCGATCTGGGCGGTGCGGACCACGTCGCGGGCGACCGTCGTCCCGGCCTTGGCCAGGTCGGCGCCGGCACTGCTGCCCCGACCGGCCGCTCCGGCCGCCGCCGCGGCGCCGTTGGCCTGCGGCGCGCTCGCCGCCGGTGCCGAGCCGGCCGCGGCGGCGGCGGAGTCGGCCGACGCCCCGCTCGAACCGCCCGAGCCCCCCGAGCCACCTCCGCTCAGCCCGACCGCGCCCGCCACGAGCAGCCCTGTGACGACCACCGCGCCGGCGACACCGAGTGCCACCTTGACCCTCACGGCAGCACCGTCACGGCGACCGGTGCGCTGACCAGCTGCGACATACCAGAACCTCCGACGCTGTAAGGGATGACGATGACGGCCTGGTAGTCGCCGGCCGGCAGCGGCTCGCCGCGCGAGTCGGTCGCCGTGAACACGGCCGACCCGCTCGTGCCCGCCCCGGGCGCGACCGTGCCGTTCTGCACGGTGTCCGGCGTGGCCGTGCCGGTCGCCGCGCACACCTGGCCGAACGACTGCCAGACGGCGCGGGCGGCGTGCAGTTGGACGGTCCCGCCCGACGCGCTGAACGTGAGCTGGTACGGGATCGCGGCCGACCCACCGGACGTGACCCGCGGCCCGACGAACCCGCTGGGACGGATCGCCGCGACGGCCGCGAGCGGACCGGTCGAGGTGGCCGCCCCCTGCGTCTGACAGCCCGCGGTGTCGTGGCACCCGCCCGCGGGCGTCCCGCTCGGGCACGAGGCGGCCGCGCCGGCCCCCGCGGCACCCGAGTTCGGTCCGGGCCGCCCGGACCCGTTCGTGCCGGCGGAGCCGTTCGCCTGCGGCGCGGTGCAGGCCGTGCCGACCGGGGCGGCGCACGACGACGCGTCGACCGAGCGGTCGGCCACCCCGCCGGCCGCCTGCGCGCTGCTGCCCGCGCTCCCCGAGGACCCGGTGTCGACCATCGCCCGCACGCCGAACCCGGCACCGACCAGCACCGCCAGCACGACCGCAGCGACCGCGAGGCCGGGCCACCAACCCCGGCCGCGACGGCGGGTGCCGCGCGCGAGGTCGTCGGCGTCGGACCCGCCGGCGGCGGCGGCGTGACGGCGCACACCGGGCAGCGGGTCGGCCCAGTCGTCCTCGTGGTCGGCGAGGTCGGCGAGGCGGGTCCGCAGCCGGCTCTCGAAGTCGTCGGGGCTCATGCGCTCGCCTCCGCGAGGCTCGTGCGCAGCGCGGCGAGGCCGCGCGCGGTCAGGCTCTTCACGGTGCCGGGCGGGCACGACATCGCGTCGGCCGTCGCCGCCTCGGAGAGGTCGAGGTAGAACCGCAGCACGACGGCCGACCGTTGCCGTGCCGGGAGGTCGGCCAGCGCGCGCCGCAACTGGTCGCGGTCGGCCGCGACCGACTCGGTCGCGGCGTCGGCGGTGCCGCGCTCGGGCAGGAACTCGGTCGGCTTCTCACCCCACCACCGGCGTTCCGCGCTGCGCAGGACGGTGCTGACGACGGCCTGGCGCGCGTACGCGAGCGGGTGCTCCCACTCGGCCCGCCGCGGCCAGGCCTGGTAGAGCTTCGCCAACGCCGTCTGGACGACGTCCTGGGCCCGCTCGCGGTCGCCCGTCATGAGGTACGCGGTGCGGTGCAGGCTCCGTTGGTGCTCGCGCACGAACGCGTCGAAGGCGTCGTCGGCCGCCTCCGCGTCGTCACGCACGAGTTCCATGGCCACCTCCACGACCGGTCAGACCCGGTAGGACGCCGTCAGGGTTCCAGTCCAGTGCGTCGCGTGGCGACTCCCCTCAGGCGGGACCGATGGCCGCCGCCGCGAGCGCCGCCGAGGTGGCGACCAGTGGCAGGCCGCCGCCGGGGTGGACCGACCCGCCGACGAGGAACAGCCCGCGCAGCGGCGAGGTCGAACCGGGACGCCGCAGCGCGGTCCGCAGGCCGTGGTCGGCCGCGCCGTAGATCGCGCCGCCGGGCGCGCCGGTGCGCCGGGCGAGGTCGGCCGGCGTGCGGTGGACCACCGACACCAACCGCTCGCGCACCGGCATCCCGCGCGCAGCCAGCAGCGTGAGGATGCGTTCGACGTACGCGGTGGCGAGGCCGGGGGTGTCCCAGTCGAGCGTGCCCGGCCGGCCCTCGGTGCCGTGCCGGGCGGCGTTGACGAGCACGAACCAGGCCTCGTGGCCCGCCGGCCGGACCGCCGGGTCGTCGGGAGCGCTGACGTAGATCACCGGGTCCTGCACCACCCGCGCGTGTGACCCGAAGACGGCGTCGAACTCGTCGCCGTAGTCGGTGCTGCCGAACAGCACGTTGTGGTGCGCGAGGTGCGGCGTGCGGCCCCGCACCCCGAGCATGAGGGTGAACGCCGACAGCGAGTCGGCGAACGGTGCGCGGGCGACGCCCGGTGCGAGTGACCGGTAGAGCCGGTGGGCGTCGATGCCGCTCACCACGACGTCGGCGGCCACCCGCGAGCCGTCGGTGAGCAGCACGCCGTCGGCCCGCCCGCCCGCGACGGCGACCTGCTCCACCGCGGCGCCCGTGCGGATCCGGCCGCCCCGTGCGGTGATCCGGTCGGCCAGGGCGTCGGCGAGGCGGTGCAGCCCGCCGTCGACGTACCAGACGCCCTGGCTCTGCTCGAGGTACGGGATGGTGGCGAGCGTGGCCGGGGCCCGGCGGGGATCGGATCCCGTGTAGGTGGCGTAGCGCTCGAGCATCGCCTGCTGACGTGCATCGTGCAACAGTCGCCAGCCCAGCCGGCGCAGAGTGGTGCCGGGTGCAACGGTTCGCAGATCGCTGGCGCTCGCCCGCAACAAGGTTGGTAGATGCAACGGTCGGTCGACCACCCGGGCGCCGACGAGGTCCCACATGCTGCCGCCGCGGGCGAGCAGCGACCGCCACGCGTCGCCGGTGCCGGCCCCGAGGGCGCGGTCCATGCGGGCGTAGGTGGTCTCGGCGTCGGCCGAGGTGGTGAGGTGGGTGCCGTCACCGAACCGGTGACGGATCGGGTCGGCCAGCTGCCGCACGCCGAGCGTCTCCGCGAGCGGGTCGCCCGTGGCGGCGAACAGGTCCTCGAACGCCGACGGCATGGTGAGCAGCGACGGCCCGGTGTCGTACCGGAACCGGCCCGCCGGGGTGGTCTCGACGTGCCAGCCGAGCTTGCCGCCCACCGAGCCCGAGGCCTCGAGGACCGTGACCTCGTGCCCGAGCGCGCCGAGGCGGGCACCGGCGGCGAGTCCGCCCAGCCCCGCGCCGATCACCACGACCCGGGCCATCAGCGCACCACCGCCCGGCCGCGCCAGGTCACGGCGTCGCCCCGGACGGCCGAGTCGACGACGAGGCTCGCGGCGACGGCGACCGACACCGGGTGCGCGAGCGCGTCGGGCCAGGCCCGCGACCCGCCGACCCGCGCGGCCAGCAACCGGCCGACCACACCCGCGGCCCACCCGAGCCACCCCGCGGGCGAACGCCGGGTCACGGCCGCGACGGCGGGCAGCGTCCACACCGCCACCGCCACCGCCGCGGTCAGCAGGCTCGCGGACCGCGACCCGCCGACGCTGCGCGCGAGCGACTTGCCGTAGCCGTCGCGCACCGCCGCCCCGCCCCGGTACATCCGGCAACTGGCGACGTCGGCGCCCGCGACGAACCCGCCGGTGCCGCCGGCCCGCCGGACGGCCCGGGCGAGGGCGACGTCGTCGAGCACCTCGCCGCGCACCGCCGCGTGGCCACCGGCGCGCTCGTACACGGTGCGGCGGACCACCAGGAACTGCCCGTTCGCCGCGGCCAGCGACGGCCGACGCGACCGGTGCGCCGCGGGGTACGGCAGCAGCGACAGCCAGGTCCACACCAGCAGCGGCTGCAGCAGCCGTTCGACCGGGCCGACCGCGACCTGCCGCGGGTACGGGCTGACCAGGTCGAGCCCAGTCGCGTCGAGCAGGGCGACCGCGCCGGCCACGGCGTCAAGGGTGAGCCGCACGTCGGCGTCGACGAACACCAGGATCTCGGCGTCGGGCACCGCGCGGGCCAACTGCTCGCAGGCCCAGGGCTTGCCGAACCAGCCCGCCGGTGGCGGCCCGCCCGCCATCACGCGCACACCGGGACGCGCGGCCAGAAACCCTTGTCGCGTCGGAGGATTCGTCGTCGAGGACGACCACCTCGAGGCTCCCGACGCCGCGCTGCGCGGTCAGTGTCCGCAGGCACGCGGCGATGTCGGCCGCTTCGTCGCGGGCGGGCACCAGCACCGCGACCCGACGGCCGGTGGCCGCGCCTCGGGGCACGCGCGGCAGCCGGTGGGCGTGGTGCGCCGCGACCGACGCGGTGAGCAGCGCGACGGCCGCGCCGGTCCGGACGGCCGTCGTGGACAGGGCGGTCACCGGCGCAGCGACCCCCGGGCGGCCGCCACGGCGACCGGGCCGGTGACGAGCAGACCCCAGCCGGCCACGGCCGGGCGCTCCCAGAACACCGCCGCGGCCAGCGCCGACGACGCCACGGTCCAGACGTAGAACCACGCGGGCAGCCGCGCGGCGCGACCCACGGCGGGCGTCCCCGACGTCTGCAGCACCACGCCGATCACCAGGGCGACGCCCAGCCAGCCCGCGAAGTTGGTCAGCGGGATGTCGGCGATCCCGGGCAGCCGCCCACCGCCCGGCGCCCAGGTCCAGTGGCCCGCGGCGACCATCTGCGGGTCGAGGAACACGTCCCACCCGGCCAGCCCGACCGCCGTCACCATGACCCGCGCGGGCCACGTCCGCACGACCGACCGGGCGACGGCCGCGGCGGGCCACGCCATGAGCACCCACGCCGCGACCACCAGCCACGGCACGCCCGCGACCTCCGGGCCGAGCGTGCCGGCGTACGCGTAGGTGCCGAACGGGAACCCGGTCGCCACGCCGACCGCCTCGGCGGCCAGGCCGATCGCCGCGACCGCGCCGAGCGCCGCGAGCCCCCGCCCGCCCGCCGTCGCCGCGGCGTGGGCGACGGCGGCGCCCGCACCGAGCAGCACGACCAGCACCGTGAGGTGGGCGCGGGCGGTGCCGTCGGCGGGCGTCAGCGGGTAGCAGATCTGGGCGAGCACGGTCGCGGCGTAGAGCCCGGCCGGCGCCAGGTGGGCGATCCGGCGGCGGCTGGCGAGCGGACCGGGCGGAGCGAGCGCGGCGGTCACGTGGTGCGGTGACGGCCGGGTGGTGCGAACGGCAGGCGGGCGCCGAGCACCGCGAAGGGCCGGCCGTCGCCCGGGAAGCGGTGGCGGCGCGCGAGCGCGACGAACCCCAGGTCGGTGTAGAGGCGGAACGCGCGGGTCTCGGCGTCGGGGGTCGACAGCAGCATCGTCGACTCGACCGTGCGGCCGGCGAGTTCGGTGAGGACGGCCCGGCCGACCCCGCCGCCCTGGGCGTCGGGTGCGACGTGCAGTTCGGACAGCTCGAAGGCGTCGGCCATCCAGATCTCGGCGGTGGTGGGCTCGACGGCGCGCCGCACGAGGTCGTGCCACCACTGGCCCGGTCGGCTGGTGTAGCCGTACCCGAAGCCCAGCAGCCGGTTCGACGGCGTGTGCACGGCCGCCACGCTCGCGAAGCCGGGGTAGCGGGTGTGGGCGCGGGTCGCCGCCGCCCGGGCCTTGCCCGCCGACGCGTGGTAGCCCATCGCCGCCACGTAGATCCCCATCGCCTCGTCGACACGGGCGACCAGTTCCGAGCCCGGCCACACCTGCAGTTCGACGTCGGGTCCGGGTCCGGGGAGCCGGGCGAGGACGGCCGCGCTCACGCCGCGCTCCGGCGGACGCGGTCGGACCACAGGGCGAGTGACGGCGTGCGGTCGACGACCGCGAACCGGGCGAACAACTCCTCGGCGTACCACCGCTCGCGCGGGGTGCGGTCGACCACGGCGCGGTGCGTCGGGTCGCGCCACGCGAACGCGGTGACGGCCGCGGGGTCGCGCCACAGCGACAGCGTCCCCTGGTACCCGAGCGGGGCCTCGCCGATGCCCATCGCCGCCCGCAGCCCGGCGGCCGCGGGCAGCGCGCGGGCGACCGCGGGCACCGACCGCCAGAACGCCGCGGCGCGGCGTGGTCGCAGCCGGGCGCGGGTGAGGGCCAGCACCTCGCCGTCCCACCCCGCGACGGCCACCGGGCTGAACGGGGTCGCGCCGCCCCAGCGGCCGCGGGCGGCGAGGGGCACGAGGCGGGCGCGGAAGTGACTGACGGCGTGGCGGGCCCACGCGGGCGTCGGGGGCGCGGTGGTCGACACCGTCACCGTGACCCAGCGGCCGAGGTCGGCCGCCGCCGGCGTGAAGCGGGTGCCGCCGCTGCCGAGCAGCCTGCTCCAGCCCGCGGCGTGACGTGACCAGGTGGGGACGGCCGCCATCGCCCGCGCGGCATCGCGCGGGCGCAGTCTCCAGACCTCGAGGGTCACGGTCGGCGAGGGGCCCGGCGCGTCGGCGCCGCGGGCGTCGGCCGCGGGTGCGGACGTCACGGGTGCAGCCTATTGCGGCGTGGCGGGCGGGGCAGCCGGCGTCGGTGGCGCGGCGAGGGCCTCGAGCAGGCGCGCGACGAACTCGCGCTGGGCCGTCACGAGCAACCGGGACGCGGTCGCGGGCTCGCACCACGCGACCCGGTCCAGTTCGGGGAACTCCGCCTGCCGCCCCGAGCGCGGCGGCCAGGTCATGGTGAAGGTGCCGGGCACGACGTCGGCGGGGTCGAGGTCCGCCTCGACGGCCCACACCCGCACGGTCTTCCCGCCGGACTGCCTGACCTCGCCGAGATCGAGCGGCGGGGCGTCGGGGGCGGGCAGGCCCAGCTCCTCGGTGAACTCGCGCCGGGCCGCCGCGAGCGGGGTCTCGTCGTCGCCGTACTCACCCTTCGGCACGGTCCACGCGCCGGCGTCCTTCCGGGCCCAGAACGGCCCGCCCATGTGCCCGATCAGCACCTGGATGTCCGGATGGTTGCCTCCGGGGTGGCCACGACGGTAGAGAAGGAGTCCTGCGCTGCGGCGAACGGCCATGACTGTCACTCTCTCGCACGGGAGGGACCGACCGTCCCGGCCGACACCGCGCTCGACGACGTCGCACGGACCGCGTGGAAGGAGTGTCCCGGAGCCTCAGTTCGCATCGCACCACCATTCGCCTGCAGCGGCCGAGTCGAGGGGACAGGGCCTGTGTCGGGAACCGAAGGATCACGGGTGCCACCCGGTCGGCTGGGCGGCACGTCGATGCTGGCCGACGCCGACGAGTGGCGCGCGCTCGCCGCGGCCGCGGCCACCGACCTGCCCGGGATGCGCACGGCGGCCGGGCCGGTGCGGGAACGGTTCGGCGCACTGGACTTCGTGACCTCGGTGCGCGCACTCGCCGCGATGGCCGAGGAGAGCCACGCCTTCGCGCGGTTGGTGCAGGCGGACGTCGAGGCGGTGACGGTGCTCGCGGCCGCCGGGGTCACGCCGCCCGACGGGACCGTCGTCCTCTTCGGCCCGAACGGCGGCGGCGTGCGGGCGCGCGCCGTGGGTGACGACGACTGGCGCCTCGACGGCACCCAGACCCGCAGCGTGCACCCGCTCGCAGCGGCCTGGGCGTTGGTGCCGGCCACCGTCGACGACGGCGACGCGCTGTTCCTCGTGCGCCTGGGTCACCGGGGCGTGACGATGGACCGCCGGCCGCTGCGGGTCATCGCCCCCGTCGACCCCAACGGCCCGGTGACGTTCCGGGACGTCCCGGCCACGCAGGTCGGGTCGCCCGCGTGGTGGGCCGGACGCCCGCCCGACTGCCGCGGGATGCTCCGTGACGCCGCGTGCTGGTTCGGTGCCTGCGTGTGGCTGTGCCGGGCGGTGGAATCGACCGTCGCGGCGCGGACCGACCCGACCGACCTGCTCCGTGTCGGCCGCGTCGACGCTGCGGTGGTGACCGCCCGGCTCGCGTTGCGTGACGCCGCGACCGCCGTCGACGCCGCGCCGTCGTCGTCGGACGCGGAACTGGCCGCCCGGCGCGCCCTCGCGGTGACGGCCACGGCGGTCGACACCGTCATCCGGCTGGTGGCGCTGCTCTCGGACGCCCGGGTGAGCCACCTGGACGTGCTGTTGCCGAGCCGGGTCGCGCAGTTGCAGATCGTGCTGCGGCGCTTCGACGCCGACGCGAACCTGCGGGCCGTCGCGGGCCTGGTCGCCCGCGGGGTGCACGACGGGGGCAGCGGCCTCTGACGGGTTGCGTGCGGTCGGTGCCCGGTGGAGGGATGCCGGCATCTGGCGTTCGAACGCGTGTTCGACTATCGTCGGTGGCGCGAGCACGTGTTGTCGGACCCTCGTGGTGTGGTCACGGGGTGCCGTCGTCCCGCCCCACACCCCTGGTGACCCCACACCGTCTGGAGAGCCCCGTGTCAGGTCCCGCCGCCGTCCCGCTGCCCCTGCCCCCGGATCGTGCGCTGCCCCCGGATCGCGCGCTGCCGTCGGATCGCGCGCAGCCGGTCCGCCGGATGCCCGCGCCGCCGCCGCCGAGCGTGCGGTCCGGCACCGTCCTGCTCGCCCAGGCCCGCGCGTCCCTGGTCGAGGCGCGCACGGCCGGCCACCCGGGCGAGCGGTACGCGGCGGCCCACCTCGCCGCCCTGCGGAGCGCCGCCGCCGTGGTGGCGCTCCGTGCCCGCCCCGATTCCGGGCGTCGGCGGCCGACCAACGCCTGGGTGCTGCTCGCGGGTGTCGCCCCGGAGTTCGCCGACTGGGCGGCGTACTTCGCCGCGGGTGCGAGTCGGCGCGCCGCGGTGGAGGCGGGCGCGGTGCGCGCGGTGACCGCCCGCGACGCCGACGACCTGCTGCGCGCCGCCGAGGAGTTCGCCGCGCTCGTCGAGGGGGTGGTGCTCGGCCCGGCCGGTGCCCGCGCGAGCTGACGCGGGCCGGCGCGGCCGATGGCATAACGTTCGCCCCCGTGGCACTCGTGGGCAGGGGGACGTCGGGCGAGTGGGACCGGTCGCGGCCGGTTGGTGCTCGGCCTGCTGTCCGAGCAGGTCACGGCGTTGGTCGCCGCCCGCGGCGCGGCGCGGGTCCTCGACTGCGGCGGCGGCACGGGCGCCCTGGCGGTACCCCTCGCGGTCGCCGGTGCGCACGTCACCGTCGTCGACCGCAGTGTCGACGCCCTCGCGATCCTCACCCGGCGCGCCGCCGACGCCGGGGTGGCCGACCGGGTCGAGGCCGTCCCGGGCGATCTCGACCAGTCCGATCTCGGGTTGCCGCCGCCCGCCGGGTCCGGGCCGGGATCCGCGCCGGGACCTGCGCCGGCCGGCTTCGATCTCGTGCTCGCCCACGACGTCCTCACCGCGGTGGCCGATCCGCGGGCGACGCTGCGCGCGGCGACCGACCGGATCGCGCCCGGCGGTGCGCTCAGCCTGCAGGTGGTGAACCAGGCGGCGGTCGTGCTCGGCCGGGCGTTGCAGGGTGACCTGCGCGCCGCCGACTCGGCCCTCGACACCCCCACCGCCGGCAGCTACGACGTGCCCGCGCTGCTCGAGGTGGTCGCGGATCTGGGCCTGCTCGCAGGGCCGGTGCACGGCGTCGGGGTGCTCACCGAGTACGTCGCCGGGCCCGACCTCGAGGCCCACGGCGTCGGGGTGCCGGAACTGGCCGCGCTCGAGGCACGGCTCGCCGCGCGCAGCCCGTACCGCGACGTCGCCAGCCGGGTCCACCTGCTCGCCCGGCGCCCCTGACCGACGCCCCTGATCGGCGGTTCTGACCGACCCGACCGGGGCGCGTGCGGGCGGGTGCGCGACGCCCGTGCGCCGGGTTCGTCCCGAAGCGCGACGCGTGGCCGGTGCCGTCGCGGGAGGCGGGCGCCCGCCCCTGGTGTGAACCGGCGCGTCCACGCCTGGTTCGAGGTGTCGCGCGACGCAAACGGCTCTTATAGTGGGCACCAGATCCAGGCCCCGATCGTTCAGGACGTGGATGCTGTGCAGCGGTACCGGTCCCGGGTGCGAGTCCGGGGCGTTCAGTGGGGATGATCTCGGTGGCGAGGTCGCGGGCCGTGGTCCGCGGTGGCGCCGTCGCGGACGCACCCAGCAGGTCGTGCCACCGGCCGGGTCGGTGGACTTGAAACGGGACGGGAGGGCCACGGTGCCACTCTCCGAGCACGAGCAGCGACTCCTCGACGACATCGAGAAGGCGCTGTACGCGGACGATCCGAAGTTCGCGGCGACCGTGCGGACCGCCAAGCGGCGACGTCCCGGTCGGCGCTGGATCCCGGTGTCGATCCTCGGCGTGCTCGCGGGCCTCGGCCTGGTCCTGCTCGGCCTGCTCATCAAGAATCCGATCCCCGCCGTGATCGGGTTCGTGCTCATCGTCGCGTCGGTGACCTACGCCGCCGTGGCTCTGCGCGGCGGCACCGCCGCTCCCACCGACGCTTCCTCGCTCACCGGTTCCGGTGGCACGGCAGGCCCCGGCCGCCGCACCGGCGGCAGCAAGGCGCCGGCCACCGGCATCCGCGCCCGTATGGAGGACCGCATGCGCCGCCGGTTCGACGCCGACGGCGACGCCAACGGTTCCTGAACCCGCCGAGCCCGCCGCCTGTACCGAGCTCCTGGGCCGGGGTGGGCGTCCCGCTGTCGACTCTCGACCTCGACTCGAGGTCGATGCCCCTCGTCGTCGGATGTGTACCGCTCGAACGACTAGTGCACTGCCCCCACGTACGGGACACGGTGAGCCGGCGACCGGCTTGTGTCCCGTATTCGGGAGCAGTGCACGAGCACGTGGGGCAGTACACCCGTGGGGCAGTACATGCGTCGACCGAGACGCGGCCTCAACTGCTCACGGACCTTCAGACCGGCGAGGTGGTCGTCGTGACACCGCACCCGCGTCGGCGGCGCTCGCTGACAACTGACTCGTGACCGCTCCGAACCGCTGTCCCGCTCACGGTGGCCGCGTCACGACCGCCGGCTCACGACCGCCGGCTCATGGTCGCCGGCTCATGGTCGCCGGCTCATGGTCGCCGGCTCATGGTCGCCGGCTCATGGTCGCCGGCTCATGGTCGCCGGCTCATGGTCGCCGGCTCATGGTCGCCGGCTCATGGTCGCCGGCTCATGGTCGCCGGCTCATGGTCGCCGGCTCATGGTCGCCGGCTCATGGTCGCCGGCTCATGGTCGCCGGCTCATGGTCGCCGGCTCATGGTCGCCGGCTACCGGTCGCCGGCTACCGGTCGCCGGCTCACGACGACCGGCTCACCGCCCGCGGCGAAGGCCGCCGAGTCCGCGGGTGCCGGCGCCCGGCCGTGACGACCAGGCCGTGAACGACTCCCGCACGGCGTCGACCCTCGCCCGGGCCCGGCGCCGCAGGTCGGCGACGACCGACCGCGGCCACCAGCGGGCGCGGAACCGGTCGGTCGCGCCGGCCTGGCGGCGCAGT
This sequence comes from Melastoma dodecandrum, assembly GCA_029817715.1. NCBI lineage: Eukaryota > Viridiplantae > Streptophyta > Magnoliopsida > Myrtales > Melastomataceae > Melastoma > Melastoma dodecandrum. Next base: position 2,816,534 of record JARUPY010000535.1, read on the forward strand.
GCCGCCTCGGTGCGACCGAGCGCGGCGTCGAGCGCGCGCGGATCGACGGCGGGGGCGGTGCGGCCGTAGCGCGCCTGCTCGACCGCGGTCAGCAACGGGCGGGCCAGGCCGTCGGGCACGCCGTGGCCGGTGAACCACTGCCCGACCGCGCGCGGGGAGCGGGCGGCCGACCAGGGCAGGCCCAGGTCGAGGCAGGTGTCGCGCAGAGCGTCGAAGCGGGCCTCCGGGGCGTCCGGCCCGGTCGTGCGCCGGGCCGCGCGGCGCCGCGAGACGCGCAGCGTGGCGGGGGTCAACAGCAGGACGAGCACGAGCCCCACCGCCACCCACAGGGCGACCCACCGGCCGGTGTGGTTCGGCGCCGCGCTCGCGAGCGGCGTGGTGGCCGACAGGCCGCCGGTGGCGCTGAGGTCCTGGTCGCGTCGGTTGCCGGCCCCGCTGCTCGACGACGACGGCACCGGGGTGCTGGCGGTCGGGCCGGTGGTCGCCGCGCCCGCACCCGGCTGCAGGTAGGTCGGGACGATGCTGCGGGCCGAGTCGTTGCCGGTGAGCGGAGTCGGGTCGAACGAGAGCCACCCCAGGCCGCCGACGTACGCCTCGACCCAGGCGTGGGCGTCACGGGTGGTCACCGTGAAGGTGCCGGAGTTGTCGGGGGAGACGTGGGTGTAGCCGACCACGACGCGCGAGGGCACGTTCGCCAGTCGCAGCATCAGGGCCATCGTCGCCGCGTACTGCTGGCAGAAACCCTGCTTGTTGCGCAGGAAGTTCGCGACGTCGTCGCCGGAGTCGCCGCCCGGCACGTCGAGGCTGTAGCGGAACCCGTGGGTGCGGTCGGTGAAGTACTTCACGATGGCGAGGGCCTTGAGGTACGGGTTGGACACCGCACCGACCACCGTCGCGGTGGTGGTCGAGACCAGGGAGTCGACCTGCTGCGGCACCGCGCGGTACACGTCGGGGAACCCGGCCGGCAGCGACGACGTGGCCTGACCGATCTCCGCGGCGCTCGGGTTGGGCTGCTTCACCGCGACGCTGTAGCGGGTGCCGTTCGCGACGGTGGAGTTGGCGAAGGTGCCGTGGGTCGGGTCCCACCGCGAACCGTTGGGCAGGCCCGCGACGCCCACGGTGTCGGCGAACGTCACCGCCCGGCCGTCGAGGCCCGAGACGTTGACGTCGGCGCGGAAGTCGTACGTCGTCAGCGTGGGCCGGCCGGGACTCTGCGCGAGACCGTCGGGGGCGACGTCGGTGGTGCCGGCCCGCGTCGCCGAGGGAACCCAGCCCGCGCCCGTGAACACGTCGAGCACCGACTGCCGCAGGTAGAACGGCTCCACCGCCCGCCCGCCGGCACCTTGACCGTCATGAGGTCGATCGGGGTGCCGCGGGTCAGTGACCCCTTGAGCGAGGCGAGTTGGGTGACGCCCCCGGTGCCCGACCCCGAACCGTTGCCGTTGCCGGGCCCGGTGTGCAGGGCGTCGGCGACGACGTTCGCGCCGGTGCCGCCGGTCACCAGCGGCACGATGACCGCGGCCAGGAGCGCGACCAGGCCGATGGTCTTGCCCGAGACCAGCGACGGTGGAGCGCCGGGTGGTCGGCGCCCGATGAGGCGGCCCCAGGGTCTCGCCTCCGGGCCGGTGGTGGACAGGATCAGCAGGTAGCCCGCGGCCGCGAGGACGAACCACCACAGCGACACCGGTTGCCGCACGGTCGCACCCGAGAGCACGAACACCGGCAGCAGCACGAGCCCGACCATCGCGGGGGCCTCGAGCACGGTGCACAGGACGTCGACCATGATGATCCCGACGCCCAGCAGCGCCGCGAGCGCGAGCCGCACGCCGGGGGTCGACTGGATGGGCGCGCTGGAGTTCGCGATCGTGTCGACGAGTTCCTGGTGCAGCAGGCTCAGCTGCGTCCACGTCGCCTTGGTGGGGATCAGCCCCGCCGCCGCGCCCGTCGGCACGCACACCGCGGTGAGGTAGACCGGCAGCAGGAGCAGCCCGGGCAGCAACTGCCAGACCCGCGCGGGCCCGCCGGCCCGCCACAGCCGCAGCGCCCACGCCGGGCCGACGGTGACGATCGTGGCGCCGATGCCGACCACGTACCACCGGGCGTCCGAGATGATCATGAACAGCGGGGTCAGGCCGAAGGCCAGGCCCAGCCAGGTGCGGAAGGTGCGGCCGGCGGCCGACCGGGCACCGAACGCGGCGGCGCCGGCGCCCGACGGCGCGCGGGGCGCAGTCGCCGCGGTGGCCGCGCGCGTCGTCCCGCCGGCGCGGTCGCCCGGCGGCGGCGAGGTGGGCGCGGGTCCGGGCCGGGTCAGCGTCGGGGTGCTCACCAGCGCACCGTCCGGACCGCGTCGAGGTCGAAGCGGCCACCGCTGCCGGCCTGCAGCAACCGGTCCCACACCGTGCTGACGGTCTCGCCGTGCCGGGCGACCGCGACCGTCCAGCCCTCGGCCTGCAGCCGCGCGGCGGCGTCGTCGGCCCGGCCGGGGGAGGCGTCGCCCGGGCGGGCGCCGGTGCGCCACCCGTCGACGTCGATGACGAGCGCGAGCAACGTCCCGCCCGCCCGGCGGCCGGCGCGCGACACCGCGAGCAGCGCGTCGAGCGAGCTGCGGTCGAGGTCGCCCAGCACGGCGACGATCACCGACTCGCGGGCGGCGGCCTGCGCGGCCGCGACCAGGCGGTCCAGTTCGCCGCGGGTGCTCGGGGTGAGGTCGGCGAGGCGCTCGGCCACCTCGCGGGTGTTGCCCACGGGTGCACGCACCGGCAGGTCCGGGCCGCTGCCGTGTTCGTGGAGCAGGCCGGTGTCGCGGGAGGACGCGAGCATCCGGTCGGCGATCGACGCGGCCGCGCTCACCGCCCACTCCAGGCTGTCGCGCTCGCGCAGGTCGGCGACGGTGTTGCCGCGGACTCCGGGGCGAGGCCGTGGGCGGCCCGGCGGCTGTCGACGACGACCGTGACCCGGCCCTGCCAGGGCCGCTCGTCCTGCCGCACCATCGGGGTGCCGGTCCGGGCGGTCGAGCGCCAGTGGATCTTGCGCAGGTCGTCGCCGTGCCGGTACTCGCGGATCGAGGCGTCCTCGGCGCCGTGCGAACCCACCGACCGCGAACCCGCGTTGTCGCCGACGTCCCAGGCCACCGCCGGCCCCGGGGCCGAGAGCGCCTCGACCTGCGGGGTGACGAGCACCTCGGACCGGCCGGTGAAGCTGCGGACCACCTCGACCAGGCCGAACGGGTCGTTGATGCGGATGCGCAACGGACCGGTGACGTACCGCCCCCGCCGCACGTCGGCGAGCCGGTAGACCACCGCCCGCGACTCCTGGCTGCCGAGGCCCGCCAGCGTGAAGCGCGCCTGGCCGTCCAGGTGCGGCGGCATCTGGTCCTCCAGGTGCAGCGCCCCGGTGGGCACGATCGAGCGGTTGGTGAGCGTGAGGACCACCTCGACCGCCGATCCCGCCACGGCGAGGGGCGGATCGCTGTGCCGGGCGCACGCCACGCGCAGCCGGGCGCGGGTCACGACCGCGCCCGCGGCGACCGGCAGGACGGCGACGAACAGCCCGGCCCGGACCAGGTCGGTGATCCGCAGGACGAGACCCGCGAGCACGAGGACCACGCCGACCACGAGCAGCGTGCGCGCCCGCGCGGTGGTGCTGCGCCACAGGCCGCCGAGGTCGAACCGGCGGCGCGCGACCGCCGCCGACCGGGTGTCCGGTGAGGCGGCGGCGGACACGGTGCTCAGGCCCGGCCGCCGCGGTGCCCGACGGCAGCGGCAGACCCGTCACCAGCGTGGCGACGACGTCGGCGGGCGTGCGGCCGCGCACGTGGGCGTCGGCGGTGACGATGAGCCGGTGCCCGAGCACGGGCGCGGCGAGGGCGACGAGGTCGTCGGGCAGGACGTGGTCGCGGCGGTCGAGGGCGGCCCAGGCCTTCGCGGTGCGCAGCAGTTGCAGGGTGGCCCGCGGTGACGCGCCCAGCCGCAGTTCGGTGCTGCGGCGGGTGGCCTCGGCGATGTCGACGGCGTACGCGCGCACGGCGTCGGCGACGTACACGCGGCGGACGGCCTCGATGGCCGAGCGGACCTCGGCGGCGTCGGACACCGGGCGCATGATCGACAGCGGGTCGGCCGACGCGTGCTCGAGCAGCATCTCCATCTCGGCGCGCCGGTCGGGGTAGCCCATCGACAGCCGCGCGGTGAACCGGTCGCGCTGCGCCTCCGGGAGCACGTACGTGCCCTCCATGTCGACCGGGTTCTGCGTCGCCACCACGAGGAAGGGGTCCGGCAGCGGCCAGCTCGCCCCGTCGACGGTGACCTGGCCCTCCTCCATGCACTCCAGCAGCGCCGACTGGGTCTTGGGCGATGCCCGGTTGATCTCGTCGCCGACGACGACGTTGGCGAAGACGGCGCCAGGTCGGAACTCGAAGTCGCGGGCCTCGGCGTTGTAGACACTCACCCCGGTGATGTCGCTCGGCATCAGGTCCGGCGTGAACTGGACGCGCCGGACCGTGGCGTCGATCGAGCGGGCGAGCGCCTTGGCGAAGGTGGTCTTGCCGACGCCCGGGACGTCCTCGAGCAGCAGGTGGCCCTGCGCCAACAGCACCGCGAGGCCCAGCCGGATGACGTCGGGCTTGCCCTCGATCGCGAGCGCGACGTTGGTCGCGATCTTGTCGGCGACGTCCGCGACGTCGGCGATGTCGATGTCGGCGACGACCCCGGCGATCGGTGCGGACGGGCTGGGGCGGGTGTCCGCGAACGCGGGCTGCACGGTACGGGCCTCCGAGGGCGTGCGAGTGGGGACGCTCCCGAGCGGGGCGTGGGTGGTCGATCCGTTCTGGACCACGGTGCCAATGCCGGTTCCGTTCACGCCCGCGTCGTCGTCCGGACGGCGGTGGCTTCCGCGGGCGGCGTTGGTCACCCGGCGAGTATTCCTGCTCCGCGCCGTCCGCGCTGCTGCGTCCGGAATCCACAGACGCCACCGCAGGCTCCGGACACGCCGCGACCCCGCCCGATCCGGTGGCGACGCGCCGCCGGTTTCGACGCGCGGGTGGAGATCAGGTGGGGTACTGTGGGGACCAGTGGGGCAGATGACCTGCCAGGTGGGGGCCTGGTGGGGACCGCGCCCCGCACCGCGACGGCAGGCCGGCACGCGACCGGGCTGCGGGGACGTCGCCCGGGGGAACCGGGGGGCGTGGGAGCTGGGAGGGCACGCACGTGTTCCTCGGCTCCTACGCCCCGCGGCTCGACGACAAGGGCCGCGTCGCACTGCCGGCGCGGTTCCGCACGGAACTGGAGGGGGGCATGGTGATCACCAAGGGCCAGGAGCGCTGCCTCACCGTGTACCCGACCTCGGAGTTCACCCGGATCACCGACCTGCTGCGTGACGCCCCGATGACCGGCCGCCGCGTCCGCGACTACAGCCGGATCCTGTTCGCCGGCGCCACCCAGGAGAGCCCCGACGCCCAGGGCCGCGTGACCATCCCGCCGCCGCTGCGCGCCTACGCGGGCCTCGCGAAGGACCTCGCCGTCATCGGCGCGAACACCCGCGTCGAGATCTGGGACGCCGCCGCGTGGGAGGCGTACATGACCGAGAACGAGGCCTCGTTCGCCGATTCCGACGAGGAGGTGCTGCCCGGCCTGCTCTGACGCGCTTCCTCGCTGTCGGCCTCCTCCCGTGGCCGCCCCGGACGTCACTTCCCCGACGCCCGGGACGGCACGGGCGGGGACCCGCACCGAGGAACCACCCGGTTCCCCACTCCCACTCGCCGCCCGCCCGCTCCACCCGACCACCGCAGCCCGTGAGGAGTACGTCATCAGCGCTGATCCGCCGCCCGCCGGGCCGCACGGCCACGTGCCGGTGCTGCTCGAGCGGGTGGTCGACCTGCTGCTGCCGGCGCTCGCCGGCGACGCCGCTGGTGGTCTGGTGGTCGACGCGACGCTCGGCCTCGGCGGGCACTCGGAGGCGCTGCTGGAGGCCGCGCCGCAGGCGACGCTGCTCGGCCTCGACCGCGACCCGATGGCCCTCGAACGTGCGGGGGAGCGGCTGGCCCGGTTCGGCGACCGGTTCGTCGCGGCCCGCGCGGTGTACGACGAACTGCCGGACGTGCTCGACCGCCTCGACCTCCCGCCGGTCCGCGCGATCCTGTTCGACCTCGGCGTCTCGTCGCTGCAACTCGACCTCGCCGACCGCGGCTTCTCCTACATGCAGGACGCGCCGCTCGACATGCGGATGGACCCCTCGCCGGAGTCGGCCGACGCGTCCGCGGCCGACCTGGTCGCCACCGCCCCGGTCGACGAACTCACCCGCATCCTGCGCGAGTACGGCGAGGAGCGCTTCGCCGGGCGCATCGCCGAGCGGATCGACCGCACCCGCCGCAGCAGCCCCGTGACGACCACGGGCCAGCTGGTCGACATCGTGCGGGCGGCCGTCCCCAGCGGCGCGCAGCACTCCGGCGGACACCCGGCCAAGCGCACGTTCCAGGCCCTGCGGATCGCGGTCAACGACGAACTCGACGTGCTCGCCCGGGCGATCCCCGCCGCCATCACCGCGCTCACCGTGGGCGGCCGCCTGGTCGTGCTCTCCTATCACTCCCTGGAGGACCGGTTGGTCAAGCAGAGCTTCGCCGCGCTCGCCACCGACACCACCCCGCCGGGCCTGCCCGTGCCGCTCCCGGAGCACGCGCCGCAGTTGCGGCTGCTCGTGCGCGGCGACGGTGCGTCGGCCGCCGAGGTCGCGGCGAACAGCCGGGCGGCGTCGGTGCGGCTGCGCGCGGTCGAACGCATCCGGGCGGCGGCATGACCCGCCCGCTGCGCAGCCGGATCGGCGCGGGCGCGATCGCGGGTGAGGCACTGGCGCGCCCGGCCCGCCGCGCCCCGTTCGTCGTGCTCGTCGCTATCGTCCTGCTCGGTGCGCTGACCTGCCTGCTCGTGCTCAACACGCTCTCGGCCGCCGACGAACTCGAGCAGCAGTCGATCGCCGACGCCAACGCCGTCACCAAGGCCCAGGCCCAGCAGTTGCAGGTCGAACCTCGCCGCCCGCAACGCGCCCGCCGCGCTCGCGCGCGCCGCCGCCAGCCTCGGGCTGGTGCCGGCCGACCAGCCCGCCTTCCTGCGCATCGGCGCCGACGGCCAGGTGACCCTGCTCGGGGTGCCCGGAGCGGTGAACCCGCCGCCGATCGCGCTCCAGCCGCCGCCGGCCGGCGGCACGGCGTCCACCCCGGCGGCCACCCCGACGGGTCCCGCCGCCACGGCCAGCCCGACCGGCAGCCCGACCGGCAGCCCGACCGGCGCGGCCACCCGGCCGTCCGGCCCGACCTCCGCCACCCCGCCCGCCCCGACCCGGCCCGCCCCGACGGCCACCGTGTCCCTGCCCGGAGGTGCCCGGTGACCCCTCGCGACGCCCGCTCCGCCCGCCCGACCACCCCGCCCCGCCGCGACCAGTCCGCGCCCCGGACCCAGCGCGGTGCCCCGGCCGACCCGCGCGCCCGGGGCGAGCAGCAGCGCGCCCGGGGCGAGCAACGCGTCCGGGGCGAGCAACGCGTCCGGGCCGGTGCCGTGCGCTCCACCCCGCCGTCGGCCCGCGCGGCCGGCACCGCGGCCGGCACCGCGACCCGCACCACCGCGCGACCGCGGTCGGGCGCTCCCACCCGCACCGCGCCGGGCCCGCGCACCGCACCTGCCGCCCGCAACGGCCGTCCCGCCCGACCCACGCGCCCGGCCGGTCCGCCGCCGCGTCCGCGTCCGGCCGCGGGGGGTCGGCCGCCGCGTCCGCCCCGTGTCAGGAAGCCCCTGCGACTCGGCATCTTCGAGCGTCGGACCGCCGTGGCGTTCACGTTCGTCATGGTCGCGCTGCTGGTCATCGCCGGGCGGCTGGTGTGGCTGCAGGCGGTCGACAGCCGCGGTCTCGCCAGCGCCGCCGCGGCCCAGCGGACGCAGACCATCGCGCTGCACGCCCACCGCGGCACGATCTACGACCGCAACGGCGTGGCGCTGGCGTCGACCAACGACGCCCGCGACATCACGGCCGACCCCAGCCTCATCCCGGCCGACGCGAAGCAGAAGGTCGCCGCGCAGTTGGCCCCGATCCTCGGTGTGCCGTGGCAGGGCCTCTACCGCTCGCTGACGGCGACCGGCCGCTACGCCGTGCTCGCCCGGGCCGTCGCGCCGGTGGTCGGCCAGCAGATCCGCGCGCTCGGGCTGACGGGCGTCTTCGACCAGAGCACGACCGTGCGGCAGTACCCCGGCAAGACCACGGGCGCGAACGTCGTCGGGCTGATCCAGTCCAACGGCGCGGGCGCCGCCGGGATCGAACAGACCTACAACGCGCTGCTCAAGGGCCGCGACGGGTCGATCACCTACCCCAACGACGGCAACGGCAACCCCAGCCCCGGCGGCCAGACCCAACTGGTCCCCGCGGTCGACGGCGGCAGCGTCACGCTCACCCTCGACCAGGACCTGCAGTACATCGCGCAGCAGGAGGTCGACGCCGCGGTGAAGGCCTCGCAGGCCCGCAGTGCCGAGGTGGTCGTCATGAGCCGCACCGGCCAGGTGCTCGCGATGGCCGCGAACGGCACCTACGACTCGTCGAACAACGCCTCGCTCGACGCCGTCAAGGGCCAGCTCAACCCGCCGGTCCAGCAGATCTTCGAGCCCGGTTCGGTGAACAAGATCGTCACCTTCTCCGCCGCGCTCGACAAGGGGCTCATCACGCCGTCGACCCAGCTGCAGGTGCCCGATTCCATCGACACAGGCGGGGTCACCGTGCACGACGCCTGGTGGCACCCGCAGCAGACCTTCACCGCCACCGGCGTCATCGCGAAGTCCTCGAACGTCGGCACGCTGAAGATCGCCAACATGGTCGGCAAGACCACCTTCTACGACTACATGCGCGCCTTCGGGCTCGGCCAGCAGACCGGCATCGGCCTGCCGGGCGAGTCGGCCGGCATCCTGCCCACGCCGTCGCAGTGGTCGGACTCCACGTTCGCCAACATGCCGATCGGGCAGGGCGTCGGCATGACGCTGCTGCAGTTGGCCGGCATGTACCAGACGCTCGCCAACGACGGCGTGCGCGTGGCCCCGCGGATCGTGCAGTCGACCACCGACTCCGGCGGCGCGGTGACGGCCACCGGTACCCCCCAGGGCCAGCGGGTGATGTCGGTGAAGACCGCGCAGACGCTGCGGACGATGCTGGAGATGGTCACCCAGCAGGGCGGCACCGGGAAGAAGGCCGCGATCCCGGGCTACCGGGTCGCGGGCAAGACCGGCACCGCGCAGCAGCCGGTCGGCCCCGGCGGCGCCTACAGCAACTCGGTCTTCTGGGACACGTTCGCGGGCATGGTCCCGGCCGACAACCCGCAGTTCATCGTGGCCGTCATGGTCGACAACCCCGCCCACGGTCTCGAGGGCGGTGACGTCGCCGCACCGGTGTTCCACGCGATCGCCGACTACGAGGTCCAGCACTCGAACATCCCGCCGACGGGCTCGCAGACCGCCGTGGTCCCGCTCATCGTCGGACAGTGACGTTCGTCCGCTCGGTACCCTCCGGAGCCGTGCCCGTGCTCCCTCGCCCCGAGGTGGGGGAACCGGTGGACCTGCGGGAGCTCGCCGCGCGTCTCGACGGCCGGGTGACCGGGCCCGACACCGGGGTCACGGGCGTCACGCTCGCCACCGACCGCGTGCGGCCGGGCGACCTGTTCGTCGCGCTCGCCGGCCGCAAGGTGCACGGCGCCCGGTTCGCGGGGCAGGCCCACGGATCCGGCGCGGTCGCGGTGCTCACCGACGACGTCGGTGCGGCATTGCTGGCCGACGACCCGGCCGTCGCCGACCTGCCGTGCGCGGTGGTGGCCGATCCCCGGATGGCGGCCGGCCCGGCCGCGGCGGCGGTCTACGGCGACCCGAGCGCCGACCTGCGGGTCGTGGGGGTCACCGGCACGAGCGGCAAGACCACGACGACCTTCCTGGTGCGCGCGGGCCTCGCCGCCGCGGGCCGGACGGGCGGCCTGGTCGGCACTGTGGCGACGTTCGTCGGCGACGACGAGGTGAAGACCGGTTTCACCACCCCCGAGGCACCCGACCTGCAGGCGCTGCTCGCGGTCATGCGCGAACGGGGTGTCACCGACGTCGCCGCCGAGGTGTCGTCGATGGGGCTGGTGCTGGGGCGCGCGGCCGGAACCCGTTTCGCCGCCGCGGGATTCACCAACCTCTCGCAGGACCATCTCGACTTCCACCCCGATCTCGACGCCTACTTCGAGGCCAAGGCGACGCTGTTCACCGGCGCCAACGGGACCGTGCTCGCGGGTCCGTCGCTGGTGACCGTCGACGACGACGCCGGCCGCCGACTCGCGGCCCGCCTCGGCACCGCGGCGGTCACGGTGAGCACGACGGGCGCCGCCGCCGACTGGACCGCCGCCGGGGTCGAACTGACCGGTGACGGCACGGCCCGGTTCCTCGTGCGCACCCCCGACGGTCGGACCCTGCCGGCCGCGAGCGCCGTGCCCGGCCGGTTCAACGTCGCCAACGTGCTGCTCGCGGTCGCCCTGCTCGACGCGGTCGGGGTCGACCCGGCCGTGGCGGTGCCCGCGGTGTCCGGCGCGGCGGTGCCGGGCCGGATGGAGCGGGTCAGCCGGCCGGGCGAGCCGCTCGCGGTCGTCGACTACAGCCACAAGCCCGACGCCGTCGCCGGTGCGCTCGCCGCGCTGCGGCCGCTCACCCGCGGGCGGCTCGCGATCGTGCTCGGGTGTGGCGGCGACCGCGACCCCTACAAGCGGCCGCTCATGGGCGAGGTGGCCGCGCGGGGAGCGGACCTGCTCGTCGTCACCGACGACAATCCCCGTTCGGAGGATCCGGCGGCGATCCGGGCGGAGATGCTCGCCGGCGCGATGGCGGTGCCCGCGGCCGAGCGCGCCGCGGTGGTCGAGGTGGGGGTGCGGGCCGAGGCGATCCGGGCGGCGCTCGCCGACCTCGGCCCGGGTGACACCCTGCTCGTGGCGGGCAAGGGGCACGAGACCGGCCAGGAGGTGGCGGGCGTGGTGCTGCCCTTCGACGACCGCGTGGAGTTGCGGGCCGCGCTCGACGCACGCTCCGGCGGTGCCGGGTGATCGCCACCACGCTCGCCGACGTCGCCGCCGCGGTCGGCGGCACGCTGGGCGGTGGAGCCGATCCGGCGGTCGTCGCCGACGCCCCGGTCGTTTTCGACTCCCGGCAGGCCGTCCCGGGCGGGTTGTTCGTGGCGTTCGACGGCGAGCACACCGACGGCCACGCGCACGTCGATGACGCTCTCGCCCGCGGAGCGGTGGCCGCGATCGTCACGAAACCCGTTGCCGCACCGCACATCCTGGTCGCCGACGCCGCGACCGCGATGGGCGACCTCGCGCGTGACGTCGCGAGCCGGTTCGGCCCGGAGCTCACGGTCGTGGGCATCACCGGGTCGTCGGGCAAGACCAGCACCAAGGACCTCGTGGCGCAGTTGCTGACCACGCTCGGCCCCACGGTCGCGCCGCCCGGCAGCTTCAACAACGAACTCGGACACCCGTACACCGTGCTGCTCGCCGACGCGTCGACGCGCTTCCTCGTGCTGGAGACCTCGGCGCGGGGCATCGGGCACATCGCCTACCTGACCGGCATCGCCCGGCCGCGCATCGGCGTCGAACTCAACGTCGGCACCGCGCACCTGGGCGAGTTCGGCTCCCGCGCGGCGATCGCCCAGGCCAAGGGCGAACTCGTCGAAGCGTTGCCCTCTGCAACGGACGGTGGCGTGGCCGTCCTCAACGTCGACGACCCGCTCGTGCGGGCGATGGCCGCGCGCACCGCGGCCAGGATCGTCGGCGTGGGGGAGGGCGAGTCCGCCGAGGTCCGCGCGGTCGACGTCACCTCCGACGCCTCCGGTCGGGCGCGGTTCACCCTGGAGCACGAGGGGGGATCGGTGCCGGTCGCCCTGCACCTGGTCGGTGGTCACCACGTGGGCAACGCGCTGGCGGCGGCCGCGGTGGCCCTCGAGTGCGGCATGCCGCTCGCCGCGGTGGCCGCGGGGCTCGCGGCCGCCACACCGGTGTCGCGCTGGCGCATGGAGGTGACCGACCGGGCCGACGGCGTCACGGTCGTCAACGACGCCTACAACGCCAACCCCGACTCCGTCCGCGCCGCGCTCAAGACGCTCGCCGAGATCCGGCACGGCGGCGCGGGTGCCGGCGGCCGGCGCGCGTGGGCCGTGCTCGGCCCGATGAACGAACTCGGCGCGGCGTCCCGCGACGAACACGACGCGATCGGCCGCCTCGCCGTCCGCCTCTCGGTCGACAAGCTCGTGGCCGTCGGCGCCGACGCCCGCCCCATGTTCACCGGCGCCTCGCTCGAGGGCTCGTGGGACGGCGAGGCGGTGTGGGAACCCGACGTCGACGCGACGATCGCCCTGCTGCGCTCGCAGATCGCGCCGGGCGACGTCGTGCTGGTGAAGGCCTCGCGTTCCGCGGGCCTGGAGCGGGTGGCCGCGGCGCTGCTGGAGGGCACCTCGTGAAGTCCATCCTGGTCGCGGCGCTGGTGTCGCTGCTGCTGTCGATCCTCGTCACCCCGCTCGTGGTCCGCTGGTTCCGGCAGCGCGGGTTCGGGCAGGAGATCCGGCTCGACGGCCCGCAGACCCACATCGTCAAGCGGGGCACGCCGACCATGGGCGGGGTCGCGATCGTCGGGTCGACGGTGGTCGGCTACGTCGTGGCGCACCTGGCGCTCGTCGACAGCGAGGTCCGCGGGCCCTCGGCGTCGGGACTGCTGGCGCTGTTCATGATGGTCGGCCTCGGCGTGGTCGGGTTCCTCGACGACTTCATCAAGCTGCGCCGCCAACGCAGCCTCGGCCTGCGGGCCCGCACCAAGTTCCTCGGTCAGCTCATCGTCGCCGTGATCTTCGCCGTGCTCGCTCTGCAGTTCAAGGACGAACTCGGGCTCACCCCCGCGTCGGTGCACCTGAGCTTCACCCGCGACATCATGACGTTCAGCCTCACCGCGGTCGGCTTCGTCGTGCTGGCGTACCTCATCACCGCTGCGACCTCGAACGCGGTCAACCTCACCGACGGCCTCGACGGCCTCGCGACCGGCGCGTCCGCGATGGTGTTCGGCGCCTACACGCTCATCACGTTCCTGCAGTACCGCAACCCGTGCGGCCGCAACCCGATCGGCCTCTGCTACAACGTGCGCGACCCGCTCGACCTCGCCACCGTCGCCGCCGCGGCGATGGGCGGCTGCATCGGCTTCCTGTGGTGGAACGCCGCGCCCGCCCGCATCTTCATGGGCGACACCGGCTCACTGGCGCTGGGCGGCCTCATGGCCGCGCTGGCGATGCTCGCCCGGGTCGAGTTGCTGCTCGTGGTCCTCGGCGGCCTGTTCGCGGTCGTCACCCTCTCGGGGATCATCCAGACCGGCTGGTTCAAGTACACCCGGTTGAGAACCGGGACGGGGCGACGCGTGTTCAGGATGTCGCCCCTGCACCACCACTTCGAGATGTCGGGGTGGCAGGAGTCGACGATCATCGTGCGCTTCTGGATCATCGCGGGCCTCGCCGTCGCCTTCGGCACCGGCATGTTCTACGCCGAGTTCATCGCCAAGGGCTGACCGCGCGGCGACACGCACCCGCCGCCTCCCGGGGTTCGGGGCGGGCGTCGACCACCATGACCACCATGGGTCGAGCTGTACCTCAGGGTGAGGCGTCGGGGACGGCTCCGGCCACGCCCGGGGCGGTGCGGCGGTACCTCGAACGCCCGTACACGTCGGTGCAACTGCTGCTGCTCGCAGGCGGCGCGCTGCTCGGGTTCGGCGTGCTCATGGCCGCGTCGACCACCATCTCCGCGGCCCAGCACGACACCGGCGCGGCGATGTGGAGCCAGCTGATCAAGCAGTTGGTCTTCGTCGTCCTCGGCCTGCCGTTGTTCTGGCTGGCCGCGCGGGCGACGCCCCGGCACATCCGGATGCTCGCCTACCCGCTCGTCATCGTCGCGTTCGCGCTGCTCGTGGCCTGCCAGATCCCCGGCATCGGCGTGCAGATCAACGGGGCGAGGCGGTGGGTCGCGCTCGGGCCGCTGCAGATCCAGCCGTCGGAGATCGGCAAGGTCGCGCTGCTGCTCTGGGGTGCCGACCTGCTGGCCCGCAAGCAGCAACTCGGCTCGCTCACCCGCACCAAGCACGTCCTGGTGCCACTGTTGCCCGGTGCAGCGGTCTTCATCGCGCTGGTGATGGCGGGGTCCGACCTCGGCACCACCCTCTGCTTCCTCATGGTCCTGGTCGGGCTGCTGTGGTCGGTCGGCGTGCCCATGCGCTGGTTCGGCGCGCTCGTGCTCGTGCTGGTCGCCTTCGTGGGCGCGATCGCCGTGGCGGCGCCGTGGCGGTTCGCGCGGCTGACGACGTTCATCGACCCGTTCGCCGACAAGAACGGCAACGGGTTCCACACCGTCGAGTCGCTCTACGCCCTCGCCTCGGGCGGCATCTTCGGCCAGGGCCTCGGCCAGGGGACCTCGAAGTACGGCTGGGTGCCCAACGCCAGCACCGACTACGTGTTCGCGATCGTCGGCGAGGAACTGGGTCTGCTCGGGTGCGTGGTCGTCCTCGCGCTGTTCGGGCTGTTCGCGTACGCAGGCATCCGGGTCGCCCGCCGCAGCGTCGACCCGTTCGTGCGGATCGCCGCCTCCGCCGCCACGATCTGGATCACCGGCCAGGCGGTCATCAACATCGGTTACGTCACGGGACTGCTGCCGTCGACCGGCATCCCCCTCCCGTTCATCAGCGTGGGGGGCACGTCGCTCATCATGGCGTGCATGGTCCTGGGATTCCTCGTCGCGTTCGCGCGGCACGAACCGGCCGCCGTGGCCGCCGCGCGGGTCGCCGCCGAGGCGGGCTCCACCGGCGTCCGGTGGAGCCGGCTGCTGCGCATCCCGCTGCCCGCGGTGCACCGCCCCGCCCGCCGCGGCCGCAAGGCGCGGGCCGCAGCCGCCCGGGCCGCCGCCGGCGTCGCCCGCACCCGTCCCGCGGTGCGCGTCCGCGCGCCCCGCCCCGCCGAGGCCCCGCCGACGCGCGTCCGCACGTCCCGCCCGGCCGAGGCCGCGCCGACCCGGGTCCGCGCGCCGCGCCCGGCCGCCCGGGTCGACCTGCCGCCGACCGGCTCGTGACCACCGACCAGCAGTTGTCGGTGGTGCTCGCGGGCGGTCACTCGGCCGGCCACATCGAGCCCGCGCTCAACGTCGGCGACGCCGTGCGGGCGCTGGACTCGCGCGCCGTGGTCACCGCGCTCGGCACGGCCCGCGGCCTCGACACCACGCTCGTCCCCGCCCGCGGTTACCCGCTCGAGCTCATCAGCCCGGTGCCGTTCCCGCGCCGGCCGGGCAAGTCGATGGCGACCGTGCCGTTCCGCGCCCGCGCCGCCGTCAACGAGACCGCCGCCGTGCTCGACCGGTTGCGCGCCGACGTCGTGGTCGGGTTCGGCGGCTACGTCGCGCTGCCCGCCTACCTCGCCGCGCGTAAGCGACGGATCCCGATCGTCGTGCACGAGGCCAACGCCGGCGCCGGGCTCGCCAACAAGGTCGGCGCGCGGCTGACGCCCTACGTGTTCACCGCGGGCCCCGGTATCGCCCTCCCGCACGCGCACCCGGTCGGCATCCCGCTGCGGTCCGCGATCTCCCACCTCGACCGGCCCGCCCGGCGCGCCGGCGCGCGGGCGCAGTTCGGGCTCGACCCCGACCGCCCCACCCTGCTGGTGACGGGCGGCTCGCAGGGAGCGCAGTCGATCAACGCGGGCGTGCTCGCCGCCCAGCGGGCCTTCGTCGACGCCGGGGTGCAGGTGCTGCACGTCGTCGGCCCGAAGAACCCCACCGCGGCGCCGGAACGCGCGGCGGGCGACGCGCCGTACGTGGTGGTCCCGTTCGTCGAGAACATGGCCGACGCCTACGCGGCCGCGGACTTCGTGGTCTGCCGCAGCGGGGCCATGACCGTCGCCGAGCTGTCGGCGGTCGGGCTGCCCGCGGCCTACGTCCCGCTGCCGCTGCGCGGCGGGGAACAGGGCCGCAACGCCACCGCCGCGGTCGCGGCCGGCGGTGCGCTGGTGGTCGACAACGAGCGGTTCGGACCGGCGTACCTGCGCGAGACCGTGCTGCCGGTGCTCACCGACCCGCCGCTGCTCGCCTCGATGAGCAGCAAGGCCGAGGGCAGCGGTTCGCGCGACGCTGCGCAGCACATCGCCAAGAAGGCCTTGTGGCTCGCGGTGAAACACGCGTCGGGGGAGTCGGCGTGAGCCGACCCGACCGCGACGCCAGCGAGGGCCGCCCCGAGGGGTGGGCCGCTCCCGGCAAGCGTCTCGTCGACAGCGCCCTCGCCGACGCCGCCGCGGTCCCCCCGCTCGCCGACCTCGGCCGGGTGCACGTCATCGGGATCGCCGGAGCCGGGACGTCGGCCCTCGCGCGGCTGCTGCAGGGCCGCGGGATCGAGGTCAGCGGGTGCGAGGCGCGCATGTCGGCGGCGGTGACCGGGTTGCGGCAGATCGGGATCCCCGTCGCGATCGGCCATTTCCGTTGATCACGTCGCGGCGGCCGACACCGTCGTCTTCAACACCGCCCTCGATCCCGACCACGTGGAGATCCGTGCCGCGCGCGAGTCGGGGAAGCCGCTGCTGCGCCGCGCCGCGGCGCTCGCGTCGGTGATCGGTGACGCGACCACGCTCGCGGTCGCCGGGACGCACGGCAAGACCACGACGTCGTCGTTGCTCGTCGTCGGCATGCAGGCCTGCGGCGTCGACCCGTCGTTCGCGCTCGGCGGCACGCTCTACGAGGGCGGCGCGAACGCCCACCTGGGCACCGGCGACCTGTTCGTGGTCGAGGCCGACGAGAGCGACGGGTCGTTCCTGCTGCTGTCGCCTGACGTCGCGATCGTCACCAACGTCGAGGCCGACCACCTGGAGAACCACGGCGACCTCGAGGGGATCCACCGCGCGTTCCGGCACTTCGTCGACCGCATGACGCCCGACGCGCTCGTGCTCGTCGACCTCGACGACGCCGGCGCCCGCCGGGTGGCCGAGTACGCGCGCACCACCGGCCGGACGGTCATGGGGTACGGGTCCACCCTCGACGCCGACGTGCGGGTGGTCGACATCGAGGAACTGCCCGACCGCACACGGTTCGTGGTCGAAGGCCTCGACACCGTTGCAGGAAGCAACGAAGACTCCGTTGCAGGAAGCAACGAAGGCTCCGTTGCAGGCAGCAACGGTGCTCCGGCGCGCCTCGAGGTCACCATCGCCTCGCTCGTCGGCGCCCACATGGCGCGCAACGCCACCGGCGCGCTCGCGATCGCCGCCCGGTTCGGCCTCGACGTCGCCGCCATGGCGGGGGCGTGGTCGACCTTCCAGGGGGTGCGGCGCCGGTTCGAGTTCCGGGGCGAGGCCGGGGGAGTGCGGGTCTACGACGACTACGCGCACCACCCCACCGAGGTCGCCGCGCAGCTGGTCGCCGCGCGGGCCGTCACCCACGCCACCGGCGGACGGCTGGTCGGCGTGTTCCAGCCCGGCACCTACAGCCGCACCCAGACGTTCGCGACCGAGTTCGGGTCGGCGCTGGCCCAGGCCGACATCGCCGTCGTGCTCGACATCTTCGCCGCCCGGGAACTGCCGCTGCCGGGTGTCACGGGCGCGCTCGTGGCCGAGCGGGTGCCCGCGCAGTCCGACGGCCGCGCGGTGCGCACGGTGTACGAGCCCTCGTTCGGTGCGGCGGCGACGGTGATCGCCGACCTGGTCGCGCCGGGCGACGTCGTGGTGACGATGGGCATCGGTGACGTCCACCTGCTGTGCCCCGAGATCCTGCGCATCCTCACCGCCCGCTCGGAGACCCCGGAGGCCTCGTGACGATCACCCGCACCCTCGAGCGGCTCGAGCAGTTCGGCGCCACCGACGCCGACCGCGCGCTGCGCCCACCCGTCTCGGGCCCCGCCGGCCCCGACTCCACCCCGCCGCGTCCGCGGCGGGCGTGGAAGCGCACGGCGTTGGTCTCGCTCGCGGTGCTCGTGGTGCTCGGCGCGGTCGTCACCTGGCTGGTGGCGGTGAGCCCACTGCTCGGGGTGTCGACGGTGCAGGTCGTCGGGACGCGGACGGTGCCGGTGACCCAGGTCCAGGCGGCGGCGGGCGTCGCCACCGGCACCCCGCTGGTCCGGATCGACGCCGCGGCCGTGGCACGCCGGGTCGAGGCCCTCCCGCAGGTCGCGTCCGCGCGCGTCGAGCTCTCCTACCCCTCGACCGTGGTCGTCACGGTCGTCGAGCGCACGCCGGTGCTGCGCCTCACCGGTCCCGACCGGCTGGTCGACGCGACCGGCCGGGCCTACCTCCAGCTCGGCGCGGGCGCCGCGGTCCCGCCGGGCCTGCCGGTGACGGCCGCGACCGGGACCGACCTCGGGGTCGCGGCCACCGTGGCCGCCGCCGTGCCGGCCGCGGTGCGCGCCGCGCTGGTCGGCCGGGTCGACGTCGACGCCCACGGCCCCGGGGTGGCACCCACCGTGAAACTCGTGCTGGTCGACGGCCACACGGTGGTGTGGGGCGACCCGAGCCGCAACGCGGAGAAGGGCGCCCTGGTCGGCACCCTGTTCGGCCGCGGCGCGCCGAGCGTCGCGTGCACGACGATGGACCTCTCGAGCCCCGACCAGGTCGTCTGCCGCTGAGAACGCAACATCCGCGGGTGTCGCGCGTCTGCATTCCGTGAACCCCGGTACCGATGCCGTCGCGGCCGCCGCCGCGCGCGGGTCGGACGTCGCCTTCGAGGCCGACTACGACGCCCTGTACGCACAGCACTGGCACGGGCTGGTACGCCTCGCCCGGTTGCTCGTCGACGACACCACCAGCGCCGAGGACGTCGTCCAGGACGCGTTCCTCGGCCTGTGCCGCCAACGCGCGGCTCTCGCCGACCGGACCAAGGCGCTCGCCTACCTGCGGGCGGCGGTGGTCAACCGGTCGCGCTCGGTGATCCGCCGGCGGGTCGTCGCCCGTCGTCACCTGCGCGTGGCCGAGCCGGAGGTCGGACCGGCCGCCGACGCCCCGCTGCTGCTCGCCGAGGAGCACCGCGACGTGCTCGCGGCCGTCGAGGACCTGCCTCGTCGGCAACGGGAGGTCCTGGTCCTCCGCTACTGGGAGAACCTCTCCGACGCCCAGATCGGCGCCGCACTCGGCATCGCCGAGGTCACCGTCCGCGCCACCGTGAGCCGCGCCGCGGCCGCTGTCGGCCGCACCCTCGAAGGAGGCCGCTCGTGATGGCCGACCTGCACGACACCGACCCGGTCGACCCCGCCGTGGAACGTCGCCTCGCCGACGCCTTCCGCGCCCTCGCCACCGCCGAGGTGCCGACGACGGCGCGACGTCCACCCCGCGCGCCGCGTCCGCCGGCCCGTGACGACCGTGGCCGCCGCCGCCGGATCGGTCTGGCGACCGGCGGGGTGCTCGCCCTGGCCGCGGCCGTCGTCGTCGCGCTCGTGGTCGGCGGTGAGGTGGACGCCGCCCGCCAGGCCCCGACGGCCCCCGCCGCGACGGTCGGCACGGACGCCACCGTCGACACCACCGCACCCAGCGACCCGGCCTCGCCGCCGCCCCGACCGCCGTCGACGTCGCCGTCGAGCCAGCCGTCGGACACGCGCACGCCGGGAGGCGGTGCCGCCGCCGGGCCGTCGGCGGCCGAGGTCGAGCAGGCGTTCGTCGCGGCCACCGGGGCGAACCGGTCCCCGGTCGTCACCGTGCCCGGCGGGTTCGAGGGGGCGGACCTGTCGGGCACGACCATCCGGCTCTGGACGTCCAGCGACGGCCGGTCGTGGCAGCAGGCGGGGACGAGCGCATTCCCGCCGACGATGCTGCCCGGTCTGCCGGTGTCGATCAAGGCGGCCGGTCTCCCGACCGGTGCCGACCACGCGGTCTTCGTCGTCGACGACCAGTACGCGACCGGCGACAGCACCGGCGTCGACGTCGCGTACAGCGACGGCTCGAACGGCTTCGGTGCCGTCAAGGCCGCCGCCGACGGGAACCTGCACCCGTCGGGATCGGGCGTCCCGACCATCGGGATCGGGGCGAGCTTCCGGGAGGACTTCACCGGCGGCCTGCTGGTCACGGTCGACTGCAGCACCACGGCACCGGGTCTCGCCATGTGCGGCGACCCGCGGTACGAGGTGGTCAAGTACTGGCGGTGGGACGGCACGCAGTTCGTGCTGGACCACCGGACCGGCCCGGCCTCCTGACCGCGGTGCGTCCGGCCCGGGACGCCCGGCCACGGTGTCGGCCCGGCGTGTCTGACGGGTTCGCGGCCCTGGCGTGGTTAGCGTCTGCGACACGGCGGTGGTTGACATAACGTTGACCGTCTACTAGAGGGTGAGAGTTTGCGCTCCCACTCCCGCCGGCAGGAGCCCGACGCACGCCGACCACCCCGGAAGCAGGAGTCATGAACGCACCGCAGAACTACCTCGCGGTCATCAAGGTCGTCGGTGTCGGCGGCGGCGGCGTGAACGCCGTGAACAGGATGATCGAGCACGGGCTCAAGGGCGTCGAGTTCATCGCGGTGAACACCGACGCCCAGGCGCTGCTGATGAGCGACGCCGACGTGAAGCTCGACGTCGGCCGCGAGCTGACCCGCGGCCTCGGCGCCGGAGCCAACCCCGAGGTCGGCCGCAAGGCGGCCGAGGACCACGCGGAGGAGATCGAGGAGGTCCTCAAGGGGGCCGACATGGTATTCCTGACCGCGGGTGAGGGCGGCGGAACCGGCACCGGCGGCGCGCCCGTCGTCGCCAGCATCGCCCGCAAGCTCGGCGCGTTGACCGTCGGCGTGGTCACCCGGCCGTTCTCGTTCGAGGGCAAGAAGCGGGCGACCCAGGCCGAGCTCGGCATCGAGCAGCTGCGCGCCGAGTGCGACACCCTCATCGTCATCCCGAACGACCGGTTGCTGCAGATCTCGGACCAGAACGTGTCGGTGATGGACGCCTTCCGCTCCGCCGACCAGGTGCTGCTGTCCGGCGTGCAGGGCATCACCGACCTCATCACCACCCCCGGCCTCATCAACCTCGACTTCGCCGACGTCAAGTCGGTCATGCAGGGCGCAGGCAGCGCCCTGATGGGCATCGGCTCCGCCCGCGGCGAGAACCGCGCGATCAAGGCCGCGGAGCGCGCGGTCGCCAGCCCGCTGCTCGAGGCGTCCATCGACGGCGCGCACGGCGTGCTGCTGTCGATCCAGGGCGGCTCGAACCTGGGCATCTTCGAGATCAACGACGCGGCCCGCCTGGTGCAGGAGGCCGTTCACCCCGAGGCGAACATCATCTTCGGTGCGGTCATCGACGACACCCTCGGCGACGAGGTCAAGGTGACGGTCATCGCCGCGGGCTTCGACTCCGGCCAGCTGCCCTACAAGAAGGTCGACGTCCGCCGCGACAACCCGCCGGCCAGCGAGACCCCGGCGTACGACCGGCTCGCCGCCGCGGTGCCGCCCCGGGCCGAGGCCGACAACCGCACCTCCGGCGGCTGGCCGCTCGGCGGCGGCTCCGGCAACTCGGCGTTCGGCCCCACCGGCGGCGCCACCGAGCGACCGGGCAGTCGCACCCCGATCGCGATGGACGAGGACCTCGACGTCCCCGACTTCCTCAAGAACTGAGCGGGCCGACGGACCACGACGCTGATGCGCGGTCGCCCCGCACCGAGCCGTCCGGTGACGCCGCGTCCGCCGCGCCTGGGTCCGCCGCGTCTGGGTCCACCGCGGCCGACCGCTCCCCGCTGACCCCCGCCCCGGAGCGCCTCGCCCAGGTCAGCGTCGCCCTGAGCGAGGTCCGGGAGCGGATCGCGGCCGCGGCCCGTGCCGCGGGCCGTGACCCGGCGGGGGTCACGCTCGTCGCGGTCACCAAGACCTTCCCGGCCACCGACGTGCTCGCGCTCGCCGCTCTGGGCGTCCGCGACGTCGGCGAGAACAAGGACCAGGAAGCCCGGGCCAAGCACACCGAGGTCGCCGACGTCGACGGCCCCGCAGGATCGTTGCACTGGCATCTGGTCGGGCAACTCCAGTCCAACAAGGCCGCGAGCGTCGCCCGGTACGCGTACGCCGTCCACTCCCTCGACCGCGCCAAGCTGGTCGGCGCGCTCGACCGCGGCGTCGGGAACGCGCGCGACGCCGGCGATCGCGCCGACCCGCTGCGGGTGTTCCTGCAGGTCAGCCTCGACGCCGACCCGGGGCGCGGGGGAGCGGTCGCGGCCGACGTCCCGGCGCTGGCCGACGCCGTCGCGGCGACCGACCACCTCGTCCTCGCGGGCGTGATGGCGGTCGCGCCCGTCGGCTGGGAGCCGGCCCGTGCGTTCGGCGAACTCGCGGCGGTGTCGGCGGACCTGCAGCGCCACCACCCGGACGCGAGCGCCGTGTCGGCCGGCATGAGCGGCGACCTGGAGGCCGCGGTCGCCGCGGGTTCGACACACGTGCGTGTCGGTACGGCGTTGCTCGGCCGAAGACCGCCTGTTCTCAGCTAGCGTCCGGACCAGCACCTGCCGCGCCCGCGTGGGCGAGGCGGGACACCACCGTCAGGAGGAGCACACCGTGCCCGGAGCGATGCGCAAGATGGGCGTCTACCTCGGCCTCGTCGAGGACGACGACGAGGTCTACGACCGCGCCGACGCGGACTACGACTACGACCGCGCCGAGCGCAGCGACCGCGCCGAACGGGCCGAGCGGGTGTCGTCACGTCACGGTGTCGCCGTCGCCCCCCGCCCGTCGCGCACCTCCGCCGCCCGCGGCGAGTGGTCCGAGCCCGCGGCGTACGGCCGCTACGACGACGAGCCCGAACGCACCGAGCGCACCGACTACATCCCGACCCCCGCGCCGGCGCCGGTCGCGCCGCCCGCGGCGCCGTCGTACCGGATCACGACGCTGCACCCGCGCACGTACAACGAGGCGCGGCCGATCGGCGAGCGCTACCGGGACGGCACGCCGGTGATCATCAACCTGACCGAGATGGACGACGCC
The DNA here is from genome assembly GCA_029817715.1 of Melastoma dodecandrum. Taxonomy (NCBI): domain Eukaryota; kingdom Viridiplantae; phylum Streptophyta; class Magnoliopsida; order Myrtales; family Melastomataceae; genus Melastoma; species Melastoma dodecandrum. The sequence goes on from JARUPY010000535.1 coordinate 2,839,497, forward strand.
GACGCCAAGCGGCTCGTCGACTTCGCCGCCGGGCTCACCTTCGGCCTGCGCGGACGCCTGGAGCGGGTCACCGCCAAGGTGTTCCTGCTGAGCCCGCAGAACGTCACCGTCACCGCGGAGGACAAGGCGCGCATCGTCGAGGGCGGGTTCTTCAACCAGTCCTGAGCGGTTCGCACCCGGCGGCGCGCCTCCGCCCGGCATACTGATCGGGTGGGTCAGCTGATCTGGAGCATCGTCGCGCTGGTCGCGTACGCGTTGCTGGTCGGCATCATCATCCGGGTGGTCGTCGAGATCACCCGGTCGTTCGCCCGCACCTGGCGCCCGGTCGGCGCCACCGCGGTCGGGCTCGAGATCGTCTACACCATCACCGATCCGCCGGTGCTGCTGCTGCGCCGGGTCATCCCCCCGCTGCGGATCGGACAGGTGAGCCTGGACCTGTCCGTCCTGATCCTGTTGATCCTGCTGTCGATCGTCCGGGCGATCGCGTTGCACTTCGTCTGATCGGTCACCGGCCCGCAACGAGGCCGACACGCGCCGATCACGGACGCCGGATCCCCGCCTGGGGGGTCGTCGCGTGGTGGACTACCGTCCGGGCGGTAGCATGGCCTGCCGACTGCGGTGCCTGCCCTGCCCTGCGCACGGGTTGACGCTGCAGACCGTGTTCATCCAAGTTCATGTCGTCGCAGTACCTGTTCATCGTCCTGTTCCGCATTCCCCGCACGCCGATCGACTCGAGGTGACCTGCATGCCGCTCACTCCTGCTGAAGTCCACAACGTGGCCTTCCGCAAACCGCCGATCGGCAAGCGCGGGTATGACGAAGAAGAGGTCGACGCCTTCCTCGACATCATCGAGGTCGAACTGGCCCGCCTGATCGAGGAGAACAAGGACCTCCGCGCCCAGCTCGGCGGCGCCGCGCCCGCCCCGCGCCCGGTCGAGCCGGTCGCCGCGGCACCGGCCGACGCCGCGCCGGCCGACGAGCAGACCCTCGCCGAGCTCGCGGCCTCCCGCGACGAGATCCAGCGCCTGCAGTCGCAGGTCGGCGAGCTCGAGAGCGCGCTCGGTGACCACCGGACCCAGCTCGAGCAGGCCCAGCAGGCCGCGCAGCAGGCCCGCCAGCAGGCCGAGCAGGCCGCGGCCGCCGGTGCCGCGGCTCCCGCCGCCGCCGTGGTCGCCGAGGCCGCTCCCGCCAGCGGCCCGATGCCGAACGAGCAGGGCATGCGCCTGCTCGCCCTGGCGCAGCAGACCGCCGACCAGCACGTCGCCGAGGCCCGCGCCGAGGCCGACCGCCTCCTCGCCGAGACCAAGAGCACCACCGAGTCGCAGCTGGCCGAGGCCAAGCAGTCCGCCGAGACCCAGGTCAACGACGCCCAGCAGCGCGCCGAGCAGCTCGACCGCGAGAGCACCGCCCGCGCCCAGCAGACCGTCCAGGACGCCGAGCAGCGCGCCCAGACCATCACCGCGCAGCTCGAGCAGCGCAAGGCGGCGCTGGAGCGCCGCCTGGAGGAGCTGCGGACGTTCGAGCGCGAGTACCGCACCCGCCTGAAGAGCTACCTCGAGTCGCAGCTGCGCGATCTCGACGCCAGCGGTCGTTCGGAGCCCGCCGCGGTGCCGAGCGACAACGGCTCGGTCGACGCGCACTGACGCCTCTCCCGCCACTGCCTGGGCGCCGGTAGCCGGTGACGACCTCCGACACCGGTCCCGACTCCCGCGCTGCGACCGGGTCGCCGGCAGCCCCTGCGGAGGCGACCGCGAGAGATGCCGCCGCCGGGCCGGTGCACCGCGCCGCCGGCCGGGCCCGCTCCGACCGGTCCGCACGTGGGGTCTTCGTGGTGCCGGCGCTGCTGGTCGTCGCGCTGGTGCTCCTGGTCGTCGGACTGATCACCTCGACCTCGGCGTGGCTCGCGGCGTCACTGGTCGCCAGCGTGCTGGCCGCGGTGCTGCTGGTCGTCGAACGATTGGTCCAACAGCGGCGCCGCTCGGCCGCGTCGGGCGGGTCCGCCTCCGAGGCCGGGCCGGCTGCGACCTCCGACGGCGACGAGCCGCCCGACGCCCCGGTCGACCTCGACGCCCCGGCCATCGACCCCGACGACCCCGAGGCGGTCTGGGTCGTCGACGGCCGCCCGCGCTACCACACCCGCGACTGCGCGACGCTGGCCACGCTCACCGCCGAGCCGATCCCGCGCGCCCAGGCCCTCGAGGACGGCTTCGTCGCCTGCTCGCTCTGCACACCCACGGCGCCCTCGCCGCCCGCCGCGAAGACCTGACACCCCCGCGCGCCCCCACGGTTGAGTGGCGCGCAAACGGCTCAGTGGCGCGGCGAATCGGGACAAATCGTGCGCCACTCAGCGCGAAATGCGCCACTCAACCGGATGAGCCGTCCCTGGGTCAGCGGGCGAGGAACTCGACCAGCTTGTCCAGCTGACTGCCCCAGCCCTGCTCGGCACCCGCCCGGACGGTCTCGGAGAAGTCGGCGACCAGGTGGATGTGCAGACCGGTGGTGGCGTCGTCGACCTCGGTGAAGGTGATCGTGGCCGTGCCCTTGCCGGTGCCGTCGGGGAAGCCGTCGTCGTCCCAGACGATGCGGGCGGGCGGGTCCACCTCGCGGATCGTGCCGCCGTTGGCGTAGCGGGTGCCGGTGGCGTCGTCGACCATGTCGAACGCCATCCGCCCGCCCGGACGCAGGTCGAGTTCGATCGACTCCCGCGGCGTGGTGAGCCCCCGCGGGCCCCACCACTGCGCCATCTGGTCCGGGTCGGTCCAGGCGTCCCACACCAGCTGGCGCGGTGCCGCGTACGTGCGCTCGAACGTCAGTTCCACCATGGTCAGTCCTCCGTCGGTCGGTGCTGGAGCCGGGCGAGGTGTTCGCCGAGCCGGTCGAGGGATCCCTCGTAGAAGTCGCGGTAGTGCGCGAGCCACGCCGTGGCGTCGGCCAGCGGGTCGGTGCGCAGGTGGGCCGGCCGCTGCTGCGCGCTGCGCCCGCGCGTCACGAGCCCGGCCCGCTCGAGCACCTTGAGGTGCTTGGACACCGCCTGCAGCGAGATGGCCGGGAACAGCGCGGCCAGTTCGCCGACGGTGGCGTCGCCGCCCGCGAGCCGCGCGAGGATCGCGCGCCGCGTGGGGTCGGCCAGGGCGCCGAACGTGACGCTGAGGGCGTCGTCGGTGGCGGTGCCCGTGGGCACGGCTCAGGCCTTCACCAGGTCGACCAGCAGCATGCCGCTCGGCGCGGTCTGCGAGCGGGCCACGGTGAACGTCGACGGCGTGCCGCCGGTGAACAGCTTCGCGCCGGTCCCGAGGACGACGGGCGCGATGAGCAGCCGGTACTCGTCGACGAGGCCCGCGGCGCGCAGCGTCTCGGTCAGCCGGCCGCTGCCGTAGATCACCAGGTTCTCGGATCCCGCCTTGAGCGCGGTGACCTCCTCGACGACGTCACCGGTCAGGAACGTCGCGTTCCACGTCGGCTCGGTGAGGGTGGAGGTCGGGACGTACTTGCCGATCGAGTTCATGATGTCGCCGCCGGACTCGGGGCTGTCGCCCGCCTGCGGCCAGGCGACGCTCATGCCGTCGTAGGTCACGCGGCCCATGAGCAGGGCGTCGGCCCAGCGCATCGTCTCGCCCTGGTACGCGCCGACTGCCTCGTCGAAGTAGGGCTGCGTCCACGTCGGGTTCTCGAAGACGCCGTCCAGCGTGAGGTACTCGACCGCGATGATCCGTCCCATGTCGTCCTCCAGAGCTCGTGTTCAACCGATGGGTTTGAACACTAGGACGCGCCGAGCGTCGTTGTCAACCGTCTGGTTGAGCAAGCCGTGGGATCGGACCGGCTCACAACTTCCAGAGCAGCCGGGCGGCCTGGGTCCGGTTCTGGGCGCCGAGCTTGGACAGCGCGGCGTGGACGTGCTGTTCCACCGTGCGCAGGCTGATGTGCAGCCGTGCGGCGATCGCCGCGTTGGACAGCCCGTTCGCGACCCACTCGACCACCTCGGCCTCACGGGGCGTCAGGCCGAGCGAGCGCAGGCGCGGCCCGGTGTCCGGTGCGCGGCCGGTCTCCCGCAGCAGGACCGCGACCGTGGCGGCGTCGGGGCCGGGCAGCCGTCGGGCCCGCAACCGCTGCCCCTCCCGCACGACCACGAGGGGTTCGTCGACCCTGCTCTCGAGCCAGGTCCCGAGCGAGCCCGGCAGCAGCGGGGCGGCGGTCGCGTCGAACCACCGCCGGACCAGCCGCTCGGCGTTCGGGGTGACGTAGTCGACCCGGCCGTGCCGGTCGACGAGCAGCAGGCCCTCGCCGTCCCGTTCGAGCAGGTCGTCGACCGCGCCCAGGTACCAGCGCGACCGGTCGTAGGCGATGGCGTCGCGCCGTGCGCGGACCAGGTGCGGGCGGGTGAGGTTGAGCAGCGTGCGGTGACGCTCGCCGAAGGCCTGCCACCCGCCGTTGCAGGCGATGCCGAGCACGATGTCGGGGTCGGGCAGCACGAACGCCATCTGGTCCTCGACACCCAGCGGCGCGAACACCTCACGGTAGAACGCCGACGCCTGGAACTGCGCGCGCTCGACGAAGTCCGACACCGCCCACGGCCGGCCGTCGCCGGTGCGGTGGTGGTGGGCGATGACCGGGTGCTCGTGCAGGTGGGCGTCGAACGCGGCCAACAGGCGCTCGGTGGTGATGTCGGGCAGCGACAGCACCGCGGCGGGCGTCCCGGTGTCGCGTTCGATCTCGTTCCAGGTCGAGGAGTCCGCGCCGACCAGCGCGTTGACCGCCGCGAGGGCCCGCGGCCGGAGGTCGGCGAGCGAACCCGGTTCGCGGATGTCGGCGACGGTGGACAGCAGCAGGTCGACATCTGCCGCGGACAGGTCCATTCCGACCCAGCTCCGATCCGTCGTGGCGGTGCGGGACGGAAGTCTAGGTGTTTCCCCGGATACCACCCGTCGCCCCGCTCGGTGATGGTGTTCGTCGGACCGCCGCGGGGGGTGGCGGCCCGTCCAACCGGGGGAGTCGTTCGTGGTGTCGAGGCGTGTGCTGGTCGGGTTCCTGGCGGTGTCCGCGGTGGTGGCGGCCGGTGCGGTGTGCGCGCCACCGGCGCTCGCGGCGACCTGCAGCACGAGCTGGGTCGGTCCGAACACCGGGGTCCAGGACTGGAACAATGGGGCCAACTGGTCGGCCGGCGTGCCGTCGCCGTCGAGCGACGTCTGCATCACCAAGGCGGGCACCTACTCGGTCGGACTCACCTCGACCGCCACCGTCAACCGCCTGGCGATCGGCGGGACGACGGGCACGCAGACGCTCGTGGTCGACGCGTCCGCGACCAGCATCAACCTGACCCTGCAGGGCGCCGCCACCAACACGATCGGCGCGCACGGTGCCCTCACCGTCCGGTCGACGTCCGCGGGCTACGCGATCCTCAGCGGCGGGACCGGCGCGGTGCTGAGCAACTCCGGGGTCCTCTCGACGACCGGTACCGCCCAGACGGTGTACCTGCGCGTCTCCGTCACCAACACCGCCGCCGGCACGGTCGACCTCGGTGCCGTGGACAACCGGCAGGACTCCGGGACCACGACGACCAACTCCGGCGCGTTCACCGTGGGCGCGGGAGCCGCCCTGGCGCTCTCCGGCAGCAACTTCGCCCAGTCCGCGGGCACCCTCGCCGTCAGCGGCGGCCTCAGCCTGAGCAGCGGGACCCTCTCCGCCACGGGCGGCGCCATGACCGGTCAGCCGGTCGTGCTGACCGGCGGAACGCTCGCCGAGGGCGCGGCGACCGGCACGATCGCGATCCGGGGCTCGACGACGGTCACCGGGAACGTCCCGGTCGGGCAGACCGTGTCCGTCGAGGGGTCGGTGACCTCGATCGGGGTGACCTTCTCGGGCGCCACCACGGTGTCCGGGACGCTCACGGTCACGCCGGCCGCCGCGGGATACGTCATCGTCAACGGCCCCGGGCCGCTGACGGTCGGCTCCGGGGGCTCGTTCACGACGGGCGGCACCGCGCAGCCGGTGTACCTGCGGGTACCGCTCACCAACCAGGCCGGCGGAACGGTGCGACTCGCCACCCCGAACGGCGTCCTGCAGGACAGCGGCACGGTCACCACGAACTCCTCGTCGTTCACGGTGGCGGCCGGTGCGGCCCTCTCGGTGTCGGCCGGGAGCTCGTTCACCCAGGCCGCCGGAACCCTCGCGGTGCCGGGCGCGCTCACCAGCACCGCGACCTTCACCGCCGCCGGGGGTGCGCAGACCGGGAACCCGGTCGTCATCGGCGGGGGCACGTTCGTCGACAACGCGGGCACGGGCGCGTACTCGGTGCGCGGCAGCGCCACGCTGACGGGCTCGATCCCCGTCCGCCAGACCGTCACGGTCGACGGCGTCAACACCACGGTCCAGCTCTCCCTCAGCGGCCAGACGGCGGTCGCCGGGACGCTCGCCCTGGCGTCGGCGCCGAGCGGCTACGTGTTGCTGGGCGGACCCGGGTCGGTGCGCATCCCGACCGGCGGGGTGCTCCGCACCGACGGCACCGCGCAGCCGGCGTACCTGCGGGTGCCGATCACCAACACCGGCGGCACCGTGACGATCAGCAACCCCAGCACGCTGCAGGACAGCGGCACCCGGACCCGCAACAGCGCCGCGTTCACCGTCACCCCGGGCGGCGGTCTGCTCGTGAGCGCCGGGAGCGAGTTCGAGAACTCGGGCGGGACGCTGAAGGTCCAGGGGTCCTTCACCCAGAACAGCGGCACGTTCACCGCGTCCGGCGGCCAGCAGACCGGTGCCCCGCTCGTGCTGTCGGGCACGACGCTCGTCGACAGCGGGATGACCGGCCGCTTCGCGGTCCGCGGCTCGAGCACGCTCACCGGGACGGTCCCGGTCGGCCAGACGGTGACGGTCGACGGCACCAACACCTCGGTGCAGCTGAACCTGCCGTCGTCGGTGTCGGTGCAGGGCACCCTCGGGGTCGCCCCGGCCCCGAACGGCTGGGCCATGCTCACCGGCGCCGGACCCGTGGCCGTCGCCGCCGGCGGCCGGCTCGTGACGTCCGGCAGCGCCCAGCCGGCCTACCTGCGTGCGCCGATCACGGTCGCGTCGGGCGGCACGGTGAGCATCGGGACCCCGACCACCCCGATGGACTCGACGACCTCACTCACCAACGCCGGCCGGGTCACGGTGGCCGACGGCGCCAACCTGGCGCTGAGCGCCGGCTCGACGTTCACGAACACCTCGTCCGGCACGCTGCAGGTGGCCGTCAACACCAGCACCGGCGCCGCGTCGGGTGTCAGCGGCCCCGGCCTCACCGCCGCCGGGACCCTCGTCGTGGCCACCACGGGTCCGGCGGCCGCACCCGGTACGACGTACACCCCGATCCCCGGGCCCGTGACCGGCACGTTCTCGGCGCTCGCCTTCGGGCCGTACGGCTACACCGTGAGCTACCCGGCGGGTGCGGTCACGCTCACGGCGGCCGGCGTGTTCACCGTGGCCGCGACGCCGTTCTCGCCGCGCCAGGCCGTGCCCACCGGGACGATCCAGGTCGCGACGATCGGTGCGGCCGGCAACGGCACCGGCAGCTGGTCGGCCACGGTCGACTGGGGCGACGGCAGCACGCCGACCGCCGCCACGGTCGCGGTGTCGGGCAGCACGGGCACCGTCACCTCACCCGGCCACACCTACGCGACCGCCGGGTCGTTCGTGGTCACCACCACCGTGGCCAACAGCAACGGCACCACGGTGGCCGCCTCGGTCACCGTGACCGTCCCGCGGCTCGCCGTGACCCAGCTGTCGCCGCGGACGGGCACCACCCACGGCGGGACGACGGTCACGATCACCGGTTCGGGCTTCACCGGCGCCAGCGCGGTCGCGTTCGGCGCCGCGGCCGCCGCGAGCTTCACGGTGGTGTCCGACACCCGGATCACCGCGGTGACGCCGGCCCAGGCCGCCGGGACGGTCGACGTCCGGGTGACCACGCCGGCGGGCAGCAGCCCCGTCGTGGCCGCCGACCGGTTCACCTTCGCCGTGCCGGCGCCGGTCGTCACCGCCGTCGCCCCCACCCGCGGGCCGGCCTCGGGCGGGACCACCGTGACGATGACGGGAACCGACCTCACGGGGACGACGGCGGTCGTGTTCGGGTCGACCCCGGCGACGAGCTTCACCGTCGTCTCCGACACCCGGATCACCGCGGTCGCCCCGGCGCAGACGGCGGGGGTGGTCGACATCCAGGTGACCACGCCCGCCGGCACCAGCCGGGCCACGACGCGGGACCGCTTCACCTACGTCGCCGCTCCGGTCGTCACGGGCGTCGCGCCCGCCAGTGGCCCGGCCGCCGGCGGCACCACGGTGACGCTCACCGGGACCGGCTTCACCGGCGCGACGGCGGTGACCTTCGGCGCCAACGCCGCCACGGGCGTCACGGTCGTCTCCGACACCCAGCTCACCGTCGTGACGCCGGCGGGCGCCAAGGGCGTGGTCGACGTGCGGGTCACCACCCTCGGTGGCCGCAGCGCCGTCAGCGTCGCCGACCGGTACCGCTACGCCTGACCGGTCCGGCGGGGGCCCGGACCCCCGCCGGACCCCGGGCCGCTCGGCGGTCAGCCCGCGGCGAACCAGACGGTGAGGCCGAGTTCGGGATCGTGCGTGACGAACCGTCCGGCGTCGCTGCCGAGCGTGCCGGGGGACTCGACGTCGGGCAGTGCGGCGCCGTCGGGCCGGCCCTCGGTGACGCTGGTGGCCAGCACCTCGGCGCCGAGCACCCCCGCGTGTTCGCGCAGCGCCAGCGCCGGTTCCTCGCGGCCGCCGACCTGCCACCACAGGGCGATCCGGTCGGTGACCTCCAGGCCCGCGCTCTTGCGCGCGTCCTGGACCATCCGGACGACGTCGCGCAGCGTCCCGAGTCGCCGCAGTTCCGGCGTGAGCTCGAGGTCGAGCGCCACCGTGGCCTGCTCGTCGCGTTCCACCGCCCAGCCCTCGGCCGGCGACTCCGACACCAGCAACTCGTCGGCACCGAACGTCTCGCCACCGATCTCGACCGTGCCGGTCGCCCGGACCGACGCCGCCACCGCGGCCGGTTCCGCGGCCGTCACCAGCGCCGCGATCTCCTTCATCCGCGGCCCGAACCGCTTGCCGAGGACGCGGAAGTTGGGCTTGACGACGACGTCGACCAAGCCGCCCGTGCCGTCGTGCAGCGAGACCAGCTCCTGCACGTTGAGCTCGTCGGCGACCTCGCGGCGCAGGGCATCCGGCAGCGCGTCCCACCCGGGCGCCGCGACCAGTGCCCGGCCGAGCGGCTGGCGGGTCTTGACGCCCGACGCCGCCCGCGCGCCGCGCCCGAGTTCGACCAGCCGCCGGACCAGCGCGACCTGGTCGACGAGCGAGCGGTCCCCGGTCCCGGCTGCCGCCGCATCATCGGTGAGATCAGCGAAATCTCCCGCCACACCGTCGCGGGTGACCGGCCACGCCGCCAGGTGCACCGAGTCGTCGTCGGACGACGCGAACAGGTCCTGCCACACCTGCTCGGTGACGAACGGCACCAGCGGGGCGAGCAGCCGGGTCATGACGTGCAGCGCGCGGTGCAGTGCCGACAGCGCACTGGCGTCGCCGTCCCAGAACCGGCGTCGCGAGCGGCGCACGTACCAGTTCGACAGGTCGTCGATCAGCTCCGACAGCGCCCGCCCGGCCCGGGCGATGTCGAACGCCTCCCACGCGGCGTCGACCTCGAGCGTGACGTCGCGCGTCCGTTGCAGCAGCCAACGGTCGAGCACGTGGGAATCGTTGCTGATAGCAACGATGTCGTCGTCGGGCGACCAGCCGTTCGCGCCGGCGTACAGCGCCTGGAACGAGGCGATCGACCAGTACGTGCGCAGCACCTTCGACGCGATTTCCTCGAGCGCCTTGTGCCCCACCCGCCGCTGCGACCACGGCGAGCCGCTCGCGGCCATGAACCACCGCAGGGCGTCGGCGCCGTGCTGGTCCATGAGCGGGATCGGCTCGAGGATGTTGCCCAGGTGCTTGCTCATCTTGCGGCCGTCCTCGGCCAGGATGTGGCCGAGGCAGACGACGTTGCGGTAGGAGCTGCGGTCGAACCCGAGCGTGCCGACGGCCATCAGCGAGTAGAACCAGCCCCGGGTCTGGTCGATCGCCTCGCAGATGAAGTGGGCTGGGTACGAGGCCTCGGACTCCGACTCGTTCCGCCACGGCGCGCCGAACTGAGCGAACGGCATCGAACCCGAGTCGAACCAGCCGTCGATGACCTGCGGCACGCGGCGGTACACGCCGTCCTCGCCGTCGACGGTGAAGGTGACGTCGTCGACGAACGGCCGGTGCGGGTCGAGCGCCGACAGGTCCTCGCCGGCGAGTTCCCCGAGTTCGGCGAGCGATCCGACGCACCGCATGCGGGACGGGTCGGCGTCGTTGCGCCAGACCGGCAGCGGCGTGCCCCAGTACCGGTCGCGCGACAGCGCCCAGTCGACGTTGTTGGTCAGCCAGTCGCCGTAGCGGCCGTGCTTGATCGACGCCGGGAACCAGTGGGTGTTCTCGTTCTGCTCGATGAGTTGCGCCGCGCGCTGCGTGGTGCGGATGAACCACGACGGCAGCGCGTAGTAGATCAGCGGCGTGTGGCAGCGCCAGCAGTGCGGGTAGCTGTGCTCGTAGGGCAGGTGCTTGGCCAGCAGGCCGCGGGCCTCGAGGTCGGCGACCAGCGGCGCGTCGGCGTCCTTGAAGAACTGCCCGCCGACGAGCGGGACGTCGGCGAGGAAACGCCCGTCCGGCCCGATCGGGTTGACCACCGGCAGGTCGTAGCGGCGGCACACCGCGAGGTCGTCGGCACCGAACGCAGGCGCCTGGTGGACCAGGCCGGTACCGTCCTCGGTGGTGACGTAGTCGGCGAGGACGACGAAGTTCGGCGCTGCGGCGGGGGCGCCACCCGGCAACTCGGTGGGGAAGGCCACCAGGTCGAACGGCCGCTGGTAGGTCCAGCGCTCCATGTCGCTGCCGGCGAATCGCCCGATCTCGACGGGAGACTCGTCGCCGAGCATCGCCGCGACGGCGGCGAGGCGTGGCTCGGCGACGACGAACGTCGTGCCCGCCGCCTCGACGACGACGTAGGTGACCTCGGGGTTCACGGCCACCGCGGTGTTGGAGACGAGCGTCCAGGGCGTGGTGGTCCACACCAGCAGGTCGGCCTTCCCGGCCCACGGGCCGGAGGTCAGCGGGAACCGGACGTAGACCGACGGGTCGACGACGTCGGTGTAGACGCCCTCCTGGCCGAGTTCGTGCGACGACAGTCCGGTGCCGCAGCGGGGGCAGTACGGGGTGACGCGGTAGTCCTCGACCAGCAGGCCCTGGTCGAAGATCGACTTCAGCGCCCACCAGACGCTCTGGACGAACTCGGGATTCATCGTCCAGTAGGCGTGCTCGTAGTCGGCCCAGTAGCCCATGCGCTCGCTCATGGTCTCGAACGCGTCGACGTGCCGGGTGACCGACTCGCGGCAGCGGGCGTTGAACTCGGCGATGCCGTAGCGCTCGATGTCGGGCTTGCCGGTGAAGCCGAGTTCCTTCTCGACCGCCAGCTCGACCGGCAGCCCGTGGCAGTCCCAGCCCGCGCGCCGCGGGACGTGGTAGCCCTTCATGGTCTGGAACCGGGGGAACAGGTCCTTGAAGACGCGGGCCTCGACGTGGTGGGTGCCCGGCATGCCGTTGGCGGTCGGCGGGCCCTCGTAGAAGGTCCACTCCGGGCCGTCCTGCGTGCGGGCGAGGCTGCGGCCGAAGACGTCGTGCTCACGCCAGAAGTCGATGACCTCGTGGTCGAGCTTCGGCAGGTCGACGTGCGGTGGGACGGGCTTGTAGCTCACGGCGGTGCGGCTCCGGCTCGGGACGTGCGCTGAACCGGAGGGACGACGCGCCGGCGCTGGGGCCGGTGGCCGCGGTACCACCCTCCTTGGCGGCCGTGCTGATCGGTGGCCGCCCGCTCTCGGTCGTGCATCCGGGTCTACTGGGGCGCGGGCGCCTGTTCTTCCGGGGCTCGGAGGTGATCTGACATCGCGTCCATGCCCCGGGCTCGCACCGTCCCCGGGTCGCTCTGGCTGGGTCCGCGACGCCCGCTGTCCTCGTCGTCGCCCCTCGAGCCTACCGACGCCGTCCACCGGTTCCGAGCGCCCGCCCGGCGGGCCGCGTGGAGGACGTGTCGCGGGCCACGTATCCTCCCGGCCCAACACGTGGCGCGTCCCGGCTCCGGCCGCGGCGCGCCATTCGACAGTCCGACCGACGGGTCGGCACGACGGCAGGGGTGGGTCATGGCAGCGGTGCCGCGCGGCGTCGGCAGGGCCCTCCGGGCCGTCGGGAAGCGGGTCGGCCGGACCGCCGAGGCCGCCGGCGGCGCCGCCACCACGGCGGAGAAGGCCGCCACGAAGACGGCGAAGACGGCGGCGAAGACGGTCACGACGGCTGCGAAGAAGGCGGCACCGGCCAAGAAGGCCGCTCCGGCGAAGAAGGCCGCTCCGGCCAAGAAGGCGGCGCCTGCGAAGAAGGCGGCGCCCGCGAAGAAGGCGGCGCCCGCGAAGAAGGCGGCTCCGGCGAAGAAGGCGGCCCCGGCCAAGAAGGCGGCGGCTCCGGCGAAGAAGGCTGCGGCGAAGAAGGCCGCTCCGGCGAAGAAGGCGGCTCCGGCGAAGAAGGCTGCACCGGCCAAGAAGGCCGCCCCGGTCAAGAAGGCTGCTCCGGCTGCCAAGAAGGCCGCTCCCGCCAAGAAGGCGGCTCCGGCGAAGAAGGCGGCGCCGGCGAAGAAGGCAGCCCCGGCCAAGAAGGCGGCGCCGGCGAAGAAGGCAGCGCCCGCGAAGAAGACCGTGCCCGTCGCACCGACCCCCACGCCCGAGACCGGCCCGGCCACGCCGTCGGCACCGGCAAAGAAGGCGGCGCCAGCCAAGAAGGCCGCGCCCGCGAAGAAGGCGGCCACCACCGCGTCGGCGCCCGCGAAGCGGCCCTCGCCGTGGTCGGCCGACGAGCTGGCGGAGATCCGCGCGACGCTGGTCGTCCAGCGCGCCGAGATGCAGGTCGACTACGACCACACCGTCGAGGAACTCGACACCCTCGCGCGGCAGGGCTCCGACCACGCCGGCGACGACCAGGCCGACGCCGGTAGCAAGACCTTCGAGCGCGAGCAGGAGTTGTCGATCACGGCCAACCGTCTCGATCTCATCGAGCAGATCACCCATGCCATCGAACGGATCGACGCCGGCGCCTACGGCTACTGCGAGAACTGTGGCAAGCCGATCCCCAAGGAGCGGCTGCGCTTCCACCCCACCTCGACGCTCGACGTCGCCTGCAAGCAGCTCCAGGAACGCCGCTGACCGGGCGGGCCGCCCAACCTTCAACGAGAACTCGAAGGTTTGCACGCCCGCGCATGGTGTCGCCGACTTGCTCCGCAACTGCACCGTCCTGTCGGTCTGCGGAGCAACTCCAGCGGGACATGTCATCGTCGCCCAAGCGTCACCCTCGACCACACCGTGAGGGTTGAGCGGCTCGACGTTCGACCGCGCGCGGTGCGGGACGAGTGCGCGGTGCCGGACATGCATGCGGTGCGGGTCATGGGCGCGGTGCGGGACACTGGCGACGTGACCGACCGCGACACCACCGACCCGGCGACGTCGCCAGCGGCCGCGCCGCATCCGGCCGCCCACCCGGCGCGGCCCCGTCGACTCCTGCTCTTCGGCCTGGTCGCGGCGCTGGCGCTCGCGCTCGACGTCGGCAGCAAGGTGCTCGCCGTCGCGCAGCTGTCCGACCGGCTGCCGGTCCGCCTGCTGGGCGGCGCGCTCTACGTCCAGCTCGCCCGTAACCCCGGGGCCGCGTTCAGCCAGGGCACCGGTTTCACGATCGTCATCACCGGGCTCGCGGTGGTGATCGTGGTCGTCATCCTGGTCACCGCGCGCCGGCTGCGCTCGCGGGGCTGGGCGGTGGCGCTGGGGCTGGTGCTCGGCGGCGCGCTCGGCAACCTCGTCGACCGGATCTTCCGCGCGCCCTCGCCGGGCAAGGGCCACGTGGTCGACTGGATCAGCCTGTTCGGACCCAACGGCGAGCGGTACCCGATCTTCAACCTGGCTGACTCCGCGGTGTGCGTCGGCGCTGCGGTCATCGTCGTCCTCGCCCTGCGAGGTATCGGCCTCGACGGCCGCCGCGCCGAGAAGACCCCGAAGCGCGGCGAGGCGCCCCCGCCGCCGCAGGCACGGGAGCCGTGAGCACCCGGCTGCTGCCCGTGCCCGACGGCCTCGCGGGCCTGCGTCTCGACGTCGCCGTGTCGCGCCTGCTCGGCTTCTCCCGCACCGCGGCGGGCGCCATGATCGATGCCGGTGACGTCGTGGTCGACGGCTCCACCGGCAGCCGCTCCGACCGGGTGCTCCCGGGATCGTTGCTCGAGGTCACGATCGCCGCGCCGGCTCCGCCCCCACCGCCGGAGCCCGTGCCGGGGATGGCCATCGTCTTCGAGGACGACGACGTCGTCGTGGTCGACAAGCCGGCCGGCGTCGCCGCGCACCCGTCGCCCGGATGGACCGGGCCGACGGTCGTCGGCGCGCTCGCGGCCGCGGGCCACCGGGTCTCGACCTCCGGCGCCGAGGAGCGGCAGGGCGTCGTGCACCGCCTCGACGTCGGCACCACCGGCGCGATGGTCGTCGCCAAGAGCGAGATCGCCTACTCGGTGCTCAAGCAGGCGTTCCGCGACCGCACCGTCGACAAGCGCTACCGGGCGATCGTGCAGGGCCACCCCGACCCGTCGGTGGGCACGATCGACGCCCCCATCGACCGGCACCCGACCGCCGACCACAAGTTCGCCGTCGTCGCCGGCGGCCGGGCGAGCGTCACGCACTACGAGACGGTCGAGGCGTTCCGCGCCGCGACGCTGCTCGACATCCACCTCGAGACCGGCCGCACCCACCAGATCCGCGTGCACCTCTCCGCGCTGCGCCACCCCTGCGTCGGCGACCTCGCCTACGGCGCCGACCCCGTGCTGGCCCGCCACCTCGGCCTCACCCGCCAGTGGTTGCACGCTGCAACACTCGGTTTCACCCACCCGACCACGGGGGAGTGGGTCGAGTTCACCGCCCCGCTCCCGGACGATCTCCAGCACGCGTTGGACGTCCTGCGCGCCGAGAGTTGACCTGTACCGCCGGATAAACTGGACGCGACGCCGAGACGGACGGAGGTCGTGATGACACGGCGGAAACCTCCCGGGCTCAGCTACCAGAGCTGGGTCGACCAGCAGGTGCGCGACGCCGAGTCGCGCGGGGCGTTCGAGAACCTGCCGGGCAAGGGCAAGCCGCTCGCCGACATCGACCGGCCCCAGAACGAACTCCACTGGATCGCCGCGATGCTCAAACGCGAGAACGTCGACGCGTCGGTGCTGCTCCCGCCGTCGCTGCGGCTGCGCAAGGAGGTCGAGGACCTGCGGTCCACGCTCGCGGCCGAACCCTCCGAGCCGAAGGTCCGCGCCCACCTCGACGACCTCAACCGCCGCATCCGGGAAGCGCACCGTCGACCGCAGGAAGGCCCGCCGCTCACGGTGATGAGTCAGGACATCGAGGCGACCGTCGCCCGCTGGCGCGACGACCGCGCCGCGCTGCGTGCGGCCTACGAGGCCCGTCGTGCGGCGCAGGCGGACGCCGACGCCCGCGCGGCCGCCGAACCCCGTCGGCGTTGGTGGCAGCGCCGCCAGACGCCGGTCACCGGCTGATCAGCCCCGCCGCCACCACCGCTTCCTCCGGGTCGGACGGGCGTGGACGTCGCGCACCACACCGCGCAGGTCGGCGTTGGGCCGGGCCAACCGTTCGACCGCGAGAGCCGCGCAGTCGACGACGTCGCCGTTGCCGAGCAGCACGGTGTCGCCGGCACCCGCGCGCGCCGACGGCACGTCGGCGAGCAGCACGACCGCGAGGTACGCCCCGACCTCGACCCGCAGCCACGGCCGCGCGACGGCGTCGTGCCGCCACGCCGAGAGCAGTCCGTCCAGTTCCGCGAGCGACATCGCGTCGTCACGCAGGGTCAACCCGTCCGCCAGCGCCGCGGCTCGCAGCGTGTCAGTCGAGCCAGGCACGGAGCGCGTCGTACACCGACGGGTGGTCGAGCAGGTCGAAGTGGTGCAGCCCGCCGAGGTGGAACGTGTCGTCCGACGGCAGCCGCCGGGTGGCGTGCCCGCGTGATCCGGCGCTGTCGAACGTGACGAGCAGGTCGCCGGCCCACCGGCCGAACACCGAGTCCGGCCGCGCGGCGAGGGTCACGCCGACCGCGTGGACCGCGACGTCAGCGGGGAACGGTACGACACTGCAACGGTCGGGCAGGTCGGCGTCGAGGTCGACACCTTCCCAGTCGGCGGCGACGATCGCGCCGTGCCGCAGGTCCTTCACGCCGACGCTGCGCTGCCGCAGGAACTGCGCGAACGGCGCGGTCTCCGGCGTCCGCGCCAGGGCGCTCGACGCCCGGTGCACCGCACGTTCCAACGGCGCGCCGAGGTGGGGCGAACCCAGGAACACCATGTGGCGCAGGGTTTCCGCCCACGCCTCGCCGCGCGACTGCGCCACCGCGCTGCGCACCACCAGGCCGCCCATCGAGTGCCCGACCAACGCGATCTCGGTGACCGGCACCGGCCACAGGTCGACCACCGAACCCAGCAGTGCCGACACCGCGGCGCCGTTGTCGGAGATGTGCCGGCCGGTGTTGTAGGTGAGGTACAGCGGCGTCCACCCGGCGTCGTCGCGCAGCTTCGAGCCGTACGTGACGTCGGGGTCGCCCCAGTGCCGCTCCGCGCCGATCCGCCAGCTCATGTCGCTCTCGCACAACCCGTGCACGAACACGACGATCCGGCCGGTCGCGTCGGCGAGATCGGGCCGCAGGAGCGCGCCGGTACGGCGCAGCGGGCCATGCTCGGTGCGGACCGCCAGCGGGGGTGCGAGCGACGCGGTGTCGCGCTCGATCGCGTCGCCCAGGATCCCCGCCACCGCACTGAGGGCGAAGCGGCCGCCGGGGGAGTCGTACACCGGTGTGCCGCCGCCGCGGACGGCCTGCACGCCCGCGCCCACCGCCCCCGCGAGCGCCGGGATCGCCGTCAGTCCGACGGTGGTCGATCCGTACGCCACCGCACTGATGCCGTCGTGCAGCGCCCGCACCGGCGTGGCCTTCGGGCCGAGCGTGCCGAACACGCGGTCCGACGCCGCCCGGTGCACACCGCGCACGACCCGGCCGACGTCGGCCAGCGTGCGGCCGGTCAACCGGCCGGCGTCGAGGAGTTCGACCGGGCGCATGCCTGCACGGTAGGCGCGGCAGGCACAATCGGGGAATGGTGCGGCCCACTCGTGGTTTCGTCGGACGTCGTCGCCAGCGTGACCCCGACCACGCGCTGCCGCCGGGTCAGTACGACGTCGGGAGCGACTGGCCGGTGCTCACCGCCGAGATCACCCCGAAGATCGCGCCGGAATCGTGGTCGATCAAGGTCGACGGCCTCGTCGACACGCCGACGACCTGGACGTGGGCGCAGGCGCACGGACTCCCCGAGTCGGAGTACGCCGGGGCGATCCATTGCGTCACCACCTGGTCGAAGTTCGACACCCGCTTCCGCGGCGTGTCGGTCGACACCCTCCTCGACGCCGTCGCCCCCCGGCCCGACGCCACGTTCGTCCTGGCCCGCTCGCACACCGGCTACACGACCAACCTGCCGCTCGCCGACCTGCGCGGCGGCAAGGCCTGGGTGGTCTGGGAGTTCGACGGCCGCCCGCTCGCGCCCGACCACGGCGGCCCCGCCCGCCTGCTGGTGCCGCACCTGTACTTCTGGAAGAGCGCCAAGTGGGTCAGCCGGATCACGCTGCTCGACCACGACGAGCAGGGCTTCTGGGAGCAGAACGGCTACCACGACCTCGGTGATCCGTGGCTCGAGCAGCGTTACCAGGGCGACTGAGATGTCCGGCCCGACCACGTGGCGGTTCGCCACCGTCACCGACGTCCGCCGCAACGGCGCGCACGGGGTGTCGGTGCGCCTCGACGTCCCCGACCGCGCCGAGCACCTGCCCGGGCAGCACTACGTCCTGCGGTTGACGGCCGACGACGGTTACGTCGCGCAGCGTTCGTACTCGATCGCCTCGGCGCCCGGGGAGACGTTCGTCGAACTCGGGGTCGACGTGCTCCCCGACGGCGAGGTGTCCGGGTTCCTCGCCGAGGTCGTCGCGCCCGGCGACGAACTGGAGGTGCGCGGTCCGATCGGCGGATTCTTCGTCTGGGACGGCTCCCGGCCCGCCCTGGGCATCGGTGGCGGCTCGGGCGTCGTGCCGTTCGTGTCGATGGCGCGCTTCGTGGCCGCGTCGCCCGCGGTGCCGGCCGACCGCCTCCACGTCGTGGCCGCCGCCCGCACCCCGGACGACCTGCTCTACGCCGACGAACTCGAGGCCGCGGGCGCCACGGTGACCTACTCACGCGCCGACCGGCCCGGGCGGTCGGCGGGGCGGCTGACCGCGGACGACCTGCGGCCGTTGCTGCGCCCGGAGCAGGAGGTCTTCGTGTGCGGGTCGGCGGTCTTCGCCGAGGCCGTCAGCGGCGTCCTGCTCGGCCTCGGTGTGGCCGCGCGGGACGTCAGGATCGAGCGGTTCGGACCGACCGGGTGAGCGGAGGACGCAGGTGACCGAGACGGCGGGCAGCAGTTCGTGGGACGACCTGCGGCCGGAGGACCTCACCGCGCCGCTGGGCCGGCCCGAGGCGACCGACGACCCCGGCTCGCCACGCCGCGCCGTCATCGTCGTCGGTGTCGACGGCTCCGAGACGGCCCTGCACGCGGGCGCGTACGCCGCGGGCATGGCGCGTCGCCTGAACGGCCTGCTGGTCTGCGTCTACGTCCACACCATCGGCGGTTTCGGTGCCGCCACGCCGTCGGTGATCCCCGCGCTGCAGGAGGCCCAGCAGGACGTCGTGGCCGACATCAAGAAGACCATCGCCGACGCGCAGCAACTGCCGTGGGAGCAGCTCGACATCGAGTTCGTCGAGCGCAACGGCAACCCGTTCAAGGAGATCGTCGCCGTCGCCACCGAACGCCGGGCCGACGCCGTCGTGGTCGGCGCGTCGATGCAGGCCGGGCACCGGCTGGTCGGGTCGCTGGCCGTGCACCTCGTGCGGGCCGCGAAGTGGCCCGTGACGGTGGTGCCGTAGCCCGGGGCCCAGCCCCGGCTCGGTCCCCGGCTCGGTCCCGGGCTCAGTCGTGGGCTCAGTCGTGGCCGCCGGAGCCGCCGCCGGACGAGCCCTTGCCCGATCCGCCGCTCGACCCCGAACCGCCCCCCGAGCCCTTGCCCGACCCGCCGCTGGAGCCCGATCCGCCGCTCGAGGCGGTCGTGGTCGCCGTCGTGGCGGACCCGCTGCTGCGGCCGCCGTGGTCGTCGGCGGTCGGCGACGACGACGCGACCGCCGAACCCGAGGCGTTCGAACTGCTCGAGCCGCTCGAACTGCTCGAGCCGCCCCGGGTGTCCGTGCTCGCGCTCATGACGGCGTTGCCGCGGCTGTCGCAGCTGCTGACGACCGTGATCTCCTGGCTGCCGCCCTCGAACTTGATCGCGGTCGGCTTCGAGCCGCCGCTCCAGCCCCACCCCGCGGCGGGTTCGCTGTTGACGACCGGCACGGCGCCCGCTCGCGTGCAGGTGGCGGTGGACGGTGCCGCCCGCGGTGCGCAGGGTCCGGCTGGGGGCGCCGGCGGCCGACGCGGCGGACGACGACGCCTGGGACGTCGTGGCCGAGGTGGTGGCCCCGGCGGCGAGGGACGGCAGGCCGCCCCCGCCCAGCAGGGAGACCGCCAGCAGGCCGAGGGCCACCGCGACGACCGCGGCGCCCGCCCAGGCCAGGGCGTACCGCACCGGACGCGGCGGCATCATGCTGCTCATGCTCACAGGATGCCGTGTCGTCCCCTAACGTCACACCAAGGCGACGACAAGGCCACGGCGATCCGCTGCGGCGCGGGGCGCGGCGCCGTTACCGTGCGTGCGTGCCGCACCTGCTGGTCGTCGAGGACGACCCTCGCATCCGTACCGGGTTGGTCCGCGCGCTCGGCGACCGCGGGCACTCGGTGTCGGCGGCCGAGACCGCGCTGTCCGGCCTGCAGCAGGCCGTCGAGCTCAAGCCCGATCTCGTCGTCCTCGACCTCGGCCTGCCCGACCTCGACGGTGCTGAGATGCTCCGGATGCTGCGCGCCGTGAGCAAGGTGCCGGTCATCGTCGCGACCGCCCGGGACGACGGGGCGACGATCGTCGCGGTGCTGGAGGCCGGCGCCGACGACTACGTCGTCAAGCCGTTCGACGCCGACCAGCTGAACGCGCGGATCACCGCGGTCCTGCGCCGCGCCGCTCCGACGGCGGATACGGCCGCGGCGCACGTCGTCGGCGGCCTCACGGTCGACCCACGGACCCGCCAGGTGACCGTCGACGGCCGCGAGGTCGAGCTCAGCCCCAAGGAGTTCGACCTGCTCGCCTACCTCGCCGCCCGAGCGGGGACGGTCGTGAGCAAACGGGAACTGCTCGCCGAGGTCTGGCGCATGCCCTACGGCGGCGCCGACAAGACCGTCGACGTCCACCTGTCCTGGTTGCGCGCGAAGCTCGGCGAGTCCGCGCAGGAGCCGCGGTACGTCCAGAGCGTGCGCGGCGTCGGCGTGCGGGTGGCGGAGCCGCGATGACGGGTCCGCGAGGATGAGACGACGCATCACCGCGCTCGTCGCGGCGACGACCTCGGTGGTGTTGCTCGCCTTCCTCGTCCCCGCGGCGGTGCTGGTCCGGCAGGTGGCGCGTGCCAACGCCGAGAGCCGGGCGCAGACGGCGCTACAGGGCCTGGTCGCGCTGGTCGCCGCCGGCGACAGCGGGACGGTCGCCGTCGACCGGATCGTCGGGCAGGGGTTCGAGGCCTGGGTGACCAGCCGTGGGCGGGCGACGGTCGGCGCCGACCCCAGTGGCGGCCGGCTGACCGCGGGCCGAACGACCGCGGGAACGATGGACGTCCCCGACGGCACGCTGTTCGTCCAGCCGGTGTCGAGCGGGACGACCCAGTCGACGGTGTTCGTGCTCGCGCCGAACGCCCAGCTCGGGCAGGGCGTCGTCCGCATCTGGCTGGTGCTCGCCGCGCTAGGGGCGGTGCTGTTCGTCGCCGCGCTGTTCGTCGCGGACCGGTTGGCGCGGGGGATCGCCCGTCCGGTCGTCGAGCTGGCGGGCGTGGCGGGCGAACTCGAGGGTGGCGACCTCGCGGCCCGGGTCGAGCCCGCGGGCCCCCGCGAGGTGCACGACGTGGGGGTGGCGCTCAACCGGCTCGCACGACGGATCACCGACCTGCTCGCGGCCGAGCGCGAGGCGGCCGCCGACCTCTCGCACCGGCTGCGGACCCCGGTCACGGCCCTGCGGTTGGAGGCGGGCTCGCTCGCCGATGCCGACGAGCGCGGGCGCCTGCAGGACGCGGTCGACGACCTCGACCGCGCCGTCGACGCCGTCATCCGCGAGGCCCGCCGGCCGATCCTCGAGGACCTCGACGACGAGCCGCGCTGCGACGTGGTCGAGGTGGTCCGCACCCGGCTGACGTTCTGGTCGGTGCTCGCCCGCGAGGAGGACCGCGAGGTGGCGTCCGACCTCCCCGACACGCCGTTGTTCGTCCGGGCGGCCGCGACCGAACTCGGCGCGAGCCTCGACGCGCTGCTGGGCAACGTGTTCGCCCACACCGACCCCGGCACCGGGTTCGGCGTGCAGGTCCGGGCCGTGGCCGACGGCGTCGAGGTGGTCGTCGGCGACGACGGTCCGGGCCTGGCCTCGGCCGACGTCCTCGCCCGCGGTGAGTCCGGCGGCGGCTCGACCGGCCTCGGCCTGTCGATCGCCCGGCGCACCGCGGAGAACGCCGGCGGCGGGCTGTCCCTGGGGCGCCGGGCCTCCGGCGGCCTCGAGGTCGTGCTGACCCTGGCCTCCGCCTGACCGTCCCGCTGATCGTCAGGGTCCCGCGGGGCACTCACGCCGCCTCGGTCCGAGGCGGTGGAAGGCGGTGCCGCAGACACGCACGGGCGGCGGCCGGCCTCCGTGAGGAGGTCGGCCGCCGCCCGGCTCCGCCGCCCGGTCCCCCGGGCCCTGGCGGCGGTCAGTGGTGGTTCGGGCCGTCGTCGTGGCCGCCGCGGCCGCTGCCGCCGTGCCCGCTGCCGCTGTTGCCGCTGCCGCTGTTGCCGCTGCCGCTGTTGCCGCTGTTGCCGCGGCCACCGTGATCGTCGTTGACGTCGTGGTTCGGGCCGTCGTCGGCGCCGCGCCCGCGGTCGTCGGTGCCGGAGGTGCCGGTCGCGGTCGGCGACCCCGTCGGCGAGGACGACGACGAGCTCGGGAGCGCGGTCGGCGAGGACGACGACGCCGACGTCGAGGGGGAGGCGGTCGGGTCGTCGGCGCCGTGGCCGCCGTGGCGGCGACCCCGGTCGTCGGTGCCCGTGGCGGACGGGCTCGCGGTGGGGGAGCTCGACGAGCTGGACGCGCCGGCCGTCGGGGAGCTCGACGAGCTCGACGACGTGCTGTGCGACGCCGGGGTGGCGCCGGCGGGGTCGGACACGGCGAGGGCGATCGCCGCGGCGGCGCCGGCGGTGACGAGCAGCCCGCTGCCGACGGGAACGAGGATGCGAGTGGTGAGAGCCATCGGGAAGAGCCTCCTGGTGGTAGCCGGACCGAGGTCCGGTGCCGCCGTTCGGCGACGTGGTCAACCCTCCGTCGGC
Organism: Melastoma dodecandrum; assembly: GCA_029817715.1. Taxonomy (NCBI): domain Eukaryota; kingdom Viridiplantae; phylum Streptophyta; class Magnoliopsida; order Myrtales; family Melastomataceae; genus Melastoma; species Melastoma dodecandrum. The sequence continues at coordinate 2,862,183 of JARUPY010000535.1, forward strand.
GCACGCCAAGCCCACCTCCCCCGACCCACAAGGTTGGGATAAGGCCGATCGCCGGGCCGGCACTCGCGAGCATCGACCGAGCGCCAGCGAGGGAGGAGCGGAGCCTGGAGCACGCCCGCGACTCCGGAGCGGCGTGCGGGCAGCACTGTCAGACGTGCGTGGTCGACTGTGGTCATGGCCGGGGACCGTGTCGCGACACGCAGCGCGACACGCCCGAGCACCCCCGGCGCAGGGTGCAGAATCGACCACTCCGCCCCCGCCTCCCGGAAGGACCGCACGATCTCGTGACCAGTTCGACCCCCTCCGCCGGCAGCGGGAACGGCGACTCCTTCGTGCACCTGCACAACCACACCGAGTACTCGATGCTCGACGGTGCCGCGCGGGTCGGCGAGCTCATGAGCGAGACCGCTCGGATGGGGATGCCGGCGATCGGGATGACCGACCACGGCAACATGTTCGGCGCGTACGACGTCTGGCGGCAGGCCACCGCGAACGGCGTGAAGCCGATCATCGGCATGGAGGCCTACCTCACCCCGAACACGTCCCGCTACGAACGCACCCGCGTGCGGTGGGCGAACGGCGGGAACGACGACGTCTCCGGTGGCGGCGCGTTCACGCACATGACGCTGCTCGCCGAGACCACCGAGGGCATGCACAACCTGTTCCGGCTGTCGTCGCGGTCATCGCTCGAGGGCTTCTTCTACAAGCCGCGGGCCGACCGCGAGCTGCTGGCCGAGCACGCCGCCGGCATCATCGCCACCACCGGGTGCCCGTCGGGGGAGGTGCAGACCTGGCTGCGGATCGGCAACTACGAGAAGGCCCGTGAGAGCGCGGCCGACTTCCGCGACATCTTCGGGGCGGGGAACTTCTTCCTCGAACTCATGGACCACGACCTCGAGATCGAGCGCCGCGTCCGCGACGGCCTGCTGCGCCTCGCCGCCGATCTCGACCTGCCGATGATCGCGACCAACGACCTCCACTACACGCACGCGTCCGACGCCGACGCCCACGAGGTGCTGCTGTGCGTGCAGAGCGGCAAGACCATGGCCGACCCGAACCGCTTCAAGCTCGACGGCGGCGGTTACTACCTCAAGAGCCCGGCCGAGATGCGTTCGCTGTGGGCCGACAAGTACGACCTGCGCGAGGCCTGCGACAACACCCTGCTCATCGCCGAGCGGTGCGACGTCAGCTTCACCGAGGGCAACGGCACCTACATGCCCCGGTTCCCGGTGCCGGAGGGCGAGACGGAGGACTCCTGGTTCGTCAAGGAGGTCGACCGGGGGCTCGAGGTCCGCTACCCCGACGGCGTGCCCGACCACGTGCGCAAGCAGGCCGAGTACGAGAAGTCGGTCATCCTCCAGATGGGCTTCCCGGGCTACTTCCTCGTCGTCGCCGACTTCATCAACTGGTCGAAGAACCACGGCATCCGCGTCGGTCCGGGCCGCGGCTCCGGCGCCGGCTCGATGGCCGCGTACGCGATGCGGATCACCGACCTCGACCCGCTCGTGCACGGCCTGATCTTCGAGCGGTTCCTCAACCCGGACCGCGTCTCCATGCCCGACTTCGACGTCGACTTCGACGAGCGCCGGCGCGGCGAGGTGATCCGCTACGTCACCGAGAAGTACGGCGACGACCGGGTCAGCCAGATCGTCACCTACGGCACGATCAAGGCCAAGCAGGCGGTCAAGGACTCCTCCCGCGTGCTGGGCTACCCGTTCGCCATTGGCGACCGCATCACCAAGGTCATGCCGCCGCCGGTCATGGGCAAGGACGTCCCGCTGTCGAAGATCTTCGACACCACCCACGACCGCTACCACGAGGGCGGCGAGTTCCGGGCGCTCTACGAGTCCGACGTCGAGGTCAAGAAGGTCGTCGACCAGGCCAAGGGCCTCGAGGGCCTGAAGCGGCAGTGGGGCGTCCACGCCTGCGGCGTCATCATGTCCAGCGTCCCGCTCACCGACGTGATCCCGATCCAGCGCCGCGAGCAGGACGGCCAGATCGTCACCCAGTTCGACTACCCGGCGTGCGAGTCGTTGGGCCTGATCAAGATGGACTTCCTGGGGCTGCGGAACCTCACCGGCCTCGACGACGCGCTGCGCAACATCGCGGCCAACCGCGGCGAGCGGGTCGTCCTCGAGGATCTCGAACTCGACGACCCGAACACCTACGCGCTGCTCGCCGCCGGCGACACCCTCGGCGTCTTCCAGTTCGACGGCGGTCCCATGCGTTCGCTGCTACGGCTCATGAAGCCGGACAACTTCGAGGACATCTCCGCGGTCGGCGCGCTCTACCGCCCCGGGCCGATGGGCATCAACTCGCACAACGAGTACGCCGACCGCAAGAACGGCCGCAAACCGGTCGAGGCGCTGCACCCCGAACTCGCCGAGCCGCTGTCGGAGATCCTCGGTGAGACGTTCGGCCTGATCGTCTACCAGGAGCAGGTCATGGCGATCGCGCAGAAGCTCGCCGGCTACTCGCTGGGCGACGCCGACCTGCTGCGCCGCGCGATGGGCAAGAAGAAGAAGAAGGAACTGGACGCCCAGCAGGAGACCTTCACCTCCGGCATGCAGGAACGCGGCTACTCGATGGAGGCGGTCGGCAAGCTCTGGGACATCCTGCTGCCGTTCTCGGACTACGCCTTCAACAAGGCGCACTCGGCGGCGTACGGCGTGCTGTCGTACTGGACGGCCTACCTGAAGGCCCACTACCCGGCCGAGTACATGGCGGCCCTGCTCACCTCGGTCAAGGACGACAAGGACAAGACGGCGGTCTACCTGGCCGAGTGCCGACGCATGGGCATCACCGTGCTGCCGCCCGACGTCAACTCCTCGCAGGCCGAGTTCACCTCCGTGGGCACCGACATCCGCTTCGGCCTGACCGCGGTACGCAACGTCGGTGCCAACGTGGTGGCCTCGATCGTCGCGACCCGCGCGGAGAAGGGCGAGTTCGCCGACTTCGCCGACTTCCTGCGCAAGGTCGAGGCTGTCGTCTGCAACAAGCGCACGGTCGAGTCGCTCATCAAGGCCGGCGCCTACGACTCGATGCAGCACCCGCGGTTCGGGCTCATCAAGGTCTACGAGCAGTCGATCGACGCTGTGCTCGACACCAAGAAGGCCGAAGCGATCGGGCAGTTCGACCTGTTCGCGTTCGGTGACGACGCCGCGGCGAGCGGTCCGGGGGGCGTCGACGACGCCTTCACGGTCGCCATCCCCGAGGGCGAGTGGGACAAGACCGTCCTGCTCACGTTCGAGCGCGAGATGCTCGGGCTCTACGTCTCCGACCACCCGCTGATGGGCCTCGAGCACGTGCTCGCCGGCGCGTCCGACACCACGATCGCATCGTTGCAGAGTGCAGCGGAAGATCCCGAGATGGCGGCCGCGGAGCAGAGCGCCCGGGGCGACCGCCGCGGGGAGTTCGTCACCGTCGCGGGCATCCTGTCCGGGGTCAGCCGTCGCACTACCAAGGCCGGCGCGCCGTGGGCCCAGTGCACGCTCGAGGACCTCTCGGGTGCCGTCGAACTGCTGGTCTTCCCGCAGGCCTACGCCGAGGTCAGCATGCTGCTCGCCGAGGACCAGATCGTCGTCGTGCGGGCGCGCACCGACCACCGCGACGACACCGTGAAGCTCATCGTCAGCGAGGTCACCCAACCCGATCTCACGGTGCGCAACGACCAGACGGTCAAGCTCAACCTGCCGATCCAGTTGTGCACGCAGGTGAAGGTCGACCGGATCCGGTCGGTGCTCGGCGACCACCCCGGCACCACCGACGTCGTGCTCACCCTCGACAGCGGCGGCGACCGCAAGCGGCAGTTCCGGCTCGACGACCGGATGCGGGTCACGCGGTCGCCCGCGCTCATCAGCGACCTCAAGCACCTGCTCGGCGCCGGCAACGTCGCCTGACCGTCCGGTCGGCACCGGCCGGCCCGCGGGCGGCCGCCAGCACACAGCCCGGCACAGACGTCACCCAGGGCGCGCACAGCATCGGTGCCTACCGTGGCGCCATGAGCGCGACCCCGTCCCCGGATCCCGACCCTCGCGTGATCGAGGTGCTGCCGGCCGCGGTGCGGCTGGGCAAGGACGACGGCCGGGCCGGTCGCGAGGGGCCCCGCGCGACGATCCACACCGGTGAGGTCGGCGACTTCCGCCAGGGTGACCCGACCAGTCGGTGGGCGCTCGCCCGGTACCTCGTCGCCCGCACGATCGGCGACGGCGCGGTCCGGGGCCTGCTCGTCGTCGCCGTGCTGTTCGCGGCGCTCACGCTCGTGCTGGGTCTGGTCAGCGCGCCGGTGGTGCTCACCGTCCTGGTCGGGCTGGTCACCCTCGGCTGGTTCGCCGGGTGGCGGATCGCCCGCGCGCTGTGGACCAGGCTGACGGCGGGGCCGGCGCTGCACCCGGTGCGGCACGAACTCGACGCGCTGGTGCGCGAGACCCGTCCCGACGTCCGCCGCGAGCTGCGGCGCAACGGCCTGCCGGCCCACCCGTTCGCGGCGTTCGCCTTCGCCGCCCGCCTCGGCGGCCGGCGCCGGTCGGAGACCGCCGCGCGGATGCGCGGGTTCGACGTCGACCGGGTGGTGCCCCCCGCACGGGTCGACCAGGTGTACCTGCTGCTCGAGCGGATCAAGCCGCGGTTCGTGGGGGTCTGATCGGCCGGGGGTGTGACAGCCTGACCGGGTGAGCGCGCCCGCCGGCCCGTCCGCCGCCCCGGCGCGCGACGTCCGGGTGTCGCTCTGGCGGGCCGCGCTCGGGTTCCGGATCGCGGCGCTGGTCTACCTCGTCGTCGTGCACGCGCGGCAGCGCGAGCGGTACGCGCACCCGACCGTCGGTGTGGTCGTGCTGGTCGTGGCCGCGGCACTCACCGTGGCCCTGGCCGCGCTGGTGCTCGGCGGCCTGCCGACCCGGCGCCGCCGCACCCAGGCGGTCGTCGTCGCGGTCGACGCCGTCGTCACCGCCGCGCTGACCCTCGCCACCGTGCTGGTGCAGGCGCCGTCGGACTACGGCCCGGGCACGATCCCGACCGTCACCACGGTCTGGGCGGCCGGACCGTTGCTCGAAGCAGCGATCGTGGGTGGCGTCGTGTGGGGTGTTGTCGCCGCGGTGGCGCAGTTCCTCGCCTCGGTGTTCGCGCACGGCACCGGCGGCAACGCCTCGCTGGGCGACGGCACGCTCGCCAACGGCGCCATCCTCGTGCTCGCCGGTGCCGCCACCGGCTACGCCGCGAGCATCGCCGAACGGGGCCAGCAGCGCCTCGTGGCGGCCGCGGCCGCCCAGGCGCGGGTCGCCGAGCGGGAGCGGCTCGCCCGCGACATCCACGACGGCGCGCTCCAGACCCTCGCGCTGCTGCAGCGGCGCCTGCGCGAGCCGCTGGCCGACGACGACCGGGGCCGTCTGGCCGACCTGGCCGGGCAGCAGGAGATCGCGATGCGGTCGTTGCTGACCTCCGCGCCCGCCCCCGCGACAGGTGCGGGCAGCGACCTCATGGCGAGGTTGAAACCGCTCGCCGGGACCACCGTCACCGTGAGCGGCCCGGCGGCCGCGGTGGTGCTGCCGGCGCACGTGGTCGACGACGTCGTCGCCGCGGTCGGGGCGGCGCTCGACAACGTCGCGCGCCACGCCGGTCCCGGTGCGCGGGCGTGGGTCTTCGTCGACGACGACCCGGCCGGGCTCGCCGTGAGCGTCCGCGACGACGGCGTGGGCACCACGCCCGAGCGGCTCGCGGCGGCGGCCGCCGCCGGCCGCATCGGGGTGGCGGGATCGGTCCGCGGCCGGATCGAGGCCCTCGGCGGCCGGGTCGAGGTCGCCACCGGTGCAGGCCAGGGCGTCGAGCTGACACTGCACCTGCCGCGCGAGCGGGCAGGATCGCCGTCGTGAGCAGCGCCGCCCCCGGCGTCGTGCGGGTCATGGTCGTCGACGACCACCCGATCTGGCGTGACGCCGTAGCGGCCGACCTGCAGGCCGCGGGCTACGAGATCGTCGCCACGGTCGGCGACGGCGCGGCCGCAGTGCGCGTCGCGCCGGCCGTGCGGCCCGACGTCGTCCTCATGGACCTGCAGTTGCCCGTGACGAGCGGGGTCGAGGCCGCCGGCGCGATCGTCGCCGCCGACCCCTCGGTGCGGGTGCTGATGTTCTCGTCGTCCGGGGAGGACGCCGACGTGCTCGCCGCGGTGACGGCCGGTGCCCGCGGGTACCTGGTGAAGTCGGCCGGCCCGCGCGGAACTGCTCGACGCCGTGGCCCGCACCGCCGCGGGGCAGGCGGTGTTCTCGCCCGGACTCGCCGCGCTCGTGCTGGGCGAGTACCGCCGCCTCGCCGACCCGCAGCGGGCCGTGGCCGCCGACGACACGCCGGTGCTCACCGAGCGCGAGACCGAGATCCTCAAGTACACGGCCACCGGGATGACGGCGCGGCAGATCGCCGACCGGCTGGTGCTGTCGGTGCGCACGGTGCAGAACCACACCCAGAACACGTTGCGCAAACTGCAGATGCACAACCGCGTCGAGCTGACCCGCTGGGCCATCGAGCAGGGCATCGCGGACTGACGTCCCGCGTCACGCCCGGCGGTGCTGCGCAGCGTGGGTCTCCCCACGCGCAGCGCAGTGTCGGCATGATCGGACGCCGTGGCGACGCGGTGGCTCGGGCGGGTGGTGCGCCGCCTCGTGCCCGGTCCCCGGGCCCGGACCCGGCCGCGCGGGCTCGTGGTGACGGGCACGGTGTGGCGCGGCGCCGACGACGTCCCCGCTCCCGGTCGCGTCACCCTCGACGGCGACGGCCGCATCGTCACCATCGCCCTGGAGCGCCCCGGCGCGCCGCCGGTGCCGGCCGACCTGCGCCGCGTGCGGGCCCACTGGGTCGGCCCCGCGCTGGTCGACGCCCACGTCCACCTGGGCTCGGGGGCCGAACTCGATCGGTTGCACGCCGCAGGCCTCGCCGGGGTGCGTGACGTCGGTGGCGCGCTGGCGCACCCGACCACGGGCGTCGGGTCCGACACCGTGGCCGTCCCCCTGGCCGCCGCGGGCACCGACGCCGCACTGGTCGCGCGGGTCCGGCGGCTGGCGGCCGGCGGGGTGCGGGCGGTCACGGTCGACCTCACCGCCGGGCCGACGGCCGCCGCCCGCGTCGTGGAGGTGGCCCACCAGGCCGGGGTCGCCGTGCTCGCCGTGGCCCCGACCGCCGACCTGGTCTCGCGCGCTCTCGACGTGGGCGTCGACGAGTTGCTGCGCGTGCCCGGCGAACGCCTGACCGAGGCGCTGGTGGAGCGCGTCGCCGCGGCCGGGGTGGCCGTGACCTCGACCCTGCAGGCCTACTTCTCCGCGGGTCGTGGCCGTGACGCCGCCGCGACCGCCGCGGCGCTGGTGCGCGCCGGGGTGCCGCTGCGGTACGGCACCGACTTCGGCGGCGGGGGAGCCCTGCGGGCCCCGGTCGGGATCGACCCGCGCGAACTCGACCGGCTCGCCGACGCCGGGCTGGGCCGGCTCGGGGCCCTGCGCGCCGCGACCGACGGCGCGCCCGGGTCCGCGGGCTCCACCGGCCGCCGCGGCCGGCTGGTGGTGGGCGAGCGGGCCGACCTGGTCGCGCTCGCGGCCGACCCGCTCGTCGAACCGCTGGCGTGGCGGACGCCCCGGCTGGTGGTCGTCGGCGGCCGGGTGCTGGTGTCGCGGCCCGAATGACGCCGGCACGCGACCCCCGGGCGCCACAGGGTGCTGACACATACTGGGCGGCGATGACCTCGACCCCGCCCCCGTTCTCCCAGCCCGCCGCACCGCCGCCACCCGGCACCGGGGTGCCGCCCGTGGCCGTCCCGGCGTCGCCCGCCGCCGCCCCGCGCGTGCCGTGGGTGACCCGCCGCGAGCTGCGGGCGGGCGGACTGGTGATCGCCGTGCTGGTGCTGGTGGGGTTCCTGGCCGGGCTCGTGTGGTGGTGGTGGAGCCCTGCGCGCGGCATCGCGCTGGCGCTCGGCCCGAACTCGCTGCTGCCCGACGAGACCGAGGCCTTCATCGCCGCCGACGGCCGCTACGCCTGCATCACCGCCGTCATCGGCCTCGCAGCGGGCATCGGCGGGTGGTGCTGGCGGTCGGTCCGCGGCCCGGTGTTCGCCGTCGCCCTCGCGGTCGGCACCACCGCCGGTGCCGCGCTCACCGCGCTGGTCGGACGCCTGTTCGGCGGCGGGGTCGGCGGGGCCGCCACCCAGCAGATCGTCACGCCGCACCTGGAACTGCGGGCGACCGGGCTCATCGCCCTCGAGGCGCTGGTGGCCCTGCTCGTCTACGGGGTGTCGGTGACGGTGTCGGCCCGCGACGACCTCGGCGTGACCCGCGAGGAACCCGGCGCGGCGGACGGCCCGACCGGCGCGCCGGGCGCCCCCCGCCTCGACCGACCCGAGCCCTGGACGCCGCCCGCCCCGCTGGCCTGAAACCGCGCGGACCGCGTCGACCAGCAGGTCGGCGTACCGGGCCGGGTCGTCGCTGTGCGGGAAGTGGCCCGCGCCCCGGAACACCTCGAAGCGGGTCTGCGGCAGCAGGTTCGCGGCGTTGCGGCCGTGCGAGACCGGGATGATCGGGTCGCGGTCGCCCCAGATCAGCGTCACCGGGCGGTCGCCGGCGAGCAGCAGCTTCGACAACGCCGACACCCGCTGGCCCGCCGGGTCGACCACCGAACGCAAGGTCGACACGAACGCGGCGCGGGCGTCGACGTCGACCAGGGGCCGCACGATGCGCAGCACCTCGGTGGCGTCGGCGGGCAACGGGATGCGGACCAGGTCGACGGCCCGCAGCGCCGTGCCGCCCACGACGTCGAGGGCGCGGAGCCCCAACGTTGCACTGAGCAACCGTATGACCGCACCCGCTCCGGGCAACGTTGCAGCGCGCAACAGTGGGAAGACGTCGGGTCCGAGCCCGCCGGGCGATTCCAGCACGAGCGCGTCGACGCGTTCGGGGTACTGGTAGAGGAACTGCATGGCGATGCCGCCGCCCAGCGAGTGGCCCACGACCACCGTGCGGGCCACGCCGAGGTGGTCGAGCAGGTCGCGCAGCACGTTGGCGTGCGCACCGAGGGAGTAGTCGGTGCGGGGCTTGGACGACCCGCCGTGGCCGAGCATGTCGACCGCGATCACCGCGGGGCGGCGCCCGGCCGGCACCGCGGCGAGCCGGTCGAGCACGACGTCCCAGGTGCTGCTGCTGTCACCGATCCCGTGCAGCAGCAGGAGCACCGGGCGCTCGCCCCCGACCCGGCCCAACTGCCGGTACTGGATGGTCGTCCGGAGCAGGTCGGCGGTGCGGACCTCGTACATCAGCTGTCGCTGTGGTCGATGGCCAGCATGCCGTCGCTCGCCGGCAGCGTCCGGGTGGCCCGCACGAGCGCGGTCTCGCGGCGCAGCATCGCCAGTTCCCGCAGCAGCCGGTCACGGGTCGTCACGGTGGCGAGCAGTTCGTGCCGTTCGTCGCCGCTGAACAGCGCGACGGTGGCGACGGTCCACGAGAGCGACTCGCCCGAGTCGGGCAGGTCGAGGTCGTCGAGGGTGAGGTCCTGCAGCGCCGCGACGGTGGCGACGTAGCGGTCGAAGGCCTCGGCTACGCTGCGCCGCAACGGCTCGGGGACGTCGTCGTCCTCCCGCAGGGGTCGGTCGATCCACTCGATCTCGCCGACGAGGTACGGGTGGTCGTCGTCGACCAGGCCCAGCAGCCGGAACCGGCGCGAGCCGATGGTCGTGAGGTCGTAGCGGCCGTCGCCGAGCGACTCGATGCCGAGCACGCGGGCGGTGGTGCCCACCGCGCGGAGGTCGTCGGCCGTGGCCGCGGGCGTCATCCCGGCGGGGGAGCAGGTGCCGACCACCCCGAAGTGCTGGTGGATCGGTGCGGCCCGTTCGACGTCGGCGACCAGTTGCCGGTAGCGCGGCTCGAACACGTGCAACGGCAACGGGGTCCCGGGGAACAGCGGGACGGGCAGCGGGAACAGGGCGAGGTGCTCCACCCGCTTGCGGGTCGGGCCGCCGGGCGGCACCGCACTGTTCACCCAACCCACGGTAGCCAGCACCGCCGCGCCTCACCACGGACGCGGCCACCCGCGCTCACTACGATGACGTCCCGTGGTTGCTCCCGCTCCCGGGCCGTTCCGCCTGCGCCGTCTCGACCTCACCGGCAACCGGGCGTCGTCGGCGCACCTGCGGCGGGCGCTGCCCCGTGCGGAGCAGGACGTCACGGCCGCCGCGTCGGCGGTCGCACCCGTGATCTCGGCGGTCGCCGACCGCGGCTACGCCGGCGCGCGGACCTTCACCCTGGAGTGGGACGGCGTCGACGTCCCCGACCCGCGGGTGCCGCACGCGGCGCTGGCCGACGCCCTGGCCGCGCTCGACCCCGCCGTCCGCGCCGCGCTCGAGGAGTCGATCGCGCGGGCGCGGACGGTGCACGAGGACCAGCGGCGGGTCGACGTCACCACCACCGTGGCGCCCGGCGGCAGCGTCGCCGAGACCTGGCGGCCGGTCGGCCGGGTGGGGCTGTACGTGCCCGGCGGGCGGGCGGTCTACCCCAGCAGCGTCGTGATGAACGTGGTGCCCGCCCAGGTGGCCGGCGTCGGGTCACTGGTGGTGGCCTCGCCGCCCCAGCGCGAGTTCGCGGGCGCGGTCCACCCCACCATCCTCGCCGCGTGCGCCCTGCTCGGGGTCGACGAGGTGTGGGCCGTCGGCGGCGCCCAGGCGGTGGCGCTGTTCGCCTACGGCGACGAGGACCTCGACCTCGAACCGGTCGACCTGGTCACCGGGCCGGGCAACGTCTACGTCACCGCGGCCAAGCGCGCCCTGCGCGGGCTGATCGGGGTCGACTCCGAGGCCGGGCCGACCGAGATCGCGGTCCTCGCCGACGCCACGGCCGATCCGGTGTACGTCGCGGCCGACCTCATCAGCCAGGCCGAGCACGACGAGATGGCCGCCTCCGTCCTCGTCACCGACTCGGTCGCCCTGGCCGACGCCGTCGACGCCGAACTCGGCCGTCAGTTCGCCACCACCAAGCACCTGGAACGGGTGCGGGAGGCGCTGTCCGGCCCGCAGTCCGCGACCATCCTCGTGCGCGACCTCGAGCAGGGTCTCGCCGTGGTCGACGCCTACGCGGCCGAGCACCTCGAGGTGATGACGGCCGACGCGCCCGCGGTTGCCGCGCGGGTGCGCAACGGCGGGGCCATCTTCGTCGGCGACCACGCGCCGGTCTCGCTCGGCGACTACTGCGCCGGGTCCAACCACGTGCTGCCCACGGGCGGGTCGGCGCGGTTCGCGTCGGGCCTGTCCGTGCAGACGTTCCTGCGCGGCGTCCATGTCGTCGACTACGACGCCGCGGCCCTCGCCGAGGTCGGCCCGCACGTCATCGCGCTCGCCGAGGCGGAGGACCTGCCCTCGCACGGTGCGGCCGTCGCGGTCCGCCTCGCGCGCACCCGCTGATGGACGCCGCGGCCACCGGCCTGCCGCTGCGCGACGACCTGCGCGGCGAGGTCCCGTACGGCGCCCCGCAGCTCGACGTCGAGGTCGCCCTCAACACCAACGAGAACCCGTACCCGCCGTCCGCGGCGATGGTCTCGGAGCTCGCGGCCAACATCGCCGCCGCCGCGGGCGGGCTCAACCGCTACCCCGACCGCGAGGCGACGGCGCTGCGCACCGCGCTCGCGCAGTACCTCGACGGCGACGGCGGGCCGGGGCTGAGCGCGGCGCAGGTGTGGGCGGCCAACGGCTCCAACGAGGTCCTGCAGCAGCTGCTGCAGGCCTTCGGCGGTCCGGGCCGTACCGCGCTGAGCTTCGCGCCGACCTACGCGATGTACCCCGAGTACGCGCGCAACACGGCCACCCGCTGGGTCGCGGGTCGCCGCGCCGAGGACTGGACGCTCGACCTGCCGTCGGCGCTCGCCCTGATCGCGGCCGAGCAGCCGTCGGTCGTGTTCCTCACCTCGCCGAACAACCCCACCGGCACGGCGTTGCCGCTGGCCGAGGTCGAGGCGGTGTGCGTGGCGGCGCCGGGCATCGTCGCGGTCGACGAGGCCTACGCCGAGTTCCGTCGGGCCGGCACGCCGAGCGCGTTGGCGTTGCTCCCGCGCTTCGGGCGGTTGGTCGTCACCCGCACGATGAGCAAGGCGTTCGCGCTGGCCGGCGCGCGCGTCGGCTACCTCGCCGCGTCGGCCGCGCTGGTCGACGCCGTCCGGATCGTGCGGTTGCCGTACCACCTGTCGACCGTCACGCAGGTCACGGCGCTGACAGCGTTGCACCATGCACCAGAACTGCTCGCCCGCGTCGACGACCTGCGCCGCGAACGCGACGCCCTGGTCGACTGGCTGCGCGCCGCGGGGCTGCGCGCCGCCGACTCCGACGCGAACTTCGTCCTGTTCGGCACGTTCCCCGACCGGCACGCGGTGTGGGAGGCCTTGCTCGCGCGCGGTGTGCTGATCCGGGAGACTGGTCCCGACGGCTGGCTGCGGGTGTCGGTCGGCACGCCCGAGGAGATGGCCGCGTTCCGCGCGGCCCTGACCGCAGTGCTGGAGTCACGATGAGCAGGACCGGCCGCATCGAACGCGCGACCAAGGAGACCAAGCTGCTCGTCGAGATCGACCTCGACGGCCCCGGCGGCGGGTCGATCAGCACCGGCGTCGGCTTCTTCGACCACATGCTCGGATCCTTCGGCAAGCACGGCCTGTTCGACCTCACCGTGCAGGTCGACGGCGACCTCCACATCGACGCCCACCACACCGTCGAGGACACCGCCATCGCACTGGGCCAGGCGTTCCGCGAGGCGCTCGGCGACAAGCGCGGCATCCGCCGCTATGGCGACGCGCTCAGCCCGATGGACGAGGTGCTGGTGCAGGTCGCCCTCGACCTCTCCGGCCGTCCGTACTGCGTGCACCGGGAACTCGAGGGCGCGCCGCCCACGATCGGCCCCGACTACGCCACCACGCTGACCCGGCACGTGTTCGAGTCGTTCGTGTTCCACGCGCAGATCGCGGCCCACGTCATCGTGCACAGCGGCCGCGACTGGCACCACATCACCGAGGCGCAGTACAAGGCCGTCGCCCGGGCACTGCGCACCGCGGTCGAGATCGACCCGCGCGTCACGGGTGTTCCGTCGACGAAGGGCGTGCTCTGAGTTGACCGCCCACGTGGTCGTCCTCGACTACGGCTCCGGCAACATCCGCTCGGCCCACCGTGCGCTCGAACGCGCCGGCGCCGCCGTCACCGTGACCGCCGACCGTTCCGCTGCGCTGGCCGCCGACGGCCTGGTGATCCCCGGCGTCGGTGCATACGCCGCGTGCATGGCCGGGCTCGAGGCCGTCGACGCCGGCGGGGTGGTCCGCGACCGGTTGACCAGATCGGCGCCGGTGCTGGGTATCTGCGTCGGCATGCAGGTGCTGTTCGAGTCCGGCGTGGAGCACGGCGAGGTCACCGCCGGCATGGGCCTGGTCACGGGGAGCGTCACGCCCCTGGTCGCCGAGATCGTGCCGCACATGGGCTGGAACACCGTTGCATCGGGCAACGGATCCGTCCTGTTCGCGGGGCTGCCCGCCGACACCCGCTTCTACTTCGTGCACTCCTACGCCGCGCACACCGCGGGCGCCGCGGTGGTCTCGACCACGACCTACGGCGAGACGTTCGTCAGCGCCGTCGAGAACGGCGCTCTCGCCGCGACGCAGTTCCACCCCGAGAAGTCCGGCGACGCCGGCGCCCATCTGCTGGAGAACTGGATGTCCACGCTGTGAACATGCTCGAGCTGCTGCCCGCCGTCGACGTCGCCGGCGGGCAGGCCGTCCGCCTCGTGCAGGGGGAGGCCGGCAGCGAGACCGGCTACGGCGAGCCGCTCACCGCCGCGCTGGCGTGGCAGAACGCCGGCGCCGAGTGGATCCACCTCGTCGACCTCGACGCCGCCTTCGGGCGTGGCAGCAACGCCGACCTGCTCGCGGCCGTCGTGGCCGCGCTCGACGTCAAGGTCGAGCTGTCCGGCGGCATCCGCGACGACGCATCGTTGCAGCGGGCACTGGCCACCGGCTGCACACGCGTCAACATCGGCACGGCCGCGCTCGAGCAGCCGGAGTGGGTGCGGAAGGCGATCGCCGAGCACGGCGACAGGATCGCCGTCGGCCTCGACGTGCGCGGCACGACGCTCGCGGCGCGCGGCTGGACGCGCGACGCCGGTGACCTCTGGGAGGCCGTCGAACGCCTCGACGCCGACGGCTGCACCCGCTACGTCGTCACCGACGTGCGGCGCGACGGCACCCTCACCGGCCCGAACCTCGACCTGCTCGTCGAGATGCTGTGGCACACCCGCGCCCAGGTCGTCGCCAGCGGCGGGGTGTCGTCGCTCGACGACCTGCGCGAGATCGCCGCGGTGCGCCTGTACGAACCCACCGGCGCGGCCCGCCGGGTCGAGGGCGCGATCGTCGGCAAGGCCCTCTACGCCGGTGCGTTCACGCTGACCGAGGCCCTGGCCGCGGTCGCCGCGGTCCCCGACGAACCGGCCGGTGCCACCGGGTCTGCCTCCTGATGGCCAGCACCGCCGAGTGGGTGGGCGGCGCCCGGCCGCGCACGCTGTTCATGGCCCTCGCGCCCGTCGCCGCGGGCACCGGCGTGGCGGCGGCGGCGTCGTCGGCCAAGGCCGGCCCGGCCGTGCTCGCCCTCGTGGTCGCGCTCGCGCTGCAGGTCGGGGTGAACTTCGCCAACGACTACTCCGACGGCATCCGCGGCACCGACGCCGACCGGGTCGGGCCCCAGCGGTTGGTGGGATCCGGCGCGGCCCGGCCGAAGTCGGTGCTGGCGGCCGCGCTGGTGAGCTTCGCCGTGGCGGGCGTCGCGGGCCTGGCGCTCGCCGCACTGTCGAGCTGGTGGCTGGTCGCGGTCGGCGTCGTCTCGATCGCGGCGGCGTGGGCGTACACCGGCACCTCGAAGCCGTACGGGTACCGCGCGCTCGGCGAGGTCGCCGTGTTCGTGTTCTTCGGGCTGGTCGCCGTGGTCGGCACCGCGTTCGTCCAGGTCGACCGGATCACCGCGCTCGCGGTGTCGGTCGCCGTGCCGGTGGGGTTCCTCGCGTGCGCCCTGCTGGTCGCCAACAACGTCCGCGACATCCCCGGCGACCAACTGGTCGGCAAGCGCACCCTGGCCGTGCGGCTGGGCCAGAAGAACGCCCGGACGCTCTACGCCCTGCTCGTCCTGGTCCCGTTCGCGTGGGTGGTGTTCGTCGCGCTGGCCCTGCACTCGTGGTGGCCGCTGCTCGCCCTGCTCGCGCTGCCCCTCGTCCCGGTCGCGCTCGCGCCGGTCGTCACGGCCAAGACCGGCCCGGCCCTCATCCCGACCCTCCAGCACACCGGCCAGCTGACCCTCGCCTACTCCGTCCTGCTCGGCCTCGGCGTGGGCCTCACCGCGGTCTGAGGACCCCCGGTCAGACGCGCCGGCCGGTGAAGGCGAGCAGGCGGGTCTGTTCGTCGGCGTCGTCGGGCACGTCGAGCGCGGCGGCCATGACGCCGGGACGTCGCAGCGTGTTCTCGCTGTCGTGCAACTGCCGCGACGCGGCCGCGACGGCGGCGGGGTCGAGCGTCTCGTCGGCGCCGATCGCGCGGGCGAGATCCCAGGAGTGCACGGTGACCTCGGCGACGGTGAACGCGTACGCCGCCTCGGTGAAGCTCATCGCGCCGAAGGGTGTCTGCCAGGTGCGAGCGGCGCTGTCGGGGTCCGCGAGGCGCTCCTCCCACCAGGTCACGCGTTCGGCCCAGGCGGCGGGCAGCCCGTCGGGATCGCCGAAGCCGTCGAGCTCGTCGGGCGGGGTGCCGCCGACGGTGGCGGCCAGCATCCGGTCGCGGTCGATGACGTGCTCGACGAGGTCCGCGACCGTCCACCCCTGGTCGGGGGTGTCGGCGCCCCACTGGTCGGGCGTGACCGCCGCCACCAGCCTCCCGAAGTGGTCGACCACCCGCCGGTAGAGCTCCACATCAGCCGCCATGCCGCGGCCAACGCCGCCCTCGGGAGGTTTGTTCCACTCTGCTCGAACCGTCGGGGTCGTCGACACTCCGCGGCCCCGGTGCGGGAACGGGTCCGTCGCGCCGGGCAGCATGGTCGGCGTGCGCGCCTTCGTCTGTCCCGTCGACCACGCCCTGTTGTCCTTCGAGGACCTGTCCTGCCTGTCGTGCCACACCGAACTGGCCTACGACCGCGCACTGCGGCGCATGCAGCCCGCGGCCGCAGGTTTCGTGTGCACCAATCGCGAGCGCATCGGCTGCAACTGGGCGTCCGACGGCGGGCTGTGCGGGGGCTGCGCGACCACCCGGGTGCGGCCGCACGACGACGACCTCGCGGGCGTCGCGGCCTGGACGCTCACGGAGACCGCCAAGCGGCGGCTGTTCTACCAGCTCGACGACCTCCAACTGCCCACCGCGGACGTCGTCTTCGAACTGCTCTCCAGCGCCCAGGAGCAGGTGACCACCGGCCACGCCGACGGCGTGGTGACCATCGACATGGCCGAGGGCAACGACGTCCACCGGGAGTCGGTCCGGGTCGGGCTCGGTGAGGCGTACCGCACGATGCTCGGCCACTTGCGGCACGAGATCGGCCACTACTACTGGCAGGTCCTGGTCGACGGCACCGACTGGCTGGCGCCGTTCCGTCGGCTGTTCGGCGAAGACCGCGCCGACTACGCCGAGGCGCTCGAGGTCCACTACGCCAAGCCCGACGACGGCTCCTGGCGCGGGCAGTTCCTGTCGCGCTACGCGGCCTCGCACCCGTGGGAGGACTGGGCCGAGTGCTTCGCCCACCTGCTGCTCATCACCGACACCCTGCAGACCGCCGCGGGGTGGCAGGTCAACGTCGGCGGCCCGGTGACGCAGCCCTACGTGCGCGACCTGTCGTCGCTGTCGTCGTACCCGATCGACCGGCCGCTCGACTTCGACGCCACGATCAGCACCTGGCTGCCGCTGTCGTACTCGCTCAACGCGCTGAACCGCAGCCTCGGGCAGGAGGACGCCTACCCGTTCGTGCTGTCGGCGCCTGTGCTGTCGAAGGTGCGCTTCGTCGCGCAGGTCGTGGCATCGCGGACGGCGGACTGAGTGGAGCCCGACGCGAACGGCGTCCGGTCCCGGGCGTTGCCCGGCGGGTTCGTCGTGTCCGACGACCCCACGCTGGTCGATCTCGACGCGGTCTGGCAGTTCCTCAAGTCCGAGGCCTACTGGGGCCGCGACCGCACCGTCGAGGACCTGGAGGCGCAGATCGCCAACTCCTGGCGGGTGGTCGGCGTCTACACCGACGACGCCGCCGCCGACCAGGTGGGCTTCTGCCGCGCGTGGTCGGACACGGTGCGCAACGCCTACCTCGCCGACGTGTACGTGCTCGGCTCGCACCGTGGGCGCGGGTTGGGTTCGGCCCTGGTGCGGCACATGGTCGACGACGGCCCCGGCGCGGACTTCCGGTGGCTGTTGCACACCGCCGACGCGCACGACCTCTACGCCCGCTTCGGGTTCGACCGTCCCGATCGGACCTTCCTCGAGCGGCCCGCCCGGTGATCGACGAGCGCCGCGGGTCGGGTGGACCGTGGGAGCAGGCGTGGGGGTACAGCCGCGTCGTCCGCCGCGGGGCGCTGGTGATGACGGCCGGCTGCACGGCGACGGTCGACGGCGCCGTGGTGCACCCCGGCGACGCCGGTGCCCAGGCGACCGTTGCACTCCGCATCGCTCTCGACGCCCTGGCCGAGGTCGGGTGCTCGGCGGCCGACGTCGTCCACACCCGTCTCTACGTCACCGACCGCGCGGACTGCGACGCGGTCGGCCGCGCCCACGCCGCCACCATGGCCGGATCGATGCCTGCTGCAACGATGGTCGTGGTGGCCGGGCTCGCCCACCCCGACATGCTCGTGGAGGTCGAACTGACTGCGACACTCGACGCATGAGCGCCGGAACCCTCGCCGTGCGGGTGATCCCGTGCCTCGACGTCGCCGCCGGCCGCGTGGTCAAGGGCGTCAACTTCGCCGGCCTGCGCGACGCCGGCGACCCGGTCGAAGTGGCCCGCCGCTACGACGAACAGGGCGCCGACGAACTCACCTTCCTCGACGTCACCGCGTCGTCGGCGGGTCGGGCCACGACCTACGACGTGGTCCGCCGCACGGCCGAGCAGGTCTTCATGCCCCTCACGGTCGGCGGCGGGGTGCGCAGCGTCGCGGACGTGGACGCGCTGCTGCGCTCCGGTGCCGACAAGATCGGCGTCAACTCCGCCGCGATCGCCCGCCCCGAGCTGATCGCGGAGATCGCCGACCGCTTCGGCCGGCAGGTGCTCGTGCTCTCCGTCGACGCCCGCCGGGTGCGTGCCGGCGACCCGCCCACGACGTCGGGGTTCGAGGTCACCACCCACGGCGGTCGTCAGGGAACCGGTATCGACGCGATCGAGTGGGCCGCCCGCGCCGCGGGTCTCGGCGCCGGCGAGATCCTGCTCAACTCGATGGACGCCGACGGCACACGCGACGGCTTCGACCTGCCGCTGCTCACGCTCGTCCGCGCCGCCGTCGACGTCCCGGTGATCGCCAGCGGGGGAGCGGGGAAGCTCGCCGACTTCACCCCGGCCGTCCTGGCCGGCGCCGACGCCGTCCTCGCCGCGAGCGTCTTCCACTTCGGCGAGTTCACCATCGGCGAGGTCAAGGCCGCCCTGGCCGCCGACGGCGTCACCGTGCGCCTCTGATCCGACCCGAGCCGGTCACGGCCCGGCCGGGTGGACGCGCCGGTGGTCGTCGACCCGGTGGCCCTCGGCCTCCAGCAGCGGCACCTGGACGGCGGCGTGCGAGCCGTACACCCGGCCGTCGGACGGCACGACCCGCCACCACGGCAGCCCGGGCGCGCACCGCAGCACGTTGGCGACCGCCTGCGCCGCGCGCGGCCGCCCGAGTTCGAGGGCGATCTCCGCGTAGGTGACGACCTCACCCGGCGCGAGTGCGCCGACGGTCTCGACCACCTCGCGCTGGAACGGCGTCGGGACGTGGTCCGCGGGCCACGGCCGCGCGTGCGGCGGCAGCGGCTCGGCCTCGGGCACGCCGACACGCTAGTGGCGCACGGGTGCGGGGATGGCGCAGGGCGAGCATCGCAGCGAGCGCCAGCGAGCGAGGAGCGGAGCTTGGAGCGGCGCCGTGCTGTTGGGCGCTGCGGGGGACGGTCGCGAGCATCGCAGCGAGCGCCAGCGAGCGAGGAGCGGAGCTTGGAGCGGCGCCGTGCTGTTGGGCGCTGCGGGGGACGGTCGCGAGCATCGCAGCGAGCGCCAGCGAGCGAGGAGCGGAGCTTGGAGCGGCGCCGTGCTGTTGGGCGCTGCGGGGGACGGTCGCGAGCATCGCAGCGAGCGCCAGCGAGCGAGGAGCGGAGCTTGGAGCGGCGCCGTGCTGTTGGGCGCTGCGGGGGACACAGTGGCACGATGCGAGCTGTGAGCGCTGACACGGCCGAGGGCGAGTTCCGGGTCCCGGAGGACGTCGAGGCCGAGGACGCCGCCCGGGCCGACGAGGCCGCGGCCGGCGACGAGGCGGCACCGGCGGACCGCCCGCGCCGCTTCCGGCGAGCCCGCGGGAACGGTGACGCACCCGCGGTCGACCTCGCCGACGTCGACCTGGGCAAGACCCCGGGTGCGATGGTCGGGGCGGTCGCGCTCGGCGTGGTGGCGGCCCCGCTGCTCGGCGTCTACGCGGTCCTGTTCGTCACCCGGTACTTCCTCCGGCCCGGCGTGTCACCGGACATCACCTCCAGCTGGACCGGTGAGGGGATCGCCGGCGTGGTGGCGGCGGTGCTCGCCCTCGCGATGTTCGTCGTCGTCGCCCGCGCGGCCGGCGGACGCGGGCTGCCGGTGTTCGCCGGCGCCCAGGTGCTCGTGCTCGCCACCTGCGTCTGGCTGCTCACCGACAGCGCGAACGGCGGACGGATGGTGACGGTCGTCGTCGCGGCCTGCGCGCTGCTGGCGCTGGTGCTGGCCCTGCTGCCGGTCTCGCGCCGCTGGTTCGCGGCCCACGCCGCCGACCGCGCCGCCCTGGCCTGACCCGCGCCGTGCCGCCGCGCGCCGTAGCGCCCGTGGCAGCGGGCTCACAGGTGCAGCACAGTTCAATCCCACCCGAAGCCTGGCCACGGCCCGCACCGTAGGAGCACAGGATCGGCACAGCAGAGGCTCAGCCGTCCGTCGTTCCGGCTGCGGCCGGTCGCCGGACACCCGCGGGACCTCGGACAGGAGCGACGATGACCATGACGAGTGACGCACCGGTGACCACCGGCCAGACCACCCCGACCAAGCGCCGCGTGCTCGTGGTCGACGACGAGGACAACGTCACCCACCTGGTGAGCTCGGCCCTCCGGTTCGACGGCTTCGAGACCGTCACCGCCGACAACGGTCACGCCGCGCTCGCCGCGGTGGCCGAGCACGACCCCGACCTGATCGTGCTCGACATGATGCTGCCGGACATCGACGGTCTCGGCGTCCTGCACAACCTGCGGGCCGCGGGCTCGCAGGTGCCGGTCATCTTCCTCACCGCGCGTGACGCCGCCAGCGACCGCATCGTCGGCCTGCGCGCCGGCGCCGACGACTACGTGGTCAAGCCGTTCAGCATCGAGGAGCTGCTCGCCCGCGTGCACGCCGTGCTGCGTCGTGCGCAGCCCGACGAAGCGCGCGAGGGCGTGCTCACCGTCGCCGACCTCGAACTCGACGAGAACAGCCACGAGGTCACCCGCGCCGGTGTCGAGGTGCACCTCACCGCGACCGAGTTCGAGCTGCTGCGCTACCTCATGCGCAACCCGCGGCGCGTGCTCTCGAAGACCCAGATCCTCGACCGCGTCTGGAACTACGACTTCCAGGGCCAGAGCAACATCGTCGAGCTCTACATCGGGTACCTGCGCAAGAAGATCGACAACGTCGAGCCGAAGCTGATCCACACGATCCGCGGCGCGGGCTACGTCATCAAGGCACCGCGTCACTGACCCGTGCGACTGGTTCCTGCGGCGCCTCTGCGCTGCGGCTGCCACTCCTCTCACACTGCCCTGATCCCATGACCTCTGTGCCCGTGTCCGCGATGCCGCCCTCCGCGGGGCCGCCGTCAGTGGGGCCGCCCCCAGCTGGGTCGTCCTCGGCGGCGTCCACCGCCCCGGAGCGGCCGCACCGGCTGCAACGCCTGCAGCCGCTGGGCCGGCTCGGCCCGCGGTCGCTGGTCGGACGTCTGGTCAGCGGCGTGGTCGTGCTCGTGGTGGTGCTGGTCCTCGCGATCGGGACGGCCACGTTCTTCCTGCTCAAGGCGTTCCTCTACAGCCAGCTCGACAGCCAGCTCGGCTCGGTGTCGAACGCCGGCCGCGACAGCCTGTTCAAGTGCGGCGTCCTCATCGCGACCACCGGCGGCTGCACCATCAACGCCGGCATGACCGACACCGCGGCGACCGGGCCCGACACCCGGCTGCCGTCACCGCAGGCGGAGTGGATCGCCTACGTCGACGGCAACGGCGCGACCCAGCCGCTGGTCATCAAGAGCCCGTACGGCGACCTCGCGGCGATGAAGATCTCCCAGGACACCGCGAAGTCCGTCCTCGCCGCGTCGGGGCCGACCACGATCCGCACCACCGACGGCTACCAGCTGCGCGCCACCTCGGTGCCGATCGCGAACTCGGGGCTGACGGCCGTCACCGGCCTGCAGACCACCGGCATCGACCGCACGCTCGGCCGGCTGCTGACCCTGGAGATGAGCGTCGGCGCCGGTGCCGTCGCCGTCGCGCTGCTCGCGAGCTACTTCGGGGTGACGTTCGGGTTGCGGCCCCTGCGCCGCGTCACGAGCACCGCCCAGGAGGTGACGGCCGAGCTGTCGCCCACCGGCGCCGGCCTCGAGCGCCGCGTGCTCATCGACCCCAACACCGACACCGAGGTCGGGCAGCTCGCGACCTCGGTCAACACCCTGCTCGGTGCGGTCGAGACCCAGTTCGCCGCTCGGGTCCGCAGCGAGGACCGGATGCGCGAGTTCCTCGCCAACATGTCGCACGAGCTGCGCACGCCGCTCAACTCGATCCGCGGGTTCGCGGAGCTGTCCCGGATGCAGCGGCGGCAGGCGGCGATGCAGGCGGGCATCGACCCCGCCAGCGTCGCCGAGGACGACGCCCTCGACCGCATCGAGTCCGAGGGCACCCGGATGTCGAAGCTGGTCGACGACCTGCTGCTGCTCGCCCGCAGCGACCACGGCTCGACCCCCGCGCACGACCACGTCGACGTCGCCGACATGGTGGCCGACGTCGTCGAGAGCGCGCGGGTCGCGTACCCCGACCGCCCGATCGACGCCGAGGTCCCGCCCGGCCTCGCGGTGCTCGGCGACCGCGACCAACTGCTCCGCGTCGTCCGCAACCTGGTCACCAACGCGGCGGTGCACACCGCACCGGGCGGGCCGATCCTCGTGAGCGCGCACGCCGGCGGCGAGGAGGTCGTCATCGAGGTCGCCGACTCCGGGCCGGGGCTGGAACCGGACCAGGCGGCGCACGTCTTCGACCGGTTCTGGCGGGCCGACAAGGCCCGCACGCGCGCCCGCGGCGGGTCGGGGCTGGGGATGTCGATCGTCGCCACGATCGTCGAGCAGCACCAGGGCGTGGTCCGCTTCGACAGCACCCCCGAGACCGGCAGCACCGTCACCGTCGTGCTGCCCGCCGCGCTCCCGCACGGCTGAGCCGCTCGGGAGCCGCGCCGCCGCTCCGGAGCCGCGTCAGCGCCTCGCCACCGCGCGGCACAATGGGCGCCGTGAGTGCCGTCCCCGCCCCGCCCGTCACCCGGCTCGACCCCGCGATCGCGGCGCGCCTCAAGCGGGACGCCGCGGGCCTGGTGCCCGCCGTCGTGCAGCAGCACGACACCCGCGAGGTGCTGATGCTCGGCTGGATGGACGACGAGGCGCTGCACCGCACCCTCACCACCGGCCGGTGCACCTACTGGTCGCGGTCACGGCGGGAGTACTGGGTGAAGGGCGAGACCTCGGGTCACGTCCAGCGGGTGGTGTCGGTCGCGCTCGACTGCGACGGCGACACCCTGCTGGTGCAGGTCGACCAGACCGGCCCCGCGTGCCACACCGGCGCGCACACCTGTTTCGACGACGGCGCCCTCGCGGTCACCGCGCCGTGACCGCCCTCGACGTCGACCGCGACACCCAGGTGCGGCCCGACCGCGCGGGTTTCGCGGCGCTCGCCGCGGCGGGCGGCATGGTGCCGGTCACCCGCACGCTCGTGGCCGACACCGAGACGCCCATCGGCGTCTACCGCAAGCTGGCCGCGGGCCGGCCCGACACCTTCCTGCTGGAGTCGGCCGAACCCGGCCGCTCGTTCTCGCGCTGGTCGTTCGTCGGCGTGCGGGCGCGGGCCGCGTTGACCTCCGACGGCCGTGACGCCGTGTGGCGTGGCACGCCGCCGCCGGGTGTCCCGGTCGACGGCGACCCGCTGGTCGCCCTCGCCGCCGCCTGGCGCGCGGTCCGCAGTCAGCACGACGACTCGCTCCCGCCGTTCACCGGCGGGCTGGTCGGCTACCTCGGCTACGACGTCGTGCGTCGGCTGGAACCGTTGCCCGATGCAGCGGTCGACGATCTCGGCCTGCCCGAGCTCACCATGCTGCTCACCACCGACGTCGCGGCGGTCGACTCCTACGAGTGCCGCGTGGTCCTCGTCGCGAACGTGATCGTTGCACCCGGCACCGATCTCGACGCCGCGTACGCCGACGCCGTCGACCGGCTCGACCGGATGACGGCCGACCTCGCCACCCCGCTGCCGGCCGTGCCCGCCACCCTCCGGTCGGTGCCGCCGAAGGAGGCGGTGTCGCGCACGCCGCCGGGGGAGTACGAGCGCACCGTCGAGAAGGCGATCGAGGCCATCCGCGCCGGCGAGGTCTTCCAGATCCTGCCGGGCCAGCGCTTCGAGGCCGCCACCGACGCCGACCCGTTCGACGTCTACCGGGTGCTCCGCACGCTCAACCCCTCGCCCTACATGTACTTCCTGCGCCTGCCCGGGCTCGACGTCGTGGGCTCCAGCCCGGAGGCGCTGGTCACGGTCCGCGAGGGCGAGGCCACCATCCACCCGCTCGCGGGGACCCGCCGCCGCGGTGCCACCGCCGCCGAGGACGAGGC
Organism: Melastoma dodecandrum; assembly: GCA_029817715.1. Classification (NCBI taxonomy): domain Eukaryota; kingdom Viridiplantae; phylum Streptophyta; class Magnoliopsida; order Myrtales; family Melastomataceae; genus Melastoma; species Melastoma dodecandrum. The sequence goes on from JARUPY010000535.1 coordinate 2,886,257, forward strand.
GATGGTCGCGGAACTGGTGAACGACCCCAAGGAGCGGGCCGAGCACGTGATGCTGGTCGACCTCGCCCGCAACGACCTCGGCCGGGTCTGCACGCCCGGCACGGTCCGGGTCACCCAGTTCGGGGCCGTCGAGCGGTACAGCCACGTGTGGCACATCGTGTCGACCGTGAGCGGCGACGTCGCGGCGGGCAAGGACGCGTTCGACGTGTTCGTCTCGGCCTTCCCGCACGGCACGGTCACGGGTGCGCCGAAGGTGCGGGCCATGCAGTTGATCGACGAACTCGAACCGGTACGCCGTGGCGTGTACGGCGGTGCGGTGGGCTACTTCGACGCTGCCGGCGACATGGACCTCGCCATCGCCATCCGCACCGCGGTCCTGCGCGACGGCACCGCCTACGTCCAGGCCAGCGCCGGGATCGTCGCCGACAGCGTCCCCGCCCTCGAGGCGCAGGAGACCCGCAACAAGGCGCGCGCGGTGCTGCAGGCCATCGCCACCGCGGAGACGATGCGGCCCGTCGACACGTCGTCGTGAGGCGCGTCGCCACGGCGGTGGCCCTCGACGTCGTCGGCAGTGCGGCCGTCCTGATCCTGCTGTCACTGCGGTGGCAGCAGGTGCGGATCGCGCGGCAGGCACCGTTCGCCGACGTCCTGGTCGGCCTGTCGGGACGCACCCTGGCCCCGGCCGCCTTCGGCCTGGCGCTCGTGACCCTCGCGGGCGCGGTGGCAGCCCTCGCCACCCGCGGGGTCGCCCGGCGGGTCGTCGGGATCGTCGTGGCGGCCGCGGGCGTCGGCACGGCCGTGGCCGCCCTGGTCGCGCTCGGCCCGCCGTCCGACCTCCGGGCGCGCTCGCTGGCGGCCGAGGCGCTCGCGAGCCGCTCCTCGGCCGGCACCGTCGTCCCGGTCACCGACGGCACGGTGCACGTCGCCGCCCAGGTGGTCTGGCCCGCGTTGACGGCCGTCGCCGCGGTGCTGACCGTCGTCGCGGGCGTCCTGTGGCTGCTGCCCGTGCGGGCGGGCACGTCAGCGCCCGCCGCCGGGGGCCTGGGTCCCCGCTACGAGGCGCCGGTCGCCGCCGAGCGGCCGCGCGACGCGACGCTGTGGTCGGCCCTGGACCACGGCGAGGACCCCACGGCGGATCCGGCTGACCCGACACCCACCGGGCACGAACGCATCCCTGACGCGTCTCCACCCCGCTCCGGACCGCCACCCTCGACGCCGATGTGAACGAAGCCCGTTCGGCGCGCGCGAGCGCTAGATTCGGCGCCATGAGCGGTTCGCAGACCACGACGACCTCCACCGCCTCCACCACCGGCGCCCAACGCGGCATGGTGCTCATCGTCGAGGACGAGAAGTCCATCGCCGACGTCGTCACCATGTACCTGGTGCGCGCGGGCTACGGCGTGCAGCACGAGACCGACGGCGAGGCCGGGTTCGCGGCCATCAAGCGCCTGCGCCCCGCGGCGGTCATCCTCGACATCGCCCTGCCCAGCATGGACGGCGTCGAGATCTGCCGGCGCCTGCGAGCCGACGACGACTGGACCCCGGTGCTGTTCATGACGGCCCGCGACGAAGAGGTCGACCGCATCGTCGGCCTCGAGCTCGGCGCCGACGACTACGTGACCAAGCCCTTCTCCCCGCGCGAGCTGGTCGCCCGGGTCGCGTCGGTGCTGCGGCGCACGCAGGGGGTCCCCGGCAGCTCCGTGCTCGAGGTCGGCCAGGTCCGCATCGACCTCGACGGCCACCGGGTGTACGCCTCGGGCCGCGAGGTCGCGCTGACCGCCACCGAGTTCGACCTGCTGTCGTACCTGATGAAGAAGCCGGGCCGCGTCCACACCCGCGAGCAGCTGCTGTCGGAGGTGTGGGGGTACGCGCCGACCGCGGGCACCCGCACCGTCGACGTGCACGTCGCACAGCTGCGCAGCAAGCTCGGCGACGCCAGCCCGGTACGCACCGTGCGCGGCGTCGGCTACGCCGCCGAGGACCGCGGCGACGAGCGCGCCCCCGACGACGGCGACGTCACCGTCGGCGCCACCACCTGACCCCCCGCGTGAGCACCGTGCCGTCGCCGCCACGGGTGCGACGGCCACGCACCCTCGCCGCGCGGATGACCCTGCTCGGGATCGCGGTGTCGGTGGTGAGCCTGCTGGTCGCGGGCACGCTCGCCGTCGGGTTGATCCGGCGGCAGAGCGACACCGCCGCCGACCGCGCCCTCGCCGCCCTCGCCGACGCCGCCCAGTCCACCGCGAACGGCGCCGCGACCCCCGAGACCGGCCAGCAGAACGCCCTCTCGGCGCTGCAGGCGCTGCACATCTCGTTCGCGAGCATCGACGTCGTCGGCCGGGTGCGCAACGGCGGTCAGCAACTGGCCCGCGACGCCGTCGACGACGCCGAGGTCACCGCGCTGTTGCAGGGGACGGCGCTCTCCGACCGCCGGATCGTCGACGGCGAGGACGTGTTCGTCGAGGCGCGTCCCACGCACGACGGCGCGCTGGTGCTGGTCCAACGACGCTCCGACGCCCTGCGCCCCATCGACGACGCCATCAACCTGCTCATCGTCGCGCTGGTCATCGCGCTCGCGTTCGGCATCGCGCTGTCGCTGCTCTACGCCCTGCGGCTCGCCCGGCCGCTGCAGCGCACCGCGCGGGGGGCGCTCCGGCTCGCCGAGGGCCATCGCGACGTCGACGTCCGGCCGGAGGGCCCGCGCGAGGTCGCCGAGGTGGGCGCCGCCATCAACGTGCTCACCCGCTCGCTCGCCAGTTCCGAGGCCCGGCAGCGGGAGTTCCTGCTCTCGGTCTCGCACGACCTCCGCACCCCGCTCACCGCGATCACCGGCTACGCCGAGTCGCTCGCCGACGGCGTCGTCGAGGGCGAGGCGGTGCCGACCGTCGGGCAGGTGATGCTCGACGAGTCGCACCGGCTGGCCCGGTTGGTCACCGACCTGCTCGACCTCGCCCGCCTCGACGCCCACACGTTCCGGATCGACCTCACCGACGTCGACCTCGACCGCCTGGTCCGGCGGGCCGCGGTGGTCTGGTCCGACCGCTGCCACGCGGTCGGCGTCGCGTTCTCCGAGGAGCACTGGCCGCGCGGGGCGTCGTACCTCGCGCACACCGACCCCGGCCGGGTCCGGCAGGTCATCGACGGCCTCTGCGAGAACGCGCTGCGGATGACGCCCGCGGGCCGGCCGATGGTGCTCGCCATCGCCCCGGCCACGGTCGACGGTGTGGCCGGCGTCGAGATCGCGGTGCGCGACGGCGGCCCGGGGCTCACCGACGACGACCTCGCCGTCGCCTTCGACCGCGGCGCGCTCTACGAGCGGTACCGCGGCGCCCGGCCGGTCGGCACCGGGCTGGGCCTCGCGATCGTGCAGGGCCTGGTCACCCGGTTGGGCGGACAGGTCCGGGCCGGGCGCGCGCCGGAAGGTGGCGCGTCGTTCACCGTGTGGTTGCCGGCCGCCACCCGGCAGACCCCCGCGGCGGTCACGCCGGTCGCGTCGGTCACCGCACCCGACCGGGTGTGAGCCTCGCGGGGTGTCGCGACCCCCGTCCGGACGCGACCGGGCAGACGGTTACAGTCGGGGCGTCAGGGCCGTTCCGCTGCCGCCGTGACCGTCCATCGCCTGGACTACCCCGTGGGAGGCGACACCAGTCGTGCACGACGTGCTCGCCGACATCATCGCCGGTGTCCGTGTCGACCTCGCCGCGCGTGAAGCCGCTGTCCCGCTCCACGTGATGCGCGACCGCGCCGCTGCCGCCCCGCCGGCACGTGACGCCCTCACCGCGTTCCGCGCACCGGGCGTCTCGGTCATCGCCGAGGTCAAGCGGCGCAGCCCGTCGGCCGGGTCGCTCGCCGACATCGCCGATCCCGCTGCGCTGGCGAGCCTGTACGAGGACGGCGGCGCCGCCGCGATCAGCGTTCTCACCGAGCGGGCGCACTTCGGCGGCTCGCTCGCCGATTTCGACTCCGTGCGCCGCGCGGTCGACCTTCCCTTATTGCGCAAGGACTTCATCGTCAGCAGCTACCAGGTGCACGAGGCCCGTGCCCACGGCGCCGACCTGGTGCTGCTCATCGTCGCCGCGCTCGAGCAGAACGCGCTGGTGGGCCTGCGTGAACGGATCGAGTCGCTCGGCATGACCGCGCTCGTGGAGGCGCACGACGAGGAGGAGGTCGACCGCGCGCTCGCCGCCGGTGCCACCCTCATCGGCATCAACAACCGCAACCTCCGCACGTTGCACGTCGACCGCGGCACCTTCGCGCGGATCGTGCCGGGGCTGCCCGGCGACGTCGTGGTCGTCGCCGAGTCCGGTGTGCGCGGCCCGCTCGACCTCATCGAGTGCGCGTCGGCCGGCGCCGACGCCGTGCTCGTCGGCTCCGGGCTCGTCACCGCGGCCGACCCCCGTGCGGCGGTGGCTGACCTGGTCACCGCGGGTTCGCACCCCGCGACCCCGCGCTCGCAACGCCGTTGACCTGACCGGTCATGATGGGTGACGTCATGACAGTCACCGTGCCCGATGCCCGCGGCCACTTCGGCGCCTACGGCGGCCGCTGGGTGCCGGAGCCGCTCGTCGCCGCGCTCGACGAGCTCACCGCCGCCTTCCACGCCACCCAGGCCGACCCGGAGTTCCGCGCCGAACTCGCGCGGTTGCAGCGCGACTACACCGGGCGGCCGTCGCCGCTCACCACGGCCGCGCGCTTCGCGGAGCACGCCGGCGGCGCGCGGGTGCTGCTCAAGCGGGAGGACCTCAACCACACCGGCTCGCACAAGATCAACAATGTGCTGGGCCAGGCGCTGCTCACCGTCCGGATGGGCAAGACCCGGTTGATCGCCGAGACCGGCGCCGGTCAGCACGGTGTGGCCACGGCAACTGCGGCAGCGCTGTTCGGCATGGAGTGCGTCGTCTATATGGGCGCGGTGGACACGGAGCGTCAGGCGCTCAATGTCGCGCGGATGCGTCTGCTCGGCGCCGAGGTCGTGCCGGTCGCGACCGGCAGCCGAACGCTGAAGGACGCGATCAACGAGGCGTTCCGCGACTGGGTCGCCAACGTCGACTCCACGCACTACCTGTTCGGCACCGTCGCCGGGCCGCACCCGTTCCCGATGATGGTGCGCGACTTCCACCGCGTCATCGGCCAGGAGGCCCGCGCGCAGGTGCTCGAGCGCACCGGGCGGCTGCCCGACGCAGTCGCTGCCTGCGTCGGCGGCGGCTCCAACGCCATCGGCATCTTCACCGCGTTCGTGCCCGACCCCGCGGTCCGGCTCGTCGGGCTCGAAGCCGGCGGCGACGGCGTCGACACCGGCCGGCACGCGGCCACCATCGGCGGCGGGTCACCCGGAGTGTTGCACGGTGCACGGTCGTACCTGCTGCAGGACGAGGACGGCCAGACCATCGAATCGCACTCGATCTCCGCCGGCCTGGACTATCCAGGGGTCGGGCCCGAGCACTCGTACCTGCACGACATCGGTCGAGCCGAGTACCGCCCGATCACCGATGCCCAGGCGATGGACGCGTTCAAACTGCTGAGCCGCACGGAGGGCATCATCCCCGCCATCGAGTCGGCCCACGCACTGTCCGGCGCCATGACGCTCGGCCGCGAACTCGGCCCCGACGCCGTCCTGCTCGTGAACCTCTCCGGTCGCGGCGACAAGGACGTCGACACCGCCGCCCGCTGGTTCGACCTGATGCCGTCGTGAGCGCCGTCTCGACCCGCTCGGTGGCGGACGTCCTCGACGCCGCGAAGGCCGACGACCGTGCTGCCTTGATCGGCTACCTGCCGATCGGCTACCCCGACGTCGCCACCTCGGTCGCGGCGATGGTGGCGATGGTCGAGGGCGGCTGCGACATCATCGAGATCGGCGTCCCGTACAGCGATCCGGTGATGGACGGCCCCACCATCCAGCAGGCCGCCGAGGTGGCGGTCCGCAACGGCACCACGCTCAGCGACGCGCTGACCGTCGTGCGGGCGGTGGCCGAGGCCGGCGGTGCGGCGCTGGTGATGTCGTACTGGAACCCCATCGATCGTTACGGTGTGCAACGGTTCGCGGCCGACCTCGCCGCGGCCGGCGGGAGCGGGATCATCACGCCCGACCTCATCCCCGACGAAGCCGCCGACTGGCTCGCCGCCTCCGACGAGTTCGGGCTCGACCGGGTCTTCCTCGTCGCGCCGTCGTCGACCGACGCCCGTGTCGCCTCGACCGCGGCCGCCTCGCGCGGGTTCGTCTACGCCGCGTCGGCGATGGGTGTCACCGGCACGCGCGCCGCGATCGGCGACGCCGCCGGCCGACTCGTCGGCCGGGTCCGCGACCTCGCCCCCGACACCCGCGTGTGCGTCGGCATCGGCGTCTCGAACGGCGACCAGGCGGCCGAGGTCGCCGCCTACGCCGACGGCGTGATCGTCGGCTCGGCGTTCGTGCGCCGCCTCCTCGACGACCCCGGCCCGGGCGGTGTCGCCGCCGTGCGCGAGTTCGCCGCCGAGTTGGCCGCGGGCGTGCGCCGCCGCTGAGGCCGGTCAGCCACCGATCTGGCTCGGTGGCGGCGCGGTGATCGTCACGGGCTTGTCGTAGTTCGACATCGTGACGGTGATCGTGCTGCTCTGGCCGGAGAACACGATCTTCTCGACCATCCGCAACGGCCGGCCCTGCGCGTCGACCACGATGGTGGTCGGGATCGTCGCGGTTCCCGCCCCTGCCGGCAGCGACGAGGCGTTGGGCAGCTTCGACAGGTCGAGATCGAAGGAGTAGCCCTGCCCGGGCACGCCGTTCACCGAGGTGGCGCCGGTGGCGCCGAAGTGGGTCGCGATGCCCAGCAGACGCGCGTACTGCGCGAGTGAGGCCCGCTGGCCGATGCTGTCGAAGACGTGCGCCATGTCCTGAGCCACCGGGTTGCTGCTCGTCGCAGTGACCGTGAGCCAGGGCCGGTTCGGATCGGCCTGGCTCGACGCCGGCGGCTTCACGTACGCGCGACCGTCGACGTACACCATCGCGATGCTCTCGCCCCCGGTGTGGATCGACAGCGACATGGCGTCGGGCGCACCGCCGGCCTTCGTCCGCATGTCGGCGGAGAAGCTGTGCCCGGAAGCGAGACTGTCGGTCTGCACCTCCATGTGCACCGTGGTGCCGTGCGCCGTGCCCGCGATGAGTTGCGCGACCAGCTCGGAGATGGTGCGCGCCGGCCCCGCAGCGGTGCCGCCGGCGGGCGAGGCACCCGACGTCGCGGCGGGGCTCCCTGCGGCAGCGCGGGTGCCGGAACCGGCGGTGGGCTCGGCGCAGCCGGCGAGGATGAGGGCGAGGACAGCGGCGGCACCGGTCGCCCACCGGCGCCGGGTCGGGATGCTGGAGGTCACCGCGAGATCTTCACCGGTCCGCGCGCTCCCGGCCACTGGATCACGTCACGAATCCGTTGCGGAACGATGTGGGAACTCAGGGCACGATCAGCAACTTGCCGGCGGTCCGGCGGCCCTCCAGGTCCTCGAAGGCCCGCGCGACGTCGGCGAGCGGGTAGCGGCCACCGATCGCGAGGTCGAGCGAGCCGTCGGCGACAGCGCCGAGCACCTCGCCCGAGCGCAGGAGCAGCTCGTCACGGGTGGCGATGTGGTGGGCGAGGGTCGGGCGGGTGACGAACAGCGAACCGGCCGGGTTGAGCCGTTGCAGGTCGAACGGGGGCACCGGGCCACTGCTCGCGCCGAACAGGGCGATGGTGCCGCGGCGGGCCATCGACGCGAGCGTGGCCTCGAAGGTCGCCGCGCCCACACCGTCGTACGCGACGTCGATCCCGTGCCCGCCGCTCGCGGCGCGGATCCGGCCGGCGAGTTCGGCGGGATCCGGCGCGGCGTCGTAGAGCAACACGTGGTCGGCGCCGCGGGCCCGGGCGATCTCGGCCTTCTCCGGCGTCGAGACGGTCGCGACCACGGTGGCGCCCCGACGCTTGAGCGTCTGGACCAGCAACTGGCCGACCCCGCCCGCGGCCGCGTGCACGAGCGCGACGTCACCCGCGGCGACGGGGTACGTCGACGTCGTGAGGTAGTGGGCCGTCATCCCCTGCAGCATCGCGGCGGCGGCGAGTGAGGCGTCGAGACCTTCGGGGACCGGCACCGCCATCGCGGCGTCGACCAGCGTGTGCTCGGCGAAGCTGCCGCGGCTGCCCTCGGACCACGCCACGGTGTCACCCACCGCCACGCCCGTGACGTCGGGACCGACCGCCGTCACCACCCCCGCGCCCTCCGTCCCCGCCACGTACGGCAGCGGCTGGGGGTAGCGCCCCTCCCGGAAGTACACGTCGATGAAGTTGACCCCTGCCGCGGCCATCTCGACCGCCAGCTCACCCGTCCCCGGCGCGCCCGGCTCGACCTCCGCGAGCTCGAAGACCTCGGGCCCCCCGGCCCGCTTCACCTGCACGGCACGACTCACGGACGGAACGCTAGTGCGGCGCGTGCCGCCGGAGTGGTGGCACATCCGGCCCCAGTACCGTGACGGCTCGTGTCCCCGTCCGCGTCACTGGCGTACCTGCCCAGCCCGACGCGCAGCGCGGTGTTCCTCGGGCCGCTCCCGCTGCGCTTCTACGCGCTGTGCATCATCGCCGGGATCGTCGTGGCCGTCTGGCTCGGCATGCGGCGGTGGGCGGCGCGGGGCGGCAAGCCCGAGGAGGTGCTCGACGTCGCCGGCTGGGCGGTCGTGCTCGGAATCCTCGGCGGCCGCCTCTACCACGTGCTGTCGGACCCGGAGTTGTACTTCCTCGGCCGCCCCGGCACCAGCCCGGTCGACGCCCTGAAGATCTGGGACGGCGGCCTGGGCATCTGGGGCGCCATCGCGCTCGGCACCCTGGGCGCGTGGATCGGCTGCCGCCGGCACGGGTTGCGGCTGCCCTCGTTCGCCGACGCCGTGGTGCCGGGCGTCCTGTTCGCGCAGGGGATCGGCCGGATCGGGAACTGGTTCAACACCGAGCTGTACGGCGGTCCGACCACGCTGCCGTGGGGTCTCGAGATCCACACGATGGACCTCGCGACCGGCCGCGCGGGGCAGGTCGTCGGCTACTTCCAGCCGACGTTCCTCTACGAGCTGCTCTGGGACGTCGCCATCGGGTTCGCGCTGATCTGGGCCGACCGCCGCTTCCGGCTCGGCAACGGCCAGGTCATGGCCCTGTACGTCATGGGCTACACCGCCGGACGGGTGTGGATCGAGGCGCTGCGCACCGACCACGCCAACCACATCCTGGGCGTGCGGCTCAACGTGTGGACGTCGATCCTGGTGTTCCTGCTCGGCCTCGCGTGGTTCCTCACCCACCGCGGGCCGCGGGAGGCCTCGATCTACCGCGACGGCCGCCTCCCGGAGCCGGCCGTCGCCGGAACCGCCGGGAACGCGCTCGACACGGTGGAGGACACTGACACCACACCGCACGAGCCGGTCGATCCCGGCGCCGAGGCGAGCGTCACGAAGGCCGAGGGGGGCCGGGAAACCACCCGGTAACCTGCTGGTCAGTTCCCAGGGCCGCCGACGTCCCGCTCCGTGTCATCCGAAGCCATCAGTTGCCGGGGGTCACCGCGTGCAGTTCTCCGCCCAGCCCGGACCCTCCGGTCTCTACGACCCGGCCGCCGAGCAGGACTCCTGTGGCGTCGCGTTCCTCGCCGACCTCCACGGCCGCCGCACCCACCTCACCGTCCGCCGGGCGCTCACCGCCCTGCACAACCTCGACCACCGCGGCGCGGCCGGCGCCGAGTCGTCGTCGGGCGACGGCGCGGGCATCACCACCAACATCCCCGACGCCCTGCTGCGTGAGGTCGTCGACTTCGACCTGCCGGTCGAGGGCGCGTACGCCGTCGGCACCGCGTTCCTGCCCACCGACGCCGACGCCCGCGCGGCGGTCAAGGCGGTCGTCGAGGCCACCGCCGCCGACGAAGGCCTGCGCGTGCTCGGCTGGCGTCCCGTGCCGGTCGACGCCGACGGCCTGGGGTCGCTCGCGCTGTCGGTGATGCCGTTCTTCGAGCAGGTGTTCCTCGCCCGTGGCGACGGCGGGGTCCGGGGCAACGACCCGATCATGGAACTCGAGCGCCGCGCCTTCTGCACCCGCAAGGTCGCCGAACGCGAGATCAGCGACCGCCGTGCGGCGGGCGACGACTCGGCGCAGCTGTACTTCCCGTCGCTGTCGGCGCGCACGCTGGTCTACAAGGGCATGCTCACCACCGCGCAGCTCGCGACCTTCTACACCGACCTGCGCGACGAGCGGTACGTCACCGCGATCGCCCTGGTACACAGCCGGTTCTCCACGAACACGTTCCCGTCGTGGCCGCTCGCGCACCCGTTCCGGATGATCGCCCACAACGGCGAGATCAACACCGTCCGCGGCAACCGCAACTGGATGCGCACCCGCGAGTCGATGCTGCACACCGACCTGCTGCTCAACGACGACGACCCGGCCACCGGGCTGTCGCGGCTGTTCCCGATCTGCACGCCGGACGCCAGCGACTCCGCCACCTTCGACGAGGTCCTCGAACTGCTGCACCTGGGCGGCCGATCGCTGCCGCACGCGGTCCTCATGATGGTGCCGGAGGCGTGGGAGCACGCCGAGGGCGTCATGGACCAGCGCCGCCGCGACTTCTACGAGTTCCACTCGTCGCTGATGGAGCCGTGGGACGGACCGGCCTCGATCACGTTCACCGACGGCACCATCATCGGGGCGGTCCTCGACCGCAACGGCCTGCGTCCGGGCCGGTGGTGGCGCACCTCCGACGACATGGTCGTGCTCGGCTCCGAGGCGGGCGTGCTCGACATCGCGCCGTCGGAGGTCGTGGCGAAGGGACGGCTGCAGCCGGGCCGGATGTTCCTCGTCGACACCGCGCGCGGGCTCATCGCGTCCGACGACGACGTCAAGGCCCACCTCGCCGCGCAGCACCCCTACGGCGAGTGGCTGCACGCCGGGCTGGTGCCGTTGGCCGACCTGCCGCCGCGCGAGCACGTGGTGTTCACGCACGAGTCGGTCACCCGGCGCCAGCAGATCTTCGGCTACACCGAGGAGGAGCTGCGGCTGCTGCTCGAGCCGATGGCCGCCACCGGCATGGAGCCGTTGGGGTCGATGGGCTCCGACACCCCGATCGCGATCCTGTCGAAGCGGCCGCGGCTGCTCTTCGACTACTTCGTCCAGCAGTTCGCGCAGGTGACGAACCCGCCGCTCGACTCGATCCGCGAGGAGCTGGTCACGTCGCTGTCGGCCACGGTCGGGCCGGAGCAGAACCTGCTGACCCCGGGGCCGGCGTCGTGCCGGCAGTTGGTGCTGCCGCGCCCGGTCGTCGACAACGACGAGCTCGCGAAGATCTGGCACGTCAACGCCGACGGCGACAAGCCCGGGTTCGCCGCGCACATCATCGACGGCCGGTACCGCGTGCACGGCGGCGCCGAGGCGCTGCGGGCCGCTCTCGACCGCGTGCGCCGCGAGGCGTCGGCGGCGGTCGACGCCGGTTCGCGCATCCTCGTCCTCTCCGACCGCGACTCCGACGCCGACCACGCCCCGATCCCGTCACTGTTGCTCACTGCAGCGGTCCACCACCACCTGGTGCGCACCGGTCAGCGCACGCAGTGCGGGCTCATCGTGGAATCCGGCGACTGCCGCGAGGTCCACCACGTCGCGCTGCTCGTCGGCTTCGGCGCCGCCGCCATCAACCCGTACATGGCGTTCGAGTCGATCGACGACCTCGTCCGCACCGGCGCGATCCCGCTGCCCGAGGGCACCACGCCCGAGGAGCACGCCACGGCGGCCATCGCGCGGTACGTGGGCGCCCTCGCCAAGGGCGTGCTCAAGGTGATGTCGAAGATGGGCATCTCCACCGTCGCGTCCTACACCGGCGCGCAGGTCTTCGAGGCGGTCGGGCTCTCGCTCGACACCGTCGACGAGTTCTTCACCGGCGTCCCCAGCAAGATCGGCGGGATCGGTCTCGAGCAACTCGCCGCCGAGTGCGCCGCGCGGCACGCCGACGCCTACCCGGCCTCGCCCACCGCCCGCGCCCACCGCCGGCTGCAGGTCGGCGGCGAGTACCAGTGGCGCCGCGAGGGCGAACTGCACCTGTTCACCCCGCAGGTCGTCTTTCTGTTGCAGCATGCAACACGGCAGCGGCGCTTCGACCTGTTCGAGGAGTACACCGCGAAGGTCGACGAGCTGTCCCGGGCGGGCGGCACGCTGCGCGGGCTGTTCGAGCTCAGAACGGGCGACCGGCCGCCGGTGCCGATCGACGAGGTCGAGCCGGCGAGCGAGATCGTCAAGCGCTTCGCCACCGGCGCGATGTCGTACGGCTCCATCTCGAAGGAGGCGCACGAGACCCTCGCCATCGCGATGAACCGCCTGGGCGGCAAGTCCAACTGCGGTGAGGGCGGCGAGGACGCCGTCCGCTTCACCCGCGACGCCAACGGCGACCTGCGGCGTTCGGCGATCAAGCAGGTGGCGTCGGGCCGCTTCGGCGTCACCAGCCACTACCTGGTCAACGCCGACGACATCCAGATCAAGATGGCCCAGGGCGCGAAGCCGGGCGAGGGCGGTCAGCTGCCGGGCTACAAGGTCTACCCGTGGATCGCGCGCACCCGGAACTCCACGCCCGGGGACGGTCTCATCTCCCCGCCGCCGCACCACGACATCTACTCGATCGAGGACCTGGCCCAGCTCATCCACGACCTGAAGAACGCGAATCCCCGCGCCCGCGTCCACGTCAAGCTCGTGGCCGAGGTCGGTGTCGGCACGGTCGCGGCCGGTGTGTCGAAGGCGAAGGCCGACGTCGTGCTCGTCTCCGGCCACGACGGCGGCACCGGCGCCTCCCCGCTCAACTCGCTCAAGCACGCGGGCACCCCCTGGGAGCTCGGGCTCGCGGAGGCGCAGCAGACGCTGATGCTGAACGGGCTGCGCGACCGCGTGACCGTGCAGGTCGACGGCCAGATGAAGACCGGCCGCGACGTCGTCATCGGCGCGCTGCTGGGCGCCGAGGAGTTCGGCTTCGCGACGGCCCCGCTGATCGTCGAGGGCTGCGTCATGATGCGCGTCTGCCACCTCGACACCTGCCCGGTGGGCGTCGCGACGCAGAACCCGGAGCTGCGCGCGCGCTTCAGCGGCAAGCCGGAGTTCGTCGTCAACTTCTTCGAGTTCGTGGCCGAGCAGGTGCGGGCGTTGCTCGCCGAACTGGGCTTCCGTTCGCTCGACGAGGCGACCGGCCGGGCCGACGCCCTCGACGTCCGGCGCGCGGTCGACCACTGGAAGGCCGACGGCCTCGACCTCACCCCGGTGCTGACGATGCCCAAACTGCCCGCCGGAACCGCGCTGCGCAAGCGGATCGACCAGGACCACGGCCTGGACAAGGCGCTCGACAACACGCTGATCCAGCTGGCGAGGGAGCGTTGCTCGATGCAACACCGGTCACGCTCGAGCTGCCGGTCCGCAACGTCAACCGCACCGTCGGCACGATGCTCGGCTCGCTGGTCACCCGCCGCTACGGCGCCGAGGGTCTCGCGCGCGACACCATCCAGATCGACTTCCACGGTTCGGCCGGTCAGAGCTTCGGCGCGTTCCTGCCGCCCGGCATCACCCTGCGGCTCGAGGGCGACGCCAACGACTACGTCGGCAAGGGCCTCTCCGGCGGCGTCGTCTCGGTCGCGCCGCACCCCACCGCACCGTTCGCCGCGGCCGAGAACGTCATCGCCGGCAACGTCATCGCGTACGGGGCGACCGCGGGGGAGTTGTACCTGTCCGGCGTCGTCGGCGAGCGGTTCTGCGTCCGCAACTCCGGCGCCACCGCCGTGGCCGAGGGCGTGGGCGACCACGCGCTGGAGTACATGACCGGCGGCACCGCGGTGATCCTCGGCCCGACCGGGCGCAACGTCGCCGCCGGCATGTCGGGTGGCCTCGCGTACCTGCTCGACCTCGACCCGAAGCGGGTCAACGGCGCGATGGTCGACGTCGTCCCGCTGACCGACCTCGGCGACCTCGGCGGCCGCGACGACCACGCCGACACGCTGCGCGCGATCGTCGAACGGCACGTGCAGACCACCGGGTCCGAACGGGCCGCGGGCCTGCTCGCCGACTGGCCGGCCGCGCTCGCGCGGTTCAGCGTCGTCGTCCCGCGCGACTACCGCCGCGTCCTCGAGGCGACCGCCGCCGCCCGTGCCGAGGGCCGCGACGTCGACGAAGCCGTCATGCAGGCGGCCAAGTCCTGAACCTCCGGTGAACGCACCGCGAGTGGCGACTTCCAGCGGTGAGTGGCGAGATGTATCCGCCCACTCACCGCGCGAAGTCGCCACTCGCGCGTCGGGGGCGTCCTGCCGGCGGCCGATTCGGTGGCGCGGCTCACGAGCCTTAGGCTTGGACGTGTGAACCGCCGCGCCAAGATCGTCTGCACGCTCGGTCCGGCCACGGACACCCCGGAGCGGGCGCGCGCGCTCGTCGAGGCGGGTATGGACGTCGCCCGGCTCAACTTCAGCCACGGTGAGCACGCCGATCACGGCCGCCGGTTCCGGGAGGTCCGCAAGGCGGCCGACGCCGCGGGCCGCAACGTCGCGATCCTCGCCGACCTCCAGGGCCCCAAGATCCGGCTCGGGCGCTTCGACGAGGGCCCGGTGGTCTGGCAGACCGGCGAACGGGTCCGCATCACCGTCGACGACGTCGGCGGCAACCACGACCGCGTCTCGACGACCTACAAGCAGCTGGCGCACGACTGCCGCCCGGGCGACCGTCTGCTCGTCGACGACGGCAACGTCGCGCTGATCGCCGTCGAGGTCGAGGACGGCACCGACGTCGTCTGCGACGTCACCGAGGGCGGCATGGTCAGCGACAACAAGGGTTTGTCGCTGCCCGGCGTCAACGTCTCGGTGCCGGCGATGTCGGACAAGGACACCGCCGACCTCGAGTTCGCGCTCGCGCTCGGCGTCGACTACGTCGCGCTGTCGTTCGTCCGCGCGCCCGAGGACGTCAAGCTCGTCCACCAGGTGATGGACGCCGCGGGCGTGCACCGGCCGGTGGTCGCGAAGATCGAGAAGCCCGCGGCGATCGACCGGCTCGAGGAGATCGTGCTGGCCTTCGACGCCATAATGGTCGCGCGCGGCGACCTCGGGGTGGAGATGCCGCTCGAGCAGGTGCCGATCATCCAGAAGCGGGCCATCCAGATGGCCCGGGAGAACGCCAAGCCCGTCATCGTGGCTACCCAGATGCTCGAGTCGATGATCGAGAATTCGCGGCCGACCCGGGCCGAGGCCTCCGACGTCGCCAACGCCGTGTTCGACGGCGCCGACGCCGTCATGCTCTCCGGCGAGACCAGCGTGGGCACCTACCCGGTGCAGGCGGTCGCGACGATGTCGCGCATCATCCGCTCGGTCGAGGAGTCCGGCACCCGCGTGGCGCCGCTGCGGCACGACCCCCGCACCTCGGGCGGCGCGATCACCAACGCCGCCGTGCAGATCGCCGACGCGATGGGGGCGGGCGCGCTCGTCGCGTTCACGCAGACCGGCGACACCGGCCGCCGCATGTCCCGCCTGCACCCGCGCCAGCGGCTCATCGTGTTCACACCCGACGAGAACGTCCAGCGTCAGATGGCGCTCCTGTGGGGCGTCGAGGGCCACGTGGTGTGGACCGTCCGCACCACCGACGAGATGGTCCGCCAGGTCGACTCCGGCCTCGTCCAGCGTGGCGTCTCGCACCCGGGCGATCTCGTCGTCATCATCGCGGGGACCCCGCCCACCACCCCGGGCGCCACCAACACCATCCGTGTCCACCACATCGGCGACGTCCTCCAGCGCGACCGGTGACCACAGCGGGGGACCACCCGGACGTCGTCGACCAGGCGTTGCTCGATGCGCTGATCACCCTGCTCGACATCGAGACCCTCGACGACGCCGCCTTCCTCGGACAGAGCCCGGAGACCTCGCTGCAGCGGGGTGTTCGGCGGTCAGGTCGCGGGCCAGGCGCTCGTGGCCGCGGGCCGGACGGTCGACCCGGCACGGCACGTCCACTCGCTGCACGCGTACTTCATCCGCCCGGGCGACCCGAGCCGGCCGATCCTGTACCTCATCGAGAACGTCCGTGACGGCCGCTCGTTCAGTGTGCGGCGGGTGGTGGCGCAGCAGCACGGCACGACGATCTTCACGCTGTCGGCGTCGTTCCAGCTCCCGCAGTCCGGCTTCGCGCACGGCTCGGTCATGCCGGACGTGCCCGGGCCGCACGAGCTCCCCTCGCTACGCGAGTTGGTGGATCGCGGTGAGGCGCCGCCCCGGTTCCTCAAGGTGCCGAACCCGATCGACCTACGGCACGTCTCGCCGTCGTGGTCCGACGACGCGCCGCGCGAGCACCACCGGCTCTGGTTGAAGGCCAAGGGGGTGCTGCCCGACGACCCGCTGCTGCACGTGTGTGTCGCGACCTTCGCCTCGGACTTCAGCCTGCTCGAGGCGTCGTTGGTCCGGCAGGGCCTGTCGTGGGACCGCGACGACGTGGTCGGCGCCTCCCTCGACCACGCCATGTGGTGCCACCGGCCGTTCCGGGCCGACGAGTGGCTGCTCTACGACACGTCGTCGCCGGCGGCGTCAGGGGCGCGCGGGCTCAACGAGGGCCGCATGTTCACCGTCGACGGCGCGCACGCGGTGACGGTGCTGCAGGAGGGGATGTTGCGCGTCCGGGGCGGGTGACGGCTGCGCGCGTCCGAGTGCTTGCACTCTGCCATCAGTCTCGCTATCGTCCGGTGAACTGGTTGCACAGTGCTACCGGTTTCCGCACCGCGGACGACCCGAACCGAGGACGCCATGGGCAATCTCGAGCCGGCGCTGGCCTTCTCCGGCCACCGCTTCGACGATGCGTTCGACCGTCTCGCGCCTGACGTCGTGTGGCGCCTGGTGGGCAACGCCGACCTGCACGGGCGTGACGCCGTGGTCGCAGCGTGCCGCGACAGCGAGCAGGAGGCGGCCGGCGTCACGACGACCTGGCTGCGGTGGGTGTCGACCGGCGAGGGCCCGGTGGTGGCGGTCGACGTGGTCGGGCGGCACGAGGGACCGGACGGGTCGTCCACCGTGGGGTCGTGCGACGTCTACGAGTTCGCGGACGACGGCGCGATCACGACCATCACCTCGTACATGGTCGAGGTCGACGACTCCGCCTGACGACCCGGGCCGGGCCGCGCGTGCCGGGAGCGGGATTCGAACCCGCACGCCTTTCGGCAGTCGCTTTTGAGGCGACCATGTCTGCCGTTCCATCACCCCGGCGCGAACCGCGCGTAACGCGCCGGTCATGGTAGCGGCGATACCCTGGACCCTCCGACACAGCACCGCCCTCTCCGGCGGCGGTGCGACGCGAGGGGGCGTTTCCAGCGTGGCCAGCCAGCACGACCCCGCTGCCAAGGGGGCAGCTCACAAGGGGGCATCCGTTTCGTCCGACCGGCGAGTACTCATCGCCGAGGACGAAGCCCTGATCCGGCTCGATCTGCGCGAGATGCTCACCGAGGAGGGGTTCGACGTCGTCGGTGAGGCCGCCGACGGCGAGGCCGCGGTCGAGCAGGCCCGCGCGCTCAAGCCCGACCTGGTCATCTGTGACGTCAAGATGCCGAAGATGGACGGCATCACCGCCGCGGGTCTCATCGCGGGCGAACGGATCGCGCCGGTCGTGATCCTCACGGCGTTCAGTCAGCGCGATCTCATCGAGCGGGCGCGCGACGCCGGTGCGATGGCCTACCTGGTGAAGCCGTTCCAGAAGCGTGACTTGCTGCCGGCGATCGAGATGGCGACCTCGCGGTTCGCCGAGATCCGGGCGCTCGAGGGTGAGGTGCAGACCCTGTCCGAGCGGCTGGAGACCCGCAAGCTCGTCGAGCGGGCCAAGGGCGTGCTGATGGTCGAGCACAAGCTCTCCGAGCCCGACGCGTTCAAGTGGATCCAGCGGGCCGCGATGGACAACCGCACGACGATGAAGGCCGTCGCCGAGGTCGTGCTGGGCGGTGAGTCCGCCGCGGGTGAGGTCGCAGTGACCGGCGCTGTCAGCGGCGCGGTCGCGTCAGGCGACGCCCCGCCCGCCGCTCCTGCGGGCGCGGTCCGGGCCCGCGGAGCTGAACGGCACCCGAACGGCCGTCGACGGGTTCGCGACGCCCGTGTGGCGGCCCGGCGGGTAAGGATTTGGTCACGGATGCGCGGCGCTTGTGCCGCGACCGCCGTGGACGGGGTCACAGGTGGGCTACTGTCCCGCCGGGCATCGCCGCAGGGGCTGCACGTCCCGCGGACACCACGTCCCACCCGCACGTCCCAGTTGGGTCCCAGACAAGGAGAAACAGTTCGTGCAAAAGCGACTTGTAGGGCAGATCATCGCCCTCGGTGCGGCCGGAGCGCTGGCGCTCAGCGCCTGCTCCAACGGCAGCTCGGGCAACAGCGGCGGTCTCGGCTCCGGCGGTGCGAGCAGCGGCAGCAACTCGGGCGCGACGTACAAGATCGGCTTCGAGGGCCCGCTCTCGGGTGACAACCAGCAGCTGGGCATCAACGAGGTCAACGCGGTCGAACTCGCGATCGACCAGGCCAACGCGTCGGGCAACCTGGGATTCAAGCTGCAGCTGGTCAAGGCCGACGACGTCGGCGACCCGGCGCAGGCGCCCACCGCGGCGGCCACGCTGATCCAGGACAACGCCGTGCTCGGCGTGGTCGGCCCGTCGTTCTCCGGCGCGACCAAGGCCGTCGCCACCAACTACGGCGACGCCAACCTCGTCCTCATCAGCCCGTCGGCCACCAACGACACGCTGACCTCGCAGGGCTTCAAGGCCTTCCACCGGGTGGTCCCGCCGGACGGCCTCGAGGGCAAGGAGCTCGCCGACTACCTGGTGAAGAAGGGCTACGCGAAGGTCGTCGTCATCGACGACAACAGCGACTACGGCAAGGGTGTCGCCGACACCGTGCAGAAGGGCCTCGAGGCCGGCGGCAAGACCGTGCAGCGGGTCAGCGTCGACGCGAAGACCACGAAGGACTACGGCCCCGCGGCGCAGACCATCGCGGGCTCCGGTGCGCAGGCGTTCTTCTACGGCGGTTACGACGCCCAGGCCGCGCTGCTGGCCAAGGCGGTCGCCGCGACCTCGTACAAGGGCGACAAGTACACCGGCAACGGCGGCAAGTCCTCGGTGTTCACCAAGGGTGCCGGCGCGGCCGGTGACGGCTGGTACTTCTCCTGCGGCTGCGCCGACGCCACCACGGCACCGGCGGCCAAGGACTTCACCGCTGCGTACAAGGCGAAGTGGAACACCGATCCGTCGACCTACTCGCCGGAGGCGTTCGACGCCACCAACGCGATGATCGAGGCCATCAAGACCGCGGCCTCGGGTGGCACACCGACCCGCCAGGCCGTCTTCGACGCGGTCGGCAAGCTCGACTACAAGGGCATCACCACCACGGTGAAGTTCCAGAGCAACGGTGAACTCGACAGCGCGTCGCAGGTCATCAACCTGTTCCAGCAGAAGGCCGGGGTCATCCAGACCCTGGGCAACATCAAGAACCAGTGAGCCGCAACGCCTCACTGATCGCGCACTGACGACGAGGGCGGGGCCGCCCCACACGGCTGGGGTGGCCCCGTCCTCGCGTGCTGTCCGCGACCGACGCGGGTGAACGACGGGTGAAAACCCGTCGCCGCGAAGGGGTTCCGGGCTGCCGTCGCCCTGTGCAACGCTGACGCGCTGCGTCTGGCGGGTGTTCCACCCGGAAGGCCCCTCACGCTGACCGTGCCACTCTAGAAGGGCGATACGTGTCCGACTTCTTGTCGTATCTGGTCCTGGGCATCACGCGCGGCTCGGCCTACGCGCTCGTGGCGCTGGGCTACACGCTGGTCTACGGCGTGCTGCAACTGATCAACTTCGCGCACAGCGAGGTGTTCATGTCCGGCGCGTTCGGCAGCTACCTGCTCGTCCACTTCATGGTGGGCGACGGCGTCGCCCACCGCGACGTGGGCGGTGCCACTGGTCATCCTCGCCGCCCTCGCAGCGGGCGCCCTCACCGGAGCGCTGGTGGCGTGGACGCTCGAGCGGGTCGCGTACCGACCACTGCGAAGACGTGGTGCACCCAAACTGGCGTTCCTCATCAGTGCGATCGGGGCGTCGTTCCTGCTGTCACAACTGTTCGGCAAGCTGTTCAACCGCCAGGGCAACAACACGATCCCGTCGTTCTTCAACACCAACGCGACGGTGATCCCGCTCGGCGGCGGCGCGCGGATCAACCTCATCCAGATCATCGTCATCGGCTCGGCCGTCGTCATGATGATCTTCCTCGACCGCCTGGTCTCGGGCACGAAGCTCGGCCGCAGCATCCGGGCCACCGCCGAGGACGCCCCCACCGCGGCGCTCATGGGCATCGACATCGACAAGACCATCTCGCGCACGTTCATGATCGGCGGCGCGCTCGCCGGCGCGGCCGGGTTCCTGTTCGCGACGGCGTTCGGTTCGTTCTCCTACAACATGGGCTTCACGCCCGGCATCAAGGCGTTCGCGGCCGCCGTGCTCGGCGGCATCGGCAACATCCGCGGCGCCATGATCGGTGGTCTGCTGCTCGGTCTGCTCGAGAGCCTCATCCCCACCATGCCGTGGGTGAGCCAGGCGTGGATCGGCATCAACTGGACCGACGTGGTCGCGTTCGTCGTCCTCGTCCTGATCCTGGTCTTCCGGCCCACCGGCATCCTCGGCGAGCGGCTGGGGCGTGCGGCATGAGGCGCGTCTCGTTGCCCGTGTGGCTCTCGCGGGCGTTGGCCTGCCTGGCCGGCTCGGTGGTGCTGGCGATGATGGTCGGCGCGCAGTCGGGGTCCCAGGACGACTACGGGCTCGGGTTCCGCGAGCACGTGCTCGCTCCGCGCGTCATCCCGTTCCTCGTGATCGGCGTGCTCGCCTACCTCGCGATCACCTACTGGCCGGTGATCTCGCCCTATGTGAGCCGGCCGGGTGTGCGTCCGCTCGCCCTGGCGACGGTCATCATGGTCGCGTCGTTCTTCCTCATGCGCTGGAACGACACCGTCGGCGACGGCAAGTTCCGCACGGTCGCCGACGCCGCCACCTCGACGCCCACGCTCGCCCCGATCGCCAAGGCCTACTTCGGCTACCTGTGGTGGATCAGCCTGCTGCTGCTCATCGTCGTCATCGGCGTGGGCATCGTGGCCGGCCTGCGGGTGCTCGGCTGGGTCGCGGCAGCGCTCGCGGTCGTGTCGCTGGTGATCGCGTACCTCGCGCACGCCGCGGTGAACGACTTCGTGCGCGGCATCGACCACTCGTTCGGCCTCGACACCGGGATCATCGGCTACCTGGTGTTCGCGCTCGCGGGCGGCATCCTCGCGCTGTCGCGCCGCGAAGCCGCCGACAGTCGTCACTTCGTCGAGCGGATGTTCGCGTACCGGCCGGGTCTGCCGCTCCTCGTGCTCGGCCTGGTGATGGGCGTCATCGCGTTCTTCGCCGCGACCTGGTTCAGCCCGGCGAACACCAACGCGACCCTCACCGACACCCGCCACGCCTTCTTCAACACCTCGCTCGCGCCGCTCGCCGTGCAGTACCTCGCGTGGCTCGGGTACGTGCTGTTCGGTCTGACGTTCGTGCTGGGCGCCGCCGCGGTGCTGCTGCGTCAGAAGGTGATCGGGTGGATCGCGGGCGGCGTCGCCGTCGTGGGCGTCGTCCTCACGGTGTTCACGCTGCACGCGATCAGCTCGCTCGCGGCCGACGCCAAGGCGCCGGGTTCCAACGGCACGTGGTCGAACCTCGGGGCCGGCGGCTGGGGCGCGTGCATCGCGTTGTTCGTGCTCGGCGCCGCGGGAGTGGTGGCCGCGATGACCGGTGCGGCGGGCGAGCACGAGGTCCGCAGCTCGGATGCCGCGCCGGTGACCGACCGCCTGCACACCGCGGCGCGGTCGACCACGATGCGCAGCCTCGCGATGGTCGGCATCGCGTTCGCGCTCTTCTACCCGCCGACCGCCACCGCGTTCTGGCAGAAGGCGCTGGTCACCGACATCGGTGTGTACGTGCTGCTCGCGGTCGGGCTCAACGTCGTCATCGGCTGGGCCGGTCTGCTCGACCTCGGGTTCATCGCGTTCTACGCGATCGGCTCGTACACCACGGCGTACCTCACCGGGTCGCTGCCGGTGCAGCCGCCGTCGTGGCTGCACCTGTCGCCGCTGTGGGCGATCCCGTTCGCGGTCGTCATCTGTCTGCTCGCCGGAGTGTTGCTCGGTGCACCCACGCTGCGGCTGCGCGGCGACTACCTCGCCATCGTCACGCTCGGCTTCGGCGAGATCATCCGCATCGTCGCGGTGAACAACCCGGGCAACTTCACCAACGGTCCGCGCGGTGTCGCCAAGCCGGTGCCGCACCCGGTGATCGACCTCGGCTTCGTCCGGATCGAGTGGGGCAGCAGTGCCCTGCAGTACTGGTACCTGCTGCTGGTGCTGCTGATCATCGTCGTGGTGTTGTTCTACCGGCTCGAGGGTTCGCGGCTGGGCCGCGCGTGGGCGGCGATCCGCGAGGACGAGATCGCGGCGCAGGCCACCGGTGTCGACACCACGCGGGTCAAGCTGCTGGCGTTCGCGATCGGGGCTTCGACCTCCGGGCTCGCCGGCGTGTTCTTCGCCAGCCAGATCGGCTACTTCAACCCCGACAACTTCGTGCTCAACAACTCGATCCTGGTCGTCGCCTACGTGGTGTTCGGTGGCATGGGCTCGCTGCCGGGCGCGATGGCGGGCGCGGCCTTCCTCACCTGGTTGCCGAACTTCCTGCGCGACCAGGTGCCGGCCGAGGACCGCACGATGTGGATCGGCGCCGTGCTCATCATCATGATGATCTTCCGGCCGCAGGGGCTGATCCCGGCCCGTCGCCGCAAGGCCGAGCTCGTGGGCCTCGCCGGGCACGACGACGCGGTCAGACCGCGACAACAGGCGGTGCCGTCGGGTGAAGGTCTCGGCGGCGCGCCGGCAGGAGGTGCGGCACGGTGACCACCACCAGCGACCACCCGTCGACTCCGGCGGGCCCGCCCCCGGGTGCGTTCGACCTGGTCTTCGACGTCCGCAACGTGACGCTCCGCTTCGGCGGCGTCACCAGCCTCAACGACGTCACCCTGCAGATGCGGCGTGGGGAGATCCTCGCCGTCATCGGGCCGAACGGCGCGGGCAAGACCTCGCTGTTCAACTCCCTGACCGGGGTCTACACCCCGCAGGAGGGCTCGATCAGCCTCGTCGCGCACCCCGGCGACGCCCCGGTCAGCGTCATCGGCATGAAGACGCACCTGATCAACCGGCTGGGCGTGGCGCGCACCTTCCAGAACATCCGGCTGTTCCCGGCGCTGACCGCGCTGGAGAACGTCAAGGTCGCCTTCGAGACCCGGATGAAGGCGGGCCCGGTGTCGTCGATGCTCGGCATGCCGTGGCAGCGGCGCGAGGAGCGGGAGTCGACGGCGCGGGCGTACGCGCTGCTCGACCGCGTCGGGTTGTCGCTGCGCGCGAACGAACTCGCGGGTTCGCTCGCGTACGGCGAGCAGCGACGGTTGGAGATCGCGCGGGCCCTCGGGACCAACCCGGGCGCCATCCTGCTCGACGAGCCGGCGGCCGGCACCAACCCGGCGGAGAAGCGGGATCTGGCCGCGCTCATCAAGCAGGTCAACGACGACGGCGTCGGTGTGCTGCTCATCGAGCACGACATGAAGCTGGTCATGTCGGTGGCCGACCGGATCGTCGTGCTCAACTTCGGCCAGAAGATCGCCGAGGGCACGCCCGACCAGATCCAGCGCGACCCCGCCGTCGTCGCGGCCTACCTCGGGACCTCGGCGGAGGAGGCGGAGTCCGAACTGGCCTCGCACACCCAACCCGAACTGCACCGCATCGAGACCGAGGGAGTGGTCCTCGGCGTCGATGACGACACCCCCGACGCGCCCGGGAGGCACGAGGCATGACCGACCTGTCGAAGGACGGTGCGGCGTCGGCCGCTCCCGGACGCGTTCTCGGCGACGTCCTGCTCGACGTCCGCGACATCGTCGTGAAGTACGGCGCGATCGCGGCGATCAAGGGCATCTCGTTCGACGTCCGAGAGGGCGAGATCGTCGCGCTGCTCGGCGCGAACGGCGCCGGCAAGACCACCACGCAGAAGACGGTCTCGGGCATGCTGCGACCGGCGGAGGGCACCATCACCTTCGGCGGCGCCCGCATCGACGGCATCCCGCCGCACGAGCTGATCTCGCTCGGTGTCTGCCACGTGCCCGAAGGCCGGCACGTGTTTCCCACGCATGACGGTCGAGGAGAACCTCGAGATGGGAGCGTTCCGCTTCCGGAAGCCGGACGCCGCGCTCATGGAGCGGGTGCTGGAGATGTTCCCGCGGCTGCGCGAGCGGTTCGGTCAGCAGGCCGGCACGCTGTCCGGCGGCGAGCAGCAGATGCTCGCCATCGGGCGCGCGCTCATGGGCCGGCCGCGGGTGCTGCTGCTCGACGAGCCCTCGATGGGGCTCGCGCCGCTGATCATCGCCCAGATCTTCCAGATCGTCCGGCAGATCAACAGCGAGGGCGTCACGGTGCTGCTCGTCGAGCAGAACGCGGCCCAGGCGCTCGCCCTGGCCGACCGCGGTTACGTGCTCGAGACCGGCGAGCTGGTGCTGTCCGGCACCGGTTCGGACCTGCTCGCCGACGACCGCATCCGCGCCGCCTACCTCGGTGAGGAAATCGCGTCCTGAACCGGTGATGTCGCGCCGGACGACCTGTTCGGTGGCACTGTCTGTCGACGACCGCGATTTCCGCATCCGCAGAGTCTTCCGCCGCGTGGTCGACGCGCGTTAATGTCGGGACGTCACCGGGTCCGGACACTGGCCCCCGTGAGCAGCGCGCGTTCGGAACTGTGAGCGGACCAGGAGGCCAACCGTGGCGGTCGGTGCCCCTGTCGCGCGCCGTGCAAACGTGTGCGTGCGGCCGGCGGTCGCCGCCGACGCCCTCGCCGTCGCCGAGCTGCTGCTCCCGTTCGAACCCTCGATCCCCACGGCGTTCCCGGTCGGCCGGGCCGGCCGCGGCGCGCGGGCCGAGCACAAGCTGTCGGTCGAGAGCGCGGCCGAGCACCTGCGGGGCCGGTTCGCCGATCCCGAGTACCACGTGCTCGTCGCCACCGACACCACCCACGGCGACCGTGCCGACCAGGCCGACGAGTCGGTGGTGGGCGTGGTCGTCGCCCGGTTCGACGACGCCGGGCTGATCGTGCCCACACCGGTCCTCGCGGTGGGCCGGCTCGCGGTGGCACCACGGTTGCGCCGGCGCGGCATCGGCCGCGCGCTGCTGACCGCCTGCATCGAGTTGTCCGAGAGCGCGGGCGTGCAGTATCTGCAGAGCGTGTCCCACCCGTCGGCGCGCGACGACGCCAACCGGTACCTCGCCCGCGTCGGCTTCGCCGCCATCGCCACCCGCCGGATGGCGCCGGTGCCGACCGTGCGCCGCGCGCTCGGCCTGCCCTCACTGGGGCTGGTCGTGGCCGGCGCCGACGGCCGACCCGCACGTCGCCTCGCCCGCCGGGTGGTCCCCGCGCAGTCGGTCGTCCGCGACGTCGCCCACCCCGGCGCCCTGAGCACCCTCCAGCCACGCCCGCCAGCCCCGCCAGCCCCCGCGTCCCATCTCGTTGAGTGGTGCGCAAACGTCTGAGTGGCGCGCCGAATCGGGACAAATCCTGCGCCACTGAACGCGTTGTGCACCACTCAACCGCTGGGGGGAGCAGCAGCACTCAGCGGCATGGGGGCGGTGTCGGACCGACGTCCTAGGGGTGAGTGTCGTGGCGACGGAGACCGGGACCAAGCCCGCGAAGAAGGCCGGGCGGAAGGCGCCGGGCAAGGGCCCGTTGCGGCCGAGTTCGGCGGCGAAGGCCGCGGCGAAGGATCCCGGCCGCGGGCTGCCGCGCCTGCTCCTGCTCGACGGCCACAGCCTGGCCTACCGCGCGTACTTCGCCCTGCGCGAGGTCGAGATGTCCACCACCGACGGCCAACCCACCAACGCCGTCTACGGCTTCACCGCGATGCTCATCAACCTGCTGCGCGACGAGAAGCCCACGCACGTCGCGGTCGCGTTCGACGTCTCCCGCGCGACCTTCCGGGTCGAGGCGTACGCGGAGTACAAGGCCGGCCGCAGCAAGACCCCCGACGACTTCAGCGGCCAGATGTCGCTCATCCGCGAGGTCCTCGCCGCGTTGCGCATCCCGATCCTCACCGCCGACGGCTACGAGGCCGACGACGTCATCGCCACCGTCACCACCCTCGCGCAGGCGCAGGAACCGTCGTTGCCGGTCCTCATCGCCACCGGCGACCGCGACGCCCTGCAGCTGGTCAACGACGAGGTCACCGTGCTCTACCCCAAGCGCGGGGTCAGCGATCTCACCCGGTTCACTCCGGAGGAGGTCGCGGCGAAGTACGAACTGACGCCGGCGCAGTACCCGGACTTCGCGGCGCTGCGCGGCGACCCGAGTGACAACCTGCCCGGCATCCCGGGCGTGGGGGAGAAGACCGCCAGCAAGTGGGTGCGCGAGTTCGGTGACCTCGACACGCTCGTCGCCAAGGTCGACACCGTCCCGGGCAAGGCGGGCGACGCGCTGCGCGAACACCTGGGCTCGGTGATCCGCAACCGGCAGCTCACCGAACTCGTCCGCGACGTCCCGCTCGAGGTCGAGATCGGCGGACTGGAACGCGAGGGCTGGGACCGCGACGCCGTCCACCAGACCTTCGACACGCTGCAGTTCCGCGTGCTGCGCGAGCGCCTGTTCGACGAGGTCGACGCCGCCGAGCTCGAGGCCGAGGAGGGCTTCGACGTCGAGGTCGCGATCGTCGGTCCCGGCGAACTGGCCGACTGGCTCGACGCGAACACCCACGACGGCAGCCGCATCGGCCTGTCGGTCGCGGGCACGTGGGGCCGCGGTGCCGGCACCATGACCGGCCTCGCGTTCGCGGCCGCGGGCGACACCGCGGCCTTCGTCGACGTCGAGACCATGACCGACGACGACGACCGCGCGTTCGCCACCTGGCTCGCCGACTCCTCGGTGCCCAAGGCCATGCACGACGTCAAGGGCCCGGTGCTCGCGCTCTGGGACCACGGCTACGCCACCCCCGCGGGCATCACCAGCGACACCCAACTCGCCGCGTACCTGGCCCTGCCGGGGCAGCGCTCGTTCGACCTGTCCGACCTCGCGTTGCGGTACCTGCACCGCGAACTGCGCAGTTCCGCCGTCGATCCCGACGCCGACCCCGACCAGGGTGTGCTGAGCTTCGAGGGCGATCCCGACGAACCCGACCCGACCTCGGCGTTGCAGGGTCGCGCCGAGGTCGAGACCGTGCGGGCCTCGGCGATCCGCGACCTCGCCGACGCCCTCGACACCGACCTCGAGGCCCGCGGCGCCACAACGCTGCTGCGCGAGATGGAACTCCCGCTGACGATCGTGCTGGCCGAGGTCGAGCACACCGGCATCGCCGTCGACCGCGACCACCTCGAGGCGATGCAGACCGAGTTCGCCGATGCGGTCAAGGAGGTCGAGGGGCAGGCCCACGCCAACGTCGGCCGGGCGTTCAACCTCGGTTCGCCCAAGCAGTTGCAGCAGATCCTGTTCGACGAGCTCGGCCTGCCCAAGACCAAGCGCACCAAGACCGGCTACACCACCGACGCCGACGCCCTGCAGGGACTGTTCGAGCAGACGGGCGACGAACTGCTCGGGCTGCTGCTGCGCCACCGCGACGTGTCCCGGCTCAAGACCGTGGTCGACTCCCTGCTGCCGATGGTCGACGACCACGGCCGCATCCACACCACGTTCAACCAGACCATCGCGGCCACCGGCCGACTCAGTTCCGTCGACCCCAACCTGCAGAACATCCCGGTGCGCACGGCCGAGGGCCGTCGCATTCGCGAGGCGTTCGTGGTCGGTGGCGGCTTCGAGTCGCTCATGACGGTCGACTACAGCCAGATCGAGATGCGGATCATGGCGCACCTGTCGAAGGACGACGGGCTCATCGAGGCGTTCAACACCGGCGAGGACCTGCACACCTTCGTCGCGTCGCGGGCGTTCGACCTGCCGCCGGACCAGATCGACGCCGAACTGCGCCGGCGCGTGAAGGCGATGTCGTACGGCCTCGCGTACGGCCTGTCGGCGTTCGGGCTGGCCCAGCAGCTCGGCATCAGCTCCGACGAGGCCAAGGCCCAGATGGAGACCTACTTCAACCGGTTCGGCGGGGTGCGCGACTACCTGCGCACCGTCGTGGAGATCGCCCGGGTCGACGGCTACACCGAGACGATCATGGGGCGTCGCCGCTACCTTCCCGACCTCAACTCCGACAACCGGCAGCGGCGTGAGATGGCCGAGCGGATGGCCCTCAACGCACCGATCCAGGGCAGCGCCGCCGACATCATCAAGGTCGCGATGATCAACGTGCAGCAGGCGTTGCAGACCCAGGAGCTCAGCTCCCGCCTGCTGCTGCAGGTGCACGACGAACTGGTGCTCGAGATCGCGCCGGGGGAGCGCGACGCGGTCGAGGAACTCGTCCGCGCCCAGATGGGCGGGGCGTACTCCCTGGGCAGCGTGCCCCTCGAGGTCTCCGTCGGCGTCGGCCGGACCTGGGACGCCGCCGCCCACTGAAGCTGAGCCCTCTGCGGGTGCCGCCCGTCAGGGATCGCGGCGCCCGGCGAGCTCTGCCGACTGGTCGAGGTCGACCGGCGGGCCGGGGCGCCGCGGCCAGCGGGCGAGCACGACCACCGTGACGGCCAGGGTGGTCCACGAGCAGGCCGCCACGGTCGCGATCATCGTGGTGAGGCTGCTGTGCCCGAAGGTCGCCACCGCGGCGACCTCGGCCACGGCGAGGGTCCACAGCAGGATGGCCGGCCGCCGGTCGTGGACGGCGAGCCCCGCGTAGATGCACAACTGCAGTCCGGCCAGCGCCGCGCCCTGGGCGGCGAACAGCCACAACTGCGGGGTGACGGGGTCGTACCCCTCGCCGAGCACGAACGGGATGAGGTCGCGGGCGAACCACCCGATGCCCACGGCGACGGCCGCGACCACCCCCAGCGTGAGGGCCGCCTGCCGCAACGCGCGCGGCCGGGCGGCGGGGTCGGAGAACTTCGGGTACCCGGCGAGGGCGATGAACGCGGGCGCCCAGAACGCCCCGCGGGTCAGGACGTTGCCCGCGGCGTACAGCCCCGACGTGGTCGCGTCGAGGTAGCGGCGGGCGAGGACGAGGTCGAGCGTCGTCAGCAGCAGCAGCACCCCGAGCAGGGCGCCGATGTCGCGCAGGAACGCCGCCACCAGTGGGCGGGTGAACGTCGGCCGGCCGAACCGTGGGCGGGTGGCGAACGGGGTCGCCACGACCACCGCGGCGGTGGCGAACAGCGCGGTGAGCGCGAAGGCCAGCGGGATCGAGCCGCCGGTGAGGGCGGCGACCAACCCGGCGAGGAACTTCGCGGCCTGGATCGCGGCGAGCATCGTGCCGAGGCGCACCAGCCGTCCCTCGCCCTGCACCAGCCCCTGCAGGCCGTACGCGAAGGTCGTCGGCACCATCGACAGCGCGAGCCAGAGCAGGGCCGACCAGCTGTCCACCGCGAGCAGCGGCCGCAGGAGGGGCACGGCGAGCGCGACCACCACCCCGACCACCACCGACACGATCGCGGTGTCGGTGAGCATCCGGGCGGGGTCCGGGCGTTTCACCGCTCGCGACCCGCCGGGCCACCACCGCCTGCCACGCCGTGCCGGCCACGCTGGTCGTGACGATGACGCCCACCAGCGCCGCCAGCTCGCCGAACCGGCTCACCGGCAGCACCCGGGACATCACGACCGTGAAGCCGTACCCGAGCACGTTGGTGAGCAGCGACAGCGCCGCGAGGGCCGTCTGCGCCCGCGCGCCACGCATGGGGGTCACTCTAGGTCGGTGCGCGCCTCCCGCAGCGCCTGCGCCCCGAGGGCGAGCCACTCCCGCGCGGCGTCGGCGTACACACCCGCGTCGGCGCCGGTCGCGGCGAACGCGGCGAGCGCCTGCTGCCAGGCCCACGCCCGCCCGAGGTGGGCCGCGAGCACGGCGAGGCGGGCGGTGCGTTCGAGGTCCTCGCCCGGCGCGAGATCGGCGAAGCCCGCGAGGTAGTCGGCCCGCGCCCGCACGATGAGCGGGTGGTCCGCCGCGACGTCGCCGAGCAGGCTCGCGAGCACCCGCTGGCTGACGAGCAGCACGGCGAACGGGTGGGTCACGACGCTGTCGCCCCAGTCGATCACCGTCACCCGGCCGTCGGCGTCGACCAGCACGTTGGAGTCGTGCAGGTCGTTGTGCTCGATCGTGGCAGGCACCGCCGACCGTCCGAGTTCGGCGACCGTTGCCGCCAGCAACGGTCGGGCGGCGAGGGTGTCGGGCGCGACCTCGTCACCGAGATCGGCGACGAGGTCGTCGAACCGGCCCAGGATGCGGCCCGGGCGCAGGTCGGGCGTGCCGGCCGCGAGCAGGTCGCCGACCAGCGGTGCCGACGCCCGTTGCAGCCGTCCGACCTCGACCAGCGCAGCGGCGAACCGCTGCGGGAGTTCGGCGTCGTCGTAGGCGTCGGTGAACGGCGTGCCGGCGTCGGCGAGCAGGACGACGCCCCGGTCGGTGTCGGTGGCGAGCACCGCGGGTGTCAGCGCGGGTTCGACGCCCGCGAGCAGCCGCAGCACCGCGAGTTCGAACCGCATCGCCGGCGCGGGGTGCTTGAGCCACACCGGGCCGGATTCGGTCGGGATCCGCAGGACGCGCCCCCAGGGCTGGTCGGCTTCGACCACGGGTGCGCCGGTGCGCGCCCGGCCCGCAGCGGCGAGGCCCGCGTCGGCCCAGGCGAGGAGCGCGTCGTCGGTCATCGGGCCTCCTTCACGCAGACGTAGACCGCGGTGCCCGGGATCGTTGCACCGCGCAACGGCGACCACGCCCCCCACGTCGACGTGTTCCCGGCCGGCCACTCCGGCTCGACCAGGTCGACGAGCCGCAGCCCGGCGGCCGTGATCTCGCGGACCCGGTCGCCGAGCGTGCGGTGGTGCTCGGCGTACACCGGCACCCCGGCGGCGTCGACCTCGACGTACGGGCGCCGGTCGAAGTAGCTCGCGCCGCCGCCGCCCGCGACCAGGCCGTCGCGGCCGGGGGAGTCGGGGAACGCCCACCGCACCGGGTGGGTCGTCGAGAACACGCACCGCCCGCCCGGGCGCAGCACCCGCGCCATCTCGGCGACGACCGCGGCGCTGTCGGCCACGAACGGCACGGCGCCGTAGGACGAGAACACGACGTCGAACGCTCCAGACGCGAACGGCAGGACCGCGGCGTCGGCCTGGACCAGCGGCACCGCGACGCCCGTGGCCCTCGACAGCCGCACGCCCTCGGCGAGCATCCCGGCCGACAGGTCGGAGGCGACGGCCGCGACCCCGTGCGAGCGCAGCCAGCGCGAGCACATGGCGGCACCCGCGCCGACCTCCAGCACCCGCCCGCCGCGCAGGGTCTCGAGCGGGCCGAGCAGGTGGACGTCGTCCTCCCGCAGCCCCTCCGGACCCCAGACGAACCCGGCGGCGCCGAGGAACGGTTCGTGCTCGCGGTGGTAGTCCGCGGCCTCGGCGTCCCACCAGCCGCGGTTGGCCCGGACGGTGGTGTCCTGCGGGGTGTGGTCACGGGTGACGGCCGCGGCCTCGCGCCGCGCGGGCGGGGGGTGAACGGGGCCACTCGACACGGTGACATCCTCTCCCGACCGGGGTCCGGCCCCGCGACCCACGTTGACCCGCCCCGACGCAGGTCCGTACCCTTGACGATTGCGGTGACGGATCTGCGTACCTCACAGGAGCAGGTCACGCTCACTTCGCTCCTCACGCGAAGCGAAACTGGTCCCCACCTGCACCGGGACTACCCATCGGACACCTACCACTCCATGACCTCCACACTGGCCCCAAACCCGAGCACCACCCCGCAGGTCGCGATCAACGACATCGGCACGGCCGAGGACTTCCTCGCCGCGATCGATTCCACGATCAAGTACTTCAACGACGGTGACATCGTCGACGGCACCATCGTCAAGGTTGACCGTGACGAGGTCCTGCTCGACATCGGCTACAAGACCGAGGGCGTCATCCCCTCGCGTGAGCTTTCCATCAAGCACGATGTCGACCCCAACGAGGTCGTCGAGGTCGGCGACGATGTCGAGGCCCTCGTTCTCCAGAAGGAGGACAAGGAAGGCCGCCTGATCCTGTCCAAGAAGCGGGCCCAGTACGAGCGCGCCTGGGGCACGATCGAGCGGATCAAGGACGAGGACGGCGTCGTCACCGGCACCGTCATCGAGGTCGTCAAGGGCGGCCTCATCCTGGACATCGGGCTGCGCGGCTTCCTGCCGGCGTCGCTGGTGGAGATGCGCCGGGTCCGCGACCTGCAGCCCTACGTCGGCCGCAGATCGAGGCCAAGATCATCGAGCTCGACAAGAACCGCAACAACGTCGTGCTGTCCCGCCGGGCGTGGCTGGAGCAGACGCAGTCGGAGGTCCGCAGCGACTTCCTCAACAAGCTCGCCAAGGGCCAGGTTCGTACCGGTGTCGTCTCGAGCATCGTGAACTTCGGTGCCTTCGTCGACCTCGGCGGCGTCGACGGCCTGGTGCACGTCTCCGAGCTGTCCTGGAAGCACATCGACCACCCGTCCGAGGTCGTCGAGGTTGGCCAGGAGGTCACCGTCGAGATCCTCGAGGTCGATCTTGACCGTGAGCGCGTGTCGCTGTCGCTGAAGGCCACCCAGGAGGACCCCTGGCAGGTCTTCGCCCGCACCCACGCGATCGGTCAGGTCGCGCCGGGCAAGGTCACGAAGCTCGTGCCGTTCGGTGCATTCGTCCGCGTGCAGGACGGCATCGAGGGCCTCGTGCACATCTCCGAGCTGGCCGAGCGCCACGTCGAGATCCCGGAGCAGGTCGTCAACGTGGGCGATGAGCTGCTCGTCAAGGTCATCGACATCGACCTGGAGCGTCGCCGCATCTCGCTGTCGCTCAAGCAGGCGAACGAGGGCACGATCACCGAGGAGAGCTTCGACCCGGCGCTCTACGGCATGCTCACCGAGTACGACGAGCAGGGGAACTACAAGTACCCCGAGGGCTTCGACCCGGAGACCAACGAGTGGCGCGAGGGCTTCGACGAGGCCCGCGAGGCCTGGGAGAAGCGCTACGCCAAGGCGCGCGAGCTGTTCGAGGCGCACCGCAAGCAGGCCACCGAGGCGCAGACGGCCGATGCCGCCGCCGCGTCCGAGGCGGGCGAGGCCACCTCGTACTCCTCGGGTGGCGCCCCGGCCGAGGCCGACGACGGCGCGGGTTCGCTCGCGTCCGACGAGGCCCTGGCCGCGCTGCGCGAGAAGCTGGCCGGTCGCTGAGCACCAGCACGTCCGACACCAGCGCGTCGCGACACCCACGAGGGTGTCGCGGCGCGCTGGTCTCGTTCCGGGGGCCGAGCGCTCTACCGTGGGCGGCGTGCGAGTCCGTCACGCGCTGCTCCTGCCGCCCGCGGCCGTCGCCGTCGCCCTGACGGCCGGCTGCACGGCCTCGTCGTCCGGCTCGGGCGCGACCCCGAGTTCGAGCGCCTCGACGTCCACGAGCCCGACCGCGAGCACGTCCGCGACGGCCTCGCCGTCGCCGTCGGTGACGGGCTTCACCAGCACCTGCGGGACCGCGCTCTCGCTCACCGACGTCAGCGCCGCCGCCGGGCAGCCGATCATCGGCACCACCGCGTTCGTCGTGGGCCAGCCCGACCCGTCGATCGGCCGGCTGGCGTACCTGAACTGCCGCTACGGCCTGCCGGCGGCCGCGACGCCGAGTGCCCGTACGCAGGCCACACCGACCGCCACCGCCTCCGCCGCCACCCCGGGCGTCGAGATCGGCGTCTCGCTCTACGACACCGCGGCGCGAGCGGCGGCCCGGGTCGCCAGCACTGTCGACGCCTACCGCTCGAGCGGGTCACGCGCGGAACCGGTCACCGTCGGCGGCGCCGCCGGCACGATCCTGAGCGGCAGCGGCCCGTCCACCCTCGTCGTCGCGCAGGGCGCGCGCACCGTCGCCGTGAGCGTCGCGCCGAAGATCGTCACCGGTACCCCGCAACTGATCGCCATCGCGCAACTCGCGCTCACCAAGGTGACCTGACGTGACGTCCACGGTGCGGGTCGCCGTCACCGGCGGCATCGGCTCGGGGAAGTCGACGGTGTCGGGCCTGCTGGCCGAGCACGGTGCCGTCGTGGTCGACGCCGACGCCATCGCCCGCGAGGTCGTCGCGCCCGGCACACCCGGCCTCGCCGCGGTGGTCGAGGAGTTCGGGTCGCACCTGCTCACCGGCGACGGCGCGCTCGACCGCGCCGCGCTCGGCGCGATCGTGTTCGCCGACGCCGACGCCCGGGTCCGGCTCGAGCAGATCACCCACCCGCTCGTCCGTGAACTGTCCGAGCAGCGCCTCGCCGCGGTCCCGGCCGGTGCGGTCGCGGTCTACGACGTCCCGCTGCTCGCCGAGGGTCGCAGCCGGGCCGGCTTCGACGTCGTCGTGGTCGTCCGGGCCGATCCCGAGGTGCGGGTGCAGCGGCTGGTCGGGCGCGGGCTCATGGCGGCCGACGCCCGCGCACGGATCGCCGTGCAGGCCTCCGACGCCGAGCGGGAGGCGCTCGCCGACGTCGTCGTCGACAACAGCGGCGACCTCGCGGCGCTCACCGCCCGGGTCGACGCGGTGTGGGCCGACCTGGCCCTGCGGGCGGCCGGCTGAGGCGGGTCCGGCCCGACCCCGGTGGCAGCACCGCGCGACCCGATCAGGTACGGTCTACGACGCACGTTTCGCGGAACGCCCCGGCCGGGATGCCAGCTGGGAACGCCGCGCTGACGGGCATGCGGATGTGGCGCAGTTGGTAGAGCATCACCTTGCCAAGGTGAGGGTCGCGAGTTCGAATCTCGTCATCCGCTCGGCGGGTCGAGCTGCGGCGGCGTGGCCGAGTGGCTTAGGCAAGGGCCTGCAAAGCCCTGTACGCGGGTTCGATTCCCGCCGCCGCCTCGTAGGAGAGCACCACCAGCACGGCTGCCCGCGGTCACCCGCGGCGCACAGGGCGGTTAGCTCAGTGGTAGAGCATTACCTTGACACGGAAGAGGTCACTGGTTCGATCCCAGTATCGCCCACCAGGACCAGCGAGGCCCCGGCTCCGGCCGGGGCCTTCGTCGTCCCCGGGTGCCCTTCGGCTGACCCCGTCGCCGACCTGTCCGATCCGGCGGGTCCCGTTCGTGGAGTGGGTGACGACCCGGCACCCGGTCCGGGCGACGACGCGAGGAGACCCGACATGACCACAGCCCGCACGCTCCGGTTCGGGGTCGTCGCCCCGGTGCTCAGCGACATGGCGAGCTGGCGCGACCAGGCCCGCAAGATCGGCGACAGCGGCTTCTCCACCCTGCTCGTGCCCGACGTGCCCGGGTGGCAGCCGTCGCCAGGGGCGACCCTCGCGGTGGCCGCGAGCGTCACCGACCTGCGGGTGGGGACGTGGGTGTACGCGTCGCCGGCGCGGTCGGCGTGGCAGCTGGCCTGGGAGGCGCACTCGCTCACCACGCTGACCGAGGGCCGCTTCGAGTGCGGTCTCGGCGCCGGGCGCCCGGGGATCGAGGCCGACCTCGCGACGTGGGGGATGCCGCCCGCCACTCCGGCCCAACGGTGGGACCTGGTCCGGGACTCGCTGACGATCCTGCGGGAGATGGACGGACCGGACCGCCACACGCCGGTCGCGCTGGCGGGCCGCGGGCCGCGGTCGTGGGCGATCGCGTCCGAGTTCGCCGACACCGTCACCTTCCCGGCGATGCCGGGCGACACCCGCGACGCGTTCGTCCGGCAGGCCACCGAGTTCCGGCGTGGGCGCGACCTCGAACTCGCCGCCCACGTCCCCGTGGTGGGCGACGCCGTGTCCCCGTTCATGTCGCCGCCCGACACCGACACGGCCGCGTTGCACGCGTCGAACTCGGTGCTCGCGCTGCCCGCCGACCCCGCCGCCGCCCGCGACGAGATCCTGCGCCGCCGCGAGGAGATCGGCTTCACCTACTTCGTGATCGGCGCGAACGCGGTCGACGTGCTCGCTCCGGTCGTCGCGGAGTTGGCCGGCCGCTGAGTAGCCTCCGGGCCGTGCGCGCATTCCGGGAGGCGGTCGAACGCCGTGACCACGCGGCCATCCAGGCCCTGCTCGCCGACGACGTCGTCTTCACCAGCCCGGTGGCTTTCAAGCCCTACGCCGGCAAGGCGATCACCGCGGCGATCCTGCGCGGCGTGCTGCGGGTGTTCGAGAACTTCCGCTACGTGCGCGAGATCGCCGGCGCCGACGGCCGCGACCACGCACTGGTGTTCACGGCAACGGTCGGCGGCAAGCGGTTGCAGGGGTGCGACTTCCTGCACCTCGACGACGACGGCCGCATCGACGACTTCCAGGTCATGGTCCGGCCGCTGTCCGCCGCTCAGGCCCTCGCCGCCGCCATGGCCGAGCAGTTCCCGCGGATCACGGCCGAGGCCGCCGCGGCGTCCGGCCCACCCGCCTGACCGGACCGCTGCCTGGTGCAACGGACCGCCGCGCCGGTCGGTGCCGCCGGGCGAGTCCGCGAAAATCTGCGTCGGGTGTCTTGTCTGTTCGGATCACGCACGGCTAGTGTCCGGCGGGCAGGGACGAATGTCAGATCCGTCCCATTCCTCCCCGGTGGGTGCCCATGCGATCCAACCGTCTCGTCAGTGCTGTCGCGATCACGCTGGCCACCGTCGGGTTGAGCGTCCCGTTCGCCGCGACCGGCGCCGCCGCACCCCTCACACCGAATGGTCTGCCGGCCGCGGCCGCGGCGCAGATCGACGCTCTCACCGCGGCCAAGAACGCCAGAACACCCGCACAGCGCAAGGTTTCCTCACAGTTGCTCACTGCAGCGATCCAGCAGGCGGGCGGTCGGGTGGCGGCTGGTGTCGGCCCGCTCACGAGCACCGCGACCGTCGCGAAGGACGGCAGGGTGCGGGTGACGATCGCGGCCACGCCCACCGGCAACGTCGACATGATCGCCAAGGCGGCCGTCGCCGCCGGTGGCACCGTGCACGGGATCGGGAAGACCGGCGTCGACGCCGACGTGCCGATCACGAAGGTGACCGACCTCGCGGGCTCCGCCGACGTCCGGCGGATCGACCCGGCCGACCGCGCCACGCTCGCGGGCGTCCCGTCGGCACGCACCGTCGCGCCGACCCCGACCGTGCAGCAGCGGGTGGCGGCGGCCGTGGCCGCCGCGTCCACCTCGGCACCCGCGCCGACCTCCACGTCCGCGCCCAAGGTCGGATCCGTCGCCGACGAAGGCGATGTCGCGCTCGCCGCGGACGTCGCCCGCGCCCGGTTCAAGGTCCGCGGCGCCGGCATCACGGTCGGCGTGCTGTCCGACGGCGTCGACTCGCTCGCGGCCTCGATCGCCAGTCGCGACCTCCCGGCGGGCACGCGCGTGCTGCCCGGCCAGGCGGGCTCCGGCGACGAGGGCACCGCGATGCTCGAGATCGTCCACGACGTCGCGCCGACCGCGAACCTGCTGTTCGCCACCGCGTTCACCAGCGCCACGAGCTTCGCCGACAACATCCGCGCGCTGCGGGCCGCGGGTGCCGACGTCATCGTCGACGACGTCATCTACTACGCGGAGAGCCCCTTCCAGGACGGGCCGATCGCGCAGGCGGTCCGCGACGTCACCGCCGACGGTGCCGCGTACTTCAGCTCGGCCGGCAACCAGGGCAACGTCACCGACGGCACCTCCGGCAACTGGGAGGGGATGTTCGTGTCGAGCGGCGTGACGATCGGCAAGTTCCGCGGCGTCGCGCACGACTTCGCGCCGCGCGCGGCGGTGCAGGCCACGAACCCGTTGAGCAGCGACAGCGGCGGCGCGGTCACCACGCTGTTCTGGGCCGACCCACTCGGTCAGGCGAGCGACGACTACGACCTCTACGTCGTCGACGGCACGGGCACGGTCGTGGCCGCGAGCAACGACACCCAGGACGGCAACGACGACCCGTTCGAGATCCTGCAGGTCCCGTCCGGATCGGACCTGCGGGTCGCCGTGGTGAAGTACCGCGGCAACGACCGGTACCTGCAGGTGTCCGCGTTCGGCGGCCGGTTCGAGAACGGCGGCGGCCTGCGCGGCTACGTCACGCCGGGCATCACCCGCGGCCACTCCGCGGTCACCGCGGCCTACTCGGTGGCGGCAGTCCCCGCGGCCGACCCGCTGCCCTTCGCGATCAAGCCCGGCCTCGCCAACCCCGCGGGACCGTTCCCCGGCCAGTACGACGCGTCGCAACAGTCCGAGGTGTTCACCTCCGACGGTCCGCGGCGGGTGTTCTTCCAGCCCGACGGCCGACCGATCACGCCGAGCAACACGACGGCGACCGGCGGCGAGGTGCGGCTGAAGCCCGACATCACCTCGGCCGACGGGGTCATGACCTCCGTGAGCGGCTTCGACCCGTTCTTCGGCACGTCGGCGGCCGCGCCGCACGCCGCGGCCCTGGCGGCGCTGGTGCTCTCGGGCAACCCCGGGATGACGCCGGACGCGCTGCGCCAGGCGCTCACCTCCAGCACGGTCGACATCGAGGCGCCCGGCTACGACCGCGACACCGGCCACGGGATCACCATGGCGAACAAGCTCCTCGCCCGGGTCGGCGCGACCCCTCAACCCCTCGTCACCGCCGGCAACCCGCGGGTGACGCCGGGAGGTGACGGTGACGCGTTCCTCGAACCCGGCGAGACCGCGCGGGTGTCGGTGCCGCTGACCAACGTCGGCGACGGCACGGCCGCCAACATCTCGGTGGCGATGACGGCGTCGGGCGAGGCGACCGTCTCGCCCGCGCTGCTCACCGTGCCGGCCATCGACGCCGGCGCGACCCGCACCGCCGTGTTCACGGTGTCGGTCCCCGCGAGCCACGAAGCGGGCGTGGCGGTCGCCCTGGCCGCGACCGTGCGCTTCACGGGAGCGCTCTCGCCGACCACCACGTCGTTGTCGATCCCGGTCGGGCAGCCGTCGGCACCCCGAGCGTTCCGGTACACCGGTCCGGCCGTCGCGATCCCCGACAGCACGCCCGCGGGTGTCGACATCCCGGTGGCCGTGCGCGGCGTCGGTCGGGTGTCGGGCGTGACCTTCTCCCTCGACGGCACCGACTGCGCCACGGCCGCCGGTTCGGGCATCGACCACACCTACGACGGCGACCTCGTGGGCACGCTCACGGCGCCGGACGGCACCACGGTGACGGTGTTCAGCCGGGTCGGCGGCACCGGCGAGAACTTCTGCCGGACGCTGTTCACCGACGCCGCGACCACGCCGATCCAGGGCCTGACCGCCAGCGATGCGCCGTTCACCGGCCGGTTCCTGCCGGCCGAGCCGTTCGCGGCGTTCGTCGGCGTGCCCGGCAACGGCACCTGGGTCTTCAACGTCAGCGACAACGCGCCGGCCGACACCGGCAGTGTCCACGCCTTCACGGTGAAGGTCGCGGGCTACGCGTCCTGACCGTCGGCCGCGGCGACCCCCCCCGTCCCGCGGCCGTCGGTCCGGGCAGCATGCTGGTGACGTGCACGTCGGCATCGACAGTTTCGTCTCGCAGGTCACCGACCCCTCGACCGGCCACGTGGTCGGCCCGGCCGAACGGATGGAGCACCTCCTCGAGGAGATCACCCTCGCCGACGCCGTCGGCCTGTACTCGTTCGGGATCGGCGAGCACCACCGCGAGGAGTACTACGACTCGGCGCCGCCCGTGATCCTGGCGGCGGCCGCGGCCCGTACGTCGCGCATCCGCCTCGGCAGCGCGGTCGCCGTGCTGTCGGCGAACGACCCCGTGCGCGTCTTCCAGCAGTTCGCCACCCTCGACCTCATCGCCAAGGGCCGGATCGACCTGGTCGTCGGCCGCGGCTCCTTCACCGAGTCGTTCCCGCTCTTCGGCTTCGACCTGCGCGACTACGACGTGCTGTTCGACGAGAAACTGGCTCTGTTGTTGAAGATCCGTGAGTCGACGCACGTCACGTGGTCAGGTCGCCACCGGCCGCCGTTGACCGGGCAGGGTGTCTATCCGCGGCCGGCCCAGGACCCACTGCCGATCTGGGTCGGCGTCGGAGGGTCGCCGGAGTCGTTCGTGCGCGCCGGCCTGCTGGGGCTACCGCTGATGCTCGCGATCATCGGCGGCGAGCCCCGTCGGTTCGCGCCGCTGGTCGACCTGTACCGGCGGGCCGGCGCGGAGGCCGGGTACGCGCCCGAGGACCTCCCGGTCGGCCTGCACGTGTTCGGGTTCGTCGGCGAGAGCCGGCAGGCGGCGTCGGACACCATCTACCCGGGCTGGCACCAGATGTTCACGAGCGCCTCCCGCGAACGAGGTTTCCCGCCGCCGAACCGGGCCCAGTTCGACGCGACGAGCGGACCGGACGGCGCGTTCTTCCTCGGCTCGCCCGACGAGATCGTCGCGAAGCTCGGACGGGTCGCCGACCAGCTCGGCGGCGTCGACCGGGTGTCGATCCAGATGACGAACCCGCGGCTGGCCCACTCCGACCTGCTGCGCGGCATCGAACTGCTGGGCACCGAGGTCGCCCCGCACGTCGTGGCGGTCTGAGCGCGGGCGCTACTGCGCGCCGAAGTCCGTGGTGAGCCACAGCTTGCCGCGGGAGTCGACCAGCACCGCGACCCCGACGTGCGTGGCCGTGCGCGACAGGATGTTCTGCCGGTGGCCGTCGTTCGGCGGGCGCTCGCCGTACATCGCGGTCTGCATCGCCTGCGCGCCCGCCGAGGTCGTGTCCGTCGTGTACGCGATGTTCTCGGCGCAGTAGCGCCACACGTAGCCCGCCGCCGTGATCCGGGCGCTGAACGACGCCTCGCCCGGTAGTTGGTGCGAGAGCGTGTTCGCCGCCGACATCGCGGCGTTGTGCCGGGACGCCGAGGTGATCAGCCGCGGGTCGCTCGCGAGCGCCGTGAGCCCGTTCGCGGCCCGCTGGCGGTTCAGCAGCGCGAACACGTCGCCCGCGATGCCGGTCGGTGACAGGCCGTTGCCGACACCCCACACGGTCGCGCCGGCAGCGGTGAGCAGGCGCAGCCCGCCGTCCGTGCCGAGGCGCAGGGTCGTCACGCCCCGGCCGTTGCTGCCGGAGGTCCACACCGCCCGCCGGTCCGGGCCGCGGAGCACGAGGTTGCCGTCGGCCTGCTGGGTCAGCGTCGCGGGGCTGTGGCCGCGGGTCCCGCTCACCCACACCGCCGCGCCCGCGTTGCGGAGCACGAGGTTGCCGTCGGCCTGCAGCGTGAGGCTCTGCGCTCCCGCGACGAGCGAGTCGCCGCCGAGCATCCCCTGGCCGCCGGTCATCGACGCCGGCTGGCCCACGATCCGGCGGAACGGGATGGAGCAGGTGCACCAGACCGTGCGTGAGCCCGCCCGCAGCACGAGGTTGCCGTCGTCCTGGAGGGCGAGCGCCGTCGCGCCGGTGCCGCGGGTGCCGGACGCCCAGGTCGCCACACCCGCCGTGGTGCGCACGACGAGGTTGCCGTCGGTCTGCAGCGTCAGCCCCGACGCCCCGCGGCCGGCGGTGCCGGTCACCCAGAGCGCGACGCCGTGGTCGCTGCGCAGGACGACGTTGCCGTCGGTCTGCGCGATGAGGGTGTAGCCGTTGGCGGTCGAGGTGAGGGCCTTCCCCGCGCCCAGCGTGGCGCCCGAGCCGAGCGAGCTGGCGGCGGCGGCCGAGGGGGCGGTGGCGAGGGTGGCGGCGGCGACCAGGGCCAGGACGGCGGTCGACGCGACGACGGGTCGGGTACGGGGTGACACGTGACACCTGCTTCGGGGGGAGGGCAGTGACGGACCGAGCCTAGGTCGGGCGCGTCAAGATCGCAGGGCGGCGCCGATCAGCCGCGTAACCCGAGCGCAACCCGTCGGGCATAGGTTCCGGAACATGCTGCTGTCCGACCACGAGCGCGACCGGCTGTTGATCACGGTCGCGGCCGACGTCGCCTCGCGCCGCCTCGGCCGCGGCCTGCTGCTCAACTACCCCGAGGCCGTCGCGATGATCACGGCGTTCGTGCTCGAGGGCGCACGTGACGGCCGGTCGGTGGCCGAGTTGATGTCCGCGGGCCGTGACGTGCTCGCCCGGGAGCAGGTCCAGGAGGGTGTCCCGGAGATGCTCGACGAGGTCCAGGTCGAGGCCACCTTTCCCGACGGCACCAAGCTCGTCACCGTCCACGGGCCCATCCGTTGATCCCCGGCGAGGTGCTGGCCGCCGACGGCGAGATCGAGCTCAACCCGGGCCGCGAGCCCGTCACGCTCGCGGTCGTCAACGCGGGCGACCGGCCGGTACAGGTCGGGTCGCACTTCCACTTCGCGGCCGTGAACCCGGCGCTGGACTTCGACCGTGCGGCCGCGTGGGGGCACCGGCTCGACATCCCGGCCGGCACGTCGGTGCGCTTCGAGCCGGGCCTGGCGATGACGGTCGTCCTCGTGCCCGTCGCGGGTGCGCGGGTGGTGCCCGGCCTGCGGCCGGAGTACAGCGGCGTCCTCGACGAGCGGGGGCCGTCCGCATGAGCCGGTTGCCCCGTGCGCGGTACGCCGATCTCTACGGCCCGACCGTGGGCGACCGGATCCGGCTGGCCGACACCGACCTGTTCCTCGAGGTCACCGAGGACCGCTGTGGCGGCCCGGGTCCGCTCGCGGGTGAGGAGGCGGTGTTCGGCGGCGGCAAGGTCATCCGGGAATCGATGGGCCAGTCGGTCGCCACCCGCGCGTCGGGTACCCCCGACCTCGTCATCACCGGAGTGGTCGTGCTCGACCACTGGGGCATCGTCAAGGCCGATATCGGGATCCGGGACGGCCGCATCGTCGGCATCGGCAAGGCCGGCAACCCCGACATCATGGACGGTGTCACGCCCGGCCTCGTGATCGGTGCGTCGACCGAGATCCTCGCGGGCAACGGCATGATCCTCACGGCGGGTGGCGTCGACAGCCACGTGCACATGATCGCGCCGCAGCAGATCCCGGAAGCGCTGGCCGCCGGGATCACGACCCTGATCGGCGGCGGCACGGGCCCCGCGGAGGGCACCAAGGCGACCACCGTCACTCCCGGCGCGTTCTGGCTCGACGCCATGATGCGGGCGACCACGCAGTGGCCGGTGAACGTGGTGTTCCTGGGCAAGGGCAACGTGGTGTCCGATGTCGCGCTGCAGGAACAACTCGACGCCGGGGCGGGCGGGCTCAAGCTGCACGAGGACTGGGGCACCACCCCGGCCGCGATCGACACCAGCCTGACCGTTGCGCAGCGCAACGGTGTGCAGGTGGCCCTCCACACCGACACTCTCAACGAGGCCGGCTACGTCGAGGACACCCTGGCCGCTATCGCCGGGCGGACCATCCACGCCTACCACACCGAAGGGGCGGGCGGCGGCCACGCTCCCGACATCATCCGCGTCGCTGCCCACAGCAACGTCCTGCCGAGTTCCACCAACCCGACGAGGCCGTACACGCTCAACACGGTCGACGAGCACCTCGACATGCTCATGGTCTGCCACCACCTCAAGCCGACGGTGCCCGAAGATCTGGCGTTCGCCGAGTCGCGGATCCGGCCGTCGACGATCGCGGCCGAGGACGTGCTGCACGATCTCGGCGCGATCGCGATGATCGGCTCGGACAGTCAGGCGATGGGCCGCATCGGCGAGACGATCATCCG
This sequence comes from Melastoma dodecandrum, assembly GCA_029817715.1. Classification (NCBI taxonomy): domain Eukaryota; kingdom Viridiplantae; phylum Streptophyta; class Magnoliopsida; order Myrtales; family Melastomataceae; genus Melastoma; species Melastoma dodecandrum. The sequence continues at coordinate 2,929,875 of JARUPY010000535.1, forward strand.
GACCTGGCAGACCGCCCACGTGATGAAGGGCCGTCGCGGTCCGCTGGCGGGCGACCCCGCCCGCAACGACAACGTGCGGGCGCGCCGCTACGTCGCGAAGTACACGATCTGCCCCGCGGTGGCCCACGGACTCGACCACGAGATCGGATCGGTCGAGCCCGGCAAGCTGGCCGACCTGGTGCTGTGGTCGCCGGCGTTCTTCGGTGTGCGCCCGCACGTCGTCATCAAGTCCGGCGTGATCGTCTGGGGCCAGATGGGGGACGCCAACGCCTCCATCCCCACCCCGCAGCCGGTCCTGCCGCGCCCGATGTTCGGGGCGTTCGGGTCGCTGCCGGCGCGGCTCGGGCGCACCTTCGTGTCGCCGTCGTCGCTGGAGCACGGCCTCGCCGACCGGTTCGACAGCGACCGACCGCTCGTGGCCACCCGCGACGTGTCGTCACTGTCGAAGGCGGATCTGCCGGAGAACACGGCGCTTCCGAGCATCGACGTCGATCCCGAGACCTTCGCGGTGCGCATCGACGGCGATCTCGTCGAGCCCGACCCGGTGCCCTCGCTGCCGATGGCCCAGCGGTACTTCCTGTTCTGAGATGTCGCCGTCCTCCCTGCTCCTGCTGCTCGTCGACACCCGCTCGCCGGCCGGGGCGCACTCGCACTCGCTGGGCATGGAACCCGCGGTCACGGCGGGCTGGGTCCGCGGCGTCGACGACCTCGAGCCGTTCTGCCGCGGCCGGCTCCACACGGCTGGTGCGGTCGCCGCCGGGGTCGCGGCCCGCGCCCACGCCCTGGCGGCGGCCGATGCCCCCGCCGAGCGGTGGGCGGACCTCGACGCCGAGGTGGACGCCCGCACGCCGTCGGAGGCCACCCGCGCCGCGTCGCGCGCGCTGGGGCGGGGGCTGCGGCGGCTGACCCGCTCGATGCTGCCCACGCTGCCCGACACCCGCTGGTGGCCCGCCGCGCCGCCGCACCACCCGGTGATCCTCGGCGCCGCCTGCGCGGTCGCCGGCGGTGACGCACGGTTCGCCGCCCGGGCGGCGGCGCTCGCCACCTGCTCCGGGCCGGCCAGCGCCGCGGTCCGGTTGCTCGGGCTCGACCCGTACGCGGTGCAGGCGGTGCTGGCCCGGCTCACGCCCGAGATCGACGCCGTCGCCGACGCGGCAGCGCAGGCGCCCGAACTCCCGGCCGGGTCCGCGCCGGCCCTCGACCTGCTCGCTGATGTCCATGTGCTCTCGGAGGTGCGTCTCTTTGCTTCGTGACCGTTGTGCGCTCGCTCGGCCCGTCCGGACGCTCGCCCCCACCCCGCCCGCGCACCACGACACCGGCGCTCACACCCACGAACCGTTGTCGGGTGCACCGATCGGGGCGAAGGTGCCCCGCATCGGGATCGGCGGACCGGTCGGCAGCGGCAAGACCGCACTGGTCGCGGCGCTGTGCCGGGCGCTGGCCGGCGAACTGTCGCTGGCGGTCCTCACCACCGACATCTACACCACCGAGGACGCCGACTTCCTGCGCCGCAACGCGGTGCTGTCCGACGAACGCATCACCGCGGTGCAGACCGGTGGCTGCCCGCACACCGCGATTCGCGACGACATCACCGCCAACCTCGACACCGTCGAGGAACTCGAGGAGACGTTCGACGGCCTCGACCTCGTCCTCATCGAGAGCGGCGGCGACAACCTCACCGCCACCTTCTCCTACGGGCTGGTGCACCGGCAGATCTACGTCATCGACGTCGCGGGCGGCGACAAGGTTCCCCGCAAGGGCGGGCCGGGCATTACCCAGTCGGACCTGTTGGTCATCAACAAAACGGACCTGGCGCCGCACGTCGGGGCGGACCTCGCCGTGATGGACCGGGAGTCCGCCGCCGTGCGCGAGGGGCGGCCCACGCTGTTCACCTCGCTCGCGCAGGACCCGCAGGCGACGGCCGTCGCCGCCTGGGTGCGGTCGGTCGTGCGCGAGTTGGCGCCGGTCGTGTGAAGGCGCGCACGAGCGTCGTCGTCGAGCCGCACGGCGTGCTCGGCGCCGTGGCCTGCCAGCCGCCGTTGACGGTCCGGCAGGTCCGCACGGGGGAACACGGCGTGTGCGCGTTGTGTGTGGTCGGTACGGCCGCGGGTCCGTTGCCCGGCGACGACCTCGCGCTGTCCCTCACGCTCGCGCCGCACGCGCGGGCGACCCTGCAGGCGACCGGTGCCCAGATCGCCCAGGGTGGTCCGGCAGGCGCCGCCCCGGCCGTCGTCCGGTACGACGTCACGCTCGGAGCGGGGGCGTCACTCGAGGCCGAGCCCGGCGCGCTCGTGGTCGCCGTCAACGCCGACGTCGAGGTCGACGTCCGGATCGACCTCGACGCGTCGTCGTCGGTGGTGTGGCGGGAGACCCTCGTCCTCGGCCGGTCCGGGGAGGGCCCCGGCCGGGTGGTGCTGCGGTGGGACGTCCGCCGGGCCGGCCGTCCGCTGCTGCGGCAGGACCTCGACCTCACTGACCCCGGTCGGCGTGCCTGGCCGGGCCTGCACGCCGACGCCCGGGTGGTCACCACCGAGCTGCGCACGGCACCGGGCCTCGACGCCCGCACCGAGGTCCGTGCGCCGACCGACGTCACCCAGCGGCTCGCCGCCGACGCCACCCTCACCACGACGCTGGAACCCGCGACGCGGTGAGGACAGCACGAGGCCCCGGCGTCCTCGCGGACGGCCGGGGCCTCGTGGCCGATCAGGTGGGGATCAGACGGGGCGGACGCCCTCGGCCTGCGGTCCCTTCTGACCCTGCGTGATGTCGAACGACACACGCTGGTTGTCGTCGAGGCTCTTGTAGCCGTCACCGACGATTGCGGAGAAGTGGACGAACACGTCGGCGCCGCCGCCGTCGGGGGAAATGAAGCCGAAGCCCTTTTCCGAGTTGAACCACTTCACGGTGCCTTGTGCCATGGTGCGTCGTGCCTCTCGTGATGTGCTGGCGAACCAGCTCCGTCGCACTGTGCGACGGTGTACTGCCGGGGCTACTACCGCGTCCCGGTGGTACCGAGCGAGATGGCAAACCGCGGGTCGCCGGCTGACCTGTTTCCACCTGGGAGCAGTCAACCGGGGGAGCGACCGCTGTCAGGCTACCCGCTCCAGGCGATGTTCACAGCCACGAGGTGCCGTCGTCGGGCGCGTCGTCGGCGAGGACGGTCCCTTCGATGAGTCCGTAGGGCCGGTCGGCGGCGTAGAACACCTCGTTGGTGTTGGCCCCGCCGAACGGCGGCATGTCGACCACGAAGTGGTGTTTGTTGGGCAGCGCGAGCCGCACCTCGCACACCTCGGGCAGCGCGGCGACGATCGCTTCGCCGATGGCGTAGAGGGTCTGCTGCAACGAGTAGCTGTAGGTGCCGGCGAACGTCGTGAGCAGGGTGTCGAGCGCGGTGGCGAACGCCGCCGCGTAGTCGAGCGTGTCGACGCTCTCGGGCCGGTAGCGCCACGTGGCGGTGACCTGGGTGGCGAGCATCCGGTCCTTGGTCTCGGCGAGCGTCGTGTACCGGTCGCGCGGGAAGCCGTGGAACTCCGAGTTCGTGGTGTTGAGGACGACGAGGTCGCGCAGGCCACTGACCACCGTCGCCCCGGTGTTGTGGTCCTCGTGCACCACCGTGGTGCGGACGTACTGCCCCGCCCGGGCGAACGAGTGCCCGCCCGCTCCGATCGGCGCCCACGGGTACTCCTCGACCGCCACCCGCGCCCGGGTGATCGGCTCCTGGCTGCTGACGAAGTGCCGCGCGAGCGCGAGCGCGTAGGTCTCGGGCTCGACCGGGCCGAGGTCCTGCGCGAACGCGAAGTCGGTGTTCTTCTGGGTGTCGGTGGCCAGCACGTTCGCGTTGTCGCCGGTGAGGTGGGTCGCGGCGAGGTCACCCGACAGCGACGACGACACGCTCCAGTCGCGGATGACGTCGGTGCCGTCGGGGCCGAGCCCACGACCGATGCGCACCACGCGCACTTCTGCCTTGCCGTACCGGTTGTTCCCGAGTCGGGCCATCGTCGCCTCCACCCACGGTCGTTGGTGCGGTCCACACCTTCGTCCCGGCATGTTTCCACGACCGGTCGGCGGCGTTACCGCATCGACACGTACGTGCGGTTCGCTACCTGTCGTGGATCTGGAGACGGTGGTGTCGTACCGCCGCGCGACCGGGCGGGCCGACCTCGTGCTCGCCCCCGGTGAGCGGGTGCTCGCCGGCGGCACATGGCTGTTTTCCGAGCCGCAGCCGGGCGTCACCGGGCTGGTCGACCTGACCACGTTGGGCTGGCCGCCGCTCGAGATCGTCGCCGACGGGCTGCGGATCGCTGCCACGTGCACCATCGCCGAACTCGCGGATTCCCCGCAGCAGGACGGCTGGGCGGCGCAGCCGCTGTTCGCACAGTGCGCGCACGCGCTGCTGGCCTCGCGCAAGGTGTGGAACCTCGCGACGGTCGGCGGCAACATCTGCCAGTCCTTCGCCGCGGCGGGCATGGTCTCGCTCGCCGTCGCACTCGACGGCGAGGCGCTCGTCTGGCGGCCCGACGGTGGCGACCACCGCGTGCCCGTCGAGGACCTCGTGACCGGCAACGGCAGCAACGTGCTGCGGCCGGGCGAGGTGCTGCGCGCCGTCGACCTGCCGCTGCGGGCGCTGCGCGCGCGGACGGCGTACCGCAAGATCGCGCTGGCCGAACTGGGCCGCTCGGGTGCCGTGCTGACCGGTCGGGTCGACGAGAACGGCTGGGCGGTCCTCACGATCACGGCGGCGACGTCGCGACCGACCGTCCTGCGGTTCGCGGAACTGCCGACCCCGGCGGTGCTCTCCCGATCCCTGGACACCGTGGACGGCTGGTACACCGATCCGCTCGGTACGGCGGACTGGCGCGAGCACGTCAGCCGGCTGCTGCTCGGCGAGATCCTCGAGGAGCTCGCCACGTGAGGTGCGAGGTCAACGGCTCGCCGCTCGACGCCGAGCCGCGGGCGGGGCAGTGCCTGCGGACCTACCTGCGCGAGCACGGGCACACCGAGGTGAAGAAGGGCTGCGACGCCGGCGACTGCGGGGCGTGCACGGTGCTTGTCGACGGAGCCGCAGTGCCGTCGTGCCTCTACCCGGCGCAACGCGCGGCCGACCGGTCGGTCACCACCGTGGCCGGCCTCGCCGCCGGCGACACCCTCCACCCCGTGCAGCAGGCGTTCGTCGACGACTTCGGCTTCCAGTGCGGGTTCTGCACCGCCGGGATGATCGTGACCGCCTCGACCCTCACCCCATCGCAGGTCGACGACTCCGACGTTTTCCCGCGCCTGATGAAGGGGAATCTCTGTCGTTGCACCGGGTACCGGTCCGTCCGGCAGGCGATCACCCGCGGGGTGACCGGGCGAGGCCCCGAGCTCGCGCCGGCCGGTGAGCCCCGGGTGGGCTGCTCGACGCACCCGCCGGCGGCCCGGCGCGTCGTCACCGGCGCCGAGCCGTTCACGTTCGACACCCCGGTGCCGGGCGCGTTGGTGATGCGCGTGCTCGGGTCACCGCACGCGCACGCGCGGATCCGGCGGATCGACACGGCGGCGGCCCTCGCGGTCGACGGCGTGGAGCTGGTGCTGACCCACGAGAACACGCCGAGCGTGCGGTACTCGACCGCGCGTCACGAGAACCGGCTCGAGGACCCCGACGACACCAGGATGCTCGACGACGTCGTGCGATTCGTCGGCCAACGCGTCGCCGTCGTCGTCGCGACGACCGCGGCCGCGGCCGAGGCCGGCTGCGAGGCGGTCGAGGTGGAGTACGAGCCGCTGCCGGCCGTCTTCGACCCGGAGGCGGCGCGTTCGCCCGGTGCGCCGCTGGTGCACCCGGAGGCGAGCGCGCTCGACCGGGTCCACGAGGCGGGCCGCAACGTGGTCGCGTCACTGCACGAGGGGTACGGCGGCGACGTCGACGCCGCCCTGGCCGCGTCCGAGGTCACGGTCTCGGGGCGGTGGCAGACGCAGCGGGTGGCGCACGGCCAGCTCGAGACCCACGGCGCCGTCGGGTGGCTCGACGACGCCGGCCGGTTGGTGGTGCGCACGAGCACGCAGGTGCCGTACCTCGTCCGCGACGAACTGGCCCGGTTGCTGGAGCTCGACCCGGCGCGGGTGCGGGTGCTCACCCACCGGGTCGGGGGCGGGTTCGGCGGCAAGCAGGAGATGTTCTGCGAGGACGTCGTGGGGCTCGCCGTGCTGCGCACCGGCCGTCCGGTGGCCTACGAGATGACGCGGTACGAGGAGTTCGTGCGCACGAGCGTGCGTCACCCCATGCGGGTCGCGGTCACCCTCGGTGCACAGCGCAACGGTCGACTGACGGCGATGAAGGTCGACGTGCTGTCGGACACCGGCGCGTACGGCAACCACGCGATCGGCGTCATGTTCCACGGCTGCGCCGAGTCGGTCAGCCTCTACAACAGCCCGGTCAAGCGCGTCGACGCCGAGGCCGTCTACACCAACAACCCGCCGTCGGGCGCGTTCCGCGGGTACGGGCTCGGGCAGGTGATGTTCGGGCTCGAGTCGGCGATGGACGACCTGGCCCTCGCCCTGGACATCGATCCCTTCGAGCTGCGCCGGATCAACGCGGTGCGCGACGGCGATGCGCTGCTCACCGTGCACCCCGAACCCGAGACCGACCTCGTGTACGGCAGCTACGGCCTCGACCAGTGCCTCGACCTCGCCGAGCAGGCGCTGCGCCGCGGGAACGGGGTGCCGCCGCCCGCCGGCGAGCGCTGGCGGGTCGGGGAGGGGATGGCGGTGGCGATGATCGCGACGATGGCCCCGCGCGGGCACATCGCCAAGACCAGCGTCGCCGTCGACGGTTCCGGCCGGTACACGCTGCGGGTGGGCACCACGGAGTTCGGCAACGGCACCAGCACCGTCCACACGCAGATCGCGGCCACGGTGCTGGCGACGACCGAGGACCGGATCCGGCTGCACCAGTCCGACACCGACGGCGCCGAGTACGACACCGGGGCGTTCGCCTCGGCCGGCACCACGGTGGCGGGCAAGGCGTTGCACGGTGCGGCGGTGCGTCTCCGGGACGTCCTGCTGGCGGCTGCTGCCGCGCTGCGCGGTGTCGACGTGGATCGTTGCACCATGCACCGTGACGGCGTGCTCGTCGGTGACCGGCTCGTCCCGTTCGCCGACCTGGTCGTAGCGGTGCCGGCCGAGCACCGCGAGGGTGACCTGGTGACGGCCCGCGGCGCCGAGTTCGGCGAGCTGCGCTCGCTGGCCTGGAACGTGCACGCCTTCCGGGTCGCGGTCGACATCGGCACCGGCGAGGTGCGGATCCTGAAGTCCGTGCAGGGCGTCGACGCGGGCACCGTGCTGAACCCCGAGCAGCTGCGCGGGCAGGTGGAGGGCGGCACCGCGCAGGCGATCGGCTCGGCGCTGTACGAGGAGGTCATGACCGGCGACGACGGCGCGGTGACCACGCCGGTGTTCCGGGTGTACCGCATGCCGCAGATGATCGACATCCCCGACACCGAGGTGTACTTCGCGGCGACGTCGGACGATCTCGGACCGTTCGGGGCGAAGTCGATGAGCGAGAGCCCGTACAACCCGGTGGCGGCGGCGATCGGCAACGCGATCCGGCGCGCCGTGGGGGTGCGGCCGTACGAGACGCCGTTCAGCCGCGACCGGGTCTGGCGGATGCTGCACGCCGACCCGGCCTGGCCGCGTGTCGGCGACCACGCCGCCGCCCGGAGCGAGCGGTGACGCTGTACCGGGCGACGGTCCTGGACGTGCCGGTCGACCCGTTCGCGACCGGCGCCGACCACGCGTTGCGGGCCGAGTCCGACGGCGGGTTGCTCGTCACCGACGGGGTGATCGTCGACCGCGGGCCGTTCGCTGCGGTGCGCGGGCGTCACCCGGACGAACCGGTCTCGGAGTTGCGCGACGGCCTGCTGGTGCCGGGGTTCGTCGACACCCACGTGCACTACCCGCAGCTGCGGGCCATCGGCGGGCTCGGGATGCCGTTGCTGGACTGGCTGCAGCGGTGCGCGTTGCCGGAGGAGGTGCGGTTCGCCGACCGGTCGTACGCCGAGGTGGTGGCGGGGGAGTTCCTCGACGGCCTGTCCCGCGCGGGCACCACGACGGCGTTGGTCTTCGGCGCGCACTTCCTCCCGGCCATGGACCCGTTCTTCGAGCAGGCGTCAGCGTCCGGGCTCAACATCACGGCCGGGCTGGTGCTCGGCGACCGTCACCTGCGCGAGGAGTTGCACTGCACGCCGGCGGTCGCTGCCGCGCAGAGCGCCGAGCTCATCGGCCGCTGGCACGGCCACGGCCGGTTGCGCTACGCCGTCACCCCGCGGTTCTCGCTGTCGGCCACCGACGAGTTGCTCGGCGTCTGCGGCGACCTGCTCGCCGGTGACGTGTGGTTCACCAGTCACATCAACGAGAACCTCGCCGAGGTCGCGACCGTCGCCGGCCTGTTCCCCGGCAGCGGGCACTACCTCGGCAGCTACGACCGGCACGGCCTGGTCACCGAGCGCAGCGTGTTCGCGCACAACGTGCACGCCACCGACGCCGAACTCGCGTTGATGGCCGAGCGCGGCGCGGCGGTGTCGCACTGCCCGACCAGCAACTCCGCCCTGGGCAGCGGCCTGTTCCCGTTGCGGCGGCACGTCGAGCACGGTGTGACGGTCGGGCTCGGCTCCGACGTCGGCGCCGGCACGGGCCTGTTCGTCGGCAAGGAGGCGTTGCAGGCGTACTTCATGCAGCAGTTGCTGGGTTCGTCCGGTCTCCCGCTCACGCCGACGCACCTGCTGTACCTGGCGACGGCGGCGGGCGCTGCTGCGCTGGGTCTCTCCGACCGGGTCGGGGATCTGTCGGTCGGCAAGGACTTCGACGCCGTCTGGCTGCGACCGGCCGAGGGCAGCACGCTGGCCGTGAACCTGGCCGCGGCGTCGGACCCCTCCGACGTGCTCGCGCGGGTCTTCGCGCTCGCCGGCCCCGCCGACGTCGCCCAGACCTGGGCTGCCGGCCGACCGTTACGGTCGGACCATGCCTGAGGTCCACGTTCGCCTGCGCTGGCCCGACGGTGTGGTGCAGCGCATGTACAGCCCGTCGCTCATCGTCACCGAGGTGTTCGACGAGGGAACTGCCTACTCCACTCAGGATTTCGTGCCGCGGATGGGCGAGGCGCTGGCCGAGGCCAGCGAGCGCGTCCGTGCCGCCTACGGCTTCCCGTGCTCCCGCGCCGCCGCCTCGTGGGAGCAGGTGCAGGCCCGCGCCGCCGCCGGTGGTGCCGGCGACGTCGTCGTGGAGGCGTTCGAGCGGTAGACCCGACACCCCGTGCTCTACGCGGGCGGTGCGTCCGTCCGGTCGCGGATGGCGGCGGCGATGCGGCGTTTCACCCGGCGTTCGAGTCGGGATCGGCGTTGTCGGCGCCGGGGTGGTCGGGTCGGTGCGGCTCTTTCGGGGTGGGGGTCGGGGATGCGGTCGGACTTGGTGTGGTTGCACCAGATGCAGGTGCCGCGGCCGTTGGTGATGCTGGTGGGTCCGCCTCGGCTGGCGGGGTCGTGGTGGTCGATGTGGCGGATGGGGGCGTCGCACCAGTCGGTGGTGCAGGTCTGGTCGCGTAGCGCGATGAACTCCCGCATGCCGCGGGTGAAGTCGCGGGCGTGGGTTTCGGCGGTGACGAGCCGGCCGACGGGGGTCGCAGAACAGTCTCCGCACCCGCATCGCGGTGTCGGTGTCGAGCACCATCGCGCGTGCGAGTGGGGCCGGGATGGGGGTGCCGTCGGCCATCCGGGCGGGCAGGGTGCTGGTGCCGAGCAGGGTGGTGTCGGTGACGACCAGTTGCACGGCGAGCGGGACGTCGGGTGCGCTGGTCTGGCCGGTGATGCGTTCGACGAGGGTGTCGGCCATGACCTGACCCCGCCCGCGCTCGTCGCCCGCGCTCTCGGCCGATGTGGCCGCCTTCTCCAGGGAGGCGCGGCAGGCGACGGCTTGGGCCATCGGCAGCAGCGCGGTCAGCCAGGCCATCGTCTCCGGGGCGGGGCGGACGGTCACGCGGCGTTCGTTGACGGCGTGCGCCGCCCGTGTGCAGGCACCGGCGGGGTCCAGCGTCTGGACCGCGGTACGGGTCTTCTTCTCCAGCTTGGAGTCGCCCCAGCCGGCGAGCTGGGCGGCGATTCCGACGTCGACCAGACGCCGGTCGTCGGGTGGCAGCGGGGCGACCTCGTCGAACACGATCCGGGCCCGCTTCTCCGACAGGGCTCCCGATTCCAGCAGCGCGAACGTGTCCGGGGTGTCGGTGGGCGCGGCCACGGCCCAGGTGATCCAGCGTCCGGCCTGGGCGGGGCTGATCCGCCGCGCCGTGGCGATCTGCGCCCGCAACTGCCGGGTGGCGTGCTCGCGCCGACGTGCCGACCCGACCCCGGGCAGCGGGCCCGCGGCGATCTCCGCCTCCACCACGGCGCGGGACTCGGTCACCAGCAACGCGACCTCGCGGGCCTGCGCAGCGGCGATCGTGGAGCGCTGTTCCTCCAGCGCGCGGATCCGCGCCAGGCGGTCCGGCACGGAGGTGTTCGACATGCGATCGATTCTACCGCCGTGGCCAGGATCGTCAACGTTTTCCTGGTGATTCGTCCACGATCCGCGCTAGCACCAGGGTCTGACAGTTTCGGCTGACGGCGCCGTCAGTGATGCCGCTGAGCCGGTCGGGGCCGTGCGAGCCGGCGCAACCGCATCGAGGTGAGCCGCTCGACCGCCGTGTAGACCACGACGTGCACGCCGTCGCCGCTGTCGTTCGACAGCCGCCCGACGACCGCGCGGATAGACGGTTGGTCCAGCCGCAGTCCGACCTCGGCAGCGATGCGACCGCTGGGTTTGCGGCGTACGCGGCTTTCGCCACGAGCGCCGATCGCGGTGCCGTGCGTGACGTGACGGCTGTGCGTGACCAGGGGACCGGGCAGTTCACGAGCCCCGGTAGGTCGAGTACGCGTACGGGCTGAGCAGCAACGGCACGTGCAGGTGCGCCGCGGGATCGGTGACCCGGAAGGTGACGGCGACCTCGGGGTAGAAGGTGGGGACGTCGAAGTACGCCTCGGTGGCGAAGCTGATCCGGTACACACCGGCCGCCAGGTCACCGGCGAGGTCGGACACCCGGCCGTCGTCGTCGGTGTGACGCAGCGCGACCACCGTGTCGTCGACCGCGAACAGCGTGACGAGCACGCCGACCGCGGGGCGGCCGGTCGTCGCGTCGAGGACGTGCGTGGACACACTCATGCGTCGAAGACCTTCCCCAGGCGCAGTCGCACGATCTGCCGCAACTGCTCGCGTACCTCGGCCTGTTCGGTGTCGACGTCGTGGGTCAGCCGTGCCGTGAGGGAAGCGAGCACCTCGTCGGGCGCCCTCCCCATCGCGCAGATGAGGAACACCCACCCGAACCGCTCCTCGTACGCGACGTTGCCCTCGCGCAGTCGGGTCGCGACGTCGGCGTCGGACGTCGCGGCCGCGGACTGTTCGGCTCGCGACCAGCGCGACTCGACGTCGTCGCCGGCCGCACGCTGGCCGATCCGCGGGTGGGCGGCGAGCGCCTCGAGCACGTCGCTCCACCCGAGGCCCGCCAGAGCGGCGTCGGACGCCACGACCAGGGCGTCGAGGTCGGGGTACGGACGTCCGGCCACCACGGCCGCCTGCCACGCCGTGCTCGCGCAGCAGGGCGCGACGGCGGCGGTGGCGTCGGCGGGCGGGAGCGTGTCGAAGTCGGCAACGGTCGACGCGGGCACCCGCACACGATCCCACCCCGTGGCAGAGTGCGGTACGTGAAGGTCCTGCGCGCGCGGCGGGTGGTCACGCCCGAGGGGGAGCGGCCCGCCGACGTCCTCGTCGACGACGAGTGGATCCACGCGGTCGCGGGCTACCGGACGGCGCAGGGCGACGTCACCCACCTCGCTGACGACCGGGTGCTGCTGCCCGGGCTCGTCGACACCCACGTGCACGTCAACGAGCCGGGCCGCACCGAGTGGGAGGGGTTCCGCACCGCCACCGCCGCGGCCGCGGCGGGCGGCGTCACGACCTTCATCGACATGCCGCTCAACAGCATCCCGGCCACCGTCGACGTCGCGGCGCTCGCGGCGAAACAACGCGCCGCGGACGGCCAACTCGCCGTCGACGTCGCGTTCTGGGGCGGTGCGATCCCCGGCAACGTCGACGATCTCCGACCGTTGCACGATGCAGGAGTTGTGGGTTTCAAGTGCTTCCTGCTGCCGAGCGGCGTCCCCGAGTTCCCACCGCTCGCGCCGCCCGAGTTGGAGGCGGCGATGACGGCCATCGCCGCGTTCGACGGCCTGCTCATCGCGCACGCCGAGGACGAGCAGGTCATCGAGTCCTCGCCGGCGCCCCACGGCCGTCGCTACGCCGACTACGTGGTGTCGCGACCCCCGGCGGCGGAGACCACCGCGATCCACACCCTGCTCGACATCGCCCGCCGCACCGGGTGCCGGGTGCACGTCGTGCACCTGTCGAGCGCCGAATCGTTGCCGATCGTCGCGGCGGCCAAGGCCGACGGGGTGCGGCTCACCGTCGAGACCTGCCCGCACTACCTCACGCTGTCGGCCGAGGCCGTCCCCGACGGCGCGACGCAGTACAAGTGCTGCCCGCCGATCCGCGACGCCACCAACCGTGACGCGCTCTGGCAGGGCCTGCTCGACGGCGTGATCGACTGCGTGGTGTCGGACCACTCGCCGTGCACGAAGGAGGCCAAGCGGTTGGACGTCGGCGACTTCGGGCTCGCGTGGGGCGGCATCGCCTCGGTGCAGCTCGGCCTGCCCGCGGTGTGGACGGCGGCCCGCCGCCGCGGCATCCCGCTCACCCGGCTCGCACGGTGGATGTCGGCCGCGCCCGCAGCACTGACGGGCCTCACCGACCGGGGGGCGATCACCGCCGGGAACCGCGCCGACTTCTGCGTGTTCGCACCCGACGACACGTTCGTGGTGGACCCGGCGAAACTGCGGCACCGCAACCCGATCAGCCCCTACGCCGGGCAGACGCTGCACGGCGTGGTCGAGCAGACGTGGTTGCACGGTGCACCGGTTCTCGACGGCGAGCGCCGCGGACGGATGCTGCAACGGCAGGTGACCTCGTGACCGAACCCCGTGGCGCGCGGACGATCTCCCGCACCGACTGGCGCGCCTTCCCCGATGTCGCCAGTCGCGCGCTGGGCGGCTCGGTCATGTGGTGCAACGACGACTCCTTCGCCGACGTCCACGCTCTGGTCGACCCCCGACCCGCCGTGCACGACGCGACCGCCTTCGGTGCCCGCGGCAAGATCTACGACGGTTGGGAGACCCGCCGCCGTCGCCAGCCCGGTGACGACGTCGCGATCGTGCGCCTCGCCGCGCCGACCCTCGTGCATGGCGTCAACGTCGACACCTCGTTCTTCCGCGGCAACTACCCGCCCCGCGCGTCGATCGAGGTCACCGCGCTGCTCGGCTACCCCGACGTCGCCGCGCTGCAGGCCGCGACCTGGACCACCGTCATCGCCCACGCCGATCTCGAGGGCGACTCGTTCAACGTGCTTCCGGTGCACGGCGATCCGGTGCTCGCGACCCACGTCCGGCTGGTGATCCACCCCGACGGCGGGGTGGCCCGGCTCCGCGTGCACGGGCAGGTCGTGCCCGACCCCACGCACCTCGGCGGCCGCATCGACCTCGCGTCCACGCTGCACGGCGGGCGGGTCCTCGCGTGCAGCAACCTCTTCTACAGCTCGCCGGCGAACGTGCTGTCGCCCGGCGTGGCCACGGTGATGTCCGACGGCTGGGAGACCTCACGGCGCCGCGACGACGGCAACGACTGGCTCACGGTGTCGCTCGGCGCGCCCGGCGCGGTGCGGGAGGTCGTCCTCGACACCTCGCGTTTCGTGGGCAACGCGCCCGGCTGGGCCCGGCTCACCGACGCCGACTCCGGCGCAGAACTGTTGCCCCGTACACCGTTGATCCCCGACGCGGAGCAACGTTTCCTCGTGCGTCACGATGCTTCCGTCCACGCGGTCCGGCTCGACATCTACCCCGACGGCGGTCTGAGTCGGCTGCGGGTGCTCGGCGAAGTCGTCGAGGCGGTACGCCCGCGGCTGGCGAACCGGTGGCTGACGCTGCTGCCGCCCGACCAGGCCGCCCTCGTCGATCCCGGAGGCTTCTTCGCATGAGCATCAGCACCCCTGAGGGCGTCGAGGTCACCGGCCCGGACGTCGAGCGCGAGGGCGAGATCCTCATCCCCGACGCCCTGGCGTTCGTCGCGGCGTTGCACCGGCACTTCGCCGCGACCCGCGACGACCTGCTGACCCGCCGTGCGGCGCGACGCGACGAGGTCGCCCGCACCGGCACGCTGAGCTTCCTGCCGGAGACGGCCGACATCCGCGCCGGCGACTGGCAGGTCGCGCCCGCGCCCGCCGATCTCACCGACCGTCGCTGCGAGATCACCGGCCCGGTCGATCGCAAGATGGTGATCAACGCGCTGAACTCCGGCGCCAAGGTGTGGCTCGCCGACCTGGAGGACGCGAACACGCCGCACTGGCACAACGTCGTCGGCGGCCAGGTCAACCTCGCCGACGCCGTCCGCCGCACGGCGACGTTCACCAACCCCGACGGCCGTGAGTACGCGCTGCGCGCCGACGCGCCGCTCGCGACCATCGTCGTGCGCCCACGGGGATGGCACCTGCCGGAGAAGCACCTCACCGTCGACGGCCGCCCCGGCGTGGGCGCCCTGGTCGATTTCGCGCTGTACTTCTTCCACAACGCCGCCGAGCTGCTGGCGCGGGGGAGCGGGCCGTACTTCTACCTGCCGAAGCTGGAAAGCCACCTCGAAGCGCGCCTCTGGAACGACGTCTTCACCTTCGCCGAAGCCGAACTCGGCGTTGCACACGGCACCATTCGCGCGACCATCCTCATCGAGACGCTGCCGGCCGCGTTCGAGATGGACGAGATCCTCTACGAGCTGCGCGAGCACAGCGCCGGCCTGAACGCCGGCCGCTGGGACTACATCTTCAGCTTCATCAAGTACTTCCGCGACGCGGGTCCCGCGTTCGTGCTGCCCGACCGTGGCGCGGTGACCATGACCGCGCCGTTCATGCACGCCTACACCGAGGCGTTGGTCAAGACCTGCCACCGCCGCGGCGCCTTCGCGATGGGCGGCATGGCCGCGTTCATCCCGTCGCGCCGCGACCCCGAGGTCAACGCGGCCGCGCTGGAGAAGGTCCGCGCCGACAAGGAACGTGAGGCAAGGGCGGGTTTCGACGGCTCCTGGGTGGCCCACCCCGGCATGGTCGAGGTCTGCACCGAGGTGTTCGACGCCGTGCTCGGCGAGCAGCCGAACCAACTCGGGAAGCGGCGCGACTACGTCACCGTCGACCCGGCCGCACTGCTCGACCTGGCAGGCACCGACGGCGCGATCACCTCCGCCGGTCTCGCCGCCGACGTCTCGGTCGGTATCCGCTACATCGCGGCGTGGCTGGCGGGCAACGGCGCGGCCGGCATCGACAACCTCATGGAGGACGCCGCCACCGCCGAGATCTCCCGCTCGCAGGTGTGGCAGTGGGTGCACGGCGACGTCGTCACCTCGGACAACGGCGAGGCGGTCACCGCGTGGCGCGTGCAGGCGCTGGTCGAGGACGTCCTGGCGCAGTACCCGGACGTGCCGTACATCGACCGGGCGGCCGCGTTGTTCCAGCGCGTGGCGCTCGACGACGACTTCGCCGCCTTCCTCACGCTGCCCGCCTACGACCTCGTCGACTGACCGTGTCGACCGACGACGTCCTCGCCGCACTCGACGCCTCGCTCGCCGCCGACGACGCCGAACGCCTCGCCCGTTACCCGGGCCCGCCGCCCGGCCGGCAACCGTTGCACACGGTGTACATCCCGGCTGACGCGGTGACGCCCGAGGTCGTCGCCACCTGGGGTGCCCAGGCCGTCGCCGCGTTGGTCGAGCACGGACCGTTGCCCGGTGCACTGGTCGAGCAGACCGAGCGGGTCATCGCGAAGTTGCAGCGTGAACCGGTCGAGGACCTGCGCGTCGACCTGGAGGACGGCTACGGCCTGCGCGACGACGACGAGGAGGACACCCACGCGCTGGCCGCTGCTCAGGCCGTGGCGGCGATGGTCGAGGCCGGTACGGCGCCGCCGTTCGTCGGGGTGCGGGTGAAGTCGCTGGAGCCGTCGACCCGGCGCCGCGCGGTCCGCAGTCTGGAGCTGTTCCTCCGCGCGGTGGCGCCGGCCGGCGTGTTGCCACCGGGGTTCCGCGTCACGCTGCCGAAGGTGACCTCGGTCGTGCAGGTCTCGGCGTTCGCGACGGCCTCGGCGGCGGTGGCATCGTCACTCGGTCTGCCGCCCCCGCCGTTCGAGATCCAGGTCGAGACCCCGCAGGCGATCCTGGGCGCCGACGGCCGCGCGCTCGTCGCGCCGATGCTGCACGCCGCCGACGGACGGTGCGCCGGGCTGCACTACGGCACCTACGACTACAGCGCGTCACTCGGCGTGGGCGCGCCGTACCAGGCGATGGACCACGCGGTCGCCGACCACGCGACGTCGGTGATGCAACTGGCGGCCGCGGGCACCGGCGTCCCGGTCTCGCACGGCTCGACCAACGTCCTGCCGGTGGGGACGACCGGAGCGGTGCAGGCCGCGTGGGCACTGCACGCGCGACTCGTCCGTCGCTCGCTCGAACGCGGCATCTACCAGGGCTGGGACCTGCACCCCGCGCAGCTGCCCACCCGCTACGCGGCGACCATCGCGTTCTACCGCGAGTCGTGGACGGCCGTCGGTTCCCGGCTCGCGGCCTACCTCGGCCGGGCGGCGTCGGGTCTGCTCGACGAGCCCGCCACCGCCGCGGCGATGGCCGGCTTCCTGTGCCGCGCCCTCGACGCCGGCGCGGTGACGGCCGACGAGGTCGTCGACGCGACCGGCGTCGACGTCGGCGGGTTGCTCGTGCTCGCCCGCCGTTCACAGCCGGTGGACAGCCGTCGCACGGACGATGACGGACTCCGAACGTCACGCTGATGAGATGCTTCACGGCGTGACCCAGACCCGTCCACCCCGGGACGAGTCGTTCCTCGACCGCGTCAAGGCGCGGTTCGTGCGCATCGGCGACGCCCTCGAACGCAGCCGCGACCGACTCCGCGCCCAGGTGTCGAAACTGCCCGGCGGGGTGACCACGTGGCGCGTCCTCATCGGCGTGCTCGGCCTCGTGATCATCGTCGTCGGCATCATCCTGCTGCCGCTGCCCGGCCCCGGCTGGCTGATCATCTTCCTCGGCCTGGGCCTCTGGGGCACCGAGTTCGACTGGGCCAAACGTTTGCTCGGCTTCGCCCGCCGCCACGTCGGTGCCTGGACCGACTGGGTGACGCGTCAACCGCGCATCGTCCAGGGCATCGTCGGCCTGCTCGGCCTGGTGTTCCTCGCCGCGGTCCTCATCGGCACGTACTGGCTCTACACGACCTACCTGTCGTAGGCGGCACATCGACGTCGAATCCCGGTGGTGGGCGATACTGGGTTCGAACCAGTGTCAGCCCAATCGAGCGACACTGAGACGAGACCCTGACGCCGTCTCGGAAAAGCCCTAGACTGCCGGTTAATCCCGCGATCTGCCCGTGACAGTATCGCGTCACGGGACAGTGCTCAAGTAGGCACGAGTCAGCAGGAGATCGGGCACGTATAGGGCACGACGGAGGACGAATGGCCAGGCGGGCGACGTTCGGAGCGATCCGGAAGCTCCCGTCCGGCCGCTACCAGGCCCGGTACACCGACCCCGCCGGCAACCGTGTGGCCGCTCCGACGACCTTCGACACCAGGCTCGACGCCAACACGTGGTTGTCGACGGTGCGCGCCGACCTCGTGCGTGGCGCGTGGCTCCCGCACGCACCGACCGACACGTTCGGGGACTTCGCCGAGCAGTGGCTCGCACACCGCGATCTCCGGCCGCGGACCCGTGCCCACTACCGGGCGCTCCTCGACCGCCAGTTGCTCCCGACGTTCGGGTCCACGCCGCTACGCAAGCTCACCCCCACCGACGTCCGCTCGTGGCACGCCCAGCAGCCGGCCGACCGGCCGACCCTGCGGGCGCACGCCTACGCCCTGCTCAAGACGATCTGCGCGACGGCGGTGCTCGAGGACGTCATCGCCGCCAACCCGTGCAGGCTCCGGGGCGCCGGCCAGGCGAAACGAGCGAGCAAGACCGAACCCGCGACGCTCGCCGAACTGGCCACGATCGTCGAGAAGGTGCCGGACCGTTACAAGCTGATGGTGCTGATCGCCGCGTGGTGTGGTCCGAGGTTCGGCGAGCTGACCGAGCTGCGTGGGCGCGACCTCGACACCGCGAGGGCGGTCATCAAGATCCGCCGCGGAGTCACCTGGGTCGACGGCCAGGCTGTGATCGGACCGCCGAAGTCCGACGCCGGGGTCCGTGACGTCGCGATCCCGCCGCACCTGCTGCCCGCGGTCAAGGCTCACGTCAAGCGGTTCGGGATCGGCAAGACCGACCTGCTCTTCCCTGCCGCGTCCGACCCCGCGAAACACATGCGGCCGGCGACGCTGTACCGGGTCTTCTACCCGGCTCGGGAGGCTGCGGGGCGGCCGGACCTGCGGTGGCATGACCTCAGGCACACCGGAGCGACCCTTGCCGCGGCGACCGGTGCGAGTCTCGCCGAGTTGATGTCCCGCATCGGCCACTCGACCCCGGCCGCGGCGCTGCGGTACCAGCACGCAGCGAAGGGCCGCGACGCTGAGATCGCGGCGCTGCTGTCGAAGCTGGCCGCACCGTCACCAGTGGATCCCCCGACGCGCCCGTAGATCCGCGTTCTGCGCACGGTGCCGCGCTGTGCATTACTCTGCAGGCAGCTAGTTCATCGAGGAGCCGACAGGGCAACCAACGTGAGCGCAGCCCTTTACCCGTCATGGGTGCTGTAAGTCGAGCCCGCCATGGGCACAGCCAATTCGGTCGATCGCGGAAGAGACCTCTCTAGGTCTTCCGTCGCCTCGATCGTTCGACTTCACCCATACGGGAGAGACTCGCTATGCCTCGGACGACCACACCCGAAAACCTCGGCGAGCGACGGCTCGTGTCGCTGGACGCCGCAGCCACGTACACCGGCTCATCGAGAGACACCGTTCGTCGCCTGGTGGCGTCAGGCGACCTGCGTGGATACCGCTTCGGTAAGCGGCTGATCCGCGTCGACCTCAACGAGATCGACGCTCTCATGCGGCCGATCCCGAGTGCCGGCGGGGACGCCGCGTGACCCCCGGACGCAGACGAGGCCCCGGCGGCGAACCCGAGGCCTCGTCCAACAACACGAACATCGCAGGCGGCGACAGCGACAACGGTACCGCGACGAACGCCGTGCATGGCGGCGACATCGCCGCCGAGGTCGCGAATCCCTCGCACCTCGAGGCGTTCGTCGCTGACATCGAAGCCAAGTCCGCGGGCGGCCGGTTCGTCTGTGCCTGCAACGTCTACCCGTTGACCAAGGACCTCGGCGCGCCCGACTCGCCCAACGTGGTGGGTGCGGCGTTCAGGACCGCCGCGTTGCACGGCACGATCTCACCGATCGGGTATCACCGTGCCACCCGCCGCGCCCGACAGTCCGGCGTGCACGCGATGTGGGTCGGTGTCTCATGAGCGCCGCGAGGGTAGCCGGCTGGACACGTTCCGCGCTGCAACAGTGGGCCCTTGAGGTCAGCTACGAGGCCGCCGAGTCTGGGCACGGACGGGTGGAGATGGTCGGCGAGTTCGCGACGTTCACCGCGCTCCCTGGTCACGAGATCGACGCTGATCTGGCGTGGCTGTGCGCGGCCGGCACGGTCGACGAGTTCCGCGCCGCACGTGGTCAGGAGCGTGTGGCGTGAGCGCCGCGAACGGCCCGCAGCTCCGTCGTGCCCGCGAGCACAAGCGACGGCCGATCCGGGCGACCAGCAAGCGATTCAGCGTGCTGTTCGAGCCGTGCCGGCCGGTGCACTCAGTGCTGCGGACTGTCGGCGCCCCCAACATGGTCGACATCGGCACGCGGTGGATCGCTGTGCCGAGCCAGCACGCCGACGACGTGTTGGCGGCGCTCGCCGCCCGCGGGTACGCCGTGCACCTCGACGTCGTCGGTGGTGACGCAGCGTGAACCGCGACGTGATGCTCACGGTGCTGTTCCGACTCACCGAGCGGGCAGGGTTCGGGATTGCCAACGGCGCATCGTTCGAGGCCTTTCCGGGACTCGAGGACGCCGCCGCGGACTTCATGGCCGATCTCGTCGGCGCCGACGACGGTGGTGACGACCAGTGACCGACCTCCTGATCGGCGCGTTGCACTACGCCAGCCACCGCGGCTGGCCGGTGTTCCCGTGCGAGCCCGGCGGCAAGAAACCCCTGTCCGTGCACGGGTTCAAGGACGCCACCACCGACCCCGACGTCATCGAGGCGTGGTGGCGTCGGTGGCCGAGCGCCAACGTCGCGATCCCGACCGGCGCCCGCACCGTCGACGTGCTCGACGTCGACAACAAGCCCGACGGGTCCGGGTGGCCGGCGTTCCATCGGCTGCGCCGTGCCGGGCTGCTGGCCGGCGCCAACAAGCTGGTGGCGACACCGTCGGGCGGGGCGCACGTGTACTTCCGGCCGTCCGGGGTCACCAACCACACGCTGGCGCGGCACCGTCTGGACACCAGGGGCGACGGTGGGTACGTCGTCGTCCCGCCCAGCGTCATCGGCGACGTCCGGTACCGGACGATCGACGAACGGCCGGACGGGCAGGGCGTGCTGCGGTGGGACGCGATCAAGGCGCTGCTCGACCCCGAGCCGGTGCGACCGGTACGCCGAGCCGTAACGCAGGCGAGCGGCATCGGCGGACTCGTGACCTGGTGCGCGAACCTCGGTGAGGGCAACCGGAACGCGGGCCTGTTCTGGGCGTGCTGCCGGGCGTTGGAGACCGGGCACGACGACCTGCACGAGCTGGTCGACGCCGTGGTGCTCGCCGGGTTGCCGCAGGTCGAGGCCGACCGCACCGCCGCGTCAGCACGTCGCCGGATCGGGGTGGCGGCGTGACGGAAACAGAGGTGACACTCGACGACCTCGACGGCTCACCGGAGCTGACCGGCGCCGACCGCGACCGACACCACCGCGGCCAGGTCCGCATGGCCTACCGGCTCGCCGGCCGGTACGCCGAGCAACTGCTGCACGTGCACGGCGTCGGCTGGCACCGCTGGGACGGCACCCGCTGGGCCGAGGACAACCAGGGCCACGCCAAGCGGGCGGTCCTCGCCGTCCTCGAGGCGGCGCTACTGGAGTCGCTGGGCTCCGACGACGGCCAGCGATTGCGGGCCGACGTCGGACGCTGCGAGTCCGCCGCCGGCATCGAAGGCGTGCTGTCGATCGCGTCGGCGCTGACCGCGTTCGCGGTCACCGTCGACGACCTCGACCGCGATCCGTACCTGCTCAACACCGCGACCGGCACCCTCGACCTGCGCACCCTCGAGGTCCGCCACCACGACCCGGCCGACCGGATCACGAAGGTCACCCGCGCCGGCTACCGAGGTGAGCCAACCGGCGCACCTGCAGTCGGCACGTGGTCGACGTTCCTGGCCCGGGTGCTGCCCGACGAGCAGGTGCGGGCGTTCCTGCAACGGCTCACCGGGGTCGCGCTCGAGGGACGGGTCACCGAGCACGTGCTGCCGATCCTCACCGGCACCGGCGCGAACGGAAAGGGCACCTTCTACAGCGCCGTCCTGCACGCCCTCGGGGACTACGCATCGACCGCAGAACCGGAGCTGTTCCTGCACCGCGACGGCGCCCACCCCACCGGCGAGATGGACCTGCTCGGCAAGCGGTGGGTGGTGGTCTCGGAGTCCGACAAGAACCGGAAGCTGGCCGAAGCCACGATGAAGCGGCTGACCGGCGGCGACAAGATCAAGGCGCGCCGCATGCGGCAGGACTTCGTCGAGTTCACCCCGTCGCACACGGTGTCGCTGGTGACCAACCACCTGCCGCTGGTCTCCGGCGACGACCCCGCCATCTGGCGGCGACTGCGGGTCATCCCGTTCGAGGTGGTCATCCCCGAAGACGAGCGCGACGGGCACCTCGACGAGCGGCTGCAGCTCGAGGCCGACGCCGTCCTCGCCTGGGCCGTCGCCGGGCACGTCAGCTACGCCGCTCAGGGCCTCGCAGAGCCTGACGCCGTCCGGGTGGCCACCGAGCGCTACCAGCTCGACAGCGACGCGCTCAGCCGCTTCCTCGCCGAACGCTGCCTGACCGGCCCGCACTTCTCGGTGCCCGCCGGCGACCTGTTCACCGCGTGGGAGTCCTGGTGCATGGACGAAGGCGTCGACCCCGGCACCAAGAAGGCGTTCGGGCAGACCCTCGACCGCAAGGGGTTCGGCACCGACCGCACCCGCAACGGGCGACTGCGCCGCGGGCTCGCGCTCTACGCCGCCGAGGAGGACGCGGCGTGACGACTAAACCCGTGACGCCCGGTGCGCCGACTGACGGCACCGCGGCGAACAGAACACCCGGTCGGAGCGGCCCGACACACCAGCACCGCACGACGGGCAGGTACGCGGTGAGCTGCTCCGAAGTGCCTCGAGCCGAGTGCGCACCCGGCGGATGCCCTGCTCGCCCGAGCGCAGCATGTCAATCCACGTGTCGATCTGGTCGGGCGGCAGGAACGACCAGTCGACGAGCTCGAACAGGTCGTCCACCTTGCCAATGGCATCGGCCTGCACAGCAGTGGCGTCGATCAGTTGCACGGAGGACAAACGCCGCATCCCCTTGCCGCCGGAGAATCGCCGAGCACCGTCCACCTTCGGAGTTGTCACGTTACGACTATAACCGTAACAACCCTCAACGCGGGGGCGTGACGCGTGACGTGTGTGACGCGTTATCGGTATCCCCTACGCGGGCGCGCATATGGCGTCATACCTGGGACGCGTCACATGCGTCACGGGGAGGGACTCCTCCCCCGGGGGCGGTCGGACACCTGAACGTGCTGCGGCTCGCGGTCCATACGGGTTCCGAGGACTTTTTCGCCGGCTCTCCCGCACTGACCTGCGCCCGCCTGGAGCTCCGCCGAGGCGCGGTATGAACGCCCCGGTCGAAATCCGCGGCCTGTCCAGCGACGGTGCCGTGCACCTGCTCCGGGCAGTCCGGCTGTGGCGCAAGACGGTCCGCGAACAGGGTGGTTCGCTGCCGGCGGACTTCGCGTCGATCGAGCCCATGCTGATGTCAGGTGGGGTCACTTGGGGTCAGGGCGGTTCAAATCTCGCGGAACCGTTGCACGATGCGCAGGCTGGGTCCATGCCGAACGTGTCACCGCTGCTGACCTACGAGCAGGTCGCGCAGACCCTCGGCTGCTCCATGAGCACCGTCAAGCGCCGTGTCCGCGCCGGCGCGCTACCCGTCGTGCGTGACGGCGGGATCACCCGCGTCCGGGCCGTCGACCTCGACGCCTACATCGAGCAGGGAGCCTGACCATGGCAGCACTCGACAGCAACACCATCACCGGGCTCATCCGCAACAGCACGAGCCCGATGGCTCGCGGCCGTGCTGCACAGCACCACCAGCAGGCGGTCCGTCCCGGCTCCGGCGCCACCCAGCGGCAGCAGCAGTTCCTCGACGCGATGCAGACCCTCGAGTACCCCACCGCCACCGTCTACGCGCACCCGGCCGACAACGCCATCCGCGAATCCGGGCTCGGAAAGCGCGACGACGGTCCGCTCACACCCACCGAGCACGCCTGGCTGGCCCGACTGCCCGACGACCCGGCGAAGCTCAGCCACGACGACGCCGTCACCCTGGCCGCCCTCGCCCAGAAGGTCAGCCCGATGGACCACCCCATGGACGCCAAGCTGCTCGCCACCTACTGGCACCCGGTACTAGCGATCCACGACGCCAAGGCTCAGCAGGCCAACGACGCCAACGCCGCGCAGAAGCTGCCCGACATCCCCGCCAACGCGCTCGGCGCACTCGCCGACGCCATCGCCGCCGAGAACCCCACACTGACCGCGGACGAAGCGATGGGCCGCGCCCGCACCGCGCTCGACCAGGCGCTGACCGCTCGCAACGCCAGCCGCGCCCGACGAGTAGGGGTGGCGTCGTGACCGAGGTGCAGGCACTCGCTGCTCTCTACCGAGAGCTTCTAGAGGAGGGCATCCCTGAGCAACTCGCCGCAGCAATCACCCGTGAGGTGGCAAGCAACATCCGCCTGGTGACGCCATGACCGAGGCAGGCACGACGTTGGAGCAGGCGCTTGAGCCGCTGATCCGTGGACGGCTGGAGTACCGCGCCGAACGCGGCGACCACATCGCACGACACCTGCTCGACCAGGTGACCGTCGCCTACGCCGACGTCGCCGCCACCTACGGCACCGCACCGCTTGAGGCAGACCAGTGACCACCACCGGCACCACCAGACCCCGGCAGCAGCCGATGCAGCAACCGGTACGGCTCGACGGCCGCGGGGACCGTCGACCGCGGCGCGCTCGGCTGCTGCCGGACCACCAGGGGGTGCACCACCCCCACCCCCCACCAGGGCGGACACCTGAACGTGCTGCCGCTGGGGCTGCGCCACCCCTGAAACGTCCCCTGACGGCGGCGCTGTGACCGCCCAGAGCGGGCCACCGAAGCCGCCGTCGGGGTTGAAGCAGTCGGGTCGCCGGCTGTGGTCGGCCGCATTGGCCGACTACGACCTCGACGTGCACGAGGAGTTGTTGCTGCTGCAGGCGTGCAGGACTGTCGACCGGCTCGACATTCTGGCCACGGAGGCTGCGAACGGGCCCGTGACGGTCACCAACTTCAAGGGCGACCAGGTTCCCCACCCGGCGCTGGTGGAGTCGCGTCAGCAGTCCATCGTGTTGGCCCGGCTGCTGGCGTCGTTGCGGATGCCCTCGGGTGAAGAGGGTGGGGAGCTTCGCCGGCCGCAACGCCGTGGTGCCGCTCGAGGTGCCTATGGCGTGCGAGGGGTGGTGGCCTGATGCGCCGTCGAGACGCTGTCGAGGAGGACCGGCTGCGGCCACCTGCCGACAAGCTGCGCTGCGTCGTGGAGGACTGGCTGTCCGACGATGAGTTGCAGGCAGGGCGTGCGGGTGATCGCCGGTTCGCGTCGATGGCGATGGCGTTTCGCCGGCACCGGCAGTTCCGCCGAGAGTGGCTGAGCGAGCACGGGTTCGGTCATCGCGAGTGGGGGTCGGTGTGGCCACTGACCCACCCGACGTGGAGCAACGACCGTTCGGAGCACGGCTGGGAACGGAAGCGGCGGTAGGCCATGGCGTCGTACTACGAGATCCAGGTACGGCCGAGCGCCGCTGGCTGGTCGGCCCGGCTGGAAAGCGCAACTCAGCCCGCAGATGCGAGCGCTGGCCGAGGGCATCAAGCGGCAGTTGCAGCAGGCCGTTCGTGACGGACTGTCGGGCGCCGGGATCGACACCCGTGTTCAGGGCACACGGATGGGTAGCAGCTACGCCGACGCGTTCGACCGTGAACTGAAGACCAAGCTGCGGGCGGCGATGGCGAACCTGCCGACCGGCAATGCGCGGCTGCTGATCGACGGGTCGGCAGCCGAGCGTGAACTGGCGAAGGTCCGCTCGGATCTGATGCGGTTGACCGACGCCAGGATCGGTGTCGACCTGTCGGACAAGGCAGCGCTCGCCCAGCTCGAGGAACTCAAGGCGCGACTGACGCGGCTCACCGGCCCGGAGCACGACATCCGGATGCAGGTGAACTCCAAGGCAGCCCTCGCTGAGCTGGCTGCGATCCGGCTGGCCGTCAACGGCGTGCAGGACAGTGCCGACTCTGCGGCCCAGTCGTTCGGCGGCGGCGGCGGTGGAGGTGGCGGTCTGGCAGTCGCGATCGGCGGCGCGTTGACCACCGCGGCGCCGATCGCTGCAGCCGCGTCGGGTGCGGTCATCGGCCTGGCCGGCTCGGTCGGTGTGGCTGCGCTGGCCTACCGAGGCCTCAAGCGGGACATGGAGACCGGCGGTGGGCTGGGTCGGATCCTCAGTCAGGACGTGCAGCAGGTCAAGGCGGAACTCGACGGTCTGTCGACAGTGGCCGCACGCACCGTCGAGCCGTGGCTGCACGACCTGGCGTCCGGGGTGAAGCGGGCACTGCCGGGATTCGAGCCGATCGTGACGGTGGTGTCCGACCGCCTCGGGAACGCCGCGGCCGACATCGGCGCGACCCTGATCAACGCCGCCCAGAAGGCCCAGCCGTTGTTCGCCGACGTCGCAGGCATGATCGAGATGGGCGCGCAGCGGCTGCGGGACTGGGTGGCCTCGCCGAGCTTCGACCAGTTCCTGACCTACGCCCGCGAGCAACTGCCCATCATCGTCGGCTACGTCGGCGACATCGGCACCGCCGCGATCGACAGCCTGAAGGCGTTCGCGACCACCGGTGAGGGTGTACTGAAGGTCATCGACCTGGTCGCCAAGGGCGTGGACTTCCTGGCCCGCAACACCCACGACAAGGACGGCAACTCGCTGTTCGGAGGGATCTTCGGGTACGGGTGGCAGGGCAAAGCCAAGACCGACAGCACCGACGCCAACGGCTACATCGACAGCCTGATGCAGTCACTGCGCAACCTCGGCTCCACCAGTGACAGCACCTACACCAAGGTGCGATCCGCCGCATCGGCCACCACCCAGGCGTGGCTCGACGCCGCCAAGGGATTCGACGCCGGCACCGCCACCCTCAGCCAGACCGCGGGGCTGCTCGGCGCCGCGCTGACCGCCCTACGCGGCGACGCGCTCGACTACACCGCAACGATGGTCGGGGCCGACTCCGCCACCCAGAGGCTGGCCAAGTCGTTGCACGACAACCTGGCTTCGGTGTCGGCGCAGGGCACGCTGCTCGGGGTGTCGTACCTCGACGCGGCCGGCAAGTTCGTCCAGGCCGACAGCAAGTACACCGCTGGTTCACTGGCGATCACCCAGAGCCTGCAGCAGCAAGTGAAAGCCGCCACCGACGCCGCCGCGTCCACCTACCAGCACGAAGCCGCCGTGAAGGGCACAGCAGCGGCCGCCCAAGACGCACTCACGGTCTACACCGGCTACCGGCAGTCGCTGATCGATCAGGCCGTGCAGTCGGGGCTGACCGCCCAGCAGGCCAAGGCCCTCGGCGACCAGTACTTCGCCATCCCCAGCGACGTCAACACCTTCGTGAGCCTGCTCGGCAAGGACAACGTCGCCCTCGCCATCAGCAACCTCACCGACGCCCTGAACCGGCTGTCCACACTCATCGCCGGGCCGACGGTCAAGCTCAACGACACCGACTTCAAGAACTCCCTGGGCATCGCCAACTCCAGCCTGGACTACTTCGGCGGGCGCAAGGCGATCCCGTCGCTGGACCTGACCAACGGTCAGTTCAACCAGAAAGCTGCACAGAGCAACGGTGTCCTCGACGTCCTCGGCAGCAAGGTCGTCACCCCGACCGTCAAGCTCAACGACCAGGCCTCGGCCGGCATCGGCGCCCTGCTCGGCCGCCTCGGAGCCATCGACCGCGAGATCTACGTGACCGTTCACGAACGCGTCGCCCAGGGCCTGCCCGCGGTGCAGGGCCGGCAAGCGGTCGGGTCGGCCATGGGCAACATCTTCGACTCAGTCAAGGCCTACGTGAGTGGCGGCGTCGAGCACCACATCCCGCAGATCGCAATGCCCGGCAAGGTCGCGAGGGTTTGGGCCGAACCGGAAGGTGACGGCGAGGCGTACATCCCCTTCGCCGCCAAGTACCGACCCCCGCGCCGAGGACATCATGAGTGAGGTCGCCTCCCGCCTCGGAGGCAGGTACGTCCGAAGTACGTTGGCCAACCCTGCGGCCAGCACGACCGCAGCCGCGCTGGCCGCCCGCGTCAGCAGCCCCGGCAATACCGCGTCCGATCTGCTCGGCGTCGCCGTCACCATCGACGCCGGCAGCGTCGGCACACTCACCGGTCACGTCACCGCAGTCGCCGACGGGCGGATCGCGTCGAGCGCTCGTGACGCCGCCCTCGCGAGGTCGGGCGGGTCGGCGTCGGTACTGGACTGACCGCAGGCGACCAAGCCTCGCCACGTCCGGCGGCCCGTCGACCTCGCTGAGCTGAGATCGACCGGCAGAATCGGCCTGGTGACCGTTCTGCGGGTGCTGGAAGTCTTGGGCGGTGTCGCGCTGTTCGTCTGCTCAAGCGTGCTTCTCAGGCCACTGATGCGCGGCCGTCAGGAGACCCTCGGCGACGTCGCCAAGATCGTCGTCGCGTTGGGTATCGGCGTCGGGGGCATGCTGCTCGTGTACGTCGGACTCGGGATCGCCCGATGAGCGGGGTGCAGCTAGCCTGCCGCGCATGGCGGTTGCATCACTCATCGTGGCGATCGCTGCCGTCTGTGTCGCTTTGGCCTCGGTGCACTTCGCACGACGCTCCTCACTCGCAGCCTCACGATCAGCCGATGCCGGTCATCGTTCCGCCGCGGCGGCCGAACGAGCGCTCGAACTAAAACGAGCAGGACCACGCCTACAAGGCTCCCTGGCAACTCGAGCGCGACACCGACGACCAGACATGGCTCATCTGGAACCGCGGCAACGAGGCGGTCTAACGCCCTCGACTTCGAGGACCTCAGCGGCGGCCTCCTGCGATGCGGCTTGCCTTCGAGCGGCACTGTCGCACCCAATGCGTTTCTCGACCTCAGCGGCTTCATGGGGGCCGAAGTTGCCTACGCCGAGTTCCGGCTGACATGGACCCGCCGCGACTCGACTGAACGCCACGACTGGGTTGGACACGTCATCGCGTGACCGATCGTCTCGAGCTCGCGCTCGCAGGCGTCCGCGCCGCGGGCCGGGTCGAGCACGTCGCCCGCGGCCTCACCCGGGAGCAGCGCCGGCAGATGGCCCGCACCGTCGACCACCGCATCCTCGAGGCGGTGCAAGCCGGCGCGACTGCCGAGCAGGTCGCCCAGGCGCTACACGTCGGTCTCAGCCGGGCGCAGGAGCGCATCCGCCGAGCACGACGGAACGCCCCTGCCGAGCCGGTGCCCGTGGCACCGAACGTGTGGCTGGAGGTGCCACGGTGTGCTCGGCCCGCACCGCTTCGCACGGGGTGTGGGTGCGGTGTCAGGCTGACCGCGGCCATCAAAACGGACATGTCTACGCGAACAGGACCGCGGACCACTCGCGCTCGTGAACTGAACCCTGCATGGCCACCCCTCGATGACCACCGCAACCCAATCGCTACGTGTGACTTAGCCAAATGGGCTAGAGTCTGGGCAGAAATCTGGGTAGCTTGTCTACGTGACCCCACCACCCCGGCCCCTGGCAGGCAGCTCATGATGATCGACTCTCGGGACCTGGTCTCCGTGTCCGACGCCAACTCTAAAGGCGTCTCCTGGCTCGTGAACGCTGCGGCAGAAGGGCGAAGCATCGTGCTCTTGAAGCACAACCGTCCCGCCGCTGTCGTAGCCGGGTGCGACCTGATCGACCGACTGCAGACCGTAGACGAAAGGGAAGAGAACTTGCGCCTCTTGGTTGCCGCCTTGACCCGCGTCGCGACTGACAACGGCGTGCGCCACAGCTTGGACGACCTGGCCGCCGAATTCGACGTCGACCTCTCCGACGACGACTGCGACGACGAGGAGGACTGACTAAGTGGCGCAGATCCAGTTCACCGACGACGCCCGAGAAGACGTCCGAGATCTAGATGGGTCTGCGCGGAAGTTGATCCTGAAGGCCATCGCCAAGCTCGCCGACAATCCCGAGCAGCGAGGTGAGCCGCTGGGCAGCCGCACCAGCGGCAACTTGACCACGTTCCGGAAGCTGGTCGTGGGCAACCGGGAGTACCGCATCGTTTACCGCGTGGAAGCAAGCGGTGACATTTGCGTGATCTGGGTGGTTGCCAAGCGAGCGGACAATGAGGTGTACGAGTTGGCGGCTGCTCGTCTCGCGATGCTAAGTGATCGGCAGCGGGGCGAGCAGCTCGCGGACGCTCCTTGATGAGGCGTTCGACCGGAACGGAAGCGAACAGCAGTGAGTACCCCTCCTCCTTATCACCGATCGCCGACCACGGTGGGCGCCGCCATCAAGCACCTTCGAGACCTGCTGGATGCGATCGAACGTGAGCTGCCATCGGACCAGCCAGCCTGGCTGGCGACAAACCGCACCTTCCGCGCCGGCCCGACGGCCGGAGAACTGGACCCGGATGGCACGCAGGGGCTCCTGATCGATCTGACGACTTCACGCGCCGCCGACTTCGACGGGACAGCGGTCGCCGCGGATGACGTGTGAGTTGCTGATTCGAATAGCTGTTCGATAGCTTGTAGGGATGGGCGACCGACGCACCTCCCGAGGCATCCACCGCACCGATGAGCAGATCCTGGCCCATGCCGAGGACGTCGACCTGCTGCGAGCCATCGCGGCCGGGCGGGTGACGATGAAGCCCGAGCATCGGATGGACCTGCGCCGGCTCGCCCGTGAGGACCTGATCCTGGCCGGGTTCGGCACCGGGTCGACGCCGATCCTGCTGCCGCGGGGTAAGCGGCTGCTCGACGCGGCGAACGGGATGGTGGCGCGGCCGGTGGAGTGAGATGCCCACCGCGTCGTGCTCACTGCACTAAGCCCAGCCGGTGCTGGTGCTCCCACCGGAACGTCTCGAGCCGAACCCAGTACTCGTAAGCACGACGCTCGAACCCGCCATAGGGCAGCACGCGGATCCACTTGCCCTCGGTGGTCCAGAGTCCGAGACCGCGCCAGTAACCACGCATCTCGAAACAGGTCACCTCCGACCAGGGCACGCGCCGCCGCCGACCCCACGAATTGACCGTGAACACCTCGTCGCGGTCGACGCGCACACGTATGGACACCGTCGAGACTGCAGCGACGATGATCAGCAACGACGCGGCCACATGCAGAGCCTGCTCCCAGCCCCGTCTGCCAGTTCCGGTGAGGAACCCGGTGCCCACCCACACCAGGACGAGCGCCACATATCCACCCACCATCAGCCACCAGCCCGGTTGCCTGAACGTCAGGGTTTGCTCGTCCGCGAGCGCATCTGTCACGTGGCCGGTTGTACCCGTGGAGTGACGCCCCGGAGCCTGCTGAGCTGAAGCCGCTCCGCTGGGGTCACAGCGGCCGGGACGCCCCTCGTGGTGGGGTTGCCCGACTTGCCGGGGGTCGTCTCGCCTACTCGTCGACGAACGGGTGCACGCCGCCCTGGCGTCTGGTGCGACCACAGAGCAGGCCGCCGAGGCTTTCGGCTCCCGCGACGAGGACGAGGTCCGCGACCGGCGTGCGCGTGCAGACTTGGACGGTCAGCCGTAACGCGACGCGTGGCGGGTACGTAGGCCGACGTGAAGGCGAATGCGTTGGTCATCCTGGTGCTCAGCGTGTTCGGCATCCTTGTCGGCACCGTCGGGCTGATCCACGTCGCTCGGCATCGGCCGCAACCCTGGTACGCCTGGCTGAGGCCGGGGGCTTCGTTCACCGTGTCCACCGGACTGTTTGTCACGGCGCTCGTGATGGGCTGAAAAGGATGGGTGGGCCGCCGATGAACCTACGCACCCTGCTGACATCGGATCTGCACATCGAAGGTGTCCTCCGGTCGGTCAAGCACCGCGGCCTGACGCCGATCCCACGGCACGGACCGGTACGGCTGGCGATCAGTCGTGGTACCTCGAGCCGTAAGCCCTCGTGCTCCGCGTGCTCGCCAGCCAGCGGTCGACATCTTCCTGGCGGTACCGGAGGTGCTTGCCGACCTTGCTCGCCTCGGGGCCGGCGCCGGTGATGCGCCACTTGCGGATCGTGGTGATCGGCACGTTCAGGTAGGCAGCTAGATCCTCCGTCGAGAGCAGTGGTTGGCGGTTCGGCTTCGTCATGACGCCGTCGTGCCCGATGTCGGTGTGCTCCACCGTCACTCGTTGTACTACTTCGCAAGGGGAGCCACGAAGGTGATTCGTGGCTCCCCTTGCGAGGATTCCTAGCTGCCGGGCACCTCGATCAGGGAGTACCCGATCGGCTCGTCGAGGTCGGCAGTGCGTGCCTCGAGCCACCGTTCGTGACTGAGGGTGAACGGGGTCGCCGCGATGAGGTCGCGGATCGCCAGATCCTCGCCGGTTCGGACCCGCAGACAGATGGTGGTCGACCACCAGGACCGGCCGCCGCGGCGGTAGAAGCCCCACCCGGTGGCCTTGCTCGGCTTGCTGCCGAACCCGTACTCGGCAACGGCAAGCAACCGGATGATGGCGGCGTCGCTCGCGTCTTGGAAGGGCCTGACCACGGTGCCGCGATCCGTACTGACGCTGATGAAGCCGTACTCGCCGATCAGCGCACCGTCATCGTCGAGGAAGTAGGCCACCGGGCAGGTCGACCGCCGCTTCGACAGGTGGATCCCGAACGGTGCGAGGTCGAGCGCGTACTCGTGCGGGTCGCTGTGATCGGTGCGAGGCGGCATGAACCAGTGCAGATTGCGGCTCACTGCTCAGCCTGCCGGGCCAGTTGGCGCAGGACGTCGGACAGGGCGACGGCCTCGGCGGGCGTGAGGTAGAAGCCGGCCAGGTCACCGACTCCGACGTGCACCCTCGGCTCCCGGTCGTTGGCCCCCCGGACGACGTAGCCGGAGATGTACGGCAGCCACGCCACCGCAGGCTCACTGCGCTGTCCGCGCTCGAGCCAGACGCGTCCGTAGCGGTGTTCGACGTTGACTTCTTCACTGAGGTGGCAGCGGTCCTCGTCGTCGACTTCGAGCGGATGACCGGTCTCGAGGTCTCGGCACCAAGCGGGGCAGGCGTCGATGTACGGGTCGCGCACGTCGCCGGTGGTAGGCGCCGGGTAGCCGCGGACCACAAGGGACGTCTGGCTAGCGGACATGGCGGCGGCACTGGTAGTTTCGGGCACAGCAAAGCTCCTTCTCCTGAGGTTGGGGACTAGCTCACGGCCCGGCAGGTGCTCTAACACCTGGCCGGGCCTCATCACGTTCTGGGACGGGCACATCTGACCCCCCGGTGTTGGTGGTCCTCGGGGAAGGTCGCTCTCGATCACAGGGCTTTCCTCTCTGCTGGCGGCACATAGCGGTGTTCAGTCAGCCAGCGCTCGGCCGCGGACTCACGCACGCGCAACTTCCGTCGGTCGCCGTTCGACAGGTCAACTGCGTCCAGGCGGCCGGCGTCAATCTCGGTGTAGACGTAGGTCGGGGTCACCCCCCCAGTTCTTCGCCAGAGCGGCGACGCGATAGAGCCGCTGCGACTCGTCGTCAGGCAACTTCCGTGTCACCGTCACGACTCACTCCGGCGACGCGCCACCGCAGGGACGACGGTCGTGTACGTCTCGTCGCGCAGGTAGGCGTCGATGGCGTCGCGGTGGATGCGCCACCGACCGCCACGCTTGGTCTGGTGTCCGACGAGCGCACCGGACCGGAGCAGGTCGCCCATCTCGTCGCGGCCCATCCGTGCGTAGGCGCACGCCTCGTCGAGCATGAACCACGGGGAGTCGACCGGACGCTCCCGCTTGATCCTCTTGGTCATCGTGCCTCCGGCAGCGCGTTGAACCACGCCTGCAGGTCGTCGCGACTGATCCGGTACTTGCGGTCAACCATGCGGGCGCGGAGCTTCCCGGCGTGGATCTCACGGCGAAGGTGGCGCGACGACAGCGAGACCGCGGCAGCGGCGCCCTCGATGTCGTAGGCGACAGAGAATTCTGGCGGAGATGTCATGACGCCGTAGCGTCGGCGCCGACTTGAAGCGACTGCTGAGCGAGCAGCCACCGCATCGCCGCTGTGGCGGTTGCGAACTCACGGGCGCTCGCTTTTGTCGCCGAGCCGTCGCGTCCGGTCGGGTTGGCCGCAGCGGTCCACTTCTTCGACCGGCCGCGGTACTCCCCGTTCTTGAAGGTGGGGCGGTAGTTGCCCACCCATCCGAGACCCGGCACTCGGTACAGGACGTCACCACCGAGCCCCGCGCCGCTCCGGTACTCGCCGCGGTGCAACTGCACCACGCGGTGACCGCACAGGGTGCGCCAGGTGCCGTGCTCGACCTCGTGTTCGAGGCCTGCGTCGGGTCCGCCGTGGACGATGGGCTCGCCGCCCTGCAGCGGGCCGGTGGTCCAGTCGCAGCCACCGCAGTGGAACTCAGCAACGAGGGCAGTGTGGCCCGGCGACGCGGCCTTCACTGCCTCGAGGGTGGCGTGCAGTCGGAAGCGGATGAAGTGGGCCGGCGCTGGATCGGCGGTCGCGTCCAAGGAGTCGACTCCCCGTGCTGGCCGCGCCGCTGTCGCACCCTATTGGGCACGGAACGGGCACGGACTCCGATGCGATCGCACGGAGCCCAGCAAATCCGGGGTTTCCGGTGGTGGGCGGTACAGGGTTCGAACCTGTGACCCCTGCCGTGTGAAGGCAGTGCTCTACCGCTGAGCTAACCGCCCGGGCCGGGGGATGAGACTACAGGGCGACGGCCGGCCGCGTGGGCCGGGCGTCGCCTGCGCGTTCACGGACGCGGCGGCTGGACCAGTTCGTGGACGATGTCGTCAGGGCCCCAGAGGTAGACCGCCTGTCCGCCGCGATTGACACCCGCGGTGATGAGGTTGGGTTCGGAGTAGAACCGCACGCCGGCGCGGCGCAGCCGGGCGTACTCGGCGGCGAGGTCGTCGACGACGAAGGCGAGATGGGCCGCGCCGGGGTTACAGATCCCGACGTCGCCGCGGGCACCGGGCGGCTGGACGTAGCGGACGAGTTCGAGGTCGTGCCCCGACCGGCCGGCGTCGGTGCCGACGCGGATCTGCGCGACCTCGAGCACGGCGTCGTCGTAACCGACGAGGCTGCGGGTGTAGCCGTTGTCCTGCACCTGGCGGTGCACGAGCGTGCAGCCGAGCAGGTCGCAGTAGAAGTCCACCGCCCGGTCGAGGTCGGAGACGGTGAAGCTGAAGTGCCAGACGCCCTGCACGGGAGGTCCTCTCGTCGCGGGAGCGGGAAGGTCAGTCGAATTCGAGGCCACCGTCGACGTTGACGGCCTGGCCCGTGACGTAGCCGAACTCCGGACCCAGCAGGGCGGCGACGACGGCCGCGACCTCCTCGGGGCCGGCGAGGCGGCGCAGCGCGACACGTGCGGTGAGGCCCGCGACGACCTCGTCGGCGTCGGTCCCGGTCGCTGCGGCCCGGGCGGTCGCGTTACGGCGCGTCATGGGGGTGTCGACCACACCGGGGCAGACGGCGTTGACGCGGATGCCCGCGGGGGCGAGGGCGACCGCCGCCGACGACGCGAGGCTCACGACCGCCGCCTTGCTGGCTGCGTAGTCGGCAGCGTCGGCTCGAGGGCTGCGCGCCGCCACACTCGACACCGCGACCATGGCACCCGGACGCCCGGCCGCGACCAGTGCGCGCGCACACGCCTGCAGCACGTGGAAGGTGCCGTCGAGGTTGACCTGCAGCGTCGCGCGCCAGGCCGACGGCGACAGGTCGAGGAACGGACCCACCCGCATGACGCCGGCTGCGGTGCACACCAGGTCCGGAGCGGCCCAGCCGTCGCGTACGACCGCGAGCGCGGCGTCGACCGCCGCGGCGTCCGCGACGTCGACGGCCCATGCTGTCA
The DNA here is from genome assembly GCA_029817715.1 of Melastoma dodecandrum. Classification (NCBI taxonomy): domain Eukaryota; kingdom Viridiplantae; phylum Streptophyta; class Magnoliopsida; order Myrtales; family Melastomataceae; genus Melastoma; species Melastoma dodecandrum. The sequence continues at coordinate 2,965,359 of JARUPY010000535.1, forward strand.
CCTCGTGACCCGCGGCTGCGAGGTCGGACGCGCACTGCTGTACGGCTTCGGCGTCGCGGTCCCACAGCACGACCCGCGCGCCGTCGGCCGCGAGCCGCCGGGCGACCGCGGCGCCGATCCCCGCGGCGGCGCCGGTCACCAGCGCCACGGACCCGGTGGCTGTCATCCGCGCAGCAACGACTCGAGGCGCGCGTGGGCGCGCGCCAGGGCGGCGGTCGACGCCGCGTCCTGCACGACCTCGCGCATCATCTCGTCGAGCACGGCGGCCCACTCCGGCCAGCGGGGATCGTGCGGAACCGAGCGCGATCCGGCGTGCGCCTGTTCGAGCACCCGGTAATAGGGCGCGAGCGCGCGCAGCCCAGGGGTGGCCCAACTGTCGCGTCGGGTCGCCGATCCACCCGATCGGGCCGTGACGACGTCCATCTCGTGCGTCGTCAGCCGCCGGATCAGGTCCGCCGCCGCGGCCGGATCGGCGGCGCCCGCGGCCACCGTGAGCACCCAGTAGGCGTTCATGGTCACCGTGGCCGATTCACCCGGCGTGGGTGCGCAGCCCACCAGGCCGTGGGTGGGTGAGTCGGTCGGACTCGACATCGCGGCGAAGCCGCACCAGTTGACCATCATCGCGGCCTCGCCCGCCGCGAAGTGCTCGCCGGAGGCGACGCTGTCCCATCCCGCCGCCGCCGGGTCGACCACCCGGCTCACGTGCCAGAGATCGTGCAGGAACTCCACGGCGGCGACCGCGGCGTCCGACTGCAGCCCTGACCCGCCGTCGGCGGTGACGAGTTCACCCCCGCGGCTCCAGAGATGGGTGAGGAAGTCGTACACGTCGTTGTGTTCGTCCGGGTAGCCCGCGAGCACCGTGCCGTGGAGACCCTGGTCCGGACGGGTGAACCACACGGCCTGGTCGTGGTACTCCTGCCAGTTCGTTGCAGGCAGCAACGGATAGCCGTACTTCTGCTCGAACCCCGCCCGCTCCGCGTCGTCCTCGTAGAGGTCGCGCCGGTAGAGCAGGAGCATCGGCCCGTCGTGGTAGGCGACCCCGTACACGCGGCCGTCCGGGCCGGTCTGGAGGTCGCGCAGGGCGGGCACCCACGCGTGCGGCCAGCCCTCGGGCGCGTGCCGCTCGAGGTCGAGCGGCAGGATCCGACCGGATGCGACCAGTGCCGGCACCCAGTCGGTGATCACCATCAGCACGTCGGCCTCTCCCGACGTGGCAGCGTCACCGGCGACCACGGCGGCCTGGAGCTGTTCGATCTCGCGCAGCTCGTAGCGGACGTCGAGATCGGGCATTCGCGCGAGTTGCTCCGTCAGCGCTCGGTCGAACCCGTCGAAGGCCCGGCCGAGGACGGTGAGGGACATCGGGATTTCCTTTCACTCAAACGATTGACCAGTCTTACCACGCGATGGTGGGATGGGGAAGGGACCACGACCTGAGGAGGCCGACCGCGTGCTCGAGCAGTTCGGACCGATCGCCGCGGCGTGCGAACTCGCCGTACCCGAGGACCTGCACCGAGCGGTGGCCGTCGTGGGTGCGGGTGCGATCGTGGCGGTCGCCCACCTGCCGGCGTACCGCAGTGCGGGCGTTCCGGTCGCGGCGATCTGCGACCTCCACCGCGAGCGGGCCGAGAAGCTGGCGGCGGAGTTCGGCATCGGACGTGTCGCCACGTTCGACCAGATCCTGGCCGACCCGACGATCGAGATCGTCGACATCGCTGTGGTCCCGACCGCCCAACCCGAACTGGTGCGGCGCGCGCTGCGTGCGGGCAAGCACGTACTGGCACAGAAGCCGCTCGCGCCCGACTCGGCGACGGCCGCGGAACTGGCCGACCTCGCCCGCGACCTCGGCCGGTCGCTGGTTGTCAACCACCAGATGCGTTACGGCGAGGGCATGGCCGCGGCCCGCGCCATGGCCGAGGCCGGCTGGATCGGCGAGCTCACGGCCATGACGATCGACGTCGACATCGACACCGACTGGAGCGCCTGGGACTGGCTGGTCGACAGCCCGCGGCTGGACCTGATGTACCACTCGATCCACTACTTCGACTCGGTGCGGGCGGTGCTGGGCACCCCCGACACCGTCTTCTGCGCCGCCGGGCGCCGCCCCGGGCAACGGGCCGTGGGGGAGACCCGCACGATCACCACGATGCTCTACGACGACGGCCGGCGAGCACTCGTCGCGGTGAACCACGAGAACCACACGGGTGACCCACGGGCCCTGTTCCGTCTCGATGGCAGTCACGGCAGCATCCGCGGAACCATCGGCCTGCTCTACGACTACCCGAACGGGCGTCCGGACACCGTCGAGGTCAACAGCGCCGTGCTGCCCACCGACGGTTGGCTGCCTTACCCCGTCACGAGCCGCTGGATCCCCGACGCGTTCGCCGGCCCGATGCGGGCACTGCTCGCCGAGGTGGCACACGGGGTGCCGGCGCCGACGACCGCGTGTGACAGTGTCGCGACCCTGCGGCTCGTGGAAGCCTGTTACGCGAGTGTCGCGGACGGTCGGTCGCACACGGTGGGGAGCGGATGAGGGTTCCTGGGGACAGCGTGGGGGCGGCAGCCGCCGCGCCTCGTCGACGTGTGGTCCTCGCCGACGTCGCGAGCCGCGCCCGCGTGGATCCCTCCGTCGTCTCACGGGTGATCAACGGCGACACCCGGCTGGTCATCAAGGCCGAGACCCGACAGCGGGTGCTCGACGCGATCGAGGAACTCCAGTACCACCCCAACGCCGCCGCACGGAGCCTGCGCACCGCCCAGTCGGGCACCTTCGGACTGCTGATCCCGGACTTCGCCAACCCCGTGTACGCGGAGATCATCAAAGGCGCCGAACAGGTGGCCACCGAGCACGGTGCGCTGCTGCTCGCGGGCACCGCGTTCGACGACAAGCCCGAGCGGTACGTGGAGCTGCTGGCATCCGGCCGGGTCGACGGCCTGCTGCTCGCGGCCGACCGGTTGTCCGCGACGACGATCGCCGCGATGCGCGCGACCGGTCGTCGGGTCGTCTCGGTCAACCAACGCGTCGCCGGTGTGCCGGACGCCGTCCTGGCCGACGACGAGCGCGCGGCCCGTCTCGCCGCCGAACACCTCATCGGACTCGGTCACCGGCGGATCGCGCACCTGCGCGGCCCGGTCGGCAGTGACACGGCGCGGCGCCGGTTGGCGGGTTACCGCAAAGCGCTCAAGCGGGCCGACATCGAGGCCGATCCCGCCCTGGTCGTCGGTTCGGGGTACACGGCGGAGACCGGCGCGGCCGCGATGCGGGAGTTGTTGTCAGCCGGCACCGGTGCCACGGCGGTGTTGGTGGCGAACGTGGCCGCAGCCATCGGCGCGCTCGCCGCAGCCCGCGACGCAGGGCTCCGGGTCCCCGAAGACCTCTCGGTGATCTCGATCCACGACCACCCGCTGGCGATCGGGCTCGCCCCGGCGCTCACGACCGTGCGGATGCCGCTGGGGCAGGTGGGGAGGGTCGGCGTCGAGAGCCTGCTCGACGCCGACGCGCACACCGGCCACGTGGTGGTACGCGAGCCGACCGAGCTCATCGTGCGCGCGAGCACCGCCCGGTCCACCCGGTCTCGTCGCTGACCCCGGCATCGCCGGTGCGCACGGTCACGACGACGTGGTCGACATCGGCCGAGGCTCCTCGACTGCAGGTCCGGAACCCCCGGTCGACACGGAGGTTCCCCCGACCGGCCCGGCAGCCGTCGCCGACGGCGTAGCTCCGGACCTGGCCTTCCCGAACCGGCGCCGGAACTCGCTGCGGCCGCGGCGGCTGGTCGCGGTGTACAGCGAGGCTGCGGCGACGAGAACCGCGCCCTGCACGACGTTCTGGTAGTTCGAGCCGAGGTTGAGCACGTTGAAGCCGTTGCTCAGGGTGAACAGGATCAGCGTGCCGACCACGGACTTGGCGACGATGCCGGAACCACCGAACAGCGACGTCCCGCCCAGGACGGCCGCGGCGATCACGGTCAACTCGCCGCCGGTGAGGACCGTGGGGTCGACCGAGTTGAACTTGCCGGCGTAGAGGACTCCGACACCCGCGGCCACCAGCCCGTTCACCACGAAGGCGCCCATGCGGTAACGGTCGACGTCGATCCCGGACAGCCGGGCCGCCTCGGCGTTCCCGCCGACGGCGTAGAGGTTGCGACCGAGCACGGTGTACCGCATCACCGCGCCGGTCACGAGCATCAACGCGAACAGCAGCCAGGTTGGCACGGTCTCGTCGAGCAGCAGCGGACGGAACGCGCCGACCAGCACCAGGATCAGGCCGGTCACCCACAGCACCGCTGAGGACACGACCGCGCGGCCGCGATGGCCGCTGCGGACCACGACGGCAGCCGCGGCCGCCAACAGCACCACGCCGACCCCGACCGCGACGGCCACCGGCATCGTCCACCGGGCCGTGACGAACACGTGCACGGCTTCGTTCGCCGCCGTGATGCTCTGCCCGGACAGGACCGCCTGCACGATGCCGCGTACGGCGGTGAGCGTCCCGAGCGTCACGATGAAGGCGTTGACGCCGACCTTCTGCACCAGCACGCCGTTGATCAGGCCGACGGCCACGCCCGACAGCAGCGCGAGCAGGATCGCCACCACCGCGCCTTGGCTGTCGATGGTCTTCAGCAGCACGGTGCCGGCGAGCGCGGCGGTCGAGGCGACCGACAGGTCGAAGTTGCCCGTGATGAGCACGACGGTCATGAAGATCGCGAGGATGCCGAACAAGGCCGACTGGTCGAGCACGTTGCTGACGTTGACGCTCGACAGGTAGCTCGGGCGCCCCTGCACCGACGAGGTGATCGTGAGGACCGCGACGAGGAGGGCCAACGCGTACACGACACCCGCCGATCGCGGGGCGAGCACCCGCCGCCACCCGCTGGGGCGTGCGTGCGGATCGCGCCTGGGCCGCCGGCGCCGGACGGCAGGTACCGGGCCGTCTGTCGTGTCGGAAACCTGCGACGACGTCGTCATGATCGGTCCTCTTCGCTCAACCCGCTGGCCAATGCCGTGAGTTCGTGCAGATCGGTGTCGGCGGTGCGACGTTCGCCGACGATGCGCCCTCGGCGCAGGACCACGATGCGGTCGCACGCGCCGAGCAACTCCTCGAACTCCGAGGAGACGATGACGACCCCGGTGCCCTCCGACGCGAGGCGGCGGATGAGGCCGATGATGTCGGCCTTCGCGCCCACGTCGACGCCCGCCGACGGTTCGTCGAGCAGCAGCGCCTGCGCGGAGCCGTAGAGCCACTTGGCGAACACGACCTTCTGCGCGTTGCCGCCGGACAGTTCGGCGACCGGCGTGTCGATCGACCCGGTCTTGATGCCGAGGTCGCGCACGGCGCGGTCGGCGACGGCGCGTTCGTCGGCGTCACGTGGAATCCATCGTCGCCACGACCAGCGCCGCAGGTACGGCAGCGACGTGTTGCGCCAGATCTCCCAGTCACGGATCAGGCCCTGCCGCGCGCGGTCCTCGGGCACCAGTGCGAGACCGGCGCGCACCGCCGCGGCGGGCGACCGGTGGCGCAGCCGCCGTCCGGCCACCTCGACGGTCCCGCGTGCCGAGGGTTCCGCGCCGTACACGGCCTGCAGCAGTTCGGTCCGCCCACTGCCGAGCAGACCCGCGACGCCGAGCACCTCCCCACGGTGCAGGTCGAACCCGACCGGGCCGACGCCGGGAGCCGTGAGGTCCCGGACGGCGAGGACGACGTCCGTGGAGATCTCCCTGGTGGAGACGGGCTTCTCGGCCCGCGCGAGCCGCTCGCCCACGATCGCCTCGACCAGTGAGTCCTCCGTGGTGTCGGACGTCTCGGCGTCGACGACGACGCGGCCGTCGCGCAGGACGGTGAGGTGGTCGGTGAGGGCGAGCACCTCGTCGAGGAAGTGTGACACGTACACGAGAGCCGTGCCGTCGTCCCGGAGTCGCCGGATCGCGCGGAACAGCACCTCCCGTTCGTGCGGGGACAGTGCGGCGGTGGGTTCGTCGAGCAGCAGGGCGGCGGGATCGCGCGCGAGGGCCTGCAGGATCGAGATCATCTGGCGCGACCCCACCGACAAAGCCCCGACGGGCGCATCCGGGTCGACCTGGTAGCCGACCCGGTCACACAGCGCCTGCAGTTGCCGCTCTCGCGCCCCCTCCTCCCAGCGGACACCGCCGTGACCGAGGAACACGTTGTCGACGACGGACATCGTGCCCACGAGCGGGGTGTGCTGGTGCACGGTGCCCATGCCCGAGGCCAGTGCGTCGGAGGGTCGGCTCCAGCGCACCGCCTCGCCGCGCCAGGTCACGCCGCCCTGCGTCGCCGTCTCGACCCCGCAGAGGATCTTGATGAGCGTGGACTTGCCGGCGCCGTTCGCACCCACCAGACCGTGCACGCTGCCCGGACGCACCGCCATCGTCACCCCGCGCAGCGCGCGTGTTCCGCTCGGGTAGGTCTTGTGGACCTCGTCGACGGCGAGCAACGGCGGTGCGTCCAGCAGCGTGGTCACGGCCGGGTCACCACTGCGGGGTGCAGCTGTCGACGTTGGCCTTGGTCACGCCCGGCGTGTCGTAGAACGTGGTCTTGGGTGCTCCGGTGAGCTTGCCGGTGATGACGTCGTGCATCATCTGCACGGCCATCTTCCCCTCGTCGTAGGGCTTGTAGCAGACCGTGCCGTAGATCTCGCCGGTCTTGATCGCAGCGATACCGGACTTGGAGCCGCCGATCCCGATCACCTTGGCGTTGGACTTCGCCGCCTGCACGGCGGCCGAGCAGCCCACGGCCATGTCGTCGGAGATCGCGTAGAACAGCCCGGTGTCGGGGTTCGCGGCGAGGATGTTCTGGCAGGCCGCGCGGCCCTCCTCCTTCGTCCAGTTGCCCGGCTGGGTCGCGACGACCGTGTACTTGCCCGCACCGGCGCCGCTCAGCGCGGCCGTGAACTTCTGTACGCGCAGGGTGTTCTCGGCGAACCCGGCGGCGCCGGTGATGACGGCGACCTTGCCGCCCTGGGGCAGTGCCGTGAGGGCCATCTGCCCCGCTGTGGCACCGGCGCCGACCTCGTTCTCGTCGACGATGAACTTGAGCTTCTCGTACGGGTTGCTCACGTCGCGGTTCGCCCCGACGTACCCGTGCATCGTGGCGATCGGGATGTTCGCCGTTGCCGCCTGGTCGACCAGCGCCTGGGCGGGGCCCGGTGACAGCGGCACCAGGATGATGCCGCTCACCTTCTGGGAGATGAGGTCCTGGACCTGGCTCGCCTGCTTGGCCTGGTCGCCCTGGCTGTCGAGCGAGATCACCTTGATGCCCAGGGCCTTCGCGGCGTCCTGCGCACCCTGAGCGAGCGCGGCCGGGAAGGTCACCGATTCCTGCTGGTTGGCGATGCCGATGGTGATCGGACCCGACGCCGACGACGACGCGGACGACGCCGACGACTCGGTCGAACACCCGCTCACCGTGAGGCCGACGAGGGCGGTGACGGCGGCGGCGCACCCGGCCGCCCGCGCCGTGGTCCTGCGTTCCGGCCGTGCCAGCGCCAGCCGCTTCGTTGCGTGCATGCGTGCTCCTGTCTCGGCTCCCGCAGCGGGAGCAGTGGGGTGTGGTCAGTGCGTGGCCGCGGCGACGCCGTGGCCGGAAGGGACGAACGAGGGGTCGACGAGGCCGATGACCCCGGCGACGACGCGGTCGACGTTCGGGAGCACCGCCGCCGACAGGTGGGGCGCGGCCGGCATCCGGAGGTCGGGCAGGCCGATCCGCCGGGGCGGCGCGGCGAGCCGCGCCCCCGACTCGACGACCCGTGCGACGACCTCGGCGCCGAAACCCCCGGTGACGTTGGCTTCGTGAACGACGAGCAAGCGTCCGGTACGTCCGACGGACTCGAGGACGGCGTCGTCGTCGAACGGGTTCAGCCAGACGGTCTCGACGATGTCGACGTCGAGGCCCTCCTCCTCGAGCACGTCCGCCGCGGTGACCGCCGTGCGGGCAGCCGTTCCCCAGGTGACGATCGTCGCGTCCTGGCCCGTACGTCGCCGGCGGCTGCCACCGATCGCGGGAACCGCGTCGTCGACCACGACCTCCTCCGGCGCGCCGTTGTAGAGGCTGCGCGCCTCGATGACGAGCGTGGGGTCGTCGCACGCGACGGCGGCGAGCGTGAGGTCGTAGGCGTCCTGCGCCGTGGTGGGCAGACAGACCCGCAGGCCAGGAACGTGCCCGAAGAGCGCCTCGAGCGACTGCGAGTGCTGCGCGCAGGAACCGGGGATGGCGCCCTGCTGGGTGCGGATGGTGATCGGTGCGGTGGCGGCGCCGCGGGAGACGTACCTGACGTTGGCGGCCTGGTTCACGATCTGGTCGATCCCGACCAGGCTGAAGTCGATCCACATGATCTCGACGACCGGCCGCCGGCCCATCATCGCCGCGCCGACCGCGCTGCCGATGATGGCGCTCTCGCTGATGGGCGTGTCGAAGACGCGGTCGCCGAACTCGCGCTGGAGCCGACGGGTGACTCCGAAGACGCCCCCGGGCTTCGCGACGTCCTCGCCGTACAGCAGCACCTCAGGCCAGGTCGCGAGCGCCCGGCGCAGGGCGGCGTTCACGGCTTCGCCGTAGCGCAGGGAAACGGTGTCAGGCATAGACGTGCTCCTCGACGTCGTCGACGGCGGACAGGGGTTCGGCCAGCGCGCGCGACGCCGCGGCGAGCACGTCGGCGTGCGCCTGCTCCAGGGCCGTGTCGCACTCGGCCGGGTCGACACCGGCGGCGACCAGCGCCGCGCGGGTACGTGCGATCGGTTCGCGGGTCATGGCCCGGTCGACCTCGCCGGGCGGGCGGTACTGCTCGGCGTCACCGATGTAGTGACCCACGAGTCGCTCGGTCATCGCCTCGAGGAGAGTGGGGCCGTCACCGGTCCGCGCCCGCTCGACCGCGGTCCGGGCCGCTGCACGCACCGCCTCGACGTCGTTGCCGTCGACACGTACGCCGGGCATGCCGTAGGCCGCCGCCCGGTGCCACAGCTGCGGGTCCTTCACCATGTCGGCGATCGGCGTCAGTTCGGAGTAGCCGTTGTTCTCGCACACGAACAGCACCGGGAGATCGAACGCCGACGCGAAGTTCATGGCCTCGTGCATCGCACCCTGGTTGAGGGCGCCGTCGCCGAACGACACGACCGCGACGCGGCCCGAGCCGTCGTACCGGGCAGCCAGCGCCGCGCCGACCGCGATCGGAGCGCTCCCGGCGACGATCGAGTTCTCACCGTGGAAACCGTGGGCCGGCGCCGTGAAGTAGGCCGAGCCGCCCCGGCCGCCGTTGAGACCTCCCGCCCGTCCCAGTAGCTCCGCGAACGCCGGTTGCAGGGGGACCCCGCGGGCGAGCGCCCATCCGTGACCCCGGTAGGTCGCGAACACCGCGTCGGGCGGCCCGAGCGCGCCACACACGCCCACCGCGATCGCCTCCTGACCGATGCCGAGGTGGACGGACCCGATGATGTGCCGCTCGCCGTGCAATTCCCGCACCCGCTCCTCGAAGCTGCGGATCTCCCGCATCCGGCGCAGGTCGTCGACGGTGACCGTCATGAGTTGCTCTCCGTTCCCGAGGGGCGTTCGTCGCGGCGCCAACCGGCGAGGGCGGCGGCGCACACCCGGTGCGCGTCACCCACGTACCGCTCCGGCGTGGGAAGTGTCGCGCCGATCTCCGACCACAACGCCGGGCCGACCGTCGAGGCCAACGTGACGAGCAGGGACTCGTCACGGTCGCGTGACTCCCGGACGGCGTGGTAGACGACCTCGTGCGCCTTGTCGCGGCCCAGGTGCGCGGCGAGGGTGATCATGTACGCCTCGGCCATGATCCGTCCGCCGTCCGCCTCCAGGTTGCGCGCCATACGCTCGGGGAAGACCCGGAGCCCGGTCGCGGCCGCGGTCGCCGACCGCAGTGCTCCCGCCGCCGCACACGCCGTGGCCGGCAACGCCTGCCACTCGACCTGCCACTCGCCGGCGGACCGTTCGTGCCCGGCCTCCATCGCGCGCAGCATCGCGGTCGCGTTGTGCTGCGCGACGACCCCGAACCCGATCGTGAGTTCGGCCGAGATCGGGTTGGCCTTCTGCGGCATCGTCGACGACGCTCCGCGGTACACGCCGTCGACCTCGGCGACCTCCCCGACCTCGGTGCGGGTGAGGTCGACCAGTTCGCGGGCGAACCGCACGGCGGTCGCGGTCGCGAGGGCGACGACCGAGCAGAACTCGGCGACCCGGTCGCGGGCGACGTGCCAGGGCACGTCGGCGATGTGCAGTCCGAGGCGGGCAGCCATCTCGCGACGCACGTCGTGCACCCGCTCGCCGATCACCGCCCACAGTGCGGCCGAGGTCCCGCCCGCGCCCGACAACGACAACACGGCGATGTCGTCGGTGACGCGGCGCAACCGGACGCGGTGTCGGGTGATCTCGTCGAGGAAGACCGCGCACTTGGCGCCCAGCGTGGTCGGCACCGCCTGCTGGGCGTGGGTGCGGCCGGCCATCACGGTGTCCGCGTAGCGCTCCGTCAGTTCGGCCAGGCGTTCGCCGAACTCGGTCAGCAACTCGAGCAGACGCGCACCGACGTCGCGCAACTGCAGGGACAGCGCGGTGTCCATGATGTCCTGAGTCGTGGCGCCGAGGTGGACGAAGCCCGCGTCGACCGGGTCGAGGGCAGCGCAGATCTGCTTGACCAGCGGGAAGATCGGGTAGCCGACGACCGCCGTCTGGCGCCACAGCTCCCCGGTGTCGACCACGTCGGCGCGGCACGCGCCGACGATCCGGTCGGCCGTCGCGGGATCGACGGCGCCGCCGGCGCGCAGGCCGTGGGTCAGCGCGGCCTCGACCGCGAGCCAGTCGTCGATGAGGCGGCGTTCGGTGAACAGCGCCGCCATCGGTGCGTCGCCGCCGGTCGCGGTGAGGAGGTCGAAGGTCATGGGTCCCCAGTCGGTCAAACGTTTGAGTCAAACGCTTGATCGGTGACTCTAAGGCGAGCGGGCGTCGACCACAAGAGTCAGTTCGAGGTGGGGGTGCGGGATGCGTACGGGGCGTGGATGCCGACCGTCAGGAGGCGGGGGGTAGGGCCGTCAGCTCGGTGTGACGCGCGGCGTGCGTGGTGAACACCCGACGGGCTTCCCAGAAGCGGGTGGGGGCGACGGCCAGCAGATCGATCACGATCACCACGCCGCCGGCGTCGCGGACGGCGGTGAAGACAGCCGTCGCGTTGGTGCCGAACGCCGACGACTCGTGAGCGAGCAGCGCCAGGCCGAACAGCAGCAGCCAGGCGGCGAGGAAGCGGCGGCCGATCTCGAGCACGAGTGCGCGGCGCTCGCGCACGGCGTCGTCGACGGGCACCCGCCCGTGGTCGGACAGCTCCCACACCCGGCGCGTCACCCAGACGTGCTGGGCGTAGTAGATCCCTGCGCACAGCACGACCGGGACGGCCGAGGCGAACGTCGAGTCGTCGACCGACGACGGGTTCGCGACCGCGTCGACCACGGCGGCGGCGCCCAGCCACAGCGGACCGGCGTACGGGTTGACGACGAGGCTGAGCGTGAACGCGAGCGCGAGGCCGACGAGCAAGGACCCGATGTCGCCGTTGGCGTCGGCCGTCGTCGTCGCGTCGCCGTGCTCCAAGGCGACCATGACCAGCGTCCCGGCGAGCGCGAGGCCGTACACGGCGTGCAGCCACCACGGGCGCGGCCGCCGGTGACCGAACCTGCGCATGGGGCCATGCTGGCCGATCGGCGCGCCCACCGCCCGACGAGACGACGGGGCGCCGGGTCCACGGACAGCAGAAGCAGCTGCCGCGGACCCGACGCCCCGTCGTCGGTGCCGATCGAGTGGATCAGGCGGTGAGGTCGTACCGGTCGAGCATCATGACCTTGTCCCACGCGGCGACGAAGTCGCTGACGAACTTGGCCTTGGCGTCGTCGGACGCGTAGACCTCGGCGACGGCCCGCAGTTCGGAGTTCGAGCCGAACACCAGGTCGGCGCGGGTACCGGTCCAGACCACCGCACCGGACGCGTCACGGGCCTCGAAGGTCTCCGAGCTGTCGTCGGTCGGCTTCCACTCGACGTCCATCGAGAGCAGGTTGACGAAGAAGTCGTTCGTCAGCGTGCCGGGGGTGGACGTGAGCACACCGGCCGTCGAGCCGCCGGTGGTGGCGCCGAGCACCCGCAGACCGCCGACGAGGACGGTCATCTCCGGCGCCGACAGCGTCAGCAGGTTGGCGCGGTCGACGAGCAGGTACTCGGCCGGGAGCCGGTTGCCCTTGCCGTACCAGTTGCGGAAGCCGTCGGCGGTGGGCTCGAGAACTTCGAATGAATTGACGTCGGTCTGCTCCTGCGTGGCGTCGGTGCGGCCCGGCGTGAACGGCACCGGGACGCCGGACGCCTTCTCCACCGCCGCGTCACCGGCCAGCACGATGAGGTCGGCCAGCGAGATCTTCTTGCCGCCGGCCGCCGAGCCGTCGAAGGCGTCCTTGATACCCGACAGCGTGCGCAGGACGATCGCGAGGTCGTCGGGGTTGTTGACCTCCCAGCTCTTCTGCGGCTGCAGCCGGATGCGCGCGCCGTTCGCGCCGCCGCGCTTGTCGGAGCCGCGGAACGTCGACGCCGACGCCCACGCCACCGACACCAGCTGCGACACCGACAGGCCGGAGGCGAGGACCTGCTCCTTGAGCGTGGCGATGTCGGCGGCGTCGACCAGGGGGTGATCGACGGCCGGCACCGGGTCCTGCCAGATCAGCTCCTCCTTCGGCACCAGCGGGCCGAGGTAGCGCGCCACCGGGCCCATGTCGCGGTGGGTCAGCTTGAACCAGGCGCGGGCGAAGGCGTCGGCGAACTGGTCCGGGTGCTCGTAGAAGCGGCGCGAAATCCTCTCATATTCGGGATCGAAGCGCAGCGCGAGGTCCGAGGTCAGCATGCCCGGGGTGCGGTTGAGCTCGCCGGTCTCCGGGTCGGGCACCGTGTTGGCGCCCGCGCCATTCTTCGGCTTCCACTGGTGCGCGCCGGCCGGGCTCTTGGTCAGCTCCCACTCATAGCCGAACAGATTCTTGAAGAACTCGTTGTTCCACTTCGTCGGCGTCGACGTCCAGGTAACCTCGAGGCCGCTGGTGATGGCGTCGCGACCCTTGCCGGACCCGAAGGTGTTCTTCCAACCCAGGCCCTGCTCGTCGAGCGGGGCGGCCTCGGGCTCCGGGCCGATGTACTCGTTCGGGTCGCCCGCGCCGTGGGTCTTGCCGAACGTGTGACCGCCGGCGACCAGCGCGACGGTCTCTTCATCGTCCATCGCCATGCGGGCGAAGGTTTCGCGGATATCGCGCGCGGCCGCGATGGGATCGGGCTTGCCGTTGGGGCCTTCGGGGTTGACGTAGATGAGGCCCATCTGGACGGCGGCGAGCGGACCCTGGAGCTCGCGGTCACCGCTGTAGCGCTCGTCGCCGAGCCAGGTGTCCTCGTCGCCCCAGTAGATGTCCATCTCCGGCTCCCAGACGTCTTCGCGGCCGCCTGCGAAGCCGAAGGTCTTGAAGCCCATCGACTCGAGCGCGACGTTGCCGGTGAGGATCATCAGATCGGCCCAGGAAAGCTTCTGGCCGTACTTCTGCTTGATCGGCCACAGCAGGCGGCGCGCCTTGTCGAGGTTGCCGTTGTCGGGCCAGCTATTGAGCGGGGCGAAGCGCTGCTGTCCGCCGCCCGCGCCGCCGCGCCCGTCGGTGATGCGGTAGGTGCCCGCAGAATGCCACGCCATGCGGATGAAGAAACCGCCGTAGTTGCCGAAGTCGGCGGGCCAGTAGTCCTTCGAGTCGGTGAGGACCGCGCGGAGGTCGGCCTTGACGGCGCCGAGGTCGAGCGACTCGAACTCGGCCTTGTAGTCGAAGCCCGCGCCCATCGGGTCGGCGACGGCGGGGTTCTTCGCGAGGATGCGCAGGTTGAGGCGCTTGGGCCACCAGTCCTGGTTGCCGCCACCCTCGGCGGGGTGGTCCTGGCGGACGTGCGCCACGGGGCAGCGGCCGTCCTCCTCGTGGTTCATCTCGCCGACGACGGCGTTCGGGTCTTCAGGCACAGCGGGTCCTTCCGGTCTCAGGGATGCTGGTCAGGACGACACGACGGCCGGGCCGAGGCCCGCCGCCGCGGAACAGGAGGGGCACAGCCCCCAGTAGATGACCTCGGCCTCGTCGATGGCGAAGCCGTGGGTCTCGGACGCGGTCAGGCAGGGGGTGTGGCCGACGGCGCAGTCGACGTCGCTGATGGCGCCGCACGACCGGCAGACGAGGTGGTGGTGGTTGTCGCCCACCCGCGCCTCGTAGCGGGGCAGCGAGCCCTGCGGCTCGATCCGGCGGACCAGCCCGGCGAGGGTGAGGGCGCGCAGGACGTCGTAGACCGCCTGGTGCGAGACCGGGCCGAGATCGACGCGCACGGCGGCGATGAGGGTGTCGGTGTCGGCGTGGGGGTGGGCGTGCACGGCGGCGAGGACGGCGACGCGCGGACGGGTCACGCGCAGGGCCGCGCCGCGCAGGGTGGCCTCGAGTTCCGCGGGAGGGACGACGGTCGCGGGCACGTGGACCACCCTGCCGTCTCTTCTGGAACGAGTCAAGAAAAGACGTGCCCTCAGGGCCGACCTCTAAGTTGACCGCGTGACCGACGTGCCCGTGGACGCCAGCGCCTTCTGGCGCGCCGCCGACCGCCACCTGATCCGGTACAGCGGAGCGGGCGGCTTCAGCCCCGAGATCATCGCCTCGGCGTCGGGTAGTTGGCTGACGACCGAGGACGGCCGGCGCATCCTCGATTTCACCTCGGGGCAGATGAGCGCCGTGCTCGGTCATTCACACCCCGACGCCGTCGCCACCGTCCAGCAGGGCGTCGCGACCCTCGACCACCTCTACAGCGGCATGCTGAGCCGGCCCGTGGTCGAACTGGCCGAGCGCCTGGCGGCCACCCTGCCGGATCCCCTCGAGAAGGTGCTGCTGCTCTCGACCGGTGCAGAGAGCAACGAAGCCGCGCTGCGGATGGCCAAGCTCGTCACGGGCCGGCACGAGGTCGTCTCGTTCGCCCGGTCGTGGCACGGGATGACCCACGCGGCGGCGAGTGCCACCTACAGCTCGGGCCGCAAGGGCTACGGGCCGGCGGCGCCCGGCAACCTCGCGCTGCCGACCCCGAACCCGTTCCGGCCGGACTTCGTGCACGAGGACGGCACGCTGGACTGGCAGCGGCAGCTCGACTTCGGGTTCGACCTCGTCGACGCGCAGTCGGTCGGCAGCCTCGCGGCCTGCCTGGTCGAGCCGATCCTGTCCAGCGGGGGAGTCCTCGACCTGCCGCCGGGCTACCTCGCCGCGTTGCAGCGCAAGTGCCACGACCGCGGCATGCTGCTGATCCTCGACGAGGCGCAGACCGGTCTGTGCCGCACCGGGCTCTGGTACGCCTTCCAGCGCGACGGCGTGGTCCCCGACATCCTCACCCTGAGCAAGACCCTGGGCGCCGGGTTGCCGATCGCCGCGGTGATCACCTCGCCCGAGATCGAGGCCGTGGCCCACGAGCGCGGCTACCTGTTCTTCACCACGCACGTGTCCGATCCGCTCGTCGCGCGGGTCGGGACCACCGTGCTCGACGTGCTCACCCGCGACCGGCTCGACGAGCGCGCCGCGGTGCTCGGCGAGCGGCTGCGTGGCGGCCTCTGGGACCTGGCCAAGCAGCACCCGGCGGTCGGCGACGTGCGCGGGCGCGGCCTGCTCGTCGGCCTCGAACTCGTCGACCCCGACGACACGTCCGGGCGAGGCGCCGACCGGCTCGGTGCGGCCGTCACCAGCCGGTGCCTCGAACTCGGCCTGCACGTCAACATCGTGCAGCTGCCCGCGATGGGCGGCACGTTCCGGATCGCGCCGTCGCTGACCGCGACCGAGGCCGAGATCGATCTCGGCGTCGAGGTCATCGGTCAGGCCCTCGCCGACGTCACGGCCTCGCTGACCTGATCCGAATCCGTCGCTCACCACATCTTGTGGGCGATGTCCGGTTCGCCCTAGGTTCCCCCCATGCGCCGACGTCGTGCCACCGCCCTGCTCGCCACCGCCGTCACCACCGCCGCCCTCGCGGTCGCCGTCACCACGGGTGCCGCGACCGCCGCGCCGAGCGGTCCCGGCGCCGACCCGGCGAAGCCCGCGCCGGCGCAGAACGGCGTCACGAGCGAGTACGTGGTCCTCTACAAGGGCGTCGGCAGCGACGCCGCCGCGCGCACGGCGATCGCCCGGGCGGGCGGCAAGGTCGTGGTCGAGAACGTCGGCGTCGGCTACGCGGTGGTGCAGAGCAGCCGGGCCGACTTCGCCAACCGCGTGAACGCCTCGGGAGCCGTCGCCGGCACCGCCCGTGACCGCGTGGTCGGCAAGAACTCGCCGTTCACGCGCAAGGACGCCGCCGTCATCGAGAAGCTCAGCACCGACCGTGCACCGAGCGCGAAGGACGCCCCGATCGTCGCCGACGCGGCCGACACCTCGAGCGCGCCGATCACCTCGGCCGCCGCGCCGACCACCGCCGAGCCGCTCGCCGGCCTGCAGTGGGACATGCGGCAGATCGGTGCGACGCCGGCGGGCTCCTACACCGCCGAGCCCGGGAAGCGGGCCGTCCTCGTCGGCGTCATCGACACCGGCATCGACGGCACCCACCCCGACGTCGCCCCCAACTTCGACGCCGCCCTGAGCCACAACTTCACCGTCGACATGCCGGTGATCGACGGCCCGTGCGAGGTCGCGAGCTGCGTCGACCCGGCCAACGTCGACGACAACGGCCACGGCACGCACGTCGCGAGCACCATCGCCTCGCCGGCGAACGGGTTCGGCATCGCCGGTGTCGCGCCGCGGGTGCGGGTGGCGAACCTGCGCGCCGGGCAGGACTCCGGCTACTTCTTCCTGCAGGCCACGCTCGAGGCCCTGACGTACGCCGGCGACATCGGCGTCGACGTCGTCAACATGAGCTACTACACCGACCCGTGGCTGTTCAACTGCCTCGACAACCCGGCCGACTCGCCCGCCGAGCGCAGCGAGCAGCGCGTCATCCGCGACGCCACGCAGCGCGCGATCGACTACGCACGCGCGCACGGCGTGCTGCCGATCGCTGCTGAGGGCAACGGTGCGACCGACCTCGGCAACCCGACCGTCGACGACACCAGCCCCGACTTCCCGGTCGACGCCCCGAAGCACCGCGACATCGACAACTCGTGCCTCAACGTCCCGACCGAGACCAACGGCGTCGTGTCGATCAGCTCGGTCGGCCCGAGCACCCGCAAGGCGTACTACTCCGACTACGGCACCGAGCAGACCGACCTCGCCGCGCCCGGCGGCGACGGCTACGACACGCCGGACAACCACCGCAACCCGGCGAACCTGATCCTCGCCGCGTACCCGAAGAACGTCGCCGACGCCGAGGGCACGCTGAACCCCGACGGCACCCCGAACACCCCGTTCGTGATCCGGGACTGCCGGGGCAGCGTCTGCGCGTACTTCCAGTACCTGCAGGGGACGTCGATGGCCGCGCCGCACGCCGTCGGTGTGGCCGCGCTGATCGTGAGCCACTACGGCGTGGGCGACAAGGTGCACGGCGGCCTGACCCTCGCGCCGTCGAAGACCGAGTCGATCCTCAACGCAACCGCGACGCAGACCTCGTGCCCGTCGCCGCGGACCTACCAGTACACCCGGATCACCACCTCCGGGCAGGTCATCACCGCGTCGGCGACGTGCCTCGGCCCGACGGCGAAGAACGGCTTCTACGGCCGCGGGATCGTCAACGCGAACCGGGCGGTGACCTCGCCCGCGGCGTGATCGTGAGCCTGCTGCGCCTCGCCCGGTCGGTTCCCCCGAAGCACGACCGGGCGAGGACGTCAGCGGCTCGGTCGCTCGACGGATCGGCCTGCACGCCGCCCGGAGCTCCCCCCGTGAACCCGACCGCCGTCTGCCACAGCGGTCGAGCAGAAGGCTGATACCCAGCGACCGGCCGGCTCAACCGTGGCGGTGTCCCCTGTCGGACACAGCAATCCGTAAGCCCTTGCGTGGTGGCTCTCCGAGCGGAATTCCCGTTTCGCGACTGTTCGAGGTTCGCGACGGCCTGAAGATCGATAGTGTCCCCCCGTCGTGGCACCCGCCGCGTCCGTCACCGTCGAAGTGGGGCCGATGCTGTCCGAGCTACCTGTCGACGCGCCCCGGGCCGCCGCCCCGGGACCGGTCGCGGGCACGGACGTCGGACACGACGTCGGCTCCGAGCCGGTCGACCTGCGCTCGCTGCAGCTGTTGGTCGTCGAGGACGACGAGGGCGACGCGTTCCTGCTCGCCGCGGCGATGCAGGACGCCGGTATCGCCGAGGGGGCCGTGCGGTGGTGCCGCACGCTCGCGGAGGGGCGGCGGGCGGTCCTGGAACACCCCGTCGACTGTGTGCTCGTCGACCTGGGCCTGCCGGACGCGTCGGGCCTGGAATCGGTGCGGGGGATGACCTCGACCATCGACACCGCCGTCATCGTGCTCACCGGGCTCGCGGGCCAGTCGGGCCAGCCCGCGCTCGCCGCGGGCGCCCAGGACTACCTCGTGAAGGACGGCCTGCAGGCCGACGTGCTCTCGCGGGCGATCCGGTACGCCGTCGAGCGCAAGCGGGTCGACCGGGCGACCCGCGCATTGGAGCAGGCCCGGCTGCGGTCGACCGAGAACGCCCGTCTGGAGCGGGGGTTGCTGCCGCGGCCGGTGCTCGACGACCCGCGGATCGCGTCGGCGACGACCTACCGCGCGGGCCGCGACCACACGTTGCTCGGCGGCGACTTCTTCGACATCGTCCAGCGGCCCGACGGCAGTGTCCGGGCGATCATCGGCGACGTCATGGGTCACGGGCCGGACGAAGCGGCGCTCGGCGTCCACCTCCGGGTGGCGTGGCGCGCGCTCGTGCTCGCCGGGTTGGCCGACGCCGTGGTGCTCGGCACGCTCGACACCGTGCTGCGGTCCGAGCGCGCGGTGGGCAACCCGTTCGTCACGGTCTGCGACATCACGGTGGCGGCGGACCGGCGCTCGATGACCGTCCGCAGTGCGGGCCACCCGTCGCCGGTCGTGGTCTCCGGGGGCGCGGCGTGGCAGCCGGAGCTGCACGTGATGCCGCCGCTGGGGATCGGTGTGCCCTCCCCGGCGGTCGAGACGGTCGTGCCGCTCGGCGACACCTGGCAGGTCATGCTCTACACCGACGGCCTGCTCGACAGCTTCCGTGACCACGTCGACGTGACGGACATCGGCTTCGCAGGACTGTTGCAGGCTGCAACAAAGGCGGCGCAGCCCGATCCCCGGGCGTGGTTGTCCGAGGTCGTCGCCCGCGCGCCCCGGGTCGTCACCGACGACATGGCGGTGGTCGCACTCGCCACCGCGGGGGACCGATGACGGCCGCAGCCGTGCCGGCCGCCGTGGTGAGCGCGCCGACGCGTCGCCGTTCCCGCGGCCGGTCCCTGCGCCGTATCGCGCTCGGCGGTTTCGCCGCCTTCGTCGCGGTGATCTTCGCCGCGGTGGGTGTGCTCATCGTGGCCCTGGTGCAGTTGTCGAACGCCGTCGACGTCCAGACCCAGCGGTACGGCCCGGCCGTGCTGCGGGCCAACAACGCGTACGTCGGTCTGCTCAACCAGGAGACCGGTGTCCGCGGCTACGCGATCAGCGGCGACGCGAACGACCTCACGCCCTACACCGACGGCCTCGCCGCCGAACTGGACAACGTCGCGCAGCTGCGCAGCGTGCTGGGGTCGGCCGACGCCGACACCCTCGCCACGGTCGACCGGGTCGCGACCGCCGCCGAGACCTGGCGCACCGGTTTCGCCGCCCCGGTCATCGCGGCGACGAAATCGGGTAACCGCGACCTGGTGCGGCAGTTGGTCCAGAAGAGCACGCGCGGCACGGTGTTGTTCGCCGACGTGCGGACGGCGTACACCGCGCTCAACAACGACGTGACCGCCCGCCGTGCCGACGCCGTCAACCAGGTGCGGTCGTCGGTCGCGGTGCTCGTGACGACCGTCGCGGTGGCCGCGCCGATCGTGCTGCTCGCGGCGATCGTGGTGTGGATCGGGGTGCGGCGGCGGGTCATCGCGCCGGTCGCCCGACTCGCCGCCGAGAGCCGCGAGGTGGCCCAGGGGCACTACGAGCACCAGGTCTCCGGAGGCGGGCCGGCCGAGATCGACGACCTCGCGCTCGACGTCGAGTCGATGCGGCGCCGGATCGTCGGTGAGCTCGCCGAGGTCGAGAGCGCCCGGGCGGTGTCCGAGCGCACGGCCGCCTCGCTCGCGCGGTCCAACGTCGAGCTCGAGCAGTTCGCCTACGTCGCCTCGCACGACCTGCAGGAGCCGCTGCGCAAGGTCTCGAACTTCTGCCAACTGCTCGAACGCCAGTACGCGCCGCAGTTGGACGACCGCGCCGGCCAGTACATCCACTTCGCGGTCGACGGCGCCAAGCGCATGCAGGTGCTGATCAACGACCTGCTCTCGTTCTCGCGGGTCGGCCGCAACACCGACCGCTTCGTCGACGTCGCGCTGGACGACGTGATCCGGGAGGCGTTGGACAACCTCGCCGAACCGGTGCGCGACACCGGTGGGCTCGTCCAGGTCGGCGGCGACCTCCCGGCCGTGCCGGGCGACCGCACCCTGCTGGTGACGCTGCTGCAGAACCTGATCGGCAACGCGTTGAAGTACCACGGCGACGACCTGCCCCGGGTGGAGATCACCGCGCAACGCCGACCGATGGCCCTGCCACCCGGCGTCGTGTCCGAGCCCCGCTCGGAGTGGGTCGTGAGCGTGTCCGACAACGGCATCGGCATCGAACCGCAGTACGCGCAGCGGATCTTCGTGATCTTCCAGCGCCTACACTTGCGCGACAGTTACGGCGGCACCGGCATCGGACTCGCGATGTGCAAGAAGATCGTGGAGTTCCACGGCGGCACCATCTGGTTGGAGGAGAGCGACGGCCCCGGAGCGCGTTTCTGCTTCACCCTCCCGGAAGGCCCATCCGCTTCCGAAGGCCCACGCTCCTCCGAAAGCCCACGCTCATCCGCAGGACAGCTCTCATCCGAAGGACGGCCCGCATGACCCTCTCCCGCTCGACGACCGCGCTCGAGGTCCTGCTCGTGGAGGACGACCCGGGTGACATCGTCATCGCCGAGGAGGCACTGCGCGCGGGCAAGGTCGCGAGCAACCTGCACGTGGTGAACGACGGCGTCGAGGCGCTGCAGTTCCTCCGCCGCGAAGCGCCGCACGCCGATGCCCCCAAGCCCGACCTCATCCTGCTCGACCTCAACCTCCCGAAGATGGGTGGCCACGAGGTGCTGGAGCACGTCAAGCACGACCCCGACCTGCGCCGCATCCCGATCGTCGTGCTCACCACCTCGCAGGCCGGCGAGGACATCGTGCGCAGCTATGACCTCTACGCCAACGCGTACGTGAGCAAGCCCGTCGACTTCGACGACTTCGCCGACGTCGTCAAGCAGATCGACGAGTTCTTCGCGACCGTCGCGCGCCTGCCTCCGTCCTGAGCCGGGGCGCCACCGCCGCTGACGCTAAGCACGAAATGTCCGATTCGCGGCGTGTCGCGCCGGGTCGCGGTCGTGTCCTCGAGGTGCTCCGCAACTGGACCGACAGGACGGTGCAGTTGCAGAGGCGTGGGGGCGGACAACTCGTGATCGCGGGGTCGGGCCCGGTTCCGCGGATCCTGTCGTACCCCGGTGCGACGGTGTGACGATGACGGACATGAGCGAGGCCGAGCTCGCGGACGCGGATCCCGACGACGAGGACCTCTGGGCGCCGCCGGAGGACCTCACGGACGAGGAACTGGGCCGCGGGGTCCCGGTGTCCGACCTCGAACGCGCGGAGTGGGCGCGGGAGGCGAGGCGTCGTCGCGAGCGGTGGCGGTGGCTGCCTGACGACCCGGTGCCCGAGCCGGTGAGGCTGGACTCCTCCGGGTTGGGCACGGTGCTGCGCGCGGCGCGCGGGCGGGTGCGGCTGAACCAACGCGAACTCGCGGCGGCGGCGCAGGTTCCGCGGTCGTCGGTGATCCGGATCGAGGCCGGGACATGTGACGACGTGCGGCTGTCAACGCTGGTCCGGTTGCTGGCCGCGTGCGATCTGCGCCTGGCCGTGGTCGACGCCGAGGGCACCCAGCTCGCCGAGCCGTTCGACCGCGAGCGGTTCCGGGACGGCGGGGACCGGCGGTTGCCGGCGCATCTGCGGCTGTACCGGCCGGCACCGGGCACCCGGGCGGTGGGCTACGGCCCGGGCGGTCGGGGTCGCGGCCCGCAACGGGTCGCGGCGGGCCGCCCGCGCCGCCGGACCCGCGCGGATGCGCCGACGCCGACGGATCCGTGGCCGCCCGCGGCTGACTAGAGCCGACGGATCCCCGGACGCCTGCGGCTGAACTAACGCCGGCGGCGCAGCAGCACGAACGCGACGACGGCCAGGACCACGCCGGCCACCAGCGGTGCGACCCGCTTGGCCACGGCCGGCCCGGCCGACGCCATGAGATCGATGGGTTCGGCGGCGGCGACCGGCCGGACCACGCGCGGACCGGTGCTCGTCGGCGGCTTCTCGGCGGCGGGAGCGGATCCGTTGGCGGCGTGCTTCGGCGCGGCGTCGGCGGTCGGGGTGGGGGAGGCGGCGGCGCCGGCCGTGGCGGTGGAGGTCGCGGTGGAGGTCGACTCCGCGACGGGGGCGCTGGTCTCGGCGGGGCCGGCCTGCTCCGGGGCGACAGCGGGAGCGGGTGCTTCCGCGGGCGCTTCGGTCGCGGCGAGCTTGCCCGCGAGGCAGTCGGCGAACTGCCCGATGAGCTTGTTGCCGACGTCGACCATGACGCCGCGGCCGAACTGGGCGGGCTTGCCGGTGATGGCGAGGTCGGTCGCCACCACCACCTTCGTGGACGACTCGCCGTCGGCCTCGAGCGTCGCCGTGACCTTGGCGTTCGCCGTGCCGTTGCCGCGGGCGTCGCGGCCCTGCGCGTCGATCACGGCGCGGTGGGTCGCGACGTCCTTCTCGACGAACGCGGCTTTGCCCTTGTACGTCAGGCCGATCGGGCCGAGCTTGACCTTGACCGTGCCGGTGAACGCGTCACCGTCGACGGTGTCGAGCGCGGCGCCGGGCATGCACGGCGCGATGGTCTCGACGTCGAGCAGGACCTCCCACGCGCGTTCGATGCCGACCGGGACGGTGAACGAGTGTTCCAACTCCACCGGGCGAGCCTAGCGCCGTCTACAGCCCGGCCGCGGCGACGACCGCACGCCGGGTGAGGGTCTGGACGAGCGAGTTGCGGTAGTCCGCGGCGCCGTTGAGATCGCTGGGCGCACTCGTGCCCTCGACGGCGTGCGCGGCGGCCGCGGTGACCGCCTCCACCGACGCGTCGGCACCGGCGAGCGCGCTCTCGACCGCTGCAGCACGCAACGGTGTCGGGCCCATGTTGGTCAGCCCGACCCTCGCCTCCGTGATCGACCCGTTCTGCCTGCGGACCACCGCCGCCACCGCGACGATCGACCAGGCCTGCGCGACCCGGTTGAACTTCTCGTAGTGGCTGGACCAGCCGTCACCGAGCTTCGGCACGCGGATCGCGGTGAGCACCTCGTCGGGCGCGAGCGCGGTGGTCAGGTAGTCGAGGAAGAACTCCGACACCGGGATCGTGCGGGCGCCGTTCGGGCCGTTCGCGACCAGTTCGACACCGAGTGCGAGCGCGACGGCGCCGAGGTCGCCCGCCGGGTCGGCGTGCGCCAGCGCGCCCCCGAAGGTGCCGCGGTGCCGGACCTGCGGGTCGGCCACCGTGGCGGTGGCCTGCGCGATGAGCGGCGCGTGCTCCTGGACCAGGGCGTCGTGCATGACGTCGTGGTGGGTGGTCATCGCGCCGATGACGATGGCGTCACCGTCGTCGCGCACGCCGCGCATCTCGCTCACCCGGCCGACGTCGACCACCGTGCTCGGGTAGGCCAGGCGCAGCCGCAGGATCGGGATCAGCGACTGCCCGCCGGCCATCAGCTTGCCGTCCTCGCCGGCCGCCGCCACGGCGGCGACGGCTTCGTCGATGGAGGTCGGACGCGCGTACTCGAACGCCGCGGGGATCACTGGTTGCCTCCGTCGCTCGTGGCCGTGCTGGCGCCGCCGTAGGCGTTGGTGCCCTCGGCGGCCCGGTCGGACTTCTCCCGGCCCTGGTGGATGGCCCGCCACACCCGCTCGGGCGTGGCCGGCATCTGGATGTCGTTCACGCCGTACTGCCGCAGCGCGTCGACGACCGCGTTGATGATCGCCGGGGTGGACGCGATGGTGCCGGCCTCGCCGACCCCCTTCACCCCGAGCGGGTTGGTGGTCGAGGGCGTCACCGTGCGGCCGACGTCGAAGCTCGGCAGGTCGGCGGCCGAGGGCAGCGTGTAGTCGACGAACGTGCCGGTGGTGAGGTTGCCGTCGGCGTCGAAGACCGCCTCCTCGTACATCGCCTGCGCGATGCCCTGGGCGAAGCCGCCGTGCATCTGGCCGTCGGCGATGAGCGGGTTGATGATCGTCCCGATGTCGTCGACGCAGACGTACTTGCGCAGCGTCACGAAGCCGGTCTCGGTGTCGATCTCCACTGCGGCCAGGTGGGTGCCGTGCGGGTAGGAGAAGTTCTCCGGGTCGTAGGTCGCGCTGGAGTCGAGCGTCGGCTCCATGCCGTCGGGCAGGTTGTGCGCCGTGAAGGTCGCGAAGGCGATCTCCTGGATCGAGGTCGACGCACCCGGTGACCCCTTCACCGAGAACGCGCCGTTCGCGAACTCGAGGTCGTCCTCGTTGGCCTCCATGAGGTGCGCCGCGACCCGCCGGGCCTTCTCGACGACCTTGTCGGCGGCCATGACGATCGCCGGACCCCCGACCGCGAGCGAGCGCGAGCCGTAGGTGTCGAGACCCTTCGGCGACGACGCGGTGTCGCCGTGGATGACGCTGACGTCCTCGAACGGCACGCCGAGCTTGTCCGCGACGATCTGGCTGAACGCCGTCTCGTGGCCCTGGCCGTGCGCCGAGGCACCCGTGACCAGTTCGACCTTCCCGGTGGCGAGCACCCGGAGCGACGCGGTCTCCCAGCCGCCGGCGCCGTAGTCGAGCGAGCCGAGCACCCGCGACGGCGCGAGACCGCACATCTCGGTGAACGTCGAGATGCCCAGTCCCAGCTGCACGGTGTCGCCGTCCGCCCGGCGCCGGTCGCGCTCGGCCTTGAGGGCGTCCCACTCCATGAGCTCGAGGGCCTTCGCGGTGGCCGCCTCGTAGTTGCCCGAGTCGTAGGTCATCCCCGCCACGGTGGTGAACGGGAACTCCTCGTGCTTGATCCAGTTCATCTCCCGGACCTCGAGCGGGTCCTTGCCGACCTCGACGGCGAGCTCGTCCATCAGCCGCTCGATCGCGTACGTCGCCTCGGGACGCCCGGCGCCGCGGTAGGCGTCCGTCGGGGTCTTCGTGGTGAAGATGCCGTCGCAAACGAAGCGGTACGCCGGCACCTTGTAGATCGCCGGGAACATGAACGCGCCGAGCACCGGGACACCCGGACCGACCAGGCGCAGGTACGCGCCCATGTCGGCGAGCAGGTGCACGTCGAGGCCGGTCACCGTGCCGTCGCGCTTGGCGGTGATCGTGATGTCCTGGATCTGGTCGCGGCCGTGGTGCGCCGACATCAGCGACTCGGACCGCGACTCGGTGTACTTCGCGGGCTTGCCGAGCTTGCGGGCGACCATCGTGGTGATGATCTCCTCGGGCGTCACGGGGATCTTGCCGCCGAACCCGCCGCCGACGTCGGGCGCGATGACCCGCACCGACTGCTCCTCGATGCCCAGCGTCAGCGCCATCATCGTGCGCAGGATGTGGGGGATCTGCGTCGCCGACCAGATCGTCACGCCGTTGCCGACCGGCTGCACGACCGTCGAGCGGGGTTCCATGAACGCCGGGATCAGCCGCTGCTGGATGAAGCGTCGTGTGACCGTGACCTCGGCCGACGACAGCGCTTCGTCGATCGGGCCGCCGCTGCCGGCGGCGCCGGACTCGAAGGCCCAGGTGTAGCTCTTGTTGCTCTCGGTGTTCGGGTGGACGAGCGGCGAGCCCTCGGCCAGCGCGTCCTCCATGTTGAGCACCGCGGGCAGGGGTTCGTACTCGACGTCGACGCCCTCGAGCGCGTCCTGCGCCGACGACTTGTCGCGGCCGACGACGATCGCGACGACCTCACCGACATGGTTGACCTGGTCGACGGCGATGCTCGGCGCGCCCGGGTTGACCATGTCCTTGGTGACCGGCCAGGCGCACGGCACGTTGCCCTGGATGTCCTTGAAGTCCTGGCCGGTGTAGACGGCGAGGATGCCGGGCCGGCCCTTGGCCTCGCTGGTGTCGATCGCGACGATCTTCGCGTGCGCCATGGGGCTGCGCAGGATGGCCAGGTGCACCATGCCGGGCACGGCCATGTTGTCGGTCCAGGTGGTGCGCCCGGTGATCAGGTGCCGGTCCTCCTTGCGCTTGCGTTCCTGCCCGATCTGCGGGCCGCCCGTGGGGGCGTCGACGACGTCGGTCATGCCGAGACCTCCGATGCCTTGAGCTTCTGCGCGGCGTCCTCGATGGCGCGGACGATGTTCTGGTAGCCGGTGCACCGGCACAGGTTGCCCTCGATGCCCTCGCGTACTTCGGCCTCGGTGGGGTGCGGGTTCTCGCGCAGCAGGTCACAGGCGGCCATGACCATGCCGGGGGTGCAGTAACCGCACTGCAGGCCGTGCTTCTCGTGGAAGCCTTGTTGCACCGGGTGCAGGCCGTTCTCGTTCGGCGCGGTGTCGGCGAGGCCCTCGATGGTCGTCACCTCGTGCCCGTCGGTCTGGATCGCCAGCACCGAGCAGCTCTTCACGCTCTGGCCGTCGAGGTGCACGGTGCAGGCGCCGCAGTTGCTCGTGTCGCAGCCGACGACCGTGCCGACCTTGCCGAGACGCTCGCGCAGGTAGTGGACGAGCAGGAGGCGGGGCTCGACGTCGTCGGCGTAGACGACCCCGTCGACGGTGACGTTGATGCGAGTCATGTGCTCACGATCACGGGCCGTGGGGAGGTGAGGACACCCTTACTCGGGGGTCTCAGCTGTTCAACTTGTGAACACTTCCGCACCTGCGGACGACTCGTGGTGGATCGGCCCGTCGATGCGGCGTAGCTGTTGACCCGATCCGCCCCACCGCAGCGCGACGATCTCCGCCGCGACCGAGATCGCCGTCTCCTCCGGGGTGCGCGCGCCGATGTCCAGCCCGATCGGCGCGTGCAGTCGCGCGAGTTCGTCGTCGGTCAGGCCGAGTTCACGGAGTCGCGCAGCGCGGTCGTCACCGGTCCGTCGCGACCCCATCGCGCCGACGTACGCGACGTCCATCCGCAGCGCGATCTCCAGCAGCGGGACGTCGAACTTCGGGTCGTGGGTGAGCACGCACAGCACCGTGCGCTGGTCGGTCTCGGTGTTCGCGAGGTACCGGTGCGGCCACTCGACGACGACCTCGTCGGCGTCGGGGAAACGCCGGGCGGTGGCGAAGGTCGGGCGGGCGTCGCAGACCGTCACCCGGTAGCCCAGGAAGCTCCCGGCCCGGGCGACGGCGGCGGCGAAGTCGATCGCACCGAACACGATCATCCGCGGTTTCGGCGCGTACGACGCCACGAACACCGCGATGTCGTCGAGGCGACGTTCGCCGTCCGGCCCGTACCGGACGACCCCGGTGCTCGCCTGCGCGAGCATGCCCCGCACGTCGTCGCGCACGGCGTCGTCGAGCCGATCCGACCCCAGGGAACCCTGGACCGAGTCGGCCCGCACGACCATGCGGGCGCCCGCGCGGTCGCCCTCGATCAGCGTGGCGACCGCCACCGGCACGCCGGCCTCGACGTCGTCGACCACCGCGCCGAACTCGGGGAACGTTGCACGCGACACCGGTTCGACGAACAGGTCGATGATGCCGCCGCAGGTCAGGCCGACGCTGAACGCGTCGTCGTCGCTGACGCCGTAGCGCTGCAGGACGGGCGTGGGGTCGTCGCGGACCTGTGTCGCGAGTTCGTAGACCGCGCCCTCGACGCAGCCGCCGGACACGCTGCCCACGGCGGTGCCGTCGGGTCCGACCAGCATCGCCGCACCGGGCTGCCGCGGCGCGGACTTCCAGGTGCGGACGACGGTCCCGACGCCGACCGTGGCGCCGTCGTCCCACCAGCGACGCAGGTCGGTCATGACGTCACGCACGGGCGATCACCTCGGCTACCTCGGCGAGAGCGGCCACGGTGTGTCCCGCGACCAGGTCCTCCACGTGGGGCAGGGCCGCCACCATACCTCCGGTGGCGGGCGCGAACCCGTCCTTGCCGCGGTGAGGATGCACCCACACCACGCGATGCGCCAAGCGGGCCAGTTGCGCCATCTGTTCCCCGAGCAGGGTCGGGTCGCCGCGCTCCCAGCCGTCGGAGAACAGGACGACGACCGCGCGCCGCGCCGTGCCGCGCTGGCCCCACAGGTCGAGGAACGCCTGCACCGACTCGCCGATGCGGGTGCCGCCCGACCAGTCGGGGATGGCTGCCGCCGCGGCGTGCATCGCCGGCAGCGGGTCGCGCAACCGGAGGGCCCGGGTGACCCGGGTCAGACGGGTGCCGAGGGTGAAGACCTCGACGCCGGCGGGGTTCTCGCGCACGGCCGCGTGGGCGAAGCGCAGCAGCGCGTCGGCGTACGGGGTCATCGACCCGCTGATGTCGAGCAGGAGCACGAGCCGCCGGTCCTTCACCCGCCGGCGGTCGCGGGCGAGCCGGCCGGGCTCGCCGCCGGCACGGAGCATCGCGCGGACCGTGGCGCGCGGGTCGACGCGGTCGCGCCCGCCGGACCGCCGGCGCATCGTGCGACGCGGGGCGGTGCGGGGGCGCAACGCCTGGATCTGGCGGTGGACCTCGTCGAGTTCGAGCACGTCGATCTCGGCGATGTCGCGGTGGCGCAGGATCTCGACGTCGTTCGCGGTGGTGAGCAGCGGCGGGGTGTCGGCGTCGGCCTCACGCTCCGGACTCGCGCCCCGGTCGTCGGTGCCCAGGGGGAGCGCGCGCATCGTCGCGACGGCCGGCGGCCCGGCGTCGGGCGGCGTGCGACCCAGGAAGTGCCGTTGGAAGACGGCGTCGTAGCGCGCGAGGTCGTCGGGCTCGCCGACCAGCGTGAGCCTTCCGGCCCAGTAGACCTGGTCGATGTCGAGCGGGTCGAGGTGGCTGAGCGCCTCGAGCGCGGTGGTGACGCGGGTGGTGTCGGCGGCGACGCCCGCCCGGCGCAGGGCGTCGGCGAACGCGACCATCCCGGCCGGGACGAGCGTCGCGACGCTCATGACCGCTCGGACATCTGGAGCACGCCGACCGCCTCGGGCAGCACCTCGCGGATCACGCGCGTCTGGTCCTCGCGGTACTTCACCGCGGCGCCGAGGGTCGTCACCGCCGCCTCGAGGTCGAACCGGTCGGCCCCGACCAGGTGCAGGGCCTGCGCCCAGTCGATCGTCTCGGCGACGCCCGGCGGCTTCTGCAGGTCCGACCGCCGCAGCGTCTGCACGACCGTCGCGACCTGCTCGGCGAGGACGGCGCTGACGTCCGGGAGCCGGCGCCGCACGATCGCGATCTCACGGTCCAGCGCGGGGTGGGCGACCCAGTGGTAGAGGCAGCGCCGCTTGAGCGCGTCGTGCACCTCGCGGGTGCGGTTGGAGGTGACGACGACCAGCGGCGGGACCTCGGCGCGGACGGTCCCGAGTTCGGGGACGGTGACGGCGTGGTCGGAGAGGACCTCGAGCAGGAACGCCTCGAACTCGTCGTCGGCGCGGTCGACCTCGTCGATGAGCAACACCGACGGCGCGGTCTCCAGGGCCTGCAGGATCGGGCGCGCGAGCAGGAAGCGGCGGTCGTAGAGCTCGCCCTCGGCGGTCGCGGTGTCGCCGCGGGCCTCGCTCGCCCGCAGGTGCAGCAGCTGGCGGGGGAAGTCCCAGTCGTAGAGGGCCTGCGCCACGTCGATGCCCTCGTAGCACTGCAGGCGCACGAGCGTCGCGCCGGTGACCTCCGCCAGTGCCGTCGCCAGCGCCGTCTTGCCGACGCCCGGGTCGCCCTCCAGGAACAGCGGCCGGTGCATCGCCAGCGCGAGGTACGCGGCGGTGGCGACGCCGGCGTCGGCGAGGTATCCGACCTCGTCGAGGGCGGCGGCGACCGCGGTGGGTGAGGGCAGGTCGGCGGTCACCTCGTCAGGGATACACGACATCCGGCGCGAGCGTCGGCTACCGTCGCGCCATGACCGCCGTGCAGCCGCGACCGTCGTCGCCGATGCTGCCGATGGCCGATCGCTACGGACGAATCGCCACTGATCTCCGGGTTTCCCTGACCGATCGTTGCAACCTGCGCTGTTCGTACTGCATGCCGGCCGAGGGTCTGGACTGGATGCCGAGCGCGCGGCTGCTCGCCGACGACGAGGTCGCCGCGCTGGTCCGGATCGCGGTCGAGAAGCTCGGTGTCGAGGAGGTGCGGTTCACCGGTGGCGAGCCGCTCCTGCGGCGTGGACTCGAGCAGATCGTCGCGGCTGCGGCGGGATCGTCGCCGCGGCCGGAGATCTCGCTGACCACCAACGGCATCGGTCTGGAGCGTCGGCTCCCCGGTCTGCTGGCCGCGGGCCTCGACCGGGTCAACATCAGCCTCGACACCCTCGACCCCGCCGTGTTCGAGCGGATCACCCGCCGCAAACGGCACGCCGACGTGCTGGCCGGGCTGGCCGCTGCGGCCGAGCTGCTGCCGGGGCCGGTGAAGGTCAACGCGGTGCTGCTGCGCGGCGTCAACGACGCCGAGGCGGCCGACCTGCTGCGCTGGTGCCTGGAACGCGGTTACGCCCTCCG
The DNA here is from genome assembly GCA_029817715.1 of Melastoma dodecandrum. NCBI lineage: Eukaryota > Viridiplantae > Streptophyta > Magnoliopsida > Myrtales > Melastomataceae > Melastoma > Melastoma dodecandrum. The sequence continues at coordinate 2,996,188 of JARUPY010000535.1, forward strand.
GTTCATCGAGCAGATGCCGCTGGACGCCCAGCACGGCTGGGACCGGTCCGAGATGGTCACCGCGGCCGAGATCGCAGCGTTGCTGGAACGCGAGTTCGCGCTGACCCCGCACGGTGCACCCCGGGGCGCCGCGCCGGCGGAGTTGTTCGACGTCGACGGTGGGCCCGGCACGGTGGGGGTCATCGCGTCGGTCACCTCGCCGTTCTGCGGCGCGTGCGACCGGGTCCGGATCACCGCCGACGGCCAGGTCCGCAACTGCCTGTTCTCGACCACCGAGACCGACCTGCGCGGCCTCCTGCGCGCGGGCGAGCCGGACGACGTGGTCGCCGAGGCGTGGGCCGCGGCGATGTACGGCAAGCTCCCGGGCCACGGCATCAACGACCCCAGCTTCCTGCAGCCCACCCGGCCGATGTCGGCGATCGGGGGCTGAACCGGTGACCGCCCTCGAGTCGGTGGTGCTGTGGGCCGAGGTCACCGACGCGCCGCTGGACGCGGCCGCCGCGCGGGCGCGCGTGGCCGACTCCCGGTCCGGCGCGGTCGTGGTGTTCGAGGGCGTGGTGCGCGACCACGACGACGGTCGCGACGTCACGATGATCGAGTACGAGGCCCACCCGTCGGCCGGCGGCGGTGATGCGCACAGCCGCCGAGACGGTGGCCGCCGCCCACCCGGCGCTCACCGGCGTGGTGGTCCTGCACCGCACCGGACCGCTGCAGGTGGGGCGACGCGGCCCTGGTGGCAGCGGTCGCCTCGCCGCACCGGGCCGAGGCGTTCGTGGGGTGCGCCGCGGTGGTCGACGAGGTCAAGCGGGTGCTGCCGGTGTGGAAGCGGCAGGTCTTCCCGGACGGGTCGGACGAGTGGGTCAACTGCCCCTGAGGGTTCTCGGCGTGGTGCTGGCCGCCGGGTCGGGGTCGCGGATGGGCACGCCCAAGGCGTCGCTCGTGGTCGCGGCGGAGCGGCTGCTGGATCGGGCCGTTGATGCACTGCGCAACGGTGCGTGCGACGACGTCGTGGCCGTCGTTCCGGTGGGTGTGGTTGGTGTCGCGGGTTGTCAGACGATCGAGAATCCCTCGGCCCGGACTGGCATGCGGGTCGTCGTTGGAGCTCGCGCTGACCGTTGCTGACAGCAACGATGCCCTGGCCGTGATGCTGGTCGACACGCCGGGCGTCGGGGCTTCGGCCGTTCGGACGACCGTCGAGCACTGGCGGTCGTCACCGTCGCGGATCTCTGTTGCTGTGTACAACGGTCGGCGCGGCCACCCCACGGTGATGAGCGTCGTGCGGTGGCGCGCGGCCGTCGCGGTCGCCGGCCCCGACGAAGGCGCCCGCGCCTACCTCGCCGCCCACGCCGCCGACGTCGACGAGGTGCGAGTCGACGGCGACGCCACCGACCTCGACACGCCCGCGGACCTGGACCGGTGGCGGGCGGCGCACGACGTCGACTGACGTCCGTCCGATCGCTTTGTCGCCAGCTGTTGACGGCTGTTGACGGTCAACAGTCGTTAACACCCGGCCCGGAAGCGTCGCACTGAGTCCGCGATGTCGGGTTTGTCCCCGCGGTGGAGGTCGAGGTCAGTCGGCGAGTTCGAAGTCGTCGAAGTCGAAGCCGGGGGTGACGACGCAGGTGACGAGGGTGGTGGCGTCGACCGGCTCGGCCGTCTGCCAGACCCCGCCGGGCACCAGGTGGCTGCCGCCGACGTGGAGGTCGACGACGTCGCCGGGCTCGGGCCGGTCGCCGGCGCCGCCGAGGGTGAGCCGGACGGGGCCGCCCCCCTGCCAGAGCCAGAGTTCGTCGGACCGCACCCGGTGCCAGGCCGACACCTGGCCCGGCTCGAGGAGGAACGCGACGGTGGTGGCGGTTCGCGCGGGTGCCGTGGGGCGTCTCGACGGTCGTCGCCGCGCGGTAGGTCTCGCGGAACCAGCCGCCCTCGGGGTGCGGGGCCATGCCCAGACTGCGGGGATCCAGCGCGCGGGGGTCGAGACGGCGGTCGTCGCCGGCGAAGACCTCGCTCGCGGCCTCGCCGAACCCGGCGGGCTCGCCCGCCGCGGCGAACGTGCGGCCGACCTCGGCGAGTTCGAACGCCCACCGCCAACCCTTCTCGGCGGCGGCCTCGCTGGCCCGGGCCCACTGCTCGAGCAGGTGGGGCTGGGAGCGGGCCCACTCGCCGGTGAGGTCGTCGTCGACGCCGAGCGCCGACGCCGCCCGCCGGGCCGAGACCAGCAACGCGGAAGTGCCCTTCGTCCACGCCGCGTAGGTCATCTTCAGTGCCGACGCGGCAGGTGGCGGGCTGTCGAGATCGACCGCCTCGACCGTGGTGCCGGCGAACAGCGCGGCCACGGTGCCGTCGTCGCCGGCGAGGTAGAGCCGGGTGGTGCCGCGCTCGGTCGGCGGTGGACCGACGATGCCGGCGTCGACGTAGCGCCCGCCCGCGGCGACGACGGCCCGGCCGATGGTGCTCGACGACTTCGGCGAGACCGCGTTGGCGTCGACGAACACGCCGGCGAATCCCTCGGCGGCCACAGCGTTCGCGACGTCGAGCGCGGCCTGCGGCGGGCAGATCGACAGCACCAGGTCGGCGCCGGCCAGGGCCTCGCCGAGCGAGCCGAACGGGGTGAGCCCGGCGGCCTCGGCCCGCGCCGCGGACGCCGCCGACCGGCCCGCGCGCACCCACCCGACCGCGTGGCCGGCGTCGACCAGGCACGTCCCGACGGCGGCGCCCATCGCCCCCGGGTGCAGCAGCACGATCACCGGCCCGACCGTAGCCGCCGATGCTGGGTGTCGTGTGGGTCGGCGAGTCGTCGTGGCACGACCTCATCGGCACGTTGCGACGGGGTGCGCCGGGGCCGGGACAGCGTTCCGGGGTGGCAAGGGCAGCGGGTCTGGGCGTGCAAAAGTCCGTCTTTCGGTCACGGGGGTCGGCGTGTCGGGGCTGCTGGGGCGCAAAGGTCCGTGTTTTGGTCACGGGGGTCGGCGTGTCGGGGCTCGTGGCGTGCAAAGGTCCGTGTTTTGGCCACGGGGGTCGGCGTGTCGGGGCTCGTGGCGTGCAAAGGTCCGTGTTTTGGCCACGGGGTCGGCGTGTCGGGGCTCGGGGTGCGCAGAAGTCCGTGGTTTGGCCGACGCGGTCGGCCAGCTCAGGTGAGCTGACGACGTCGGGACCTGGTGAGGTCGACGACCCCGCCGTGGCGGACGCGCGGCCCGGGATGCGCTCCCATCGCGGCCGCGGTCGGTCAGGCGGGCAGCAGGACGTCGTCGGTGGCGAAGATCCGCGACACCTCCGGTGCGAGCTGGTTCTTCGCGCCCAGCCGGGTGATCGCGTCGGCGACGCTGACGCCCCGGAGCCCCGCGAGGGTGATCCGGCCGTGGTGGCGGCTGGCGATGCAGCGGACCACCCGCGGCGCGTGGACGGCCACACAGTGGGCACGGACGCCGTCGGCGAGTTCGGCCCAGCCCGGGTCGGCCGTGAAGGCGTGGAGCGCGTCCGCGTCGTCGGCGACCACCTCGACCGCCGCCTGGTACTGACGGTCGAGCGGCTTGGACATGACGGTCCCGGGATGGTCGAGCGTGACCTCGATCGGCTCGAGCAGGTGCCGGCGCACCTTGCCGATCCCGGGCGCCGCTGCGAGGTACGGGGCGAGGGCGTCGGCGACGAAGGCCCGGAACACCGGAGTCGGGACGTCGTCACGGCGGCGCAGGAACAGCAGGTGCCGCACCAGCTCGTCGTGTCCGTCGGGAACCGGATCGGTGCGGTCTGCAACGGTCTCGGAGTTCGCGCCCAGGCTGGGGTAGGCGAGCATCTCGGACAGGAAGTTGGCGCCGTCGAGCATCTGCGGGTGCGAGACCTGCTGGAACACCGCGAGATCGTCCATCGCGGCGAAGGTGGCCTCGGGGACGCCGTGGAACTCGTCGGCGGCCGCCGGACGGCCGTCGACGCCGTCGATCCCCGGCCAGACCGACTCGTCGAACGACACCAGGTGCAGGAAGACCGAGTCCAGCCCGGGATACCGCGCCGGCAGCATGATGTGGACGTCCAGCCAGTACTGCCGGAACTCGTCGACGGTCATGTCCTCGCGCTTGCGCAGCGGCATGACGAGGGTCAGGGCGTCGGACATGGCGCGCACTCCTTCGTGACGGCGGTGCGGCACAGCATGGCGACGCCCGCCGGTGCTGCCCATCCCACAGTCCCGATGAGCGGGACGGCGGACGACGCCGCTCTGCCGCCCGGCATACCGCACGGTGACGCCGTACGACCATCGGCAGATGTGATCCGGTCCCGACGTGGGATTGGCTGGCCGCCATGGACATCGAGGTGCGCCACGGACCCGCCTTCGCCGTCGCCCGGGTCGCGCTCGCACCGCGGGAGGCGCTGGTCGCCGAGGCCGGCGCGATGATGGCGACCTCGGACGGTGTCGGCGTGGAGTCGTCGTCCGGCGGCCTGGTCAAGGGGTTGCGGCGCAGCGTGCTCGGCGGTACGTCGATGTACGTGTCCACGTTCACCGCGCCGGACCCCGGCGGTTGGGTCGACGTCGCGGCGTCGCTGCCCGGCGACCTGATCGTGGTCGAGGTCGCGGAATCGCTGATGCTCACGCGCGGCAGCTGGTTGTGTTCCTCGCCCGCGGTCGAACTCGAGATCGTGTGGGGCGGGCTGAAGAACCTGCTCGGCGGCGAGGGCGGGTTCCAGGTGCGCGCGCAGGGGCCGGGCACCGTGGTCGCATCGTGTTACGGCGGGGCGGACCGCCTCGAGCTCGCCGACGGAGAGCGCGCCGTGGTCGACTCGGGCCACCTCGTCGCCTACGAACCCACCCTGACCTACGAGACCCGCGACGTCAGCGGCAGCCTGGTGCAGTCGCTGAAGTCCGGCGAGCGGCTGGTGTTCGAGTTCCGCGGTCCCGGGCGGCTGTGGATCCAGTCGCGCAGTCCGCGGGAACTGGTCGGCTGGCTGTCCGGTCGCCTGCCGTTCAAGCGGAAGTGACCCGACGGACCAACCACGGCTGCAGGTGGGGGAAACCGCGCACCGACACCCGCGCGAGGGGGCGCAGGGTGAGGTCGTCGGCGGCGTCGTCGGCCCGCAGGACGTCGGCGAGGGTGCGGTCGACCAGCACCGACGACGGCCGCGCGATCGAGGTGAGCCGGCTGGCGAGGTTGACGGTCGACCCGAACACGTCGCCCAGGCGGCTCATCATCGCGCCGTAGGCGAGACCGGCGCGGACGTCCGGCATGTCACGGTCGTCGTTGCATCGAGCAACGATGTCGAGGGCGAGCCGCGCCGCCGCGAGCGCGTCGTCGCTGGTGAAGAGGATCTCGTCGCCGAGGCTCTTGACGATCCGGCCGCCGTAGGTGGCCACGAGGTCGGCGGTGAGCGACTCGAACCGTTCGAGCAGCGAGCCCAGTTCGTCGGTGTCGATCTTGCGGGTCAGGCTGGTGTAGCCGGAGATGTCGACGAACCCGACCACGCTGTCCTCGGAGCGGTCGGCGCCGAGCCCGGCGAGGGTGCGGGTCGCGAAGGCGTCGAGGTGCCGGCGCCACGCGTAGGTGTGGAAGCGTTCGAGGACCGGCACCATCTCCTCGATGAACTCGAGCACGCTGCGTTCGCCGCGCAGCACCGCGTCGGGCTGCTGGGCGATGAGCGAGAACAGGAAGCCGACCTGCCACTCGGCCAGCCGCGACATCGCCTGCCCGACCGTGCGGGTGACCGCCGACTGGGAGGTCTCGTCGACGATGCCGCGGGCCGCGAGGTCGACGGCGAGCGCGAGGGCCTCGACGTCGGAGTCGGCGAAGGCGGGCGTGTCGTCGCCGACGTCGGGGAACCCGAGCGCCCGCCACAGCCGCGCCGAGGCCTCGACCGAGACGCCCGCGCGCGCGGCCACCTCCTGCCGCGTCAGGTGCACCGGACCCTCGAGGAGGAACTCCTCGAGGCGGCGGCGCAGCGTCGTGAGGTCGCCGACCGGCCGGTCCTGCTCCTCCGGGATCACCGCCCGCGGGTCTCCTTCAGCTGGTGTGGACGATTAGCACGTCGATGTCGACGCCACGCGCGACGTCGGACGGCACCGAGCCGAACAGCCGCCCGGACAACGAGTTCAGCCCGACGTTGCCGACGACCAGCAGGCTGGCGCCGGAGTCCTTGACCGCCTTGCGCAGCGCCTTGACCGGCGCGTCCCGCAGCGGGAGCTTCTCGATGTCGCGCGCGCCGGCCTTCACCGCGTGGTCCTCGGCGCGCTGCAGGATGCCTTCGGCCGGCGCCGATCCCACGATCTGGTACGCCTCGTCGCCGAGTTGGTCCTGCTCACGCTTGCGGTCGCCGTCGGGCAGGTACGCGCACACCAGCACCAGCTTCGCGCCCGCGTCGGCCGACAACGCCCCCGCGCGCTCGACCGCGCGCATCGACGTGTCGGACCCGTCGGTCCCCACCACGATCGTCGTGTACGACGCCATCGTCACGCCCTCCCAGCCGTCCGGTCCCGCAGCAGAACCTATCCGTGACCGACGGTATCGGCGAGCGCGGACCGCCGGTCGGCGCGCCTGGCCCGCCAGCGCTGGACCAGGGAGCCGGCCGCCGAGAGGCCGACGACCAGGACGATCGCGGCCAGCGCCGCCTGCCAGGGCTCGGGGAAGACGGCCCGGCCGGCGAGGCCGATGCCCGCGTAGAGCACCGACCACAGCGTGGCCGCGCCGATGTCGGCGATCGCGAACCGGCGCCAGCTGTACCCGCCCAGCGACGCCGCGAGCAGCACCGGCACCCGGCCGCCGGGGACCAACCGGGACAGCAGCAGCGAGCGCAGTTCGTGTTCCTCGAGTTGCTCGCGGATCCGGCGCAGGGCCTCCTGCGCGTTGTCACCGTGCAGCCACCCGACCCGCTCGGCGAGCCGGACGCCCGCGAGCCGCAGGATGGCGTACGTGGCCAGGTCGCCGACGTACGCGCCCGCCGCGCCGAACGCGACCACCAGCACGATGAGCAGGCCGTTGCCCTGGCCGCCCAGCGCTGCGGCGACGCTCACCGCCGCGCCGGTCGGCACGACCGGGATCGTCGCGCCGAACGCGACGACGGCGAACAGCCAGAGCAGGTAGGCGAACCCGAGCTGATCGGAGCGTTGAACGGTTCGGCGAGGCTCACGGCGCCGACGACTCCGGCGCGGTGCGACCGGCCGGCAGCAGCACCGCGCCGCCCGGGGCGAGCACGTGCACCCGCGTCCGGGGGCAGGTCACCGCGGCGGCCGCGGCGAACCGGGTGCCGGGTTCGACGAACCGGTGCCGGAAGCTCGCGCGGCCGACCTGGCGCAGGCCGGCCGGCCAGAACGTGCCCCAGTGCACGGGGACGGCGTCGCCCGCACCGACGCGGGCCACGGCCTCGGCGGCCTGCCCGGGGTCGAGGTGGTGCGGCCCGAGCGTCGGGCCCCAGCCGCCGACGGGGACCACGGCGACGTCGACCGGTCCGACCGCGGCCAGGCCGTCGAACAGCCCGGTGTCGCCGGCGAACCACACCGACCGGCCGTCGCCCTCGACCACGTAGCCCAGGGCGGGTCCGTGGTGTCGCGAGCCGGGCAGGCGCCGGCCGTCGTGGTGGGCCGGCACCGCCCGGACCGTCACCGCGCCGACCGCGACGACGTCGCCGGGCTCGACCTCGACCAGCCGGTCCAGCAGCTCCGGTCGGGTGCGGCGCAGCAACCCGGCCGTCCCGTGTGGTGCGACGAGCCGGCAGGCGGGGTCGAGGCGGCGCAGCGACGGCAGGTGCAGGTGGTCGGCGTGCAGGTGCGAGACGACCGCGATGTCGGCCGCCGCCGCGTCGGGCGGGGGAGTCGGACCGCCGAGCCGGCGCAGGTGCGCGATCCGGTCGACGAGGACGGGGTCGGTGAGCACCCGCACGCCCGCGAGCGTCACGGTCGCGGTGGCGTGCCCCCACCACCGGACCTCGACGTCGCTCACGGCGTCGATCCTGCCGTCGGCACCGGCTGCAGCGGCGCGGGGACGTCGTCGTCGGCGTCGTCGTCGGAGTCGACAGCGAGGTCGCCGGCAGCATCGTCGCCGGGGCGCAGGCCCAACTCCCGCAGCCGGTCGACCAGCAGGTCGTGGACCTCGACGCCGGTGAGCGGAGCGGCGCGCCCGCCCGCGGCCGGGTCGACGGTCGTGCGGTGCCGCCAGCCGGCGGGGTGCAGCAGCACCGCCTCGGTCTGCGCGCCGCCGAGACCCCCGTGCGAACCGACCAGTTCCTCGAACGCCGTCACCTCGTCGGTCTCGGGGTCGAACCGCCCGAGCAGCACGAGGTCGCCGACGTGGTCGCGGCGGTCGAGGTCGGCGAGGTCGCCCGCCGCGCGCGGGCCGTAGGGCAGCAGCGGGTCGCGGCCGTGGCCGCCGGTGGTGAGGTCGTCGACCACCAGCCGTTCGCCGTCGGCCCCGACCACGGTGAGGCCGTCGCCGCCGCGGACCAGCACCGCTCCGATCCCCGGGTGCGCGGCCAGTCCGCCGACGAGCCCGGGGCACAGCTGCTCGATCCGGTCGCGTGACAGCCGGCCGGGGACGTCCGGGAGGTAGACGTGCGCGAGGCTCCCCGACGCCGCGACCACCGGCGCCGCGAAGCGGGGGACCTCGACCGGCTTGCGGCCGCGGCCGAGGGTCACGGCGACGTCGTCGTCGGCGCGGTCGGCGCGGTGCCCCAGCAGCTTCTCGGTGGCACCGGCGGTGACGCTGCCCTTGCGGGCGGCACCGGTGAGCAGCACGTTCGCCGCACCCCACTGCTCGGCGGGCGCCGAGTCGACGTTCTCGTGGGGGTCGGCGTCCGCGCCCACCAGCCCCCGCACGACCTCCTCGAGTGTGGTGCCGTGCGTCTGCGAGAACGTTGCACCCTGCGCCTGGCCGTGGTCGGAGAGCACGACGATCTCGTAGTCGCGTCCGACCTCGGCCGCGATGCGCTCCAGGGCGGCCAGCACCCGGTCGAGGCCGTCGAGGGTGCGCAACGACTCCGCCCGGGTGGGGCCGGCGTGGTGCGCGACCTCGTCGTAGTCGACGAAATCCACGAAGATCACGGGTGTTCCGCGGGCCATGTGCTCGGCGACCACGGCGACGTTGAGGTTGCGGAGCAGCACCGTCGACACCGCGCGGAGCAGGGTGTACGCGCCGCGGCGGGCGACCCGGGGCCGGACGTCGCGTCGCCGCTGCCGCCTCGCCTGCTGCAGTTCGGTGACGATCTCGCCCAGGAACAACAGCAGCGAACGGAGGAATCCTTGCCGCGCACGGCGAAGTTGGCCAGGCCCGGGGTGTTGCGCGCGGGGAGCTTGGCGTCGCTCATGGTGAGGACCTTGGTGGGGGCGTCGCCGCTGAACAGGTTGGAGATCGACACTCCGCCGTCGGCGAGCAACCCACGGCCGTCCGACATCCGCGCCTCGATGACCGCGGCGTCGCGGGGGCGGTTCGCCACGAGCAACCGGCCGTCGCCGCCGGCCGGGTCCTTCTCGTACCAGCGGAACGACGGCACGGTGGTGACGTCGCGGTGCAGCAGCACCGACTGCCCGCCCGGGGTCGTCGAGGGCAGCCCGGTGTGCCAGCGGTGCGACACGTAGTGCCCGGACCGCAGCCAGCGGGACACGGTGGGGACGGTCCCGGCCGTCACCGCGCCGCGCAGCACCGGCGCCGCGAGACCGTCGAGCTGCACGACGAGCAGGCCCGGGCCCTGCGCGGCGTGGCGTGCCGACACCCGCACCGCGCGCCCGAGCACCTGCGCGAGGTAGTCGTCCTCGCTGCCGGCGTCGAGGATCCAGTTCACGACCGCGCTGATGGCCGCGGCGATCCACGACGCGAACAGCACGTCGAGGAACGAGCTGGGGTAGGCGCCGGGCGTGATCGCGAGCGCGACGTCGAGGATGATCGCCTGGGCGAACGCTCCGACCAGCAGCAGGCCGACCGACCCGACCGCGACGACGAGGGTGAGCAGCACCGGCCGCAGGACGATCCCGAGCCCGCCCACCGCGAGGACGATGAACAGCAGCGTCTGCGCGTCGGAGGTCTGGTCGCCCGGCAGGATCCAGAAGGTGATCGCCAGCGCCAGGTAGGACGTCGCGAGCCAGCGCAGCCACCCGATGACCCGGGCCCGGTTCCACGTCAGCGCGTGCCGGAGGCCCAGCGCGAGGCGGCGCCCCACCGTCGTCCGGGTCACCGTGGCGAGAATAGGCGTGCGGAGCGCGTCGATACGATCGCACGGTGAGTGCACCCGTCGCCCCCGCCGTCGTCGTCCACGTCGCCGCGGGAGAGTCCGCGGCCACCGCCGTGGAGCGCGCCGGGCTGGCCACCACCGGGCCGACGGCGGTGGTGGTGGTCCGGGAGCCGGCCGAGTTCGGCGCGGGTGCGCTGCGCGACCTCGCGTGGGTGCCCGAGCAGGAGGTCGACGTCGAGGCGGTCACGATCGACAGCCCGGACGGCCTCGCCGTGCTGCGGCACTCCACCGCGCACGTGCTCGCCCAGGCCGTCCAGGACGTCTTCCCCGGCACCCGGCTGGGCATCGGTCCGCCGATCGCCAACGGCTTCTACTACGACTTCGACCCCGCCGACCCGTTCACGCCGGCCGACCTCGAGCGGCTCGAGAAGCGCATGCGCGAGATCGTCAAGAACGGTCAGCGGTTCGCGCGCCGGCCGATCGGCGACGACGACGCGCGGGCGGAGCTCGCCCACGAGCCGTTCAAGCTCGAGCTCATCGCGCTCAAGGGCGGCGACTCCGACGACATCGAGGGTGCCTCGGCCGAGGTCGGCGCGGGCGCGCGCTGACGATGTACGACAACCTCGACGCGAAGACCGGCGAGCGGATCTGGACCGACCTGTGCCGCGGCCCGCACCTGCCGACCACGCGGCTGATCCCGGCGTTCGGGCTGACGCGCTCGGCGGCTGCGTACTGGCGGGGCTCCGAGAAGAACCCGCAGCTGCAGCGCATCTACGGCACCGCGTGGCCGAGCAAGGACGAGCTGAAGGCGTACAAGGACCGGCTCGCTGAGGCCGCCAAGCGTGACCCACCGCAAGCTCGGTGTCGAGCTCGACCTGTTCTCGTTCCCCGACGAGATCGGATCCGGCCTCGCGGTGTTCCACCCCCGCGGGGGCGTCATCAAGCGTGAGATGGAGGACTACGTCCGCCGCGCGCACATCGAGAACGGCTTCGAGTACGTCGGCACGCCCCACATCACCAAGGAGGGGCTGTTCCACACGTCGGGCCACCTGCCCTACTACGCCGACGCCATGTACCCGGGCATCGACGTCGACGGCAGCCAGTACCGGCTCAAGCCGATGAACTGCCCGATGCACAACCTGGTGTTCCGCTCGCGCGGCCGGTCCTACCGCGATCTGCCCCTGCGGCTGTTCGAGTTCGGCACCGTCTACCGCTACGAGAAGTCCGGCGTGCTCCACGGCCTCACCCGCGTGCGCGGGTTCACCCAGGACGACTCGCACTCCTACGTCACGCCCGAGCAGGCGCCCGGCGAGATCGAGCACCTGCTGGGGTTCATCCTCGGCCTGCTGCGGGACTTCGGGCTCGACGACTTCTACCTCGAGCTCTCCACGCGTGACGACTCCAAGCCCGACAAGTTCATCGGGTCCGACGAGGAGTGGGAAATCGCGACCGAGGTGCTGCGGAAGGTTGCAGTGGACAGCGGTCTCGACCTCGTCCCCGACCCCGGCGGTGCGGCGTTCTACGGGCCGAAGATCTCGGTCCAGGCCAAGGACGCGATCGGCCGCACCTGGCAGCTGTCGACGATCCAGTACGACTTCAACCAGCCCCGCGGGTTCGAGCTGGAGTACACGGCGCCCGACGGCTCGCGGCAGCGGCCGGTGATGATCCACTCGGCGAAGTTCGGCTCGATCGAGCGGTTCTCCGCGGTGCTCACCGAGCACTACGCGGGGGCGTCCCCGGCGTGGCTGGCCCCGGTGCAGGTGGTCGCGATCCCGGTCGCCGACGACCAGAACGACTACCTGTACGACGTGGTCCGCCAGCTGAAGTCGGCGGGCATCCGGGCCGAGGTCGACGCCTCCGACGACCGGATGCAGAAGAAGATCCGCGAGGCCAGCAAGCAGAAGGTGCCGTTCGTGCTCATCGTCGGCGCCACCGACGCCGAGGCGGGCGCGGTGTCGTTCCGGTACCGCGACGGCTCGCAGCGCAACGGCGTGCCGGTGGCCGACGCGATCCAGGAGGTCGTCGACTGGGTGGCCGCCCGGCGCAACGCGTCGCCGTCGGCCGAGATCGTGCCGGTCGAGTCGAGTGACGCCTGACGACGCCTCGGAGCCCGCTGCGGGCTTCGCGGGCGACCCCGACGCGTTCGGCCGGCTCTGGACGCCGCACCGGATGGCGTACATCAGCGGCGCGGCGAAGCCGGCGTCCGACGCCGCGGGCGAGTGCCCGTTCTGCCGGGCGCCCCGCGGCTCGGACGAGGACGGCCTCATCGTCGCCCGCGGGACGCTGGTGTACGCGGTGCTGAACCTCTTCCCGTACAACTCCGGGCACCTCATGGCCGTCCCGTACCGGCACGTGCCCGACTACACCGACCTCACCGTCGACGAGACCGCCGAGTTCGCCGCGTTCACCCAGACCGCGATGCGGGTGCTGCGCGCCGTCGCCGCACCGCACGGGTTCAACATCGGCATGAACCAGGGCGCGATCGCGGGCGCCGGGATCGCGGCGCACCTGCACCTGCACGTCGTCCCGCGCTGGGGCGGCGACACCAACTTCATGCCGATCGTCGCCCGCACCCGGGTGCTGCCGGAACTGCTCGCCGACGCCCGCGCCAAGCTCGCCGCCGCCTGGCCGGGCTGAGCGACCCCGCGGCGGCCTGTCATGCCCCGTCGTGCGGTGATCAAGGCGGAATGGTCGCGGGGGACGGCCCGCCGAGCGGCCAAATCGCCTTGATCAACTGGCCCCGGCGGGCTACCCGTCGGTAACTTCCGGGCCGTCGGCGGCGCGCGGGCGGCTGGGCGTGGCCTAAGCTGCTGGACAAATGCTGAACGTCCACGCCCCGCGCCGGCGTCTCCCGGCTGCTCGAGCCCACCGGCAAGCGTCTCGCGAAGTGGGGCGTGACGCCCGACTTCATCACCGTGGTCGGCACGGTCGGGGCCGTCGTCGGGTCGCTCGTCTTCTTCACCCAGGGCTGGTGGTTCTCCGGGACCATGCTCATCTGGGGCTGCGTGATGCTCGACGTCCTCGACGGCGCGGTGGCCCGCGCCGGCGGCACGAGCAACGCGTTCGGGGCCGTCCTCGACTCGACCTGTGACCGGATCGTCGACGCCGCGGTGTTCGGGTCGCTCGCCTGGTACTTCGCCTTCCACGGTCAGCGGTGGTTGTTCCTCGCCTCGATCCTGTGCCTCGTGCTCGGGTCGCTGACCTCGTACATCCGCGCGCGGGCCGAGGGCGTCGGGCTCTCGGCGACCGTGGGCATCGCCGAGCGGGCCGAGCGGCTGATCATCGTGCTGGTCGGCACGGGGCTGTCCGGTGAGCACCTGCGGGTGCCGTACGTGCAGGCGATCGCGCTGTGGCTGCTGGTCGCGGCGTCGACGGTCACGGTGATCCAGCGGCTGGTCACGGTCCGGCGCCAGACCCGTCCGGTGCCGAACGCGCCGGCCGGGCACGTCGAGGCGGCCGGCGGCACCGACACCGGCCTGCGCCGGCTGCTGGCGCGGCGGCACGCGAACGCGGCGGCCCGCGCCGACGACCTCGCCCGCGAGCGCGCCGACGACGACCAGCCCACCCGCGCTTGAGCGCACTCACCGACCGGCTGACCGACACCGCGTACGCGGCCGGGTGGCGCGGGGTCCGCGCGCTGCCCGAGGGGCTCGCGCGGTCGGCGTTCGCCGCTGGTGCCGATCTCGGCGTCCGCCGCGACGGCCACGGCGTGCAGCGGTTGCGGCACAACCTGCGACGCGTGCTGCTCGCCACCCGGGGCTCCGACGACGGCCTGGACCCGCTGGTCGGCGCCGCGCTGCGGTCGTACGCGCGGTACTGGCGCGAGACGTTCCGACTGCCCGGCATGGACAAGGCCGCCGTGGCGCGCGCGGCCGAGATCGACATGGTGGGCGCCGACCACCTCGACGCCGCGATGGCCGCGGGCAAGGGCGCGATCGTCGCCCTGCCGCACAGCGGCAACTGGGACGTCGCCGCCGTCTGGCTGGTCGCGCGGGGCATCGGCTTCACGACCGTGGCCGAGCGGCTCAAGCCCGAATCGCTGTTCGACCGGTTCGTGGCCTACCGGGAGAGCCTGGGCATGGAGGTGCTGGCGCTGTCGGGCGGCGCGCAGCCACCGGCCGAGGTGCTGACGACACGGCTGCGCGCCGGCGGGCTGATCTGCCTGGTCGCCGACCGCGACCTCACGCACCGCGGCGTCGAGGTCGAGTTCTTCGGCGCGACCGCGACCATGCCGCCCGGGCCCGCCCTGCTCGCGGCGCAGACCGGCGCGGCGCTGCTGCCGGTGCACCTGTCGTTCACCGGCACCGACACCCGCGACGAGGGGTGGCGGCAGTGGATCGGCGCGCCGGTCGACCTCGGTGAGGGCCGGCTGCGCGACCGCGTCGTCCGCGGCACGCAGGCCCTGGCGACGACGTTCGAGGAGCACATCGGGCAGCGGCCGCAGGACTGGCACATGCTCGCCACGCTGTGGTCGGACGACCGTTCGCCGCGGCCCGCGGCGTCGTCCTCGTAAAGTGGCGGGCATGAGCGAGGAGATCACGCAGCCGTCGTCGGGCACCGGCACCGCACGCGTCAAGCGCGGCATGGCCGAGATGCTCAAGGGCGGCGTGATCATGGACGTCGTCACCCCGGAGCAGGCGAAGATCGCGGAGGACGCGGGCGCCGTCGCGGTCATGGCGCTCGAGCGGGTCCCCGCCGACATCCGCGCGCAGGGCGGCGTCGCCCGCATGAGCGACCCGGACATGATCGCCGGGATCGTCGACGCGGTCTCCATCCCGGTCATGGCCAAGGCCCGCATCGGGCACTTCGTCGAGGCGCAGGTGCTCCAGCACCTCGGCGTCGACTACATCGACGAGTCCGAGGTGCTGTCGCCCGCCGACTACGTCAACCACATCGACAAGTGGGCGTTCACCACCCCGTTCGTCTGCGGCGCCACCAACCTGGGCGAGGCACTCCGTCGCATCACCGAGGGCGCGGCGATGATCCGCTCCAAGGGCGAGGCCGGCACCGGCAACGTCTCCAACGCGACCACGCACATGCGCACGATCGGCGGTCAGATCCGCAGGCTCACCTCGCTGGCCGAGGACGAGTTGTTCGCCGCCGCGAAGGAGCTCCAGGCGCCCTACGAGCTGGTCGCCGAGGTGGCCCGGGCTGGCAAGCTGCCCGTCGTCCTGTTCACCGCCGGCGGCATCGCCACCCCCGCGGACGCCGCGCTGATGATGCAGCTCGGCGCGGAGACGGTGTTCGTCGGCTCCGGCATCTTCAAGTCCGGCGACCCGGCCAAGCGCGCCGAGGCCATCGTCAAGGCCACCACCTTCCACGACGACCCCGACGTCATCGCCAAGGTCTCCCGTGGCCTCGGCGAGGCGATGGTCGGCATCAACGTCGAGGACATCCCGCAGCCGCACCGGCTGGCCGAACGCGGCTGGTAGGCGCCGATCGTGTGTATCCAGGCGTCCTGACGACGCCCGGGTACACAAAATCGGGTGAGGACGGCAGGGTGGTCGGCATGTGCCGATCGATCCAGACGCTCCGCCCGCCGTTCATGGACGACCCCACGCCCGCCGACACCCGGGCGGCCGCGTTTGCAGTACGTCCGGAAGATCTCGGGCATGCGGGCGCCCGCGGCGCACAACGCCGCGGCGTTCCAGGCGGCGGTCGACGCCGTCACCGCCGCGACCGACGACCTGCTCGCCGCGATCGTGGTGCGGGGCGGCAGCGGCAAGGTGCACACCCACCGGCACGCCGACGGCACGGTGCACGCGCACGACTGACCCGACCGGCGGTGCCGGCGAGGGGAACTTGAGCATCTGCTAGTGGTGAAGCCACGGTGGGGCTGTCACGATGACGCGGGGCGGGCTCCGGACCGTGGGCCGCGCCCGAGGCCGACCCCCCGGAGGCACCGATGCGTCCCGTCACCCGTCGCACCGCCCTGCTGGGCGGTCTCGCCGCCGCGGGCGGCGCCACGTCGTCGCTGCTCGCCGCCCCGCCCGCGGTCGCGGCCCCGACCGCGGCCCCGACCGCGGCCCCGACCGCGGCCCCGATCGCGCCGACGGCTCCGACGGCGCCGGTCCCGATCGACACCGCGCTGCAGCGGCTCGACCGGATCGTCGCCGACATGAAGAACGCGACCGGCGTGCCCGGACTCGCGGTGTCGGTCGTGCACGGCGGCCGCACGGTGTACGCCAAGGGGTTTCGGGGTGCGGCAGGTCGGGCGGCTCACCGCCGTGACGCCCCGGACGGTGTTCCAGGTCGCGTCGGTGTCGAAACCGGTGTCGTCGACCGCGATCGCCGCGGCGGTGCGGGCCGGCGCCGCGTCGTGGGACCAGCCGGTACGGCTCGGGTTGCCGACGTTCCGACTCGCCGACGACTACGTGAGCAGCCACGTGACGGTCGCGGACATGTACATCCACCGCAGCGGCGTGGGCGACCACGTCGGTGACCTGCTCGAGGACCTCGGCTACGACCAGGCCACGATCTTCGACCGGCTGCGACTGGTCCCGCTCCGCCCGTTCCGGACGGTCCACGCCTACAACAACTACACGCTCACGGCGGGGGCGCAGTCGGTCGCCTCGCACCTCGGGCTGGACTTCGAGGCCTTCATCCAGCAGTACCTGTTCCGCCCGCTGGCCATGACCGACTCGTCGGCGTCGTTCGCGGTGCTGCAGACCCGCACCAACCGCGCGGCGCTGCACGAGAAGGTCGACGGCGTGTACCGGCCGCGGCTGGACTTCGACGTCGACGGCCAGGCCGCCGCGGGCGGCGTCAGCACCTCGGTGGTCGACCTCGCGACCTGGATGCGGATGCTGCTCGCCGGTGGTGCCGTGGGCGCCACCCGCGTGCTGGACGTCAACGGCTTGCTGCGGATCTGGCAGCCGGCCATCCCGCGCGGGCCGGTCACGGCCGTCACCGACCGGACGTCGTTCTACGGCCTGGGCTGGAACGTGGGCGAGGACAGCCAGGGATCCATGCTCTACAGCCACTCCGGCGCGTTCCTCACCGGCTCCGGCACCAACGTGCAGCTGTCACCCGCGCTCGACGTCGGCATCGCGACGTTGTCGAACGCGACACCGGTCGGGCTGCCCGAGGCGATCAACCGCACCTTCCTCGACATCCTCGAGTTCGGCGCGCCGCAGCGCGACTGGTTGACGTTGTTCGGCCACCTGTTCGCGCAGCTGTCGGCGAAGAACCGGCAGTACGACACGCCGCCGCCCGTCGTCACCCCGAGCGGCCCGCTCGCCGCGTACGCGGGGACCTACGACAGCCCGTACTGGGGCCGCGTGCGGGTGGCCGTGCGGGGCCGCGGTCTGCAGCTCACCGCGGGCGTCGGCGGCCGGTTGTCGGTGCCGCTGCACCACTACACCGGCGACCAGTTCTGGTTCGAGACGCAGGGCGAGAGCGCGACCGGGCAGACCGGCGCGTACTTCTCCGGCGGCACCACGCCCACGCAGCTGCAGGTGCTGGCGTGGAAGGACTACGGCGGAGGCCTCTTCACCCGGGTCGGCTGAGCCACCCGGGTCGGGTGACCCGCCCGGGTCGGCTGACGGCGGCGCGGGCGTCACTAGACTGGTGGGTCGTGCCGACGATCGGGATCCTCGCCCTGCAGGGCGACGTGCGCGAGCACCGGCGGGCGCTCGAGGCCGCCGGATGCGACGTCGTGCCGGTCCGGCGCCCGGGCGAGCTGTCACGGGTCGACGGCCTGGTGCTGCCCGGCGGCGAGTCGACCACGATCGTCCGGCTCGCCCGCACGTTCGAGTTGCTCGAGCCGCTGCGCGACGCCGTCCGCGGCGGGCTGCCGGTGTACGGCAGTTGCGCCGGGATGATCCTGCTCGCCGACCGGCTGACGAACCCCGCGCCGGTGCCGGCGGCGCCCGGCGGGGTGCAGGAGACGATCGGCGGCATCGACATGACCGTCCGCCGCAACGCGTTCGGCCGGCAGGTCGACAGCTTCGAGACCGACCTCGCGGTCGACGGCGTCGACGGCGGACGGGTGCACGCGGTGTTCATCCGCGCCCCGTGGGTCGACGAGGTGGGCCCGGCGGCGACCCCGCTCGCGCACGTCGACGAGGCGGTGGGGGGACCCGCCGCCGGTAGAGTCGTGGTGATCCGCCAGGGCGTCCTGCTCGCGACCGCGTTCCATCCGGAGCTCACGGGCGACACCCGGGTGCACGAGTACTTCTGCCGGATGGTGAAGGAGGTGGCCGCGTGAGCGGGCACAGCAAGTGGGCGACGACCAAGCACAAGAAAGCCGTCATCGACGCCAAGCGCGGCAAGCTGTTCGCGAAGCTGATCAAGAACATCGAGGTGGCGGCGCGCACCGGCGGCCCCGACGTCGACGGCAACCCCACGCTCTACGACGCCATCCAGAAGGCCCGCAAGACCTCCGTCCCGGCCGACAACATCGACCGCGCCGTCAAGCGCGGCTCCGGTGCCGAGGCCGGCGGCGCCGACTGGCAGACGATCATGTACGAGGGCTACGGCCCGAACGGCGTGGCCATCCTGATCGAGTGCCTCACCGACAACCGCAACCGGGCCGCGACCGAGGTCCGCACCGCGATGAGCCGCAACGGCGGCTCGATGGCGGACCCCGGTTCGGTCGCCTACAACTTCAGCCGCAAGGGCGTCGTCATCGCCCCGAAGACCGGCGAGCTCACCGAGGACGACGTCCTCACGGCCGTGCTCGACGCCGGCGCCGAGGAGGTCAACGACCTCGGTGACTCGTTCGAGGTCATCAGCGAGGGCCACCGACCTGGTGGCGGTCCGCACCGCGCTGGTCGACGCCGGCATCGACTACGACTCGGCCGACTCCTCGTTCATCCCGAGCGTGCAGGTCCCGCTCGACGCCGACGGCGCCCGGAAGGTGTTCAAGCTCGTCGACGCCCTCGAGGACAGCGACGACGTGCAGAACGTGTTCGCGAACTTCGACTTCTCCGACGAGGTCATGGCCGAGCTCGAGCCGGTCGGCTGAGTCACCCGCCATCGGCGAGTCGTTCGCGGTGGCGGTCGGTGCGGACGCCGGCCGGTCGCGATGGTTACGTCGTGGTCAGCGGGCGTCCGGATGCGGGATCCCTACCAGACGCAACGTGTCGATCCCTCCGAAGTCCTTCGGGTTGCACGTGTGGAGCGGTAGGTCGTTCGCGATCGCGATGGCGGCGATGAGCCCGTCCAACGCACGCGCCGCCGGCTTCCGCCCGCGGGCACGGAGGCTCGACGCGACCCGGCCGTACGCATGGGCGGACGCCATGTCGAAGCCGAGCACGTCGAACAGGTCCTCGGCCTCCTGGAGTCGGTGCTGCCGGATCGCCTGCTCGTACGGGTCGCTCGTGACCAGCGGGCCGATCGAGAGTTCGGCGATGGTCACGACCGTGATCACCGGCTCGAGCGGGAGGTCTTCGGGCTGGAGCCGACCGAACAGGATCACGGCGTTGGGTGTCGAGGACGCCTCTCGCAGCGGGGGTCACACGGACTGGTCGAACGCTGAGTCGACATCCTTGCGGAACCGTGCGGGATCGATCGGCGGGAGCCGACGGAAGCGCTCGACCAACTCCTCTCGTGAGAGACGCCGACGTTCCAGCGGAACGAGCCGGGCCACGGGACGGCCATCGCGCGTCACCGTGAACTCCTCACCCGCGACGACGCGGTCGATGACGCGTCCGCCGTCGTTGCGCAACTCGCGCATGGTCACGTTCGTCACGCCGGAATCGTATCACCGGTGATACGGGCGGCGTTCTTCCCGAGCGCGCCGGCGGCTCGGTCACCGAGGGCCGGCGCGCGTCAGAGCGTGTCGGCGGCGAGGTCGCCGAGGGCGGTGCGCAGGCGGGTCGCGGCGTCGTCCATCTGCTCGTCGGGCAGGGAACGGGCGTTGCGGAAGTCGAAGTCGGCCATGTCGTCGGCCGGGAAGACGTGGACGTGCACGTGCGGGACCTCGAAGCCCGCCACCACCACGCCGACCCGCGTGGGGGAGAAGGCGGTGCGGACCGCCCGGCCGATCGTCTGCGCGACGCCCGTGAGCTGGGTCCAGAGCGCCGGGTCGATGCCCTCCCACTGGTCGACCTCGGCGCGGGGCACGACCAGCGTGTGCCCGGGCGTGAGCGGGGCGATGGAGAGGAAGGCGACCACGGCGTCGTCGGCGTAGACGGCCCGGGACGGCAGCTCGCCGGCGATGATCCGGCTGAAGACGGACGGCATGGAGCTCAGCCTGTCAGGTTCCAGAACCGGAACAGGTCGTTCCCGATGCCCGCCGCGAACCGGTCGGCGCCCGAGAGGTCGTAGAACCAGTACACGAGCGAGAAGAACGCCTGGTTGGCGCCCGGGAACCAGAACAGGATCGCGAACACCGCGAGCAGGCCGAGCGGCGCGATCTTCGCCGCCGCTGCGGCCGTCTCGGGCTTGACCCACGGCTCGATCGCGCCCCAGCCGTCGAGCCCGGGGATCGGCAGCAGGTTGAGGATCGCGGCCGTGACCTGCAGCAGCCCGAGGAACGCGACGCCCGCCCACAACCCCTCGCCGCCCGTCAGGGTGATGCCGCCGGAGAAGAACGAGCCGACCGGGCCGTGCGCGCTCACCGCCGCGAGCAGCACGACCGCCAGGACGACGTTGACGCCCGGCCCGGCCAGGGACACGAGGCTGGCCAGCGGCTTGGTCCGGAACCGGTGCTTGTGCAGGTAGACCGCGCCGCCCGGCAGGCCGATCCCACCGGCGATCACGAACACGACCGGGAGCACGACCGAGAAGACCGGGTGGCCGTACAGCAGCGGGTTCAGCGTGAGGTAGCCCGCCGACAGCACGTCGGTGTCGCCCGCCCGGTACGCCGCGAACGCGTGCGCGAACTCGTGCAGCGACAACGACACGACCCAGCCCGCCACCACGAAGATGAACACGCCGATGCCGGTGGTGCGGACCGTGCTGCCGGTGGCGGCGAGCACCGCCCCCAGCACGGTGAGGGCGACGAACAGCACGAACACCGGGCTCGGCGTGAGCGCCTGTCGGCGGGTGCGCGGCGCCCCGGCCATGCGGCGGTAGAGGTCGGACACGGGCGTCACGGTAGGGGAGTCGCGTGAACGCCGCCTGTCCGAACACCCCCCACCGGGCCAGGCCCAGCGGGCCCGGCGGCAGCGCAGGGGTGTCGTTGCGGGGCGGGGGGCGGGCGGGTCGGTAGCGTCCCGAACGTGCGTTCGACAACCGGACAGGTGCGCGTCCTCGGCGTCGACCCCGGCCTGACCCGGTGCGGGGTGGGCGTGGTCGAGGGGGCGCCGGGACGGCCGCTGCGGTGCGTGCGGGTGGGCGTGGTCCGCACCGCGCCGGACCTGCCGTTCGACCAGCGCCTGCTGGTCATCGCCGAGGCGCTCGAGGACGCGGTCAGAGCGGTGCGGCCCGACCTCGTCGCGGTCGAGCGCGTCTTCGCGCAGCACAACGTGCGGACCGTGATGGGCACCGCCCAGGCGGCCGGGCTCGCGGTGGTCGCGGCGGCGCGGGCGGGCGTGCCGGTCGCGCTGCACACCCCGAGCGAGGTCAAGGCGGCGGTGACGGGATCGGGTCGCGCCGACAAGGCGCAGGTGACGACCATGGTCACGCGGCTGCTCGCGCTCGAGGAGGCGCCGCGGCCCGCCGACGCCGCCGACGCGCTGGCGTTGGCGATCTGCGCCATCTGGCGGGGGAGCGCCGATGCGCGGCGCCGGGAGGCACTGGCGGGGAGGACGGCGTGATCGCGAGCGTGCGCGGGACGGTGATGGCGATCGGGCCGGACACCGCCGTCGTGGAGATGGGCGGGTTCGGCATCGCGGTGTCGTGCTCGCCCGGCACCCTGGCCCGGCTGCGGGTGGGGGAGCAGGGGCGGCTCGCGACCAGCCTGGTCGTCCGCGAGGACTCGCTCACGCTGTTCGGGTTCGCCGACGACGACGAGCGGGCGCTGTTCGAACTGCTGCAGACCGCGAACGGGGTCGGCCCACGCCTGGCCCAGACCATCCTCGCCGTGCTCGTGCCCCGCGAGGTCCGGCGGGCCGTCGCCACCGCCGACTACGCCACGCTCGTGCAGGTGCCGGGCATCGGCCGCAAGAGCGCCGAGCGGATCGTGCTGGAACTGCGCGACCGGATCGGCTCGATCGACGGCTCGGACACCGCCGGGGTGACGGCCGTGGTCGCGGGCGGCCCGGTGACCGCCACCTCGCCGTGGCGCGACCAGGTCGCCCACGCCCTCGCCGGGCTCGGGTTCACCGGCAAGGAGGCCGCGGCCGCGCTCGACACCGTGGCGGCGGACCTCCCCGACGGTGAGGCTCCAGACGTCTCGGCCGTCCTGCGGCGCTCCATCCAACTGCTCGGCCGCGCCACGTGAGCGGCGAGCGGCCCGGCCCCGACTGGCTCGCCGAGCCCGCGAGCGACCGCGGGGGCGAGGGCGACGACGTCGTCACCCCGCGGGTCCTGCCGGCCGAGGCGGAGGCCGAGGTCGGGCTCCGACCCAAGACCCTCGCCGAGTTCCCCGGCCAGCCCAAGGTGCGTCAACAGGTCGAACTGCTGCTCGAGAGCGCCCAGCGGCGGGGACGGCCACCCGAACACGTCCTCATGTCCGGCCCGCCCGGGGCTGGGCAAGACCAGCCTGGCGCTCATCATCGCCGCCGAACTCGGCGCGCCCATCCGCATCACGAGCGGCCCGGCGATCGAGCGGGCGGGCGACCTCGCGGCCATCCTCACCAGCCTCTCGGAGGGCGAGGTGCTGTTCATCGACGAGATCCATCGCATCGCCCGGCCGGCCGAGGAATTGCTGTACCTGGCAATGGAGGATTTCCGGGTCGACGTGATGGTGGGCAAGGGTCCGGGCGCCACCGCGATCCCGCTCGAGCTGGCGCCGTTCACACTCGTCGGCGCCACCACCCGCTCGGGGCTGCTCACCGGCCCGCTCCGCGACCGGTTCGGCTTCGTGGCCCACCTCGACTTCTACGACGACGCCGACCTCGCCCGGATCCTGCACCGCTCCGCGGCCCTGCTGGGCGTCCCGCTCGACGACGACGGTGCCGCGGAGATCGCCGGTCGCTCCCGCGGCACGCCGCGCATCGCCAACCGCCTGCTGCGGCGGGTGCGCGACTACGCCGAGGTCCGCGCAGACGGCGTGATCACCCGCGCGGTCGCGCACGCGGCGCTGGCGGTCTACGACGTCGACGACCTCGGCCTGGACCGTCTCGACCGCGCGGTCCTCGACGCGCTCGTGCGCCGGTTCGGCGGCGGGCCGGTCGGCGTGGGCACCCTCGCGGTCGCCGTCGGCGAGGAACCGGAGACGGTCGAGGAGGTGGCGGAAACCGTTCCTGGTCCGCGCCGGGTTGCTCGCCCGCACGGCCCGCGGGCGGGTCGCCACGCCGGCCGGTTGGCGACACCTCGGGCTGACCCCGCCCGCCACGGCGACGCCCGCAGGCGTGGGGCCCGGACTGTTCGACCTCGACGTCCCGGACGGGCAGGGCTGAGCGCGCGGGCCGGTCTTCTGGGCTGCGTCCCCTACACTCGCGGGCGCCGTGAGCCGCCTGTCCGGTGGCACGCGGTTCGTCCGCACGAACACCTGGCGCTCCGCGCGCCGATCGGAAGGACCACCATGGGCCAGTACGCCCCGCTGCTCATCATCGGCGCCCTGCTGCTGGTGATGGTCGTCATGAGCAACCGCAACAAGGCCAAGCGCGCCGCCGCCGACGTCGAACGCCGCAAGGCGATGGTGCCCGGCACCCGGGCGATGACCACGTCCGGCATGCACGGCACGATCGTCGCGGTCAACCCCGACAACGACGGCTCGCAGGCCGACACCGTCACCCTGGAGATCGCCCCCGGCGTCGCCGTCGAGTGGGCCCTCGCCGCCGTCCGTGAGGCTCCGGCGCGCGCCGACGCCCCGTCGGCCGGCGAGCCGGCGCCGGGCGAGGCGAACGGTGAGGTCGTCGACCCCACCGCCGACGGCCCGGTCCGCATGGTCAAGCCGAAGGGCCGCGCCGGCGAGCGCTGACGCGCCACCTGCACGACCCCGAACCACACCCGGGTGCGCCGCCGCGCCCGCCCGCAACCCCGAGGAGAGATCCACCCGTGGCACCACCTGCCGGCACGCTGCGCGTGGGGCGCTACTTCCTCGCCCTCGGCATCCTCCTCGCGGTCATCTACGGGATCACGTTCTGGCCGGGCAAGGGCGCCACGCCCAAGCTCGGCCTCGACCTCGTCGGCGGCGCCCAGGTGGTCCTGCAAGCGAGCACCACCGACGGCTCGACGCCCACCAAGCAGGCGATGGACGAGGCGCGGCAGATCATCGAGTCCCGCGTCAACGGCCGCGGCGTGAGCAACAGCCAGGTCGCGGTCGAGGGCTCGAACCGGATCACGGTGACCATCCCGGGCCAGAAGGCCAGCGACGTCGCGGACATCGGCACCACCGCGCTGCTGACCTTCCGCCCGCTCGTGGCCGGGCCCTTCCCGGCGGCACCGGCCGTCACCACCACGCCCACCCCGAGCGGGGTCGGCCAGCCCTGGCGCGACGGCGTCGGGCACGGCGAAGAGCACCGCCACGGTGGCGCCGACCGGCAGCAGCACCGCGAAGAGCACGGCGACCGGCACCTCGTCGGGCGCGTCGCCGAAGGACCACGCGGCCCGCCCGATCGCCGCCGCCACCACCCCGGCGTCGACGCCCGCCGCGAGCACGCCGGCCGCGACCGGTACGCCCGCCGCCACGCCGACGCCGACCGGCTCGGCCGCCGCGACCGGCTCGCCGAGCGCGGGCCCGACCGGCATCGCCCCCGTACCGAGCGCGAGCGCGGTCACCTCGCAGCAGGTGACGGCCTTCAAGGCCAGCCCGACCAACGCCAGCGTCGCCGGCGCCTCGACGCTCTCGACGGCCCAGATCCAGGCCCTCATCGCCTTCCAGTGCGGCAAGACCAAGCCCTCGAGCGCCACGGCCGATCCGATCATCGCCTGCAGCCAGGACAAGTCGGCCAAGTACGTCCTCGCCCCGCAGCTGTTCCCCGGCACCGAGGTCGCGAACGCCCAGGCCGTCGCGCCCAACGCCCAGACGGCCCAGGGCTGGACGGTCGCCCTCAACCTCAAGTCCACGGGCGCCGGGATCTGGGCCTCGTACACCGGCGCCCACAACTGCGGCGGCACCTCGTGCACCGCCACCGCACCGGCCGCGAACTACGTGGCGTTCACCCTCGACGGCGTCGTCATCACCGCGCCGGGCATCCAGAGCGCCATCACCGGCCAGACGCAGATCTCCGGAAGCTTCACCCAGACCTCGGCGCAGAACCTCGCCAACTCGCTGAAGTACGGCGCGCTGCCGCTGAGCTTCAGCACCCTCACCACCCAGACGGTCTCGGCCACCCTGGGCACCACGCAGCTGCAGGCCGGTCTGCTCGCCGGTGGCATCGGCCTCGCGCTGGTCGTCATCTACTCGCTGCTCTACTACCGCGGCCTCGGCCTGGTCACCCTCGCGTCGCTCGCGGTCTCCGGCGCGATCGTCTACGGCGCCCTGGTGATCCTCGGTCGCAACATCGGGTTCACCCTCACCCTCGCCGGTATCGCAGGCTTCATCGTCGCGGTCGGCATCACCGCCGACTCGTTCGTGGTGTTCTTCGAACGCATCAAGGACGAGGTGCACGAGGGCAGATCGATGCGGGTGGCGGTGCCGCGTGCCTGGGTGCGCGCGCGGCGCACGGTCATCTCCGCCGACGTCGTGTCGCTGCTCGCGGCCCTCGTCCTCTACTACCTGGCCGCGGGCGACGTGCGCGGTTTCGCGTTCACGCTCGGGTTGTCCACGATCATCGACGTCATCGTGGTCTTCTGGTTCACCCATCCGCTGGTCTCGCTGTTGTCGCGGTTCCGTGCGTTCGGGTCCAAGCGCTTCACCGGCCTCGACACCGTCCGCACCGCCCCGCCGCCCGCCAAGCCCGCGCCCGGGCGCCGCCCGACCCGGCCCGGCGCCGCGACGGCGACCAAGGCCGCCGGTGCGGGCCGGCCGGCGAAGGCCGCCCCGACCTCGTCGGTCGCGGTGCTCGAGCGCGACGACGACCTGGCGGCCGAGGACGACCTCGACGACGAACAGACCGGCGAGGTCACCGACGACACCGACGACACCGCGGCGTCCCACCCCGCGGACGTCGACGCCGGCACCACCCCGGACGACGACGAGCCGGCACCGAAGGCCCGCCGACACACCACCCCCGCGCGCGGCTCGGCCGCCGAACGGGCCGCCGCCCGCCGCGCGCAGCTGCGCCAGACCGGTGCCGACCGCAAGGACGAGGAGAACGGCGCGTGACCGTCACCGACGACCGGCCGCTCGACCCCACACCACCGGCCCGCCCGGAGCACAAGCGCGGCGTGTGGTCGCGGCTCTACCGCGGCGAGACCGCACTGGACTTCATCGGCAGCCGGAGGCGGTGGTACCTCGCGTCGGCCGTCATCCTGTTGATCTGCGTGTTGTCGTTCGCCATCCGCGGCTTCAACATCGGCGTCGAGTTCCAGGGCGGCACCCAGTTCCAGGTGTCGGTCGCGAACACCTCGATCACCACCGTGCAGGTCGAGGACGCCGTGAAGGCGTCCGGCGTGACCTCGCCATCGGAGGCGGCGCAGGAGGTCGGGACGGGCGGGACGCGCTCGATCGTCGTCAAGACCCAGACGCTGTCGTCGACCGACCAGGGCGCGGTCTCGGCGTCGCTCCAGAAGGACCTGAAGGTCGGCACCGACAAGATCAGCATCCAGTCGGTCAGCTCGACCTGGGGCAGCGAGATCACCCAGAAGGCGATCATCGCCCTCATCGTGTTCCTGGTGCTGGTGAGCATCTACCTCGCGATCTGGTTCCAGTGGCGCATGGCGGTCGGCGCGATCGTGTCGCTGCTGCACGACCTCGTGGTGTCGGCCGGGATCTATTCGCTGATCGGGTTCGAGGTGACGCCCGCGTCGGTCATCGGCTTCCTGACCATTCTCGGCTACTCGCTGTACGACACCGTCGTGGTGTTCGACAAGATCCGCGAGAACACCCGCGACATCACGGCCGGTTCGCGGATCACCTACTCCGAGGCGGCGAACCTCGCGGTGAACCAGACGCTGGTCCGGTCCATCAACACGTCCCTGATCTCGCTGTTGCCGGTCGCCGGCCTGCTGTTCGTCGGTGCCGGCCTGCTCGGTGTCGGCACCATCAAGGACCTCGCGCTGATCCTGTTCGTCGGCCTCGCGGTCGGTGCGTACTCCTCGCTGTTCCTCGCGACGCCGATCGTCTGCGACCTCACCGAACGGCAGCCCGCCTACCGGGCCCTCACCCGGCGCGTGCTCGCACGGCGCGCGGCCGACGCCAAGGAGGCCGCGAAGCGCAACGACGCCGCGGGCGACCTCGTCGCCGCCGCGGCGGCGCAGCGGGCGGCGTCACCGGCGCCCGCGCCGCGTCCGGGTGCCCGGCCCACCAGTCGTCCGTCGGGCCGCCGCCCGTCGGGAACCCCGAACCGACCGAGAGGCAAGCGGTGACAGAAGCGACCAGCGTCCCCACCGGAGACGCCGGCCCGGCGATCGCCCGGATCGTCTCCGACGGCATGCGTGACGTGCCGGACTACCCGAAGGAAGGTGTCCTGTTCAAGGACATCGTCCCGCTGCTCGTCGACGCCGACGCGTTCGGCGCGACCATCGCCGCGCTCGCGCAGATCGTCAAGGCGGCCCACGGCGACGAACCGGTCGACCTGGTCGCGGGCATCGAGGCTCGGGGGTTCATCGTCGCCGCGGCGCTGGCCCGTGAACTCAAGTGCGGGCTGCTGCCGCTGCGCAAGGCGGGCAAGCTCCCGCCGCCGGTCATCAGCGAGACCTACGACCTCGAGTACGGCACCGCCACCATCGAGACCTCGACCGGCGTCATCGACGGCCGGTCGGTGTACCTCGTCGACGACGTCCTCGCCACCGGCGGCACGCTGGTCGCCGCGTCCAAGCTGGTCGAGGGCGCGGGCGGCTCGCTGGTCGGTGTCGGCGTGCTGCTCGAACTGGGCTTCCTCGGCGGCCGCGCGAAGCTCACCGAGGCGGTCGGCGACACGCTGCCGCTCGCGGCGTTGCTCGCGATCTGAGCCGGGCGCTGCGGCCGCCCTGGGAACGTTTCCCGGTCCCGTAGCCTTGGACTGGACGGAACCGGCGCTGCACCACCGGGGTGCGGTCCGTCCAGTCCGCGAGGAGAACGCCCTGAGCACCGACGCCACCACCGGGAGTCAGCAGCACGACGCGCTGACGCGCTCGGACGCGCCGGACGCCGAGGTGCCCACCGGCTCCACCAACGGCACGGAGCCGGCCTCGGAGCCGACGCCCGCCGGGCGTCCGCGGCCCGCCGCCGTCGCCTCCCCGGCCACGGTCGCAGCGTCGCTGACCGCCTCGGTCGCGGGCACCGGGCGCCGCCGGGTCCGTGACCGGCTGGCCCGCCGACTGGTCACCGCGGGCGCGCGCACACCCACGGTCGCGCCGGTCCTCGAACCGCTGCTGGCCACCCACCGCGCGGCCCACCCCAAGGTCGACGCCCGGTTGCTGCAGCGCGGCTACGACGTCGCCGAGGAGCGTCACCGCGGCCAGTTGCGCAAGAGCGGCGACCCGTACATCACCCACCCGCTCGCGGTCGCCACGATCCTCGCCGAACTCGGCATGGACACCACCACGCTGGTGGCCGCGCTGCTGCACGACACCGTCGAGGACACCGGCCTCACCGTGGCCGAGGTCGAGGAGCAGTTCGGCAAGGAGGTGGCACACCTCGTCGACGGCGTCACGAAGCTCGACAAGCTGAAGTACGGCGACTCCGCGCAGGCCGAGACCGTGCGCAAGATGGTCATCGCGATGTCGAAGGACCTCCGGGTCCTCATCATCAAGCTGGCCGACCGCCTGCACAACATGCGCACGCTGCGTTTCCTGCCGCCGGCCAAGCAGGAACGCAAGGCCCGCGAGACGCTGGAGGTTCTGGCGCCACTGGCCCACCGCCTCGGCATGAACACCATCAAGTGGGAGCTCGAGGACCTCGCGTTCGCGACCCTGTACCCCAAGCGCTACGACGAGATCGTGCGCCTGGTCGCCGAGCGCGCGCCCAGCCGCGACACCTACCTGTCCGAGGTCATCGAGCGGATCAACGCCGACCTCAAGGGCGGCGGGCTCAAGGCGAGCGTCACCGGCCGGCCGAAGCACTACTACTCGATCTACCAGAAGATGATCGTGCGCGGCCGCGAGTTCACCGACATCTACGACCTCGTCGGCATCCGCGTGCTCGTCGACTCTGAGCGCGACTGCTACGCCACCCTCGGCGTGATCCACGCGAACTGGCAGCCGGTTCCGGGCCGGTTCAAGGACTACATCGCGATGCCGAAGTTCAACATGTACCAGTCGCTGCACACCACGGTGATCGGGCCCGAGGGCAAGCCGGTCGAGCTGCAGATCCGCACCCAGGGCATGCACCGCACCGCCGAGTACGGCATCGCCGCGCACTGGAAGTACAAGGACGCCGGTACCGCCGTGGCCGCCCCCGCGGCCGTCGCCGACGAGATGGCCTGGATGCGCCAGCTGCTCGACTGGCAGCGCGAGGCGCAGGAACCCGAGGAGTTCCTCGACTCGCTGCGCTACGACCTCGCCGGCGCCGAGGTGTACGTGTTCACGCCGAACGGTGACGTGCAGCCGCTGCCCGCCGGGGCGACCCCGGTCGACTTCGCGTACGCCGTGCACACCGACGTCGGCCACCGGTGCATCGGCGCCAAGGTCAACGGCAAGCTCGTGGCCCTGGAGAGCGTGCTCGACCACGGCGACGTCGTCGAGGTGCTCACCAGCAAGGCCGAGGGCGCCGGGCCCTCGCGCGACTGGCTGTCGTTCGTCAAGTCACCACGTGCCCGCACCAAGATCCGCCAGTGGTTCACCAAGGAGCGCCGCGAGGACGCCATCGACGCGGGCAAGGTCCAGCTCTCGCGGGCCATGCGCAAGGCGGCGCTGCCGTTGCAGCGGCTCATGGGCGGCGAGGCCCTGGTCAACATCGCCCGCGAGATGCACCTGGCCGACGTCGCCGCGTTGTACGCCGCGGTCGGCGAGGGGCACGTGTCGGCGCAGGCCGTCGTGCACAAGCTGGTCGCGGCGCTCGGGGGAGAAGAAGGCGCCACCGAGGACATCGCCGAGACCGCGCTGCCGTCGACCACCGCGCCCGCGGCCGACCGCCGCGGCGGCGACACCGGCGTGGTGGTGAAGGGCGTCAGCGACGTCCTCATCAAGCTCGCCCGCTGCTGCACGCCGGTGCCCGGCGACGACATCCTCGGCTTCGTCACCCGCGGCGGCGGCGTGTCGGTGCACCGCAAGGCGTGCACCAACGCGTCGGCCCTACTCGACCAGCCCGAGCGGCTGGTCGAGGTGGAGTGGGCGCCGTCGACCACCTCGCGGTTCGTCGTCTCGATCCGGGTCGAGGCGCTCGACCGGCACCAGCTGCTCTCCGACGTCAGCCGGGTGCTGTCCGACGAGCGGGTCAACATCCTGTCGGCGTCGGTCAACACCAACCGCGACCGCGTGGCGGTCAGCAACTTCACGTTCGAACTGGCCGCGGCCGAACACCTGGGCCACCTGGTCCGCACCATCCGCGCTGTCGAAGGGGTGTACGACGTGTACCGCATCCAGGCGAGCGCATGAGCTGCGCCGCCTCTCCGATCTCACGCGTGTCGTCCCGTTGATCGGTGAGCTGACGACGCCGCTGTTGCCATCACCGTTCGCTTTCGAGCTCAACTCGTGGGCAACAGCGCCGCTGTCGGCCGACGGCGACCGAGCCCGACGACCCCGCCGTGCTGGCCGCGATCCAGGGCGTCCTGCCGACCTGACTCAGGCGCCGGCGAGGGCCACCTCGTCGTCGTGCGCGGGCGCAGCCGCGCCGGTCCCGGGCTCGGCGAGGTCGAGCGGGTGGGCCACCTCGTCGGCGGCCAGCCGCCCGGCGACCAGCGCGACCACGGCGAACACCGGGGGCAGCAGGCCCGCGACGAGGAACGTGGTGGTGACGCCCCAGGCCTGGCCGAGCGGCCCCGCGAGCGCCATCGACACCGGCATCAACGCGATCGACACGAAGAAGTCGAGGCTGGAGACCCGGCCGAGCATCGCGGGCGGCACCCGCCGTTGCAGCAGCGTGCCCCAGATGACCATCGGCGCGCTGAACAGGGCACCCGACACCGCGGCGGCCGCGACCATCACCGCGAGGTGGGTGGTGAGCCCAAACGCGACGAGCGGCACGCACCCCACGCCCCACATCATCGTCATGACGGTGAGGTAGCGCCGGGGCAGGCGACGGAACGACGCCACGGCGATCGAGCCGAGCGCGCCGCCGATCCCGAACGCGGCGAGCACGAACGCGTGCTGGGTGGGTCCGCCGCCGGCGCGGTCGCGCACCGCGAACGGGGTGAGGACCTCGAACGGGCCCATCATCACCAGGATCATCGCCGAGGCGAACACCAGCGTGGCGAACAGCCACCGGGTGCGGACCATGAACCGGAAACCCTCGCCGACGTCGGTGAGAACGGCCTTCACCGGGTGGGTGTCGACCTGCGCGCCGAGGTCGCGGCGCACCGGTGAGGCCGGCACCGCGAGGATGCACGCGCCCGCTCCGAGCGTGGCGAGCGCAGCAAGGGCGAGGGCGACGCCGGGGTTGACGGCCGCGACCACCAGCCCGGCGAGGGCGGGGCCGGCCGCCTGCATGAGCACCGGCCGCACCGCGCCCTCGAAGCCGTTGGCCGCGAGCAGGTCCTGCTCGGGCAGGATCGAGGGCAGCAGGGCCGAGTACGCGGGGTAGTACATGCCACTCGCGAGGCCGCCGACGAGCGCGACCACGACCAGGTGCCACACGGCGAGGCCGCCGGTGAGCGACAGCCCGGCCACCGCGGCGATCGAGACCGTTCGCACGGCCTCGATGGCCAGCAGGATGCGGGTCTGCGGGATCCGGTCGGCCAGCGCGCCGCCGAGCAGGACCGACACGACCATCCCGATCGCGCCGGTGCCGCTCACGGCGCTCACCGCGGCCGGACCGCCCCCGAGGGCGACGGTCTGCCAGACCACCGCGACCACCCACAGCCCGGCGGCGAGCAACGACAGCGCGAGGGAGGCCGCGACCCAGCGGTAGGCACGGTGGCGGAGCGGGGCGAGGGCGGTGGGGAGGGCCATGGGAGGTAGGTTACTTTTAAGGACCACGTGGTTGTCAAGAGTGACCAGCAGGATCGGGTCAGCTGAGCAGCAGGCCCTCCAGGCGACCGAGGGCCGCCCGGGCGTACCCGTTCCAGAACCGCGCGACCACCGGCACCGCGACCGCGCCGACCCGTCCGCGCGGGAACAGGTCCCAGGCCCACGTCACCCGCGACCCGGTGCCGCTCGGCGCGACCGCCCAGCTGCCGTCGACCCGCGTGACGAGGTGTGCGAGCGCGCCCGTGAAGGCGGTGAGCTCGTAGTCGAAGCGGTGCGGGCGGTCGACGCCCACGAGGCGCTCACGCATCGTCCCGCCGTCGGCGAGCCGGATCGTGCGCTCCTGCCCGGGCGTGCCCCACACGCCGTCCTGGTCGACCGAGCGGACGGGCGGCAACGGCCCGAACCAGCCCGCGAACAGGAGGGGCAGGGGCAGGGGCAGCAGCCGGTCGAAGGTCTCCTCGACCGCGACCGGGTAGCTGCGGGACTGCTCGACGTGGACCGCTGCGGACGTCATCGCCGCAGCGTAGAGCGGCGCGCCGCCGCGGTCAGCGGGTCAGCTGGTCTTCGGGGAGCCGCTCACCGCGGGCGAGCTGCTCGCGGCCGCGCTGCTCGACGCGGACAGGTCGAGCGGCGGCGCCACCGTGACAGTGCTGAACGTGAGGGCGAGCTTCGGCTTGCCGCCGCCGGCCTGGTTGCTGCCGTCGTTGCCCGCCTTGACGACCTTGTCGAGCACGTCGAGGCCGGTGGTGACGTGGCCGATCACGGTGTAGTTCTGGCCCAGCTGGCTCGCCGCGGTGATGAAGAAGAACTGGCTGCCGTTGGTGTTCGCGCCGCTGTTGGCCATGGCGACGGCACCGGCCGTGTACTTCGCGGCGGCGAGGTTCTCGTCCTTCGTGGTGTAGGTCGGGCCGCCCGCGGTGGTGCCGGACGGGTCACCGCACTGGACGACGAAGATGCCGGAGTCGACGGTCCGGGGGCACCCGGTGCCGTTGTAGAAGCCCTTCTGCGCCAGGTACGAGATGCTCTGGACGTTGCACGGTGCACCGGCGCCGTCCATCGTCACGACGATCTTGCCGAGGTTGCTCGTGAAGGTGAGCGTGCGGTTGATCGTCGGCGTCGGCTTGGGGTCGGGCGGGAGACCGACGTTCTTGAGGTTGGGGTTCGACCCCGTGGCGGGCGTGTAGCCGCACGGCCCGGTGGTCGCGCCCGCGGCCGCCGTGGTGGCGCCGCTCGCGGCCGGCGTGCTCGCACCGTTGCCCGTGGTGGTGGCCGCCGGAGTCGAGCCGTTGCCACCGAGCCCGATGACGAGCGCGAGGACCACGCCGATCACCGCGAGGGTCCCGACGACCGTCACGCCGATCAGGGTCTTGCGGCGGCGGGCCTCGGCCTCGCGGCGGCGCTCGAGCTGCTGCTGCAGGTTGCGACGAGCGCGCTCGCGCTCCTGCTTGTTGGTCGGCACGGGCACGGAATATACGGGGACGACCTCGGTCGAGCGGCGGGAGTCATCGCGGGCGCACAACCGGTTCGCACCCCGTCGGTAGGGTTGACCGGTGCTCGTCGAGGGTTTTCCCGCTCAGTACGCGGGCACCAACTGCTACGTCGTGGCCCCGGGGCCGGGGGAGCAGTGCGTCGTCGTCGATCCCGGTGTGGGGGTCGGCCCGCAGCTGGCCGACGTCCTCGAGCGGCACCGGCTGCACCCCGTCGCGGTGCTGTTGACCCACGGCCACCTCGACCACACCTTCTCGGTGCTGCCGGTGTGCCAGGCCACGGGTGTCGCCGCGTACGTCCACCCCGCCGACCGCGCGATGATCGCCGACCCGTGGTCGGGGCTGGGGATGTCCCGCGACACCCCGCTGCTCGGGGTCGAGGGCCTGACGTTCGCCGAGCCCGACGACGTCCGTGAGATCACCGACGGCGAGCAGCTCGACCTCGGCGGCCTGCGGTTCACCGTCCGCGACGCCCCGGGCCACACCAAGGGCAGCGTGCTGTTCGCGTTCGGGGCCGAGACCACGGGCGCGGAACCGGTCGTACTGAGCGGCGACGTGCTGTTCGCGGGCTCCATCGGCCGCACCGACCTGCCCGGCGGCTCGATGGCCGACATGCGGGAGTCGCTCGCGAACGTCGTGCTCCCGCTGGCCGACGAGACCGTGGTGCACCCGGGCCACGGGCCGTCGACCACCATGGCGCGCGAACGTGCCACCAACCCGTACCTGCAAGGACTTCACCCCGTGACGCCGGAAGGCAGGCAATGACCAGACCGACACCCCTGTCGGGCTTCCCGGAACTGCTGCCCGCGCAGCGCATCGTCGAGCAGACCCTGCTCGACACGCTGCGGGCGACGTTCGAGCTGCACGGTTTCGCGTCCGTCGAGACCCGCGCCGCCGAGCCGCTCGCCCAGCTGCTGCGCAAGGGCGAGATCGACAAGGAGGTGTACGTCCTGCGGCGGCTGCAGGCCGAGCCCGCCGACGACGCCGGCAACGCCGACGACCAGCTCGCCCTGCACTTCGACCTGACCGTGCCCTTCGCGCGCTACGTCCTGGAGAACGCCGGCAAGCTGGAGTTCCCGTTCCGCCGCTACCAGGTGCAGAAGGTGTGGCGCGGCGAGCGCCCGCAGGAGGGCCGGTTCCGCGAGTTCACCCAGGCCGACATCGACGTCGTCGCCCGCGACACGCTCGCCTTCCACCACGACGTCGAGATCGCGCGCGTCATGGCCGAAGCGCTCGCCGCGTTGCCGCTGCCCGGCGCGCGCCTGCAGGTCAACAACCGCAAGCTGATCCAGGGCTTCTACCGCGGGCTGGGCGCACCCGACACCGCCGCCGTCATGCGCGTGGTCGACAAGCTCGACAAGTTCCCGCGCGAGGCGATCGCGGTGCAACTCGTCGACGAGGCGGGGCTGGACTCCGAGCAGGCCGAGCAGTGCCTGCGGCTCGCGGAGATCCGGACCGACGACACGTCGTTCGTCGACCGGGTGCGCGCGCTCGGCGTGACTGACGACCTGCTCGAGACCGGGCTCGAGGAACTGGCGGCCGTCGTCGAGGGCTGCGCCGGCCTCGCCGGTGCCCGTGCGACCGGGCGGGTCCGGGTCGAGGCCGACCTGCGCATCGCCCGCGGCCTGGACTACTACACCGGCACGGTGTTCGAGACCCGGCTCGACGGCTTCGAGCGGCTCGGCTCGATCTGCTCCGGCGGGCGGTACGAGTCGCTCGCCAGCGACGGCAAGACCACTTACCCGGGCGTGGGAATCTCGCTCGGCGTCAGTCGGTTGCTGGTGCCGTTGCTGCAGCGCGGCGTGCTCTCCGCGACCCGCTCGGTGCCGTCGGCCGTGCTCGTCGCGCTGGCCACCGACGAGTCCCGGCCGCGGTCGCAGCGGGTCGCGACGGCGTTGCGCTCGCGCGGGATCGCGTGCGAGATCGCGTCGGCGCCGCAGAAGTTCGGCAAGCAGATCCGCGCCGCCGAGCGACGCGGGATCCCGTTCGTGTGGTTCCCGAGCGAGGCTCCGGCCGACCCGCTGATCGGCGAGGTGAAGGACATCCGCTCGGGCGAGCAGGGCCCCGCCGACGCCACGCAGTGGACCCCTCCCGCCGAGGACCTGCGGCCCGGCATCGATTCCACCGTCGACCTCGAACCCGTCGTCGACACCGACCCGAACCTGGAGACACCGTGACCGCCCCGTACCGCACCCACGCCGCCGGATCGCTGCGTCGCGAGAACGCCGGCGACACCGTCGTGCTCTCCGGGTGGGTGGCCCGGCGGCGTGATCACGGCGGCGTCACCTTCATCGACCTGCGCGACGGCAGCGGCGTGTGCCAGGTCGTCATCCGCGAGGATGCGGCGCACGAACTGCGCGCGGAGTGGTGCCTGCGGATCACCGGCGAGGTGCGCGTGCGTCCCGAGGGGAACGAGAACGTTGCACTGGGCACCGGTGACGTCGAGGTCGTGTGCCACGAACTCGAGGTGCTCTCGACCTCGCCCGCGCTGCCGTTCCCGCTCGACGACCACCTCGAGGTCGGCGAGGAGACCCGCCTCAAGTACCGCTACCTCGACCTGCGGCGTAGCGGGCCGTCGGAGGCGATGAAGTTGCGCAGCCGGATCAACCGCGCCGCGCGCGACGTCCTGTACGGATTCGACTTCCACGAGATCGAGACGCCGACCCTGACACGCTCGACGCCGGAGGGTGCGCGCGACTTCTTGGTGCCCGCGCGCCTGCAGCCGGGTTCCTGGTACGCGCTGCCGCAGTCGCCGCAGCTGTTCAAGCAGCTGCTGATGGTGGCCGGCTTCGACCGCTACTACCAGATCACCAAGTGCTTCCGCGACGAGGACCTGCGCGCCGACCGCCAGCCCGAGTTCACCCAGCTCGACGTCGAGATGTCCTTCGTCGACCAGGACGACGTCATCGCCGTGGCCGAGGCCGTGGTGGCCGCGCTGTGGGCCGAGATCGGCTACGAGGTGTCGCTGCCGATCCCGCGCATGACCTACGCCGACTCGATGGCGCGCTACGGCAACGACAAGCCGGACCTCCGGTTCGGGCAGGAACTGGTCGACTGCACGGAGTACTTCTCCGACACCACCTTTCGGGTCTTCCAGGCGCCGCACGTCGGCGCGGTCGTCATGCCGGGTGGCGCGTCGCAGCCGCGCCGCACGCTGGACGGCTGGCAGGAGTGGGCCAAGCAGCGCGGCGCCCGCGGCCTCGCGTACGTGCTCGTCGGCGACGACGGCACGCTGGGCGGTCCGGTCGCCAAGAACCTGTCCGACGCCGAACGGGAAGGGCTGGCCGCGCACGTCGGTGCGGCGCCCGGCGACTGCGTGTTCTTCGGCGCGGGCGCGACGTCCTCGACCCGCGCGCTGCTCGGTGCGGTGCGCCTCGAGGTCGGCAAGCGGTGCGAGCTCATCGACGAGTCGGCCTGGGCGTTCACCTGGATCGTCGACGCGCCGTTGTTCGAACCCGCGGGTGACGCGCGGGCGGCCGGCGACGTCGCGGTCGGTTCGGGGGCGTGGACGGCCGTGCACCACGCCTTCACCTCGCCGAACCCCGAGTGGATCGACCGGTTCGAACAGTCGCCCGGCGAAGCGCTCGCGTACGCGTACGACATCGTCTGCAACGGCAACGAGATCGGCGGCGGCTCGATCCGTATCCACTCCGAGTCGGTCCAGAAGCGTGTCTTCGCGATCATGGGGCTGTCGGAGGACGAGGCCCAGGAGAAGTTCGGATTCCTGCTCGACGCGCTGAAGTTCGGCGCGCCGCCGCGCGGCGGCATCGCGTTCGGCTGGGACCGCATCTGCGCGCTGCTGTCGGGTGCCGACTCCATCCGCGAGGTGATCGCCTTCCCGAAGACCGGCGGCGGCTACGACCCGCTCACCGGCGCGCCGGCGCCCATCACGCCGGAGCAGCGCGCCGAGGCGGGCATCGACTTCGAGCCCCAGGAGAGTGACCAGCCCGACGACGACCAGTCGCCGCCCACCGCACCCGGCGGCGTGCAGCCGGGCAGCTGACCGTGCGGCACGCCGTGGCGGTCGCGGCGGCGGCCGCCGGTGCGGTTGCCGGCGCGCTGGTGCTGGCCGGCTGCACCGGCGGGTCGGGCGGCGCCACCGGGTCGTCGTCCGCGTCCTCCGTGTCGTCCTCGGCGACGTCCTCGGTGTCGCCGTCGCTCTCGACGGTCCCGCCGACCGCGTCGTCGTCGGCCGTCGCGACCGGCGGGTCGACGCCGGCGCCGACCGCGTCGATCGCCCAACCGCCCGACCCGGTCGTGGCGGCCGGCAACGCCGGCGCGTGGACGCTCACGCGCGCCGCCCCCGGCGCACCGGTGAGCCGCCAGGTGCCGAGCGTGCAGTGCGGTCAGGACGGCGCGGTCACCGCGACTGGGCTCACCCTCTCGGCCGGCGGTCGCAGCCTCACCCTCCTCGACCCGGCCGTCACCGTCACCGGCACGGCGAACCGTGACGCCGCAGGCGGCACCTTCCGCGGCCGAGGCGCCGACGCGGCCGTGAGCTTCACCTGGACCTGCTGACCCGCCGTTGCTGCTGACGCGCCGCGCAGCCGCTGTCCGTCGTTGCTGCTGTCCGCCGTTGCTTGACCACCTCGGCTTCGGACCGCCTTAGCGTCGTCTTGAGGTCGTCGCCCCGAGACTGGTCGGCATGGTCGCGCCGGTCGAGATCGCCGCCGCGCCGGTCCCGTCGGCCCGGTTGCTCGCGGAGCGGGTCGGCGCCGTGCAGTTGCCGCCCGTGCGGCCCTGGCGCCGTGCCGCAGCGCCGACCGACGGTCCCGTGGTCTGCCTCGCGGTCGGCGAGGGCATCACCGCCGTCCTGCGCGGGTCGAGCCGCCCGGCCCGACTGCTGTGGGTGGCGCGGTCACCCCGACGGGCGTGGGGCGACGACCTGGTCGACCACCTGCTCGCGCTGCCGGGGAGCACCACGGTCTGGGACACCGACCGCCTCGGTGAGCCCGACCTGCTCCGCCTCGCGTACGCCGCGCACGTGTCCGCCGCGGCCGCGCGGGTCGTCTGCGCCGCTGACCGCGCGACCGCCCGCCGACTCGTCCGTGAGCTCGTCCGGCGCGGTGTGCCCGCAGCGGCCGTCGAGACCTGAACCTCGAGTCGAGGTCGATACCAAACATCGACATTGGATGTCCTGGTCGAACTGCTCCGCAACTGCACCGTCCGGACGGTGCAACTGCGGAGCAGTTCGAGGAGAGGTGCGACAGGGTACGGAACCCTCGATCTGAACTCGAGGGTTGTGGGTGTCGGCGGTCCGCCTCGGTTCGTGGTCCGCCTCGGTTCGTGGCACACCTCGGTTCGTGGCACACCTCGGTTCGTGGCACACCTCGGTTCGTGGCACACCTCGGTTCGTGGCACACCTCGGTTCGTGGCACACCTCGGTTCGTGGCACACCTCGGTTCGTGGGGCACGCCTCGGTTCGTGGGGCACGCCTCGGTTCGTGGCCGCCTCAGTTCGTGGGGCGCGCCTAGGCTCGTCGACATGGCGGGCGGGATGGGTCTTTTCGACGTCGACACACCCGACGTCGACGACCGCTCCGGCGCGGTCGACACCGGTCGGCTCGGTGGGGACGGCGACGGGCCGGACGCGCCGCTCGCGGTGCGGATGCGGCCGCGCACGCTCGACGAGGTCGTGGGGCAGGGTCACCTGCTCGGTCCGGGCTCGCCGCTGCGGCGGTTGGTCGAGGGGAGCGCGCCGCTGTCGCTCATCCTCTGGGGGCCGCCGGGCACTGGCAAGACCACGTTGGCCCGGCTGGTCGCGGGTGCTCCCGGCCGGCGGTTCGTCCAGCTCAGCGCACTCACCGCGGGGGTCAAGGACCTGCGGGCGGTGATCGAGCAGGCCAAGACCGATCTCGCCCGTCGCGGCACGCTGACCGTGCTGTTCGTCGACGAGATCCACCGCTTCAACAAGGCCCAGCAGGACGCGCTGCTCGGCGCGGTCGAGGCCCGCACGGTCACGCTGGTCGCGGCCACCACCGAGAACCCGTTCTTCTCCATCGTCTCGCCGCTGCTGTCGCGCAGCCTGCTGCTCACCCTCGAACCGCTCACCGACGACGACGTGGGCGGCCTGGTCGATCGCGCGTTGGTCGACGAGCGCGGGTTGGGTCGCGGCGGGGAGCGGGGCGGCGGCGCGGTCACGCTCGACCCCGACGCCCGCGCGCACCTGCTGCGCATCGCCGGCGGTGACGCCCGGCGGGCGCTCACCGCACTCGAGGCCGCCGCCGGCGCGGCGACGGCGGCGGGAGCGCACGCGATCGACCTCGCGACCCTCGAGCAGGCCGTCGACACCGCGGCCGTCCGCTACGACCGCGACGGCGACGAGCACTACGACGTCATCAGCGCGTTCATCAAATCGGTGCGCGGCAGCGACGTCGACGCGGCGATCCACTACCTCGCGCGGATGATCGAGGCGGGGGAGGACCCCCGCTTCATCGCCCGCCGGCTCGTCGTGCACGCGAGCGAGGACATCGGCATGGCCGATCCCACCGCGATGCTCGCGGCCCACGCCGCCGCCGACGCGGTGCAGTTCCTCGGCATGCCGGAGGGACGGATCCCGCTCTCGCAGGCCGCGATCTACCTGGCGCGCGCGCCGAAGTCGAACGCGGTGGTGGCGGCGATCGACGCCGCGCTCGCCGACGTCCGCGAGGGAGTCGCCGGCGGCGACGCCGGTGCCGTGCCGCCCGCGCTGCGCGACGCGCACTACGCCGGGTCGGCGAGGCTCGGGCACGGCGCGCGGTACCGCTACCCGCACGACGACCCCGCGGGTGTGGTGCGCCAGCAGTACGCGCCCGACTCCGTGCTCGACCGCGCGTACTACCGCCCGACCGGC
Source organism: Melastoma dodecandrum (assembly GCA_029817715.1). NCBI lineage: Eukaryota > Viridiplantae > Streptophyta > Magnoliopsida > Myrtales > Melastomataceae > Melastoma > Melastoma dodecandrum. The sequence continues at coordinate 3,036,789 of JARUPY010000535.1, forward strand.
CGCGGCCACGAACGCGCGGTCACCGAGCGGGCCGCGGCGTTGCGCCGCGTCGTGCGCGGCGAAGCCTGACGCCTTCTCGGACCGACGCCTTCTCGGACCGACGCCTTCTCGGGAAGGCGTCGCCGGATCGCAGACCCGCGCCGACGCGCCGGGTAGGGTCGCCGGGTACCGCGAGGCCGGTGCGCGCGAGCCTGCGCGTGCAGCGGCCGCCCAGAGACCACTACCGAGGAGTCTTCGTTGTCGGGTGGGACCATCGCCGGCTTGATCGCGGCGGGCGCCTTCGTGCTGCTCGTACTGCTGCTCGCCGTGCCGTTGCTGAAGCTCGGCCGGGTGCTCGACGAAGCCACGCTCGCCATCCGCAAGACCTCCGACGGCGCCGTGCCGTTGCTGTCCGGCGCGCAGGTCACCCTCGAGCAGGTCAACACGCAGCTCGGTGAGGTCGAGGGGATCACCAAGGGCGTCGGCAACATCACGACCAACGCCGCCGCGCTGACCTCGATCGTGTCGAGCACGGTGGGCGGCCCGCTCATCAAGGTCGCGGCCTTCAGCTACGGCGTGCGCAAGACCGTGCAGGCCCGCCGCGACGGCGACGACGCCCGCGGTCGTCACGGCAAGCGGCGGGCGGCCCGGTGAGGCGGCTGTTCTGGTTGGTCGCGGGCGTCACGCTCGGCGTGCTCGCATTCCGCAAGCTCCAGCAGACCGCCGAGAAGTTCACGGCGACCAACGTGGGCAGCAGCCTCTCCGGCGCGCTCGCGCAACTGGCCGAGCAGGCGGGCGAGTTCCTCGCCGACGTCCGCGCCAGCATGCACGAGCAGGAGGAACGGTTGCGCGAGGGCGCGGGCCTGGACTCCGAGCCCGCCGCGGTCGCGGCCGTTCCCGACCGGCAGGCGGAGCGTTCGGCGTGAGGACCGCCGAGATCCGTCGGCGGTTCCTCGCGCACTTCGTCGACCACGGGCACGAACTGGTGCCCAGTGCACCATTGCCCTTCGACGACCCGAACCTGCTGTTCGTCAACGCGGGCATGGTGCAGTTCAAGCCGTACTTCATCGGCCAGCTCGCGCCGCCGTGGGACCGCGCCACCAGCATCCAGAAGTGCATCCGCACCCCTGACATCGACGAGGTCGGCATCACCACCCGCCACAACACCTTCTTCCAGATGGCGGGCAACTTCTCCTTCGGCGACTACTTCAAGAAGGGCGCCATGGAGCTGGCCTGGGAGCTGTCGACCAAGCCGGTCGCCGACGGCGGCTACGGCCTGGATCCCGAGCGGATCTGGCCGACCGTGTACCTCGACGACGACGAGACGTTCGCGCTGTGGCGCGACCACATCGGCGTCCCGGCGGAGCGGATCCAGCGCCTCGGCAAGAAGGACAACACCTGGGACATGGGCATCCCCGGCCCCGCCGGCACGTGCAGCGAGCTGTACTACGGCCGTGGCCCGGACTACGGCACCGAGGGCGGCCCGGAGGTCGACGAAGACCGGTACATCGAGATCTGGAACCTCGTGTTCATGCAGAACGAGCGGGGTGCGTCGACCGGACCGAGGAAGGGCGACTACGACATCCTCGGCGAGCTGCCGAACAAGAACGTCGACACCGGCATGGGCCTCGAGCGGATGGCGACGCTGCTGCAGGGCGTCGACAACCTCTACGAGATCGACGAGACCCGCCCGATCCTCGACCGTGCCGCGGAACTGTCCGGCAAGGCGTACGGCGCACATTCCGGCCACCTGGCGTCGGACTCCACGCAGGACGACGTGCGGCTTCGGGTCATCGCCGACCACGTGCGTACCGGGCTGATGCTCGTGGGCGACGGCGTGATCCCCAGCAACGAAGGCCGCGGTTACGTGCTGCGCCGGATCCTGCGGCGGGCGGTCCGGGCGGCGCGCCTGCTCGGCGGCGAGTTCACCGACGGCGAGGTGCTGCCGCAGCTGCTGCCGGTCGCGCGCGACGCCATGAGCCCGAGCTATCCCGAACTCGAGACCGACTACGACCGCATCGCGATGATCGCGTACGCCGAGGAGGCGACGTTCCGGCGCACCCTCGCCTCGGGGACGACCATCCTCGACACCGCGGTGCGCGAGACCAAGGCGGCCGGCGGCGCGGCGCTGCCCGGCGACCGTGCGTTCGCGTTGCACGACACCTACGGCTTCCCGGTCGACCTCACCGTCGAGATGGCGGCCGAGGCCGGGCTCACCGTCGACCAGGACGAGTTCCGCCGGCTCATGGCCGAGCAGCGCGACCGCGCCAAGGCCGACGCCAAGAGCAAGAAGAGCGGCGTGGGGGCCAGCCCGGCGTACCGCGAACTGCGCGAGGTCGGCCCGACCACCTTCACCGGCTACCAGGAACTCGAGACCGAGTCCCGGGTGCGCGGCATCATCCGCGACGGTGTGCTGGTCGACGCCGTCGGACCGGGGGAGACCGTCGAGGTCGTCCTCGACGCCACGAGCTTCTACGCCGAGTCCGGCGGCCAGATCGCCGACGAAGGCGTCATCACCGTTGCAGGGAGCAACGGTGACGCCCTGCTCAAGGTGCTCGACGTCCAACGACCGGTGAAGGGTCTCATCGTTCACCGCGTCGAGGTGCAGAGCGGCGAACCGTTGTCCGGTGCAACAGCGCTCGCCCGGGTCGACCCCGAGTGGCGACGCTCGGCCCGGCAGGCGCACTCCGGCACGCACGTCGTGCACGCCGCCCTGCGCGAGATCCTCGGCCCGTCGGCCTTGCAGAGCGGCTCGTACAACCGGGCCGGGCTACCTGCGCCTCGACTTCGCGTGGGGTTCAGCCCTCGACCCGCGCACCCGCACCGACGTCGAGGACGCCGCCAACCGCGCGCTGCGCCTCGACCTGCCGGTCGAGGTCCGGTACATGCCGCTCGCCGAAGCCCGCGAGATCGGCGCGCTCGCGCTGTTCGGCGAGACCTACGACGCCGAGGTCCGCGTCGTCGACATCGGCGGCCCGTGGTCGCGCGAGCTGTGCGGCGGGATCCACGTCGCGCACTCGTCGCAGGTCGGCGCGATCACCCTCACCGGCGAGTCGTCGGTCGGCGCGGGTGTGCGCCGCGTCGAGGCGTTCGTCGGCCTCGAGGCGATCCGCTACCTCGCGAACGAACGTGCGCTGGTCGCGGGACTCACGGACCTGCTGAAGGTCCCCGAGTCCGAACTCACCGACCGCGTGGCGTCACTGGTCGCGCGGCTGCGCGCGGCCGAGAAGGAGCTCGACGCGATGCGCGCCGGAGCGGTGCTGGCCCAGGCGGGCGACCTCGCCGCGCGCGCGGAAGCGGTGGGAGCGGCGCGCGCCGTGCTCGCGGGCGTTCCCGCGGGCGTGGCCGGCAACGACCTGCGCACCCTCGCCCTCGACGTCCGCGGGCGTCTCGGCGCCGACCCCGCCGTCGTCGTCCTGGCGTCGCCTCCCGCCGACGCCGCCGGCAAGGTCGCGTTCGTCGCGACCGTGAACCCGGCCGGGGTCGCCGCCGGCTTGTCGGCGGGCGACATCGTGAAGGCGTTCGCGCCGGTGCTCGGAGCGCGCGGCGGCGGCAAGGCCGACGTCGCGCAGGGCGCAGGGGGCGACGCCGCGAACCTCCCGGCGGCGCTCGACGCCGCCCGGGTCGCCGTCACGGGAGCCGCCGGCTGATGGCGGTCTGGCTGGGCATCGACGTCGGCACCGTCCGCATCGGCGTCGCCAAGAGCGACGCGACCGGGCTGCTGGCCTCGCCGCTCCGCACCGTGCGCCGCGACCGCCGCGGCGGTACCGACGTCGCCGCTCTCGTGGCGCTCGCCGCCGAGTGGGACGCCGCGGGCTTCGTGGTCGGGCTCCCCGTCACCCTGCGCGGCCAGGAGGGGGCGTCGGCGACGATGGCCCGGGAGTTCGCCGCGGAGCTCGCGGCGGCGGCGCCTGCGCTCGCGGTCGAGTTCGTCGACGAGCGCAACACCACCGTCACCGCGCAGCAGCACCTGCGAGCCGCCGGTGTGCGCGCCCGTGACCAGAAGGATCTCGTCGACGCCCGGGCGGCTGCGGTGCTGCTGCAGTCCTGGCTGGACCGGGCGCGTGCCGCCACCGGCAGCAGGGAGGTGACACCGTGAGCCGCCACACCGACGGCAGCGGTCGCGAGGAGTACCACGGCCACGCGGCCTCCGACCTGTTCGAGCCCTACGACGACACCCACGGGTACGACGACCACGACCGGTCCCACCCCAGCGGTCCGCTGCCGGCCACGCGGTCGAGCCGTCGCCACGCCAAGGAACGCGCGCGCCGCCGCCGTCGGCGCCGGGTGGTGCTGGCGGTCGTCATCGTCGTGATCCTCGGCCTCGGGTACGGCGCCTACCAGCTGTCCGGCCGGCTGTTCAGCTTCGGCGGCGGCCCGGCCGACTACACGGGCAGCGGCACGGGAACGGTCTCGATCACGGTGAACGCCGGCGACGGCGCCGCGGCGATCGGCAAGACCCTCGCCGACGCGGGCGTGGTCAAGAGCGCCGACGCCGTCGTGGCCGCCGCGCAGGCCGACACCCGGTCGATGGGCATCCAGCCGGGCGTGTACGCGATGCGCCAGCAGATGTCGGGCCAGGCCGCGCTGGCACTGCTGCTCGACCCCACCTCGAAGCAGACCCGGCAACTGGTCATCCGTGAGGGCGCGGTCCAGGCCGACGTCCTCAAGGACCTCGCCACGGCCCTGCGCGTGCCGATCGCGCAGGTGCAGGCGGCGGCGAAGCAGATCGCTCAGATCGTGCCGACCGGCTACCTCACCCCGAAGCCGCCGACCTCGCTCGAGGGTTTCCTGTTCCCCGCGACCTACGGCTTCGACCCGGGGATCAGCCCGCTCGAGGCGTTGCAGCAGATCACCGCGCGGTACACGAGCAACGACCGTTCGGCCGGTCTCTCCGACGCCGCGACGAAGCTGAAGCTCACGCCGTACCAGGCGCTGACGATCGCCTCGATCGCCGAGTCCGAGGCCAGGTTCCCGGGTGACTACGGGAAGGTGGCGCGGGTCATCCTCAACCGCATCGCGGCGGGCCGGCCCCTGCAGATCGACGCGACCTCGATCTACGGCGCCAAGGTGGCCGGGGTCGACCCGAAGACGATCACGTACTCCAGCTATCCGTCGCCGTACAACAGCTACCTGCACGCGGGGCTCACCCCGACCCCGATCAGCAACCCTGGGCAGGCGGTGCTGGCCGAGACCGCCGCGCCACCCGCCGGGAACTGGATCTACTACGTCAACGGCGACGCGCAGGGGCACCTGTTCTTCACCAACGACGAGAACGCCTTCCTGGCGGCGGTCGACAAGTGCCGCGCGAACAACTGGGGTTGCGGCTGAGCGGCGCCCGGCGGGCCGCGGTGCTGGGTTCGCCGATCGCGCACTCGCTCTCGCCGGTGCTGCACCGCGCCGCGTACGCCGCGCTCGGCCTCACCGGGTGGACCTACGACGCGATCGAGTGCGACGAGGCGTCCTTCCCCGCGCTGCTGGCCGGGCTCGAGCCGGAGTTCGTGGGGCTCTCGTGCACGATGCCGCTCAAGCGGGTCGCGCTCGCCGCGGCGACGAGCCTCGCCGCGGCCGCGGCCACGGCGGGCGCCGCCAACACGCTCGTGCGGACCGACGACGGGTGGACGGCCGACAACACCGACGTCGACGGCGTGCTCGGCGCGCTCGCGGACGCCGGGGTGACCTCGGCGCCGTCGTCGGTGCTGCTGCTCGGTGCGGGGGGCACGGCCCAGGCGGTGGTCGTCGCGCTCGCCCGGCTCGGGGTGTCGCGCCTCGCGGTCGGCGTCCGCGACCCCGCGCGGACCACGGACCTCACGGCGACCGCTGCGCGCGCCGGGGTCGGGCTCGACGTCGCCCGGTTCCCCGACCGGATCGCCGCCGACCTGGTGGTCTCGACGCTGCCGGGCGACGCCGCCGCGCCGCTCGCCGCCCGCCTCGACGCGGGCGTGCGGACGCTGCTCGACGTGGTGTACGCACCGTGGCCCACCGTGCTGGCCGGGACCGCGGCGGCGGCCGGCGTGGCCGTGGCGGGCGGCCGGGCGGTGCTGGTCCACCAGGCGGCGCGGCAGGTGGAGCTCATGACCGGCCGGCCGGCGCCGTTCGCGGCGATGCTCGCGAGCCTGCCGCCCGAGTAGTCAAAGCCGACTATCCTCCGTGGCATGACGGCCACCCGCCTACTGGTCCTCGGCGTCGTGCGGATCATGCAGCCCATCCACGGCTACGAGGTCCGGCGCGAGCTGCTGACCTGGCGGCTGGAGGAACTCGCCAACGTCAAACCCGGTTCGATCTACGGCGCGATGCGCACGCTCGAGAAGGACGGTTGCATCAAGCAACACTCGCGTGACGGCGGCGACGGTCGACCGGAACGGACCTCCTACGTGCTGACCGGCGAGGGGGAGAAGGAGTTCCAGCTGCTCCTGCGCGAGACGTGGTGGACAGTGCAACAGTCGACCGAACCCCTGGTGCCGGCGCTGTGTCTGATGCTGTTCATGCCACGCGACGAACTCATCCGGGCGCTCGCCGCGCGGGTCTCGCGGCTGGAGTCGGAGATCGACCAGGCCAGCTGGTTCCGTGCCACGATCCAGGACGGCGCCTCCGGGGCCGACGGTTCGGTGCCCGAGCACGTCCGCGAGATCCTCGACTTCACGAGCAGTCGCACCCGGGCCGAGCTGGACTGGGCCCGCGCGTTCGCCAAGCGTCTCAAGGACGGCGCGTACGCGTTCACCGGTGAGTCCGGCGTACCGACGTTCGGGCCCGGGGTGGGCGTCAAGGGGCCGGTCGGCTCCTGATCGTTTATTCAAGCTTGACTATGGTCAGACCCAGCTGCCACGCTCTGCGCCATGACCATCCCACCTCCGGCCGGCGCCGCGATCATCGAGGCGCGCGGGCTCGCACGATCGTTCAAGACCAAGGCCGGCCCGGTCGAGGCCGTCAAGGGCGTCGACCTCACCGTGGCGCCCGGCGAGATCGTCGCGCTGATCGGACCCAACGGCGCCGGCAAGACCACCACCCTGCGCATCCTCACCACCCTGCTCGAACCCAGCGGCGGCAGCGCGCGGGTGGCGGGCTTCGATCTCGCCCGCGAGCCCCGGGAGGTGCGGCGCCGCATCGGGTACGTGGCCCAGGTCGGTGCCGCCCCGAGCGCCGGCACGATCGTCGGCGAGGAACTGGTCACGCAGGCGCGGCTCCAGGGCCTGTCGAAGGCGGCGGCGCACGAGCGCCTCGCGGTCGTCGCGCCGCGGCTCGACCTCGCCGGGCTGGAGAAGCGCGCGCTGCTCGAACTGTCCGGCGGGCAGCGGCGTCGGTTCGACGTCGCGCTCGGGCTCATGCACTCGCCGCCGCTGGTGTTCCTCGACGAACCGACCACGGGCCTGGACCCGCAGAGCCGCTCCAACCTCTGGCAGCACATCCGCTCGCTGCGCGACGACACCGGCACGACGATCGTCCTCACCACCCACTACCTCGAAGAGGCCGAGGCGCTGGCCGACCGGGTGCTGGTCATGGACCACGGCGAGATCGTCGCCGACGACACCCCCGACGCCCTCAAGGCCCGGATCAGCGGTGACGTCGTGACCGTCGGTCTCACCGCGGGTCTGGAGCGCGCCGAGCAGGTCGTGCGCGCCGCCCTCGACGTGCGCGAGGTCAGGCTCACCGAGTCCGGCGTGCAGATCACCGTCGACGACGGCGCCACCGCCGTCGCACCCCTGCTCCGCGCGTTCGACGCCGCGGACCTCGTCCCCACCGCCGTCACCGTCAACCGGCCGACCCTCGACGACGTCTTCCTCACCCTGACCGGTCGGTCCCTGCGCGAAGGCGAGGCGGCGGCATGACGAGCGTGTTCACGGAGACCGGGCTGGTCTTCCAGCGGCAGATGCGGATCCTGCTGCGCAACCCGGTGTGGGTGTTCTTCGGGCTGACCCAGCCGATCCTCTACCTGGTGCTGTTCGGGCCGCTGCTGACCCAGGTGCAGGGCGGCGGCCTCGGCGGCGACCAGGCGTGGCGGGTGTTCGTGCCCGGCCTCCTGCTGCAGCTGGCGATCTTCGGCGCGGGCTTCGCCGGGTTCGGGATCATCCAGGAACTGCGCGAGGGCGTCGTCGACCGGCAACGGGTCACGCCGGCCCGGCGGGTGTCGCTGATCATGGGTCGCACCCTCGGCAACATGGTCACGATCGCGGTGCAGAGCGTCGTGCTGGTGCTGGTCGCGATCCCGTTCGGGCTGTCGGCCTCGGTGGGCGGCATCGTGTCGTCGGTGGTGCTGATCTGCCTGCTGGCACTGGGGATCTCCGCGGCGTCGTACGCGATGGGCCTCATCCTCAAGGACGAGGACGCGTTCGCCCCGTTCATCCAGGGCGTCTCGCTGCCGCTCCTGCTGCTGTCCGGCGTGCTGCTGCCGATGTCACTCGCGCCGGCCTGGCTGTTCCACACCTCGCAGGTCAACCCGCTCACCTACGTCGTCGACGCCACCCGGGCGCTGTTCGCGGGCGACTTCGGCGATTCGCACGTGTGGATCGGCGCGCTCGTCACGGTCGCGCTCGGTGCGTTGCTGGCCTGGTGGGGTTCGCGGACGTTCCAGCGGCAGTCGGCCTGATCCGCCGCGCGGCACTACCGTCGCGGTGTGGCGATCGCGACGACCCGGCGCGCGGTGGTCGCCGTCCGTCCGGACCTCGCGCCGCGGCAACGGCCCGACGACCTCGCGGTCGAGGCGCCGCTGTCGCTGGTGCTCGACGAGCAGGTCATCGCGACCCTGATGCGCACGCCGGGCCACGACGTCGAGCTGGCCGCCGGGTGGCTCGTGGTCGAGTCCGGCGTGGTGCGGCGCGACGACGTCGAGGGACTCGCCGAGGTCCACGGTTTCGACCTCGAACCCGACCGCGTGGTGGTGCGCATCGCGGCGGGGGTTCCGCCGCCGCGCCCGCGGGCGTACGTGACGTCGGCGGCGTGCGGCGTGTGCAGCGTCGACGTGCTCGACCTCGACGGCACCCGACCGCCGGGGACGCCCGCCGCGAGCGGGGGATGGGCGGTGCCGACGGCGGTCCTGTGCCGGCTGCCCGACGCGATGCGGGAGCACCAGCGCGCGTTCGACCGCACCGGCGGGGTGCACGCCGCAGCGGTCGCCGACGCCACCGGCCGTCTGCTCGTGGTGCGCGAGGACGTCGGCCGCCACAACGCCGTCGACAAGGTCGTGGGTCACTCGCTGCTCGAGGGGCCGTTCCCGCTCACCGACCACCTGCTCGTCGTCAGCAGCCGGGTGTCATTCGAGATCGTGCAGAAGGCCGTCGCCGCCGGGGTCGCGGGCATCGTGGCCGTGTCGGCGCCGACGTCGCTCGCGGTCGACCTCGCCCGCGAGCACGGTGTCCTGCTGGCCGGGCTGGTGCGCGGTGGCCGGATGAACCTCTACGCCGGCGCCGAGCGGGTGGTCTGACCGCGGTTCGACCGATCGCGTCCCGGGACGGAACCGGCAGGTCTGTCGAAGTGAGACAAGTGCACGTTGTCGGTAAAATCCCGGACAAGCTTCGGCTCGACGCCCACCACCCCGGCCCCTCCGGGGAGCGCCGACCGGACCACCGAGGAGCACCGATGGCGTACGACCCCACCGAGGAACTCGCGGCGCTGCGCGACGACGTCGACCGGTGGGGCCAGACCTTCGGCAGGGCCGCGGCCGCGGCGCGGGTGCCCGTCACCGAGTACGACCGCACCGGCACCGTCGTCGTGGAACTCGACGCCGACGGCGGGCTGCGGAAGGTGTCGATCGCCGGCGGCTGGAGCCGGCACCTCGCGCCCGAGGAACTCGGCGGCGCGGTGCAGCAGGCTCTCGTCGCGGCCTCCGTCGCCCGCGCCAACGCGTGGGGCAGGGACCTCGGCAGCGCGCGCGCACCGCAGGCCCTGCGGCCGGCGCCGCAACTGGACACCGCGCTCGCGGCCCGGCTCGACGACGCCCAGGCGCGGGGCGTCGACCCCGAGCAGGTGCTCGGCGCCGTCCGCGCGTTGCTGGTCGAGATGAACGACGCCGTCGACTCCGTCACCGCCCGCACCGAGGCGCACCTCGCGGCGCAGTACCGCGGCCGGAGTTCGTCCGGGCACGTCACCGCGGTGGTGAGCGGAGCAGGTGACCTGGTCGGCGTCGAGTACGAGCAGCCGTGGGTCGAGACCGCCCACCCGACCAACCTCGGCCGCGAGACCACCGAGGCGATCACCGCCGCCCAGGAGCAGCAGCGCCGCGAGGGCACCGAGGCGATCATCGCCGCGAGCCCGCTCGCCGAGGCCGGGCGGCTCAGTGCCGACCCCGAGGCCCTGCTGCGCCGACTGCGGATCGAGTGACGACCCGCCCGACCGATCGGTTCCACCACCGCCCGACGAAGGGAAGCAGCATGGCCACCCTGCAGGCAGCGCTCGACGCGCTGGGTCACGACGCCACGACGTGGGACGCCGTCTCGTCGACACTGTCGACCGCGAGCACCAACGCGTCGGCGCAGACCCTCACCGACGACCAGTTCTCCTGGGCCGGCACCGCCACCGGACTCACAGCCACCTACGCCGCGCTCCAGGACAAGATCGCGGGATTGTGCTCCGGTGGGGCCACCGAGACCGCGGCGATGGCGCGGGAGTTGCGGGCCGTGCAGTCGACCTACGAGTCGACCGACACCGCCGCGAAGAACCGCCTCCAGGGCGTCTGGGACGTCGCATGAGCTCCGGCGCCGATCTCATCGGCGAGATCAACGACCTCTGGAACAAGCTCTGCGGCAAGTTCGACACCCTGCGCGACACCATCAACTCGATGCTCGACGCGGTGCCCTTCTTCCTCGACTGGATCGTCGACCGGGTCAAGGAGGGCTGGAACTCCCTCTGCGACAAGTTCCAGGAGATCGTCGACAAGGTGACGTACTTCTTCGGCCACATGGGTTCGCCCGGTGCGTTGACGACCGCCGGCGACGCCTGGTCGACCGGCGTGGGCGGCACGGTGAGCGGCGAGGTCACCACCGTCGACGCCGGGATGCTGCTGGTCGACGACACCTGGGCCGGTGACGCCGCGAGCCAGTACAAGCAGCACCTGCCGTTGCAGAAAGCCGCGCTGCAGGCGATCAAGACCACCTACACCGACGCCATCAGCGGCGCGCTCGACAAGGTGCAGCTGGCGCTCTACGTCTGGTACGGCGCCATCGTCGTGGCCGTGGGCGCGTTCATCGCCGGGATGATCGGGGCGGTGACCTCCGCCGCGACGATCTTCGGGTTGCCGGCCGCGCCGTTCATCGCCGTCGCGGCCGCGTTGGCGTTCGGTGCGGCGTTCGCCGCCGGCACCTTCAACCTCAAGGCGCAGGCCGCGAGCGCCAACAGCGCGCTCGTGACGAAACTCGCGGACAACACGGCGTTCCCGAACGGCGCCTGGCCGAAGGGCACGGCCTGACCGGGGCGGCGGCGCCGGCCGGCCGGGTCGGCGCCGCGCGGGCGGCGTACGCCCTGCTGGTGCTCGCCGTCGACGTCGTGTTCACGGTGCTCGGGTGGGTCGGCGGTGCCGATCACGACGTGCTCGCCGTGGTGTTCCGGTGGTCGGCACCCGTCGGGGTGCTCCTGATGCTCGCGGTGCTGGTGGCGGCCGGCGCGCGGAACCGTCGGGTCGTGGGGACGATCACCGCCCTCGCCGTGCTCCGGGTGCTCGTCGTGCTGGTCGCGGTCCTGGTCGTCGGCACCGACGACGCGAACGGCCGCGCCGACCCGAGCTACCTGCTGCTCGCCGTGCTCGGCGTGGCTGTGGCCCTCGCCGGGGCGCTGGTCGCGGTGTCGGTGCTGCGGGCGCTCAGGCCCGGTCGGCGAGCAGTCGGCTAAGCCGGGCCACTGCCGCCTCGATGTCGGCGCCCGCGCCGCCGACCCGCCCGGCCGCGAGGCCGGCGAGGAACGTGGTCAGCGGTGCGGCGGGGCGGGCGACCCCGTGGGCGGCGTCGCGGGCGAGGTCGAGCACGGCGTCCACCGGCACGGCGTCGGGCGGCAGGCCCAGCGCCGCGGCCGCCTCGGCGAGCCACATGGTCATCGGGGCGGGATCGGCGGGCGACGGGGTGGCGGTCACGGCCCCACTGTCCCCGGTGCGTGCAGCCGGTCCACGTCGGCGGGAGTGTCGAGGTCGGTGCTCCAGTGGCCCGGATCGGTCACCCGCGCCAGGTCGACGTCGTCGTAGAGCGCCCGGACCGGCCGGCCCGCGGGGTCGCCGAACCGGGTGAGCGCGGCGCGGAGTGCGGCCGTGTGCCAGCCGGCCAGCAGCCACTGCGGCCGCCCCTGCGCGCTGACCACGGCGGCGTCGTGGCCGGTGAGGGCGTCGAGCAGGGCCGGAACGGGCGTCGGCCCCGTGGGGCAGGTCGCCCGCGAGCACGACGACGACCCCCGCCTCGACGTGGGCCAGACCCGCCGCGACCGCCGCGGCCGGACCCCCGCCCGGCGGCCGCTCGCGGGTCCAGACGTCGACACCGTCGACCGCCCGGCGTGGGCCGACCACCACCCGCCGGCCGGTGACGGCCGCCGCGAGCAGGGCCGCGAGCACCGGGCGGCCGTCGGGTCGCCGCAGCAGCGCCTTGTCGACCCCGCCGAGCCGGCGGGCCGATCCGCCCGCGACCACGACCAGATCAGCCGCGGACGGCACGGATCCCCGGTTCGTCGGCGCGACTCGCCCGATCTGCCCCGAATGCCTGACCGACCGAGAAATCTTGAGTGAAGTGACTGTTAGGTGATCTTGGAACGCGGTACATCTCTGCTCCAGAAGTTGAGTTCCCCCAGAGGTCTTCCCCCGTTCGACCCGCTACCGAAAGCAGGGACATCATGGCCGCCGCACCTCGACTCGACACCCCCACCACCTCGACCTCCGTCGTCACCTCGCCCGCCGACCGCCAGCAGTGGTGGGCCGACGTGCAGCTCGGCGTCTCGGCCCTGCTCACCGAGGCCGCCCGCCCGGCCGCGGCCCAGCGCCTCGCCGGCTGAGGTCCGCCTCGCACCGGTCCGTCCCTCCGGCCGTCCACAGGGCCGTCTTCCACAGGGCCGTCCACAGCTCGCGGCGCGTCGGCCGATCCGACGGGTCGCGCCCCTAGCCTTCCGGGTGTGGACGGGACCGGCGCACTCACCGGTGCGCTCGCCGGGCTGATGCTCGGCCCGCTGGTCGCCGGGCTGGTCCACACCGCGCCGCAACCCGGCGCGTGGTGGGCGCCCTGGCGCGCCTCGGGCCGCTTCTGGTCCGACACCACCCGCCGCGACCGGCTGTCGGTCACCGCGGTTTCGACGCTCGCCGCGGCTCTCGCCGGCGCCGCAGCCGGCTGGTCGGCCGCGTGGCCGGCGTTCGTCCTGGTCGGCGTCGTCGCGGGTCCGCTCACCGTGGTCGACGTGCGCCTGCACCGGTTGCCCGACCGCATCGTGCTGCCGACCGCGGTGCTCACGACCGCTCTCCTCGGCGTCGCGGCCGCGGTCGGCGCCGACGCCCGACCGTTGCTGCGTGCACTGGTCTGCGCCGCCGTCGTGTTCGTGCTGCTGGGCGGGCTCGCCGTGCTCGCCCGCGGCGCGTTCGGCCTGGGCGACGCCAAGTGCGCGGCGCTGCTCGCCGTGCTGCTCGGCTGGCGGTCGGTCGAGGCCGTCGCGGTCGGGCTCTGGGTCGGGTTCGCCGCCGCGGCGCTCGTCGCCCTCGCCCTCGTGCTCGCCCGCCGCGCGGGGTGGCGCAGCCGCATCGCGTTCGGCCCACCGCTCCTGCTCGGCGCGCTCGGCGCTGCGGCCACGCTCGCCGGATGATCCGGGTTCGGCCGATCCGGCTTCGACGGTCTGGGAGACTGGCCGCGTGTTGCGTTGGATCACGGCCGGTGAGTCGCACGGCCCTGCCCTGGTGGCGGTCGTCGACGGCCTGCCCGCGGGCGTCGAGGTCAGCACGGCCGACGTCACCGCGGCCCTCGCCCGCCGCCGGCTCGGCTACGGCCGGGGCGCGCGGATGAAGTTCGAGCAGGACGAGGTCGAGCTCACCGGCGGTGTGCGGCACGGGCTGACGATGGGCGGCCCGGTGGCGGTGCGCGTCGGCAACACCGAGTGGCCCAAGTGGACCACCGTGATGAGCGCCGATCCCGTCGATGCCGACCTGCTGGCCGAGCAGGCCCGCAACGCCCCGCTGACCCGCCCGCGCCCGGGCCACGCCGACCTGACGGGGATGCAGAAGTACGGCTTCGACGAGGCCAGGCCGGTGCTCGAGCGGGCGAGCGCGCGCGAGACCGCCGCGCGCGTCGCGATCGCGACCGTGGCGCGGAACTTCCTCGCCCAGGCGGCGGGGGTCGAGATCGTCTCGCACGTGGTGTCGATCGGCACCGTCGCCGTGCCCCCGGGCACCGTGCCCGCGTCGGGCGACCTCGCCGCGATCGACGCATCGCCCGTGCGCTGCGCCGATCCCGCCACCGCCGAGGCGATGGTCGCCGAGATCGACGAGACCCGGAGGGCGGGCGACACCCTCGGTGGGGTCGTCGAGGTGCTCGCCTACGGCCTGCCGCCCGGGCTGGGCTCGCACGTGCAGGGCGACCGCCGACTGGACGCCCGCCTCGCCGCGGCGATCATGGGCATCCAGGCGATCAAGGGCGTCGAGGTCGGTGACGGCTTCGAGTTGGCCCGCACCCGCGGCTCCGCGGCGCAGGACGAGATGGAGCCGGTGCCGGGCGGGGTACGCCGCCGCTCCGGCCGCTCGGGCGGCACCGAGGGCGGCATGACCACCGGTGAGATCCTGCGCGTCCGCGCGGCGATGAAGCCGATCTCGACCGTCCCCCGCGCGCTGCGCACCGTCGACGTCGCCACGGGCGAGACGGCCGTCGCGATCAACCAGCGCTCCGACGTCTGCGCGGTGCCCGCCGCGGGCGTCGTGGCCGAGGCGATGGTCGCGCTGGTGCTGGCCGAGGTCGCGCTGGAGAAGTTCGGCGGCGACAGCGTCGAGGAGACGCGTCGCAACCTGCACGGGTACCTCAAGCGGCTGGCCGACCGCGGACTCGCGGTCACGCCGTCGTGAGCGTCGACCGATGACGACCGCGCCGCGACCCGGTGAGCGCAGCGTGGTCGTCCTCGTCGGGATGCCGGGTGCGGGCAAGTCGAGCGTGGGCCGTGCGCTCGCGGCCCGGCTCGGCGTGCCGTTCGCCGACAGCGACGACCTCGTGGTCGCCGCCACCGGCCGCACTGTGACCGCGCTGTTCGCCGAGTCGGAGGCGACCTTCCGGGCCGCCGAGGCCGCCGCGGTGACCGACGCGCTCGAGCGGCTCGGCGGCGTGCTCGCGCTGGGCGGCGGATCGTTGCTCACTGCAGCGGTACGCGACGCGCTCGCGGAGTCGGGGGTGCCGGTGGTGCTCCTGCGCGCCCGGCTCGGCACCCTCGCCGGGCGGGTGGGCGACGCCGCGAGCCGGCCGCTGCTGGCCGCCGATCCCGTGGCCCGGCTCGCGGTGCTTGACGCCGAACGGTCCGCGCTCTACGCCGCCGCCGCGGGCGCGGTGGTCGACACCGACGACCTCGACGTCGACGCCGTGGTCGATCTGGTGCAGCAGGCAACGGTCGGGGCGGCGCGGTGACCGACGCTCCGACCCGCATCACCGTCGCGGGAGCCCAGCCTTACGACGTCGTCATCGGCGCCGGCCTGCTCGGCGAACTCCCCGGCCTGCTCGAGGGCGCCGCCCGGGTCGCGGTGATCCACCCGCCGACCCTGCGCGCGAGCGCCGAGGCCGTGCGCGACGACCTCAGCGGCCGGTTCGAGGTCCACACCGTCGAGGTGCCCGACGGTGAGGACCAGAAGACCGTCCCCGTCGCCGCCTACTGCTGGGACGTTCTCGGTCAGGTCGGCTTCACCCGCTCGGACGCCGTCGTCGGCCTCGGCGGCGGAGCCACGACCGACCTGGGCGGCTTCGTCGCCGCCACCTGGCTGCGCGGCGTACGCGTCGTCCACGTGGCCACCACCCTGGCCGGCATGGTCGACGCCGCGGTCGGCGGCAAGACCGGCGTCAACACCGCAGCGGGCAAGAACCTCGTCGGCGCGTTCCACCCGCCCGCGGGCGTGCTGTGCGACCTCACCTCGCTGGGCACCGTCAACGTCAACGACTACATCACCGGCCTCGCCGAGGTGGTCAAGTGCGGGTTCATCGCCGACCCGGCCATCCTCGACGTCGTCGAGGCCGATCCGGCCGCCGTGGCGGTGCCGGGCAACGCGTTCGAGCGCGAACTGGTCGAACGGTCGGTCCGGGTCAAGGCCGACGTGGTCGGCGACGACCTCACCGAGCAGGGCCGCCGCGAGATCCTCAACTACGGCCACACCCTCGGCCACGCGATCGAGCAGGTCGAGGGGTACACGTGGCGGCACGGCGCGGCGGTGTCGGTGGGGCTGGTCTACGCCGCGGCGCTCGGCCGGGTGCTCGGTCGCCTCGACGACGCCACGGCCGACCGGCACCGGACCATCCTCGATGCACTCGGGCTACCGGTGCACTATGCAGCGGACGCGTTCGGTGACCTGCTCGAGAACATGAAGATCGACAAGAAGGCGCGTGGCAGCCGGCTGCGGTTCGTCGTCCTCGACGGCCTGGCCCGACCCGTCACCGTCGACGGTCCCGACCCGTCGCTGCTCGCGGCGGCCTACAGCGAAGTGGCGGTCCAGTGACGATGCCCAGTGCAACGGTCCGGGTGCTCAACGGGGCCAACCTCGGCCGGCTCGGTCGGCGCGAGCCGGAGGTGTACGGCACGACCACCTACGACGAGCTCGCCGCTCTCTGCGTCGCTGCCGGCCGCGAGATGGAGCTCGAGGTCGTCGTCGACCAGACCGACGACGAGGGCCAGCTGCTGCGCTGGCTGCACGAAGCCGCCGACGCCCGCACCCCGGTCGTGCTCAACCCGGGCGGGTGGTCGCACACGTCGGTGGTCCTGCGCGACGCCGTCGCCGACGTCACCTCCCGCGGCGTGCCCGTGCTCGAGGTGCACATCAGCAACGTCCACGCCCGTGAGGAGTTCCGGCACCGGTCGCTGGTGTCGGGCGTCGCCAGCGGGGTGCTGGTCGGCCTCGGCGTGCAGGGCTACGTCCTCGCGCTGTCCTGGCTCGCCGGCGAACTCGACACCCCCTGACCCTCCACCGATTTTGTGTGTCCAGGCGTCGTCACGACGCCTGGAAACACACGATCGGAGTCCGGTCTCAGGAGTCGAAGCTGGCGGGCTTGGTCGGGGTGTAGAGCCAGACCCGGAAGAAGCGGGAGAGGTCCTGCCCGCTGATCCGCTGGGCCAGCGCGGTGAACTGCCGGGTGGTGGCGTTGCCGTGGCGGTGCTGGTCGGTCCAGGCACGCAGGATCTGGAAGAAGACGGCGTCGCCGAGCTTGTGCTGCAGGGCGGCCAGCGTCATCGCGCCGCGGTAGTAGACGGCGCTGGAGAACATGGTGTCGCGGCCCGGCGCGGCGATCGCCTGGTTCCAGAACGGATCGCTGGCCGAGATCCCGGTCCAGTAGCCCCGGAAGGTGTCGTAGGGCGACGGCCCGCCGCGGTGCTGCGTCCAGAGTTCGGCGCAGAAGGTCGCGAAACCCTCGTTGAGCCAGATGTTGTCCCAGGTCGCCACCGACACCGAGTCGCCGAACCACTGGTGCGCCAACTCGTGGGCTATGGTGCCTTCGTCGGGCGCGAAACCGTAGAGCGGGCGGGTCTGGGTCTCCAACGAGAAGCCGACGTTCGGGACGTTGTCGACGATCGCGCCGGTCGAGGTGAACGGGTACGGGCCGAACAGCTGCGCCCAGTAGTCGGTGACGGCGCCGCTGACCTCGAACACCCGCCGGGCGGCGACGTCGGCGGCGAGCGTGGGGTCGTAGCCCATGGTCTCGGCGATGCCGTGCGGCGTGGTGCCCTGCTGGATCAGGAACTTGCCGATGTCGACGGTGAGCAGGTAGGTCGCGGTGGGGGAGGTGTCGTCCCAGACGAACGTGGTCTTCCCCGACTTCGTGGTGGTGGACAGCAGGTCGCCGTTGCCGATCACCTGCGTGCCCTGCGGCACCGTGGTGCGCACGGTGAAGGTGGCCTTGTCCGACGGGTGGTCGTTGGAGGGGAACCAGGTGTGCGCGGCGTTCGGTTCGTCGCCGACGAACGCGCCGTCGGAGGTGTACTGCCAGCCGTAGTCGGCACCGAAGACGATCGGTGACCCGGTGATCGTCTTGGGCACGCCCGCGTACACGACGGTCGTGGAGAACGCTGCACCGCGCAACAGTCCGCTGCGGGGCGAGACGATGAGCTCCTGGCCGCCGCTCTGCGTGAACGACGCCGCGACGCCGTTGACGAGCACGCTCGTGACCCGCATGCCGGAGAGGTCGAGGTTGAAGCGCGAGAGGTTCTGCGTCGCCACCGCGGTGATGACGGTCGTGCCGGCCAGCCGGTGCGTGGCCGGGGTGTAGTCGAGGCTGAGGTCGTAGTGGCCGACGTCGTACCCGCCGTTGCCCAGGTTCGGGAAGTACGGGTCACCGACGCCGGCGGCGCCCGGTGTGAAGACCGGCGGCGCGGCGCCGGCACCGCCGGCGGTGAGCACCCCGACCCCCAGGGTCAGGACGGCGGACGCGGACAGGACGACGCGGCGACGCAGCACTGGGCACCTCGGCAGGACGTAGGGATCGACCGTGCGTCACCTTTGCCGGGAATGAGAGTCGCGTCAACCTCCGGTCAGGGAACGGAAGACGGCGAGCAGGGCGTCGGGGTGGACGAAGCCGACCACGACGCCGCGGTCGAGCCCGGCCGCCGCGAAGGCCGCGTCGAGGGCCCGTCGGGAGTGGAACTCCGACAGCGACGCGTGCAGGCTGCCGCCCTTGCCGAGGAAGGCGGCCTCGACGTCGCGTTCCCACCGGGAGCGCTCGCGCGCCGCCAGCAGTGGGTCGACCCGGCGGGTCACGCGCAGGACGCCCGCGTCGGTGGCGGGCACGGGGCGCGAACGCGCGGCGCGGGATCCGGCCACCCAGGTCCCACGCGAACCACGGCCACGCGAGCACGGTCGTCTTCGTCCAGCGGCCGAAGTCGCCGGTCCGCTTGCGGGCGAACTCCCACTGGGTGATGAACGTGGCGGTCCGCAGCGCCGGCGCCGCCAGCGCCCAGGTGACGATCCGGGTCGTCTGACCGAACGGGATGTTGCCGGCCAGGTGGAACGGGTCGCGCGGCGGCGGCGAGGCGAGGAAGTCGCCGGTGGTGAACGTCAGGCCCGCGCGGTCGCCCAGGCGGGCGCGGGCGGCTGCGGCCATCTCCGGGTCCAGCTCCCACGTGGTGAGCGCGCCGAAGTGCGCGAGCAGGTCGCCGGTGAGCGCGCCGTCACCGGTCCCGACCTCGACGCCCGGCGCGCCGTCGGGCGCGGGCAGCGACCGGAGGAACGTCCGCACACCGCCCGGGTCGCGCAGCAGGTTCTGCGACAGCGTGCGGCGGCGGTCGCCGCGGCCGGCCCGCCCGGTGTGGCGACGGGCGGGGGGCGGGGACACCGTCGCCACGGTAGTGACGCGTGCGGCGGCACGGCGGCTGCACGGTGGAGCGGCCGGGGCTGCGTACCCTGGGCCGCTGACCGCGCCGCGTGCACCGCGCCCGCCGCGCCGAAGAAACCGCCTCGTGCAGGAACCGACAGGAGCGAACACGCAGTGGCCACCACCAACGACCTGAAGAACGGCCTCGTCCTCAACATCGACGGACAGCTCTGGACCGTCGTCGAGTTCCAGCACGTCAAGCCCGGCAAGGGCGGCGCCTTCGTGCGCACCAAGATCAAGAACGTGCTGTCCGGCAAGGTCGTTGACCGCACGTTCAACGCCGGCGCCAAGATCGAGACGGCCAACGTCGACAAGCGCGACATGACCTTTCTGTACCGCGAGGGCGACGACTTCGTCTTCATGGACGGCGAGACCTACGAGCAGATCCCGGTGCCGCTCGAGGTCGTCGGCTCGAACGCGGGCTACATGCTCGACAACTCCGAGGCGACCGTCGCCGTGCACGACGGCACCCCGCTGTACGTCGAGCTTCCGGCCGCAGTCGAGCTGACGATCAGCCACACCGAGCCGGGCCTGCAGGGCGACCGCTCGACCGGTGGCACCAAGCCCGCGACCCTGGAGACCGGTTACGAGATCCAGGTGCCGCTGTTCATCTCCACCGGCGAGAAGGTCAAGATCGACACGCGCGACGGCAGCTTCCTCGGCCGCGTCAACAGCTGACCTCCACTCCGTGCCCGCCCGTTCCAAAGCCCGCAAACGCGCGGTCGACGTCCTCTACGAGGCCGACCTCCGCGGCACCGACCCGCTGACCACGCTCGCCGAGCGCGTCGCCCGCGCCGACCCGCCGGTGCGCGACTACACCGTCGAACTGGTCGAGGGCGCCGCGGCCCGGCTCGGCTTCATCGACCAGGTCCTCGACGAGTACGCCAACGGATGGACGGTGGGCCGGCTGCCCGACGTCGACCGCGCGGTCCTGCGGCTCGCCGTCTACGAACTGCTCTACCGCGACGACGTGCCCGCGGCCGTCGTCATCGACGAGGCGGTGGAGCTGGCACGGATGCTGTCGACCGACGACTCGCCCGCGTTCGTCAACGGGGTGCTCGGTCGGGTGCACCGCGAGGGGCCGCCGGCCGTCGCCGGGGAGCCGCCCGCTCCGCCGTCGAGCGCTGCCAGGAACGTGCCCTAGGGTCGAAACCGACCGATCGTCCGAAACGCACCACGAGGAGTTCCATGACGACGCCAGAGGCCACGCCCGCCCGCCACCCGCTGACGTCCGTCGCACCGCTGGTCGTGGCGGGGCTCGGTGTGGTCGCGTTCATCATCGGCTTCCTGCGCTTCGTCGGGTCCTCCGGCAGTTTCGGCTACAGCGCGAACGGGTTCGAGGTCGGGATCCCGTCGGTCCCGCTGGCGCTCGTCGTGGGCGGGCTCGGCGCGGCCGCGGCGATGTCGAAGACGATGTCGGCCTGGCCGGTGGCCGGGGTCGCGGCCGCCGCCGTCCTGTATCAGGTGGGCGTCGCGATCTCCGGTGCGTCGTCGGCGGCGTACGGCTTCTGGCTGCTGTTCGTGCTGTCGTTCCTGCAGCTCGCGGCCGCCGTCGGCTACCTGCTCGCCGAACTCGGCGTCATCAAGACCACCCCGAAGCCGCCCGCCGCCGCCGCGTTCGACGGTGGGTACGGCTCGGGTCAGTACGGCCAGCCCTCGCAGGGCTACGCCGCACCCGGCCAGTACGGCCAGCCCGGTCAGTACGGCCAGCCGTCGCCGGGCTACACACCGCCCGCCTCGCCCGGCTACGGGCAGCCGGCCGGCGGCCCCGGGTACGGCCAGCAGCCCGGCAGCGGCTACGGCCAGCCCGCGTCCGCGCCGCCCGTCTCGCCGCCGGCGGCGCCCCCGCAGCCCGGCTCCCAGCCCGGCTACGGCCAGCCCGGCAGCGGCTACGGCCAGCCGTCCACCCCGCCGTCCGCGCCGCCCGCCGCGCCGCCGGCACCGCCGCAGCAGCCCCAGCAGCAACCGCCGCAGCAGCAGCCCGGGGGCGCGCCGTCGTCGCAGCCCTGGCAGTCGCCGAACTCCTGACCGAAGCCCGGTCGGCCGCGGCCGCGCACCGGCGGGTCACCGCTCGGCCCGGGAGGGCCGGGGGCTAGGCTCGTGACCGTTCCCGACGCTCGTCAACGGGCCGTCCCGAGAGGCGGACACGACGTCGGGGGAGGAGGTTCCGCCTGCCCATGGGAAGCGTCCCGGCAGCGGCGGACAGTCCGACGGCAGCGGCCGATCCGGCCGCGGCGACCGTCCTGTCCGCCACCGACATCGGTCGCACGATCGACCGCATCGCGCACCAGATCCTCGAGAAGACCGACGGCGCCGACGGAGTCGTCCTGCTGGGCCTGCCCACCCGCGGCGTCCCGCTCGCGCGCCGGCTGGCCGCCCGCGTGAGCGCCTTCGGCGACCGCGACGTCGCCGCGGGCGCGCTCGACATCACGCTCTATCGCGACGATCTCCGCACCGGCGGCGGGATCCGCGCGCTCCACGAGACGCTGCTGCCCGACGGCGGGGTCGACGGCGCCACCGTCGTGCTCGTCGACGACGTGCTCTACTCCGGTCGCACGGTGCGCGCCGCGCTCGACGCGCTGTCCGACCTCGGCCGGCCCCGGGCGGTGCAGCTCGCGGTGCTCGTCGACCGCGGCCACCGCGAGCTGCCGATCCGCCCCGACTACGTCGGCAAGAACATCCCCACCGCAGCCGACCAGAGCGTCAAGGTGCGCCTGGTCGAGACCGACGGTGACGACGCCGTGCTCCTCACGAGAGTCCAGGCATGAAGCACCTGCTGTCGGCCGCCGACCTCGGCCACGACGAAGCCGTCAGCGTCCTCGACACCGCCGAGCGCCTCGACGCCGCGCTCGTCGGCCGCGAGGTCAAGAAGCTGCCGACGCTGCGGGGGCGGACGGTGGTCAACCTGTTCTTCGAGGACTCGACCCGAACCCGCACCTCGTTCGAACTCGCCGCGAAGCGCCTGAGTGCCGACGTCATCAACTTCGCGGCCAAGGGCAGCAGCGTCAGCAAGGGCGAATCGCTCAAGGACACCGCGCTGACGCTGGAGGCGATGGGCGCGGACGCGGTGGTCATCCGTCACCCCGCGAGCGGCGCCGCGCACCGGCTCGCGGGCTGGGTGCAGGGCAAGGTCGTGAACGCGGGCGACGGCACGCACGAGCACCCCACGCAGGCGCTGCTCGACGCGTTCACGATCCGGCGCCGGCTCCGCGGCGGCGAGGGCGACCTCGAGGGTCTGCGGGTCACGATCGTCGGCGACATCCTGCACAGCCGCGTCGCCCGGTCGAACATCTGGCTGCTGACCGCGCTCGGCGCGTCGGTGCGGCTGGTCGCCCCGCCGACGTTGCTGCCGATCGGGGTCGAGGCGTGGCCGGTCGAGATCGGTTACGACCTCGACGAGGCGGTCGACGGCGGCCCGGACGTCGTGATGATGCTGCGCGTCCAGCGCGAGCGGATGAGCCAGAGCTACTTCCCGAGCTCGCGTGAGTACGCGCAGCGGTACGGCCTCGACGCCCGCCGGCTGCGGTTGATGACCGACGACGCCATGGTGATGCACCCCGGCCCGATGAACCGGGGGATGGAGATCAGCGCCGAGGTGGCCGACGACCCGAAGCGGTCGACGATCGTGGAGCAGGTGGCCAACGGTGTGTCGGTGCGGATGGCCGTGCTGTACCTGATGCTCGGGGGCTCCGAGTGACGGACATCCTGCTGACCGACGTGCGTCCGTACGGCGAGAACGCGGTCGACGTGCTGGTCCGCGACGGTGTCATCGCCGAGATCGGCGCGGGTCTCACCGCCCCGGACGCGCAAATCGTTGCAGGTGACAACGGTGTTCTGCTGCCCGGCCTCGTCGACCTCCACGTGCACCTGCGCGAACCCGGCCACCCCGACGCCGAGACCGTCGCCACCGGGTCCGCCGCGGCCGCGCTCGGCGGGTTCACGGCGGTGTTCGCGATGCCGAACACCGAACCCGCCGCCGACACCGCCGGTGTGGTCGAGCAGGTGGTGCGGCTGGGCCGCGAGGCCGGCCTGGTCGACGTCTACCCGATCGGGGCCGTGACCGTCGGGCGCGCCGGCGAACACCTCGCCGAACTCGGTGCGATGGCGACCTCGGCCGCCGGCGTGCGGGTGTTCTCCGACGACGGCTTCTGCGTGTCTGACCCGGTGCTCATGCGGCGGGCGCTCGAGTACGTCAAGGCGTTCGACGGCGTGATCGCCCAGCACGCCGAGGAGCCGCGGCTGACCGTCGGGGCCCAGATGCACGAGGGGCTGGTCTCGGCGCGGCTCGGTCTGACCGGGTGGCCGGCCGTGGCCGAGGAGGCGATCATCGCCCGCGACGCGCTGCTGGCCGGCCACGTCGGATCGCGGCTGCACGTCTGCCACGTGTCGACCGCGGGCAGCGTGGCCATCGTGCGGGCGGCCAAGGCCGCCGGCCTGCCCGTGACCGCAGAGGTGACCCCGCACCACCTGGTGCTCACCGACGACCTCGCCGAGGGGTACGACCCGGTCTTCAAGGTCAACCCACCGTTGCGCACTGCAACGGATGTCGAGGCCGTGCGGGCCGGGCTGGCCGACGGCACGATCGACTGCGTCGCAACGGACCACGCTCCGCACACCCTGGAAGACAAGGAGACCGAGTGGGCGGCGGCCAAGCCCGGCATGCTCGGTCTGGAGACGGCCCTGCCGGTCGTCATCGAGACCATGGTCCGCACCGGCCGGCTCGACTGGCACGGGGTGGCCGACCGGATGGCCGTCGCGCCCGCCCGCATCGGCCGCGCCGACCGTGACGGTCACGGCGCGGCGATCGCGGTCGGTGCCACCGCCCACCTCACCGTGGTCGACCCCGACGCCACCTTAACCGTGAGCGGGCACGGTCTCGCCTCGATCGCGCGCAACACCCCGTTCGAGGGCCGCACCCTGCCGGGCCGCGTCACCACCACGCTGCTGCGCGGCGTGCCCACCGTCGTGGCCGGCCGGCTCGTCGCGGGGGTGCCGGCGTGATCCGCACCGTGCTCGTGGTCGTCGTGGTGGCGGCGCTCGTGCTCGTGCTCGCCGCGATGGCGTGGGGCTGGCAACGGCGGGGCGCACGGCAGGACCTCCTGCTGCCGGGTCTCGACACCACCCCGCCCGCCGACGCCGAGCTCGGCGAGGTCGTCGCCGGCCCGCACACCGGCCTCTACGTCGGCACCACCTTCGCCGCCAGTTGGCAGGACCGCGTGGTGGTCGGCGGGCTCGGCCGCCGTGCCGCCGCCACCGCCACGCTGTACCGCGCCGGCGCGCTGTTCGAGCGTCAGGGCGACGCCCCCGTGTTCCTGCCGTGGGCCGCGATCGACGGCGCCCGGGTGGAACCCGCGCTGGCCGGCAAGGTGCTCGGCAAGGGCGGCCTGCTGGTCGTGCGGTGGCACCACACCACCGAGGCGGGCGAGCACCTGCTCGACACCGGCTTCCGCGCCGACGACCGCCGCGCCTACCTCGACTGGGTCACCGCGCTCGACTTCGCCGGCGCCGTCCCACCCGTCCCCGAGCCGCACGACCAGCAGGAGTCCGCTTCGTGAGCACCAACCGTCTCGATCCTCCCGGCGACGCCGTCCTCGTCCTCGAGGACGGGCGCACCTTCCGCGGCGAGTCGTACGGCGCGCTCGGCGAGACCGTCGGCGAGGCCGTCTTCTCCACCGGGATGACCGGCTACCAGGAGACGCTCACCGACCCCAGCTACCACCGGCAGGTCGTCGTCATGACCGCCCCGCACATCGGCAACACGGGCGTCAACGACACCGACGACGAGAGCGACCGGATCTGGGTCGCCGGGTACGTGGTCCGTGATCCTTCGCCGCGACCGTCGAACTGGCGCTCGCAGCGGTCGTTGCACGCCGAACTGGTCGCCCACGACGTGGTCGGGATCAGCGGGGTCGACACCCGCGCCGTCACCCGGCACCTGCGCGAACGGGGCGCGATGCGCTGCGTGGTGAGCAGCGTCGACACCGACGTCGACTTCCTGCTCGCCAAGGTGCTGGCCAGCCCCACCATGGCCGGCAGCGACCTCTCCGCCGAGGTCACCACGCCCGCGCCCTACACCGTCCCCGCCATCGGCACGCAGAACTTCTCGGTCACCGCCGTCGACTTCGGCATCAAGGCCATGACGCCCCACCGGCTGGCCGAGCGGGGCATCGCCACCACCGTGGTGCCGTCGACCTCCGGCCTCGACGACGTACTCGCGGTCGGCAGCGACGCGGTCTTCCTCGCCAACGGACCGGGCGACCCCGCCACCGCCGACCACGCGGTCGAGGTCGTGCGCGGCCTGCTCGCCCGCCGGGTGCCGGTGTTCGGGATCTGCTTCGGCAACCAGCTGCTCGGCCGCGCGCTCGGCTTCGGCACCTACAAGCTGCCGTTCGGCCACCGCGGGATCAACCAGCCGGTCGTGGACCTCCGGACCGGCCGGATCGGCATCACCGCGCACAACCACGGCTTCGCCGTCGACGCGCCGCTGGACTCCGCCACCGACACGCCGTTCGGCGCGGTGTCGGTGAGCCACGTCGCGCTCAACGACGACGTGGTCGAGGGCCTGCAGGCGCACGACGTCCCGGCCTTCTCCGTGCAGTACCACCCGGAGGCCGCCGCGGGTCCGCACGACGCCGACGCCCTCTTCGACCGGTTCCTCGAGCTCCTGGAGGGACGTTCGTGACGTTCGTGACGTCGACGCATGACCGCGAGTGGCGAGTTGACCGCGCGAGTGGCGAGACACAGGTCGCCACTCACCGCCCGAAGTCGCCACTCGCGGGTGGACGGGTGGGGGACTGATGCCCAAGCGTGAGGACATCCAGCACGTCCTGGTGATCGGCTCCGGGCCGATCGTGATCGGCCAGGCGTGCGAGTTCGACTACTCCGGCACCCAGGCCTGCCGCGTGCTGCGCGCCGAGGGGCTGCGGGTGGTGCTGGTCAACTCCAACCCGGCGACGATCATGACCGACCCGGAGGTGGCCGACGCGACCTACATCGAGCCGCTGACCCTCGAGGCCGTCACCAAGGTCATCGAGGCCGAGCGGCCCGACGCGATCCTGCCGACGATGGGCGGCCAGACCGCGCTCAACCTGGCGATGGCCCTCCACGAGGCGGGTGTCCTCAAGGAGTACGACGTCGAGCTCATCGGCGCCGACATCGACGCGATCGAGCGCGGCGAGGACCGGCAGATCTTCAAGGACCTCGTGCGCAAGGTCGGCGGCGACGTCCCCGACAGCGCGGTGTTCGGCGACGTCGACTCGGCGATGGTGTTCGCCGCGGGCGTCGACCACAAGATCGTCGTCCGGCCGAGTTTCACCATGGGCGGACTGGGTTCCGGGCTCGCCGACACCGAGGCCGGCGCGCGGGCTGCCATCGCCCGCGGGCTCGCCGCGAGCCCGGTCCACGAGGTGCTGCTCGAGGAGTCGATCATCGGCTGGAAGGAGTTCGAGCTCGAGCTGATGCGCGACCGCAAGGACAACGTCGTCGTGGTCTGCTCGATCGAGAACGTCGACCCGATGGGCGTGCACACCGGCGACTCGATCACCGTCGCGCCGGCTATGACGCTCACCGACCGCGAGTACCAGGCGCTCCGCGACATCGGCATCGCCGTGCTGCGCGAGGTCGGCGTCGACACCGGCGGCTGCAACATCCAGTTCGCGGTCGACCCCGAGACCGGCCGGGTCATCGTCATCGAGATGAACCCGCGCGTGTCGCGCTCGTCGGCGCTCGCGTCGAAGGCAACGGGCTTCCCGATCGCGAAGATCGCCGCGAAGCTGGCCATCGGCTACCGGCTCGACGAGATCCCGAACGACATCACCAGGGTCACCCCGGCGAGCTTCGAGCCAACGCTCGACTACATCGTCGTCAAGGTCCCGCGGTTCGCGTTCGAGAAGTTCCCCGCGGCCGACCCCGAGCTGACGACGACCATGAAGTCCGTCGGCGAGGCGATGGCGATCGGCCGCAACTTCACCGAGGCGATGGGCAAGGCGCTGCGCAGCATGGAGACCACCGCCGCGGGGTTCTGGACCACCCCCGACCCCGATCCCGCCGCCACCCTCGACGAACTGGTGCAGCGTGCAGCGGTCCCGACCGACGGCCGGATGTACGCCGTCGAACGCGCGCTGCGCGCCGGCGCGAGCGTCGAGCGCGTGCACGAGGCCACCGGCATCGACCCGTGGTTCCTGGACCAGATCGTGCTGATCGGCGAGATCGGCGCGGCCGTGCGCGACGCCGCCTCCCTCACGCCCGACCTGCTGCGCCGGGCCAAGCGGCACGGCTTCTCCGACGCGCAGATCGCCGCGCTGCGGCCCGAACTCGCGGGCGAGGCGGGTGTGCGCACCCTGCGGTGGCGCAACGGGATCCGCCCGGTCTACAAGACCGTCGACACCTGCGCGGCCGAGTTCGCCGCCAGCACGCCGTACCACTACTCGTCGTACGACGAGGAGACCGAGGTCGAACCGCAGACCGAGCGGGCCAAGGTGATCATCCTGGGCAGCGGGCCGAACCGGATCGGGCAGGGCATCGAGTTCGACTACTGCTGCGTGCACGCCGCCCTCGCCATGCGCGAGGACGGCTACGAGACCATCATGGTCAACTGCAACCCGGAGACCGTCTCGACCGACTACGACACCTCCGATCGCCTGTACTTCGAGCCGCTCACCCTCGAGGACGTGCTCGAGATCGTCGACGCCGAACGGGCCTCCGGAGTCGGCGGCCCGGGGGTGGCCGGGGTCATCTGCACGCTCGGCGGGCAGACCCCGCTCGGGCTCGCGCAGAGCCTCAAGGACCTCGGCGTGCCCGTGCTCGGCACCCAGCCCGAGGCGATCGACCTCGCCGAGGACCGCGGCGCCTTCGGCCAGGTGCTGGCCGAGGCCGGCCTGCCCAGCCCGAAGCACGGCACCGCGACCAGCTTCGAGGGCGCGCGGGCGGTGGCCGAGGCCATCGGCTTCCCGGTGCTCGTGCGCCCGTCGTTCGTGCTCGGCGGCCGCGGCATGGAGATCGTCTACGACGAGGCCAACCTCGAGCGGTACATCGCGAGCTCCACCGACATCGCGCCGGAAAGGCCCGTGCTCGTCGACCGATTCCTCGACGATGCGGTCGAGATCGACGTCGACGCCCTCTATGACGGCACCGAGCTCTATCTCGGCGGCGTGATGGAGCACATCGAGGAGGCCGGCATCCACTCCGGCGACTCGGCGTGCGCGCTGCCGCCGATCACGCTCGGTGAGAGCGACATCGAGGCCGTGCGCAGCTCCACGCTCGCGATCGCGCGGGGCATCGGGGTGCGGGGCCTGCTGAACGTGCAGTTCGCGGTCGCCGCCGGCGTCCTGTACGTCCTGGAGGCGAACCCGCGCGCCTCCCGCACCGTCCCGTTCGTCTCGAAGGCGACCGCCGTGCAACTGGCCAAGGCGGCGGCGCGGATCGCGGTCGGGGCGAGCATCGCCGAGCTGCGGACCGAGGGTCTGCTGCCCGCCACGGGCGACGGCGGCAACCTGCCGGTCGACGCCCCGGTCGCCGTGAAGGAGGCGGTGCTGCCGTTCAAGCGGTTCCGCACCCGCGACGGCCACGTCGTCGACAGCCTGCTCGGTCCGGAGATGCGGTCGACCGGCGAGGTGATGGGCATCGCGAAGGTGTTCGGCACCGCGTTCGCCAAGAGTCAGGAGGCGGTCTACGGCCCGCTACCCGCGAGCGGTTCGGTGTTCGTGTCCGTGGCCAACCGCGACAAGCGCTCGCTGGTGTTCCCCGTCAAGCGGCTCGCCGACCTGGGCTTCCGCGTGCTGGCCACCGAGGGCACGGCGGAGATGCTGCACCGCAACGGCGTCCCCGTCGAGGTGGTCGCGAAGTACAGCCAGCGGGCGGCGGTGGGCACGACCATCGTCGACCTCATCAACGACGGCCAGGTGCAGCTGGTCCTCAACACCCCCAGCGGCACCGCGGGGAACTCCGGCCCGCGCATCGACGGCTACGAGATCCGCACCGCGGCGGTCGGCGCGAACGTCCCGTGCCTCACCACGGTGCAGGCGTTCTCCGCGGCGGTGCAGGCCATCGACCAGCTGCGCGACGGCCCGCCCGGGGTGCAGTCGCTGCAAGCGTTGCACGCTGCACTGATCGCACGGCGGGGCGCCCCGTGACCGAGGTGGTGCGCGAGGTCGGCGAGATCTTCGCGGTCACGCCGGTGGGGGAGTACACCCAG
Organism: Melastoma dodecandrum; assembly: GCA_029817715.1. Lineage (NCBI taxonomy): Eukaryota > Viridiplantae > Streptophyta > Magnoliopsida > Myrtales > Melastomataceae > Melastoma > Melastoma dodecandrum. The sequence continues at coordinate 3,066,447 of JARUPY010000535.1, forward strand.
TTCACCGTGGTGGCGCCGGGCATCGCCGCGGGCTTCGAGCCCGGGCACTTCGTCGCCGTCTCGGTCGGGGCCGCGCCCGGCGAGAGCACGTCGTCGATGCTGCTGCGGCGCTCGTTCGCGCTGTACGGGGCCACGCCGACCTCCGACTTCGCGGGAACCATCACCTTCGTGGTGGCCGACGCCGGCCCCGGCACGCACTGGCTCACGCAGCGCCAGGTGGGCGAGCGCCTCGACGTCATCGGTCCGCTCGGGCGCCCGTTCCCGCTGCCCAGCGAGCCGGTGCCGGCCGTGCTGGTCGGCGGCGGGTACGGCACCGCGCCGCTGGTGCCGCTCGCCGCGATGCTGCGCGAGCGCGGCTCGGAGGTCGAGGTGATCGTGGGGGCGTCGACGGCGTCGAAGCTGTTCGGCGAACTCGCGGTCAAGCGCGTGGTCGGGGCGGTCACCGTGACCACCGACGACGGCAGCGCGGGCGAACGCGGCCGGGTCACCGACGTGCTGCCCGAGGCGATCGCACGTCTCGACGCCCAGGTCGTCTACGCGTGCGGGCCGATGCCGATGCTCAAGGCGGTCGGTGAGGTGGCGGCGCGGCACGCCGTCACCGCGCAGGTCGCGGTCGAGGAGGCGATGGCCTGCGGCATCGGGGTGTGCATGACCTGCGTGCTGCCCGTGCGCGGCGACGACGGCCGGTCGCGGTTCGTGCGTGCCTGCACCGACGGCCCGGTGTTCGACGCCGCGCGGGTCCGGTTCGACGACGTCGGCACGCTGCCGCCCGATCTGGTCGGCGCGGACGCGATGACCGCCCGTCGGAAGTAGAAGATCCATGGCTGACATGACCGCCCGCCTCGCGAGCGTCACCCTGCCCAACCCGGTGCTCACGGCGAGCGGGTGCGCCGCGGCGGGCCGCGAACTCGACGCGTTCACCGACGTCACGGCGCTCGGGGCCGTGGTCACCAAGTCCGTCATGCCGCACGCGCGGTCCGGGCGGGCGACGCCCCGGATGGCCGAGACACCCTCGGGGATGCTCAACGGGATCGGCCTGCAGGGGCCGGGCATCGCGTCGTTCATCGAGCACGACCTCGCGTGGCTCGCCGAACGGGGCGCCCGGGTGGTCGTGTCGATCGCAGGAGGCTCGACCGACGAGTTCGTGGCCTGCGCGCGCGCCCTGCACGGTCATCCCGCGGTGTCGATGATCGAGGTGAACATCTCCTGCCCGAACGTGGAGGACCGCGGTCAGGTGTTCGCCTGCGACCCGACGGCGAGTTCGCGCGTGATCGCGGCCGTGCGCCGGGCGGCCGACCCCACCGTGCCGGTGCTGGCCAAGCTGAGCCCCGACGTCACCGACATCGCGACCATCGCCCGTGCGTGCTCCGACGCCGGCGCCGACGGCCTGTCGCTCATCAACACCACGCTCGGCATGGTCATCGACACCGACCGCATGGCGCCCGCGTTGGCCGGGATCACCGGCGGGCTCTCCGGCCCGGCGATCCGGCCCGTCGCGGTGCGCTGCGTCTGGCAGGTGCACAAGGCCGTCCCGTGGTTGCCGATCCTCGGCATGGGCGGCATCCGCACCGGCCTCGACGCGCTGCAGTTCGTGCTGGCCGGGGCGTCGGCCGTCTCGATCGGCACCGCCGTGTTCGCCGATCCCACCACCCCGCTGCGCGTGCTCGCCGAACTCGAACAGGCCCTGACCGACCGGGGTTTCGCGTCGCTGGCCGACGCTGTCGGGTACGCGCACCTCTCGCCCGAGCAGCGCACCGAGCGCCACCACCTCGCGGGCGCCCGCGTGTCCGCATGACCTTCGGCGCGCGGCTCGACGCCGCTATGGACGAGTTCGGCCCGCTCTGCGTGGGGATCGACCCGCACCGCCCGCTGCTCGAGGCGTGGGGCCTCGCCCCCGATCTCGACGGCCTGGCCCGGTTCGCCGACGCCTGCGTCGAGGCGTTCGCGGGGCACGTGGCCGTGGTCAAGCCGCAGTCGGCGTTCTTCGAGGCGTTCGGCGCGGCGGGCTCGGCCGTGCTCGAACGGACCGTGCAGGCGTTGCGGTCCGCCGGCACGCTCGTGCTGCTCGACGTCAAGCGTGGCGACATCGGCTCGACCATGGCCGCGTACGCCACCGCCTACCTCGACCCGGTGTCGCCGTTCGCCGCCGACGCCATGACCGTGAGCCCCTACCTGGGGATCGGCGCGCTGCAACCGGCCTTCGACGTCGCGGCCCAGCACGGCGGCGGGGTGTTCGCGCTCGCGCGGACCTCCAATCCGGAGGGCGAAGAGTTGCAGGGTGCAACGACGTCGTCAGGGCAATCGGTTGCCGAGTCGATCGTGGCCGAGGTCGGTCGGCGCAACGCCGGGGCGCGCCCGTACGGGTCGTTCGGACTGGTGGTCGGTGCAACGATCACGGAACCGTTGCAGCTCGGTGAACTACAGGGACCGGTTCTCATGCCGGGTGTGGGAGCACAGGGTGGTACGGCGGAGGATGTGGCACGGCTGGTGGGGGATCAGCGTCGGGCGGTGCTGCCGAGCGTGTCCCGCGAGGTACTCTCTGCTGGCCCGGACATCGCGTCGTTGCGCGCTGCCGCGGCCGCCGGTGCCGCGCAGTTCCGCTTCCTGCGGTGAACGTCGAGTGACGAATCTGGCAGACAACGCATAACCGACACGGACGGGTGGGTAGGGCAGGACCGTGATCGTCGTGGCCGTCGTCATCGGGCTCGCCCTCGCGCTCTGCGTGGCGGGCTGGGTCCCGGTCGTCCGTGACGCCCTGCGTCCCGACCACGTGCTCCCCGGGCCGCCGGTGCAGCAGGCCGTGCAGGTGCTCGAGTCGCTGCGTCAGCCCGCCGCCGCGGCCGACACCCACCCCGACGCCCCGCTCCCGGAGGCCGTGTCGGCCTGACCCGGCCGTCACCCGCCCCCCGCCTCGTACCGGACCACAGGATCGGCCGGCCCGCGCTCAGCGCGTCGGAACGGCCTTCGTGGCCTCGTCGAGCGCCGCGAGGTCGTCGGGCGACGGCACCCACATCCCCGCGGCGACGTTGGCCCGGACCTGCTCTGGCGTGGTTGCACCCGCGATCACGGAGGCGACGGTCGGCTGGGCCGCGAGCCCGCCGATCGCGACGTCGAGCAACGAGATCCCGCGTTCGGCGGCGAAGGCCTCGAGCTTCTCGACGGCGTCGAACGTGGCGTCGGTGAGCCGGCTGTGCATCCCCCAGGCGGCGACGCGGGAGTCGGCGGGCGGCTGCTCGCCGCGGCGGTATTTGCCGGTGAGCAGCCCGCTGGCGAGCGGAAAGTAGGGGAGCAGCCCGAGGCCGTACTGCTCGAGCGCCGGGACCAGGTCGGTCTCGACGTCGCGTTCGAGCAGGTTGTAGTTGTTCTGGGCGCTGACGAACCGGGTGAGGCCCGCCGTCCGTGCCGTCCAGTCGGCGTGGGCGGTCTGGAACCCGCCGAAGTTCGAGTGCCCGAGGTAGCGGACCTTGCCCTCGTGCACGAGGTCGTCGAGAGCCGACAGCGTCTCCTCGATCGGCGTGGCCGGATCGGGGCGGTGCAGCTGGTAGAGATCGATCCAATCGGTGCGCAGCGCCCGCAGTGACGCCTCGACCGCCTTGCGCACGTACCGCCGCGAGCCGCGGGCGCCCCAGTCCTCGCCGACGAGGTACTCGGCCGAGCGGTCGCGCGTGCGGGTGGGGCTGCCGAACTTGGTGGCGAGCACGACGTCGTCGCGCCGGCCCTGCAGCAGTTCGCCCAGGCGCTCCTCGGACCGGCCGTACGAGTCGGAGGTGTCGAGCAGGGTGATCCCAACCTCGAGCGCGGCGTCGAGCACCGCGCGCGACTGCTCGAGGTCGAGCTTCATCCCGAAGTTGTTGGTGCCGAGGCCCACCACCGACACCACCAGACCGGAGTCGCCGAGCCGTCGGAACCGCATGTCGTCCACCATGTCCCCGACGGTAGTTCGGCGTCCTACGCTCGGCCCGTGAGCCCGCCCACGCCGCCGCGGACCGCGGAACAGCGACGCGCCGCGGCCGCGAAGGCGGTCCGGGCCCGCGCCGTGCGGGCCGCGCTGCGGCAGGACCTGCTCGCCGGCGTGACCACTCTCGCCGCCGCCTTCGAGCTCGCCGACGCCGCCGACGAACGCGCCGAAGCGGTCGGCGCGATGCGGGTGCGGGTGCTGCTGGAGTCGTTGCCGGGGGTCGGCGACCGGACGGCCGACCACGTCCTCACCGACCTCGCGATCCCCGCCGGCCGCCGCGTCCGCGGCCTCGGCCCCACCCAGCGCGCCGCCCTCCTCGCCCGCTTCCCCTGACCCGCCGCTTCCCCGTGACGCGCCGCCGCGGGGCTCACTTTCCCTGACCCGCCGACGCGGATGTGGTTCGAAGCGTCCACAACGCGGCCCGTTGTAGACGCTTCGAACCACATCCGCGGGCGCGAGGGTCGGATCGGTAGGTTCAGGCGCGTGCCACACCCCGCCCGGCTGACGGTGCTGTCCGGCCCGAGCGGCGTGGGCAAGGGGACGGTGGTCAAGGAGGTCCGCGGCCGGGGCGCCGACATCTGGATCTCGGTGTCCTGCACCACCCGGCGGCCGCGGCCGGGCGAGACCGAGGGCGTCGAGTACTTCTTCCGCACCGAGGACGAGTTCACGGCCATGGTCGAGGCCGGCGAGATGCTGGAGTGGGCCCGGTTCGCGGGCCACCTCTACGGCACGCCGCGCGAGCCGGTCCAGGCGCGGCTGGCCGCCGGAACCCCCGTGCTGCTCGAGATCGACCTGCAGGGCGCGCGGCAGGTCAGGGCGGCGATGCCGGACTCGCACCTGGTGTTCCTCGCGCCGCCCGACGTCGCCGAACTGGACCGCCGGCTGACCGGCCGTGGCACCGAGGACCCCGACACGCTGGCCGCCCGCCGCGCCATCGCCGAGGTCGAACTGGCCGCCGCCGCGGAGTTCGACACGGTCGTGGTGAACGACGACGTCCGGCGCGCGGCCGCCGAGTTGATAAGCTTGGTCGATTCTGCTGTCTGATCAGAAGAGGTCTTGAGCCACTTGTCCGGAACCGTCGCCGCCCCCGAGGGCATCACCAACCCGCCGATCGACGAGCTGCTCGAGCGCACCGGCTCCAAGTACGCCCTGGTGATCGTCGCCGCCAAGCGCGCGCGCCAGATCAACGCCTACTACAGCCAGCTCGGCGAAGGTCTGCTCGAATACGTCGGCCCGATGGTGGAGACCGCTCCTCAGGAGAAGGCCCTGTCGATCGCGCTGCGTGAGATCAACACCGATCTGATCGAGTTCGGCCCCGCGGCCGAGCTCCCGGAGCAGTCCGACGCGTCGGTCGACGAGTTCGGCGTCCTCGGCGGCACCGCGCCGGGCGACGACCCCGCCTCGGCCTGACCCTCGCACCACCCGGCGCCGTGACCCACCAGGTCGTCCTCGGCGTCGGCGGCGGGATCGCCGCGTACAAGGCCTGCGAGCTGCTGCGCCGACTCCGGGAAGCCCCGCCGCACGGCCTCGGCGCCGACGTCCGCGTGGTGCCGACCGTCGCCGCGCTGGAGTTCGTCGGCGCGCCCACGTTCGCCGCCCTCGCGGGCCACCCGGTCGCGGCCGACGTCTGGACCGATGCCCACGAGGTCCCGCACGTCGGCATCGGCCGTCGAGCCGACCTGCTCGTCGTCGCTCCGACGACGGCCGACCTGCTGGCGAAGTTCGCGCACGGCCTGGCCGACGACCTGCTCACCAACACCGCCCTCACCGCGCGGTGCCCGGTGCTGTGCGCGCCGGCCATGCACACCGAGATGTGGGAGCACCCGGCCGCCGTCGACAACGTCGCGACCCTGCGCCGCCGGGGGGTCGTCGTGGTCGAACCCGCGAGCGGGCGGCTCACCGGCGCCGACACCGGGCCCGGCCGGTTGCCCGAACCCGCGCAGCTGGCCCAGCTCGCGGAACTGCTCCTGCACCGGCCCGACGCCCTGCCCTACGACCTCGCCGGCCGCCACGTGGTGGTGAGCGCCGGCGGGACCCGCGAGCCGCTCGACCCGGTGCGGTTCCTCACCAACGCGTCGTCGGGCCGGCAGGGGCTGGCGCTGGCCGCCGTCGCCGCCGCCCGCGGGGCACGGGTCACACTCGTGGCCGCCAACCTCGACGTCATCGCGCCCGGCGGCGTCACCGTCGTCCCGGTCGACACCGCCGTCGCCCTCGGTGAGGCCGTGGGCAAGGCCGCGCCCGACGCCGACGTCGTGGTCATGGCGGCGGCCGTCGCCGACTTCCGGCCGGCGGCCGCGGCCGACCACAAGATCAAGAAGACGGCCGGGGTGCCCGCCCCGCTGGCGCTCGAGGCCAACCCCGACGTCCTCGCGGGCCTGGTCGCGCAGCGCACCGCCGGCGGCGGCCGGGCGCCGCTGCTGGTCGGGTTCGCGGCCGAGACCGGCGACGCCGACGGCGACGTCCTGGCCCACGGCCGGGCCAAGCTCGCCCGCAAGGGCGCCGACCTCATGGTCGTCAACGCCGTCGGCAAGGGCGTGGCGTTCGGCACCACCGACAACGCCGCCACCCTGCTCGGCGCCGACGGCAGCGAGGTGTCGGTGCCACTGGGGCCGAAAGCTGTCCTCGCCGCAGCTGTGTTCGATGCGGTCCGTAGCCGCTTCGACCAGTAGACTCCGGCGCGGTTCCGGGGGCCCGACGTCTCCGGCTGCAGAATCCCGATCGTCAACATTCCCGAGGAGAAGCCCTTCCGTGTCCCGTCGCCTCTTCACCTCGGAGTCCGTCACCGAGGGACACCCCGATAAGCTCGCCGACCAGATCAGCGACGCCATCCTGGACGCGCTGCTGGCGCAGGACCCGCGCAGCCGGGTCGCCGTCGAGACCATGATCACCACGGGCCCGGTGCACATCGCCGGCGAGGTCCGCACCGACACCTATGTCGACATCGCGACGATCGTGCGCGAGAAGATCCTCGAGATCGGCTACGACAGCAGCAAGAAGGGCTTCGACGGGGCCTCGTGCGGGGTCAACGTGGCCATCGGGGCACAGTCCGCCGACATCGCGCAAGGCGTCGACACCGCGTACGAGTCGCGCACCGGCGAGGAGAAGGACGAGATCGCCTCGCAGGGCGCCGGCGACCAGGGCCTGATGTTCGGCTACGCCTGCGACGAGACCGACGCGCTCATGCCGCTGCCGATCCACCTGGCGCACCGGCTGGCCGAGCGGCTGACCGACGTCCGCAAGTCGGGTGTGGTGCCCTACCTCCGGCCCGACGGCAAGACCCAGGTCACGTTCGAGTACGTCGACGGCAAGCCGGTCCGGCTCGACACCGTGGTGGTGTCCACCCAGCACGCCGACGACATCGACCTCGACACGCTGCTCGCCCCCGACATCGAGGAGCACGTCGTCCGCCCCGAACTCGAGGGCCTCGACATCGACACCGAGGGCTACCGGCTGCTGGTCAACCCGACCGGCAACTTCGTGATCGGCGGCCCGGTCGGCGACTGCGGCCTGACCGGCCGCAAGATCATCGTCGACACCTACGGCGGCTGGGCCCGCCACGGCGGCGGCGCGTTCTCCGGCAAGGACCCGTCGAAGGTCGACCGGTCGGCCGCGTACGCGATGCGCTGGGTCGCGAAGAACGCCGTCGCGGCGGGCCTCGCCGAGCGGCTCGAGGTGCAGATCGCGTACGCGATCGGCAAGGCCGAGCCCGTGGGCCTGTTCGTCGAGACCTTCGGCACCGAGAGCGTGCCGGTCGACCGGATCACCGACGCCATCTCGCAGGTCTTCGACCTGCGTCCGGGCGCGATCATCCGCGACCTCGACCTCAAGCGCCCGGTGTACGCCCCGACCTCCGCCTACGGCCACTTCGGCCCGCGAACTGCCGGAGTTCACCTGGGAGAACACCGACCGCGCCGACGCGCTGAAGGCCGCTGCCACCAGCTGACGCGCCTCTGCCGAGTTGATCAAGGCGGAATGGTCGTTGCCGCACCCGCGGTGACGACCATTCCGCCTTGATCACTTTTCGGCTGCCTCAGTCCGCGGTGATCAAGGACTTTCTGTCACGGATCCGGCCCGATCAGTGACAGAAACTCCTTGATCAACTTCCCCGGGGGGTCCTGGGGTCCGCGTCAGGAGCGCAGCAGCGTGCCGAACGCCTCGACGGTCCAGGCCGTGGCCGCCTCGCAGGCCGCCGACAGGCCCGTCATGCCGAAGAACCCGTGGATGAGGCCGTCGAACCGGCGGTGCACCACGCAGACGCCGGCGGCGCGCAGCAACTCGGCGTAGGCGTCGCCGTCGTCGCGGATCGGGTCGTACTGGGCGGTGACGACCACGGCCGGCGCGAGCCCGACCAGTGTGTCCGAGCGGGCCGGTGACACCCGTGGGTCGACGGCGCGCGCAGTGTCGCCGGCGAGGTAGTGCCCGGCGAACCACACCGTGTCGGCGCGGGTGAGGAAGTAGCCCTCCGCGTTCTCGTCGGCCGACGGCCACGCGGTGGCGAGGTCGGTCGCCGGGTAGACCAGCAGCTGGGCGGCGAGGTCGACTCCGGTGTCGCGGGCGTGCAGCGCGAGCACCGCGGCCAGGTTGCCGCCGGCGCTGTCGCCCGCGACCCCGAGCCGCGCCGGGTCGCCGCCGTAGCTGCCGAGGTCGGCCACCACCGCGTCGAACACCGCGCGGACGTCGTCGACGGCCGCGGGGAACGGGTGTTCCGGCGCGAGCCGGTACCCCACCGAGACGACGACCGCACCGAGGTCGTGCGCGATCCGGCGCGCGTGGTCGTCGTGGCTGTCGATGCTGCCGATCACCCAGCCGCCGCCGTGGGCGAACACCACGGTGGGGACGGGCCCGGCCGTGGTGTCGGGTCGGTAGACCCGGACGGGCACGCCGGCCAGCACGATGTCCGCCGTCTCCTTGACGGCGATGGGCGGCCCGGCGGCCGCGTGCAGCGCCGCGGCCGCCTGCTCGAACAGGGCCCGCGCCACCGGGGGCGGGTTGCCGGTGAGCGGGGGTTCGCCCGCCATCGCGTCCAGCACGGCGCTGAGCTGGGGATCGAGTGTCATGGGCGCAACGTAGAGCCACCGCGGACCCGAACGGAAGCGTCGGACCCGCCTGCGAGACTCGCGAGCGTGGGTGACGGGCAGCGCGGACCGGTGGCCCGGCTCGCCGTCGACACCCCGCTGCCGCACCTGGACCGGCCCTTCGACTACGCCGTACCGCCGGAACTCGACGCTGCGGTGCAGGTCGGCTCCCGGGTCCGGATCCGCTTCTCCGGCCGGCTCACCGACGGCTGGGTCCTCGCCCGGGCCGAGACGTCAGGGCACGAGGGGCCGGCTGGCGCCGATCCTGCGGGTGGTCGGCGAGGAGCCGGTGCTCACCCCCGCCACCGCGGCGCTGTTCCGTGCGGTCGCCGACCGGTACGCCGGCACGTTCGCCGATGTCGTGCGCCTCGGCGTCCCGGCCCGTCACGCCCGGGCCGAGGCGTCGGCGTCGGGCGCGGTCGACCTGGCCGCGCCGGGTCCGCCGCCCTCGCACTGGCGTGAGCACCGGGCTGGGGAGGCGTTCCTCGCCGCCGTGCGCGAGGGCCGGGCGGCCCGGGCGGTGTGGCAGGCCCTGCCCGGCCGCGACCCGTTCACCGCGCTGGCCGAGGCCGTCGAGGTGGCGGCGCGCGCCGGCCGCGGGGTGATCGTCGTCGTCCCCGACTCCCGTGACCTGCGCCGGCTCGAGACGGCCGTCGCCGCCCGCATCGGGCCGGCGGCCGCGGTCACGCTCGCCGCCGACCACGGGCCGCAGCGTCGTTACCGCCGGTGGCTCGCGGTCCGCCGCGGCGACGTGCGGGTCGTGCTCGGCTCGCGTGCCGCCGCGTACGCGCCGGTCGCGGACCTCGGGCTCGTGGTCGTCTGGGACGACGGCGACGACCTCCACGCCGAACCCCGCGCGCCGTACCCGAACACCCGCGACGTCCTGGCCATCCGGTCGTCGTTGCAGGGTGCAGCGATGCTGGTCGGAGGGTTCGCCCGCACGGCTGAGACCCAGCAGTGGGTCGAGACGGGCTGGGCGCACGAGATCGTGCCCGACCGCGCCGCCGCCCGGGCGGCAGCGCTGCGGGTGCTCACCGCCGGCGACGACGCCGAGTTGGCCCGCGACGAAGCGGCCCGCTCCGCCCGCCTGCCCACCCTGGCCTGGCGGACGGCCCGCGACGCGCTCGCGGCCGGTCGCCCGGTGCTGGTCCAGGTTCCGCGCCGCGGCTACGTCCCCGCGTTGGCGTGCCGACGTGACCGCCTGCCCGCCCGGTGCGTCCACTGCCACGGGCCGTTGCAGGTCGGCCGCTCCGGTGGCACGCCCGTGTGCGGGTGGTGCGCGCGGCCCGCCACCACCTGGGCCTGCCCCGAATGCGGCGGCACCGCGATGCGTGCGGTCGTCGTCGGTGCCCGGCGCACCGCCGAGGAACTGGGCCGGGCGTTCCCTGGTGCGGCCGTGCGCACGTCGGGCGCGGGGAGGTGCTCGACCGCGTCGGCTCCGGCCCGGCCCTGGTCATCGCGACCCCCGGCGCCGAACCGGTGGCCGAGGGCGGCTTCGGCGCGGCCCTGCTGCTCGACGCCTGGGCGCTGCTCGGCCGCGCCGACCTGCGGGCGGCCGAGGAGACGCTGCGGCGGTGGTTCGCCGCCGCGGCGCTCGTCGCCTCCGACGGCTCGGTGGTGGTCACGGCCGATCCGCTGCTCGCGCCGGTGCAGGCGCTGCTGCGGTGGGATCCCGCCTGGCACGCCGCGCGCGAACTCGCCGACCGCACCGCGCTCGGCTTCCCACCCCCGCCGTCCGCATGGCCGCGCTGCGTGGTCCCGCCGCCGCCGTGGCCGACCTGCTCGCGCAGTCACCGCTGCCCGACTCCGCCGAGGTCATCGGCCCGGTCGGCTCCGGCGACGACGAACGCCTGCTGGTGCGCGTCCCCCGCACCGACGGCGCCGCGCTCGCCGCCGCACTCAAGATCGGCGGGTCGGCCCGCTCGGCCCGCAAGGCCGACCCCGTGGTGCCGGTCGACCTCGACCCCGCCGTGCTCGGCTGATCCCGCGGACCTCGCCGTTGCGGCTGCGCTATAGCAGCGCTACATTCGCTGTAGCGACGCTATACGGGCGTCGGTGTCGAGGAGGGCGGGACCGATGAGCACGATCTTCATCACCGGAGCGGCTTCAGGGATGGGCGAGGCCACGGCACGGCTGTTCGCAGATCGCGGCTGGGACGTCGTCGCGAGCATGCGCGACCCGTCGAAGGACCCTGGTCTCGCGCGGCTGCGAGGCGTCGAGGTCGTCGGTCTGGACGTGTCCGACCCGGCGGCGATCCGGTCGGTGGTGCCCGACCTGCTCGGTCGCCGGTCGGTCGACGTCGTGTTCAACAACGCGGGAGCGTTGCTCGCCGGTCCGACCGAGAGCTTCACGGACCGGCAACTCACCGACCAGATCGCGGTCAACCTGTTGGGTCCGATCCGCGTGAGCCAGGCGTTCATCGGCGCGTTCCGGGAGCGGGGGAGCGGCTTGATCATCAACACGACCTCGCTGACCGCGCTCGTCCCCGGACCGTTCATGGCGGTGTACGCCGCAGGCAAGGCCGGTCTGGAGCGGTGGAGCTTCGCGGCGAACCTGGAACTCGCCGAGTTCGGGGTGCGGGTGAAGACGATCATCCCCGGCGTCGTCGACACCGGCCTCATGCGGAGCGGCACGCTGGTCGACTCCGCGCCGTACTCGGAGCACCTCCACCACGTGCTCGAGAGCCTCGCGAGCCCGGCCATGGCCACGCTCATGTCGGAACCGGCGCAGACCGCCGAGGTGGTCTGGGAGGCCGCGACTGACGGCACCGACCGCGTCCGCTACCTCACAGACCCGTTCGCGAAGGACCAGGTGTCGCTCATGGCGGGCTTCGCCGAGGAGGGCACGCAGGCGTTCGCGAACCGGAGCATCTTCGCGTGACGCCTCCGACCGCCCGTGATGACGGATCGGCCACCGCCGGCGTGGCCATCGTGGACACGCGTGGACGGCTGGTCGAGGCCGCGGTGCAGATCGTGGAACGCGACGGCGTCGCGGGTTTCTCGACCCGGGCGGTGTGCGGCATCGTCAACGTCGGGCGCCCACGCTCTACCACCACTTCGGCAGCGCCGACGGTCTGCTCAGTGCGGCGATCTCCGCCGCGTTCGACCAGTTCCTGCGCGCGAAGCTCGCGAGCACCGGCGTTACTGCGGATCCTGTGCAGGCGTTGCGCGACGGCTGGGACGGCTACGTCGAGTTCGCGGCCGACCGTCCGAAGCTCTACGCGGCCATGATGGCGCGACTGTTGCAGGGGGGTCGGTTCCCCGCCGCCGACCAGGGCTTCGCCCACCTGCGCGGGCAGATCCGCGAGCTCGCGTCGGCCGGTGCGCTCGCCCTGCCGGAGGACGTCGCCGCGCAGATCGCCTGGGCGTCGGTCAACGCGGCCGCGATGCTGTACGCCGTCCCGGTGATGGACGCGAAGACCCCGCCGTCAGCGGAGGCCGTCCGGTCGCTGCGCGAGCAGGCGGTTGCCACCCTCTGCGGTCGCGACGTGATTCCGGTTGCGCGCAACTAGAGTGTGCGCATGCCGCCCGCACCGGTGACCACGCTCGACGAGCTGCTGTGCTTCGACCTCTACGCCGCGTCGCGGGCCGTGACCGCGCGGTACCGACCACTGCTCGACCCACTCGGCCTCACCTACCCCCAGTACCTGGTGATGGTGGTGCTCTGGGAGGGCCGGCCGGTGACGATGACCGAACTGGGATCCCGGCTGCACCTCGACTCCGGCACGCTCAGCCCGCTCGTGCGCCGGCTGCAGGACGACGGGCTGGTGACCAAACGCCGTCGTGCCGAGGACGAACGCAGCGTCGAGATCTCGCTGACCGCGGAGGGTCGGGCGCTCAAGCGGAAGGCCGCGCGGGTCCCGCAGCAGATGGGCCGGGCCATGGGTCTCGACGAACAGGGGTTCGCCGCACTGCGCACGGTGCTGCGCCAACTGTCCGAGAGCGTCAGCACCACTTGATTGCGCACAACTGAATTGGGTACGTTCGGGTTGTAGGGCGAGCGCGGCCCGCGCCCGCCCTCCCGATGACGAGGAGATCCGACGATGCCCACTCGTACCGCCCGCACCGCGTGGAACGGCAGCCTGCAGGAGGGCTCCGGCCAGGTCGAGCTGACCAGTTCGAAGGTCGGGACCTACGACGTCTCCTTCCCGAAGCGCGCCGCGGACGACGCGGGCGGCACCACGAGCCCGGAGGAGCTGATCGCGGCCGCGCACTCCTCCTGCTTCGCGATGCAGCTCTCCGCCCTCATCGCCGCGGCCGGCGGCACCCCGCAGGCGCTCGACGTCCAGGCCGACGTCACGCTCGGCCCCGACCCGGCCGGCGGCTTCAAGCTCACCGGCATCAAGCTCACCGTCCGCGGCGAGGTGGACGGCGTCGACGCCGCCGGCTTCGAGAAGGCCGCGCAGGCCGCCAAGGCGGGCTGCCCCGTCAGCAAGGCGCTCACCGGCGTCGAGATCACGCTCGACGCCCGCCTCGAGAACTGATTCGTAGGATGACGCGGTGAGCGTCGTCCCCATCCGGCTGTTCGGAGATCCCGTCCTGCGCACCGCCGCGGAACCGGTGACCGTCTTCGACAAGGAACTGCGTCGGCTGGTCGACGACCTCACGGCGACGATGCTCGACGCGCCCGGCGTCGGTCTGGCCGCACCCCAGATCGGCGTCGGGTTGCGGGTGTTCACCTACCACCTCGACGAGGAGCAGCAGGGGCACCTGGTCAACCCGGTCCTGCACTTCCCCGACGACGAGGACCAGGACGGCCCCGAGGGCTGCCTGTCGATCCCGGGGATGACGTTCGACTGCGTGCGCCGCGAACACGTCGTGGCGCACGGTCAGAACGTCTACGGCGACCCCGTGACGGTCGAGGGCACCGCGAAGCTGTCGCGCTGCATCCAGCACGAGACCGACCACCTCGACGGCGTGCTGTTCATCGACCGGCTCGACGCCGAGGCGCGCAAGGCCGCGATGAAGGCGATCCGGGAGGCCCAGCAGCCCGGCGGCGCCTGGGCCGGCGATCCGGCACCGGTCGTCAAGGTCTCCCCGCACGATGGCCCCACCCTGAGCGCCTTCGGCCCCGCCCGGTGAGGCTGGTCTTCGCGGGGACGCCCGCCCCCGCCCTGCCCAGCCTGCGCACCCTGCTCGCGGTCGAACGCCACGAGGTGGCCGCGGTCGTCACCCGTCCGCCCAAGCCGCAGGGTCGCGGGCGCACGCTCACGCCGTCGCCGGTCGCCGAGCTCGCCGCGGAGCACGGCGTCCCGGTGCTCACCCCCGCCAAGGCCGGCGACCCCGAGTTCCTGGCGCAGCTGCGTGATCTCGCGCCCGACTGCTGCCCGGTGGTCGCCTACGGTGCACTGTTGCCCGCTGCAACACTCGAGATCCCGGCCCACGGCTGGGTGAACCTCCACTTCTCGCTGCTGCCCGCCTGGCGTGGCGCCGCACCGGTGCAACACGCACTCCTGCACGGCGACGACGTCACCGGCGCCTCGACGTTCCTCATCGAACGCGGGCTCGACACCGGTCCGGTGTTCGGTGTGCTCACCGAGACGGTGCGCCCGGCCGACACCGCGGGCGACCTGCTCGACCGGCTCGCCACCGCGGGCGCCGACCTGCTGCTCGCCACCCTCGACGGCATCGAGAGCGGGCAGCTGGAGCCGGTCCCGCAACCGGCCGACGGGGTGTCGGTCGCCGGCAAGGTCACCGTCGACGACGCCCGCGTGGTCTGGACCGATCCCGCGGTCGGCGTCGACCGCCGGATCCGCGCCTGCACACCTGAACCCGGCGCGTGGACGACGTTCCGCGACGCCCGCCTGCGACTCGGCCCCGTGAGCCTCACCGGCGACCCCGATTCCCTCGCGCCGGGCGAGATCGGCGTGGCCGGCCGGGCGGTCCGGGTCGGCACCGCGACCCGTGCCGTCGAACTGGGCTGGGTGCAGCCTCCGGGCAAGAAGCCGATGCCCGCCGCCGACTGGGCCCGCGGGGCCCGGCCGACGGCCGGGGAGCGGTGTGCCTGACGGCGCCCGTCGCGCGGCGCTGGACCTGCTGCGCGCGGTGCGCGTCGACGACGCCTACGCCAACCTGACCCTGCCCCACCTGCTGCGCGACGCGCGCCTCGACGCGCGTGACGCCGCCTTCGCCACCGAGCTCGGCTACGGGACCCTGCGGGCCCAGGGCGTCCTCGACGAGGTCGTCGGCCGGTGCAGCAACCGTCCACTCTCGGGACTCGACCCCAACGTCCTCGACCTGCTGCGGTTGGGCAGCTACCAGCTGCTGCGCACGCGCGTCCCCGCCCACGCGGCGGTGGCCAGCACGGTCGAGCTCGCCCGCGCCGTCGGTGCCGCGCGGGCTACCGGGTTCGTCAACGCCGTCCTGCGCAAGGTCGGCACCGACGACTGGGACACCTGGACCGCGCGGCTGGCGGTCGGCCGGTCCGATCTCGCCGCGCTCGCCCTGCGCCACGCCCACCCGGAGTGGATCGCGGTGGCCTTCGCGGAAGCGTTGCATGATGCAACACCGTTCGCCGAGACGGCCGATGCGCTCGCCGCCGACGACGCCCGCCCCGTCACCCACCTCGTCGCCCTTCCCGGGCTGGCCGACCGCGACGCGCTCGCCGCCGCCGCGGGGGGAGAGCCCGGGCCGTTCTCCCCGTACGCCGTCCGCCTCGACGCCGGGGGCGATCCCGGCGCGCTGCCCGACGTCCGGGCCGCCGGGCGGCGGTGCAGGACGAGGGCAGCCAGCTGGCCGCGCTCGCCCTCACCCGCGCCCCGCTCGACGGTCCCGACGAGCGCTGGGCCGACCTCGCCGCGGGTCCGGGTGGCAAGGCGGCGTTGCTCGGTGCGCTCGCCCGGCAGCGGGGTGCGCACGTCGTCGCCACCGAACTGCACCCGCACCGGGCCGAGTTGGTGCGCAAGCGGGTCGCCGCGTTCGCCGACACCGTCACCGTCGAGGTCGGCGACGCCCGGCTGCTCGAGGGCGGCGGCTTCGACCGGGTGCTGCTCGACGCGCCGTGCACGGGTCTCGGCGCGCTCCGTCGGCGGCCCGAGGCCCGGTGGCGGCGCACCCCCGCCGACGTCGGACCCCTGGCGGGCCTGCAGGGCGAGCTGCTCGACGCCGCGGTGCGGGTGACGCGACCCGGAGGCGTGATCGCCTACGTCACCTGCTCGCCGCACCCGGCCGAGACCACCGCCGTGGTCGCCGCCGCGCTCGCCCGGCACGACCGCCTGACCCAGCTCGACACCCGGCCGGCCTTCCCCGGGGTCCCCGACCTCGGCGACGGCCCCGCCGTCCAGCTCTGGCCGCACCGCCACGGCACCGACGCGATGTTCTGCGCCCTCCTCCGCCTCGCCCCCTGACATCTTGAGTGGTGCGCAATGCGTTCAGTGGCGCAGGATTTGTCCCGATTCACCGCGCCACTGAGACGTCAGCGCGCCACTCACCGTGGGGGTGGGTTAGTTTCCCGCGGTGGTGACGACCGGACCGACGACGGAGCTCCCGCCGCGGCCGGCCACCGTTCGCGCGTTGGTGCCGCTCGCCGTGGTGCGCTCGGTGCTCGCGGTCGTCTCGGCCGTGGCGTCGATCATCGCCGTCCCCAGCGCCTTCGACCGCGGCCTGCAGGCCGCGGCCGCGCGTCAGGGTCCCGTCACGGTCGACCTGCGGGGTCTGGGCGTCGTGTTCGCGGTCGTGGTCGGCGGGTTCGCGGTCGCGTACCTGGTCGGGTGGCTGCTCGTGGCGCGCGTCGCGCTGCTGCGGGGTCGGCGGTGGGCGTCGATCCTGCTCGTGGTCCTGTCCGGCTACACCGTCGTGAGCGGGCTGCTCGCGTTCGTGCTGGTGCCACTGCAGCGGCGCATCGGCTTCGCCGCTGCGGCGACGCCCACCGGTTGGCGGATCGCACTGTCCGCCAGCCTCATCGCCGTCGACCTCGCCGTGGTCGCGGTGCTGCTCCACCCGGCGAGCCGCGCCTGGTTCCGCGCCGCCGACCCGCCGCGCGCGCCCGTGCCGCCGCCGGGATGGCCGCCCCCGCCGGGCTGGCCGCCGCCGGGCCTCCCGGCGCCCGGGGCGGCCCCGGGTCCGCCGCCGTGGGCGACGGGCGCTCCTCCGGCCGGCCCGTCGCCCTCGTTCCCGCCGCTGCCGCCGGCCGAGGCGCCGCACCTCGACACGCCACCGCCGGGGTGGTCGCCACCGCCCGAAGGACCTCCGAGCGGCCGTCGTCACTAGTCTCAGTGGACGTGGCCGACACCTCGGGAACCCCGGAACCGATGATCGCGCCGAGCATCCTGTCCGCCGACTTCGCGGCCCTGGGAGCGGCCGCCGACGCCGTGGCCAACGCCGACTGGCTGCACGTCGACGTGATGGACAACCACTTCGTCCCCAATCTGACGCTGGGGCTGCCGGTCGTGAAGAGCCTGTACGCCGCGACGGAGATCCCCCTCGACTGCCACCTCATGATCGACGACCCCGACCGCTGGGCGGTCGGCTACGCCGAACTCGGTGCCACCAACGTCACCGTGCACGCCGAGGCGGCCGCCGACCCGGTGCGGCTCGCGAACGACATCCGCGCCGCGGGGGCGCTCGCGGGGCTCGCCATCGACGCCGACACCGCGGTCGAGCCGTACCTCGAGATCCTCCGCCACTTCGACACCGCGCTGATCATGACGGTGAAGGCGGGCTTCGGCGGCCAGTCGTTCCGGGCCGACTGCCTGCCCAAGGTGCAGACCGTCCGCTCCGCCGTCAGCAGCGGGCACCTGCGGTTGTTCCTCGAGGTCGACGGTGGCATCGACCCCGACACGATCGTCCGGGCCGCCGAGGCGGGCGCCGACGTGTTCGTCGCCGGTTCGGCGGTCTACAGCGCGGGCGATCCCGCCGCGGCCGTCGAGAGGCTGCGGGCGGCCGCGCGGCCGGCGATGGCGAGGGGCACGTCCTGACCACCGACCACTCGACCGCGATGGCGCGCGCCCGGTTGCTCGGCGCGCGCGTGCGCGGGCGGACCAGCCCGAACCCGCCCGTCGGCGCGGTGGTGCTCGACGCCGACGGCCAGGTCGTCGGCGAGGGGTCGACCGCACCCGCGGGCGGCCCGCATGCCGAGGTCACCGCGCTCGCCGCGGCGGGCGGGAAGGCCCGCGGCGGCACGCTCGTGGTGACCCTCGAACCGTGCGACCACACCGGTCGCACCGGCCCGTGCACGGCCGCGATCCTCGCCGCGGGCGTCGCGACGGTCGTCGTCGCCGTGGCCGACCCCACCGACGACGCCGGCGGCGGCGCGGCCCACCTCGAACGCGAGGGCGTCGAGGTCGTCACCGGCTTCGAGACGGCCGAGGCGGCCACCGGCGCACTCGGGCCCTGGCTGCACGCCGTGCGCCACGGCCGCCCGTTCGTCACCTGGAAGTTCGGCGCGACCCTCGACGGCCGGGTCGCCGCCGCCGACCGCACGTCGCGGTGGATCACCGGTGACGCCGCACGCCGCGACGTGCACGCCCTGCGCGACCGGGTCGACGCGATCGTGGTCGGCAGCGGCACCGTCCTGGTCGACGACCCCCAACTGACCGTGCGCGACGCCGACGGCGAGACCGCCCAGCACCAACCGTTGCGGGTCGTGCTCGACCGCCGCCACCGGGTACCCGACACCGCGCGGGTGCTCGACGACGCCGCCGAGACCGTCCTGCTCGACACCGCCGTGCCCCGCTTCGCCCTCAAGGCGCTGTTCGACCGCGGCGTGCGGCACGTGCTGGTCGAGGGCGGCCCGACCGTCGCCGGGGCGTTCGTGGAGGCCCGGCTCGTCGACGAGGTCGTGGGCTACCTCGCGCCCCTGCTGCTGGGGTCGGGGCCGTCACTGCTCGCCGACGCCGGTGTCGACACCCTGGCCGATGCCGTCACACTGACCATCGACAGCGTCGAACGCGTGGGCGAGGACCTCCGCGTCGTCGCGCACCCGCGGTACCCGGACGACCCGGACCGCGACCGGAGCTGGGGGGACCACTGACCGTGTTCACGGGCATCGTCGAGGAGGTCGGTGAGGTCGTCGAGGTCACCCGCGAGGGCGACGGCGGCGTGCTGACCGTGGCCGCGCGCACCGTCGCGGACGACATCACCCACGGCGCGTCCATCGCGGTCAACGGCGTGTGCCTCACCGTGGTCGGCTGGTACGACTACGCGCCGCACCACCGGATCAGCTTCGACGTCATGGGCGAGACGTTCGACCGCACCACGATCGGCGCACTGAGCAACGGTGACCCGGTCGACCTCGAACGCGCCGTACGGGCCGACGCACGGTTGGGCGGCCACATCGTGCAGGGTCACGTCGACGGCACGGGGACGGTCGTCAGCCGCACCCCGGGAGCGAACTGGGACCTGGTCCGGTTCGCCCTGCCCGCGGAACTCGCCCGGTACGTCGCCGAGAAGGGCTCGATCGCGGTCGAGGGGGTCTCGCTCACCGTGGCTGCCGTGGGTGACGACTGGTTCGAGGTCGGCCTGATCCCGGAGACCCTGCGCGCCACCGTCCTCGGCGCCAAGCAGCCCGGAGACCCGGTCAACCTCGAGGTGGACGTCATGGCCAAGTACACCGAGCGGCTGCTGCAGGCCGGGCGTCGGGAGACGCCGTGACCGGGACCCGTGACACCACCCGGCTCGACACCGTCGAGCGGGCGGTCGCCGACATCGCCGCCGGCAAGGCCGTGGTGGTGGTCGACGACGAGGACCGCGAGAACGAGGGCGACCTCATCTTCGCCGCGGAGAAGGCCACGCCGGAGCTCGTCGCCTTCATGGTCCGCTACACGTCGGGCTACATCTGCGTCCCGCTCGCCGAGGCCGACGCCGACCGACTCGACCTGCCGCCGATGTTCCGCACCAACCAGGACCCGCGCGGCACCGCGTACACGGTGAGCGTCGACGCCCGCGAGGGGGTGACGACCGGCATCTCGGCCGCCGACCGCGCGCGCACCATCCGTCTCCTCGCCGACCCCGCGTCGACCGCCGCCGACTTCACCCGCCCGGGCCACGTCTTCCCGCTGCGCGCCAAGGAGGGCGGCGTGCTCCGCCGGATCGGGCACACCGAGGCGGCGGTCGACCTCGCGGTGCTCGCCGGGCTGAACCCGGTCGGCGTGCTGTGCGAGATCGTCAGCGAGAAGGACCCGCTCGGCATGGCCCGCGCGGACGAGCTGCGGGTCTTCGCCGACGAGCACGACCTCGCGCTGATCTCGATCGCCGACCTCATCGCCTACCGCCGCCGCCGCGACCGCCTGGTCGAACGGGCCGCGGAGGCCAACGTCCCCCTCGAGCAGGGGATGTTCCGCGCGATCGGCTACCGCAGCACGTACGACGCCCGCGAGCACATCGCCTTCGTCATGGGCGACATCGGCGAGATCGCCGCGGGCGCCGAGCACGCGGCCGACGCCGACGACGTCCTCGTTCGGGTGCACTCCGAGTGCCTGACCGGCGATGTGCTGGGCTCGCTGCGTTGCGACTGCGGTCCGCAGCTGCACGCGGCGTTGCACGCCGTGGTCGACGAGGGTCGCGGCGTCGTGCTCTACATGCGCGGACACGAGGGCCGCGGCATCGGGTTGCTGCACAAGCTGCAGGCCTATCAGCTGCAGGACGCCGGCGAGGACACCGTCGACGCGAACCTCAAGCTTGGTCTGCCCGCCGACGCCCGCGACTACGGCATCGGGGCCCAGATCCTGCGCGACCTCGGGGTGCGGACCATGCGGCTGCTGTCGAACAACCCGGCCAAGCGGGTCGGTCTCGAGGGGTACGGACTCACCGTGCTGGGCCACGTCAAGCTGCCGGTGCAGGTCACCCCGCACAACCTGCGCTACCTGCAGACCAAGCGCGACCGGATGGGCCACGTGTTCGAGGTCGAGGCGCTCACCCCCGAGGGCGACTCCGGCGTCGTCCACGAACCCGGCGATCCCCGCCTGGACCCGGGGTCGGAGCTGTGAGCACCGCTCCCGGGCGGGTGCTCTGATGGCCGGTCACGGCGCCCCGGCGCCCGCCCCGGTCGAGGGCGCCGAGCGCTTGCGGGTCGCGGTCGCCGCGTCGCTCTGGCACACGGTCGTGATGGACGGCCTGCTCGACGGCGCGCGGCGGGCGCTGGCGGAGTCCGGGGTCACGGACGTGCTCGAGGTGCGGGTCCCCGGCAGCTTCGAACTCCCGGTGGCGGCCGCCCGGCTGGCCGCGTCCGGCTACGACGCGGTCGTCGCGCTCGGCGTGGTGATCCGCGGGGGTACGCCGCACTTCGACTTCGTGTGCACGGGCGCGACCCACGGTCTGGTCGAGGTCGCCGTGCGCACCGGGATCCCGGTCGGGTTCGGCCTGCTGACCTGTGACACCGAGGCCCAGGCGCTCGACCGGGCGGGCCTCGCAGGTTCGGCGGAGGACAAGGGGTACGAGGCGACCCAGGCCGCGCTCGCCACCGCCGTGACGCTCGGGCGGTTCGCTCGACCGTCGTGACACCGAGGTGAACCTCGTGTGAGCTTCCTGTGCACATCCTCACTACGAGGTACTTGTGTCTGGTTCAACGGCCTGAGAACCCGTATCGTCGTCAACGACTTGCGAGAACGATCACTCGAGAGCGGAGGTGAATGTGGATACTCAGGTCATTGCTGACATCTCGGACACCGATGCACAGGACTCGGCCCAGGGATGCGACCACCCGGCCGACCGCGACACCGAGCGCGCCGACCGTCTGGTGCGCCGCTTCACCTTCGACCCGGCCACGTCACCGGCGCTCATGACCGCCCTGGCCTGGAACGCGGCCGGCCCGCGCCGCTGAGCCCTCCGGGTTCGCGTTCAGCGCCCGCTCCGCGACCGGTGGTCGTCGAGCAGCAGCAACGCGGCCAGGCTGTTGGAGTCGGCGAACCGTCCCGCGCGCACCATCGCGCGCACGTCCTCCTCGGCGAACCAGCGCGCGACCATGTCCTGCTCCGAAGCCTCCCGCTGCGTCGGGCCGGGCGTGAGGTCGGTCGCGAGGAACACGTCGAAGCTCTGGTCGCTGTAGCCGTACGCCGCGAACAGCCGGCCCAGATGGGTCCAGTTCGCCGCGCGCAGCCCGGTCTCCTCGGCCAGTTCGGCCGCCGCGAGGTCGGCCTGGCTGCCGGAGTGCCCCGCGGGCCAGCCGCCCTGACAGAACTCCCACTGCCGCGACCCCACGGCGTACCGGAACTGCTCCACGAGCCAGAACCCGTCGCGCTCCGCCGCGATCACCGTGACGAAGTCGCGCTTGGCCACCACGCCGTACGTGCCCCGCGAGCCGTCCGGGAACTCCACCTCGTCCTCGCGGACGGTCATCCACGGCGTCCGGTGCACCTCGCGCCGCGCCAGCGTGCGGATCACGCCGCCGGCTCCACCGGTGACGTCGCCACCTGCCTCGCCGCCCCCGACGACCACGTCGGCCGTGACCGGGTGGTCGGCGAACCAGGCGTCCTCGCGGTCCAGCCAGCGGCGCCACTCCGGCAGCAGCTGGTCCTCGCCGTCGCGGGCGAGCCACCGCCGCTCGCGGGCGGCGCGGTCGAGCTCGACCCACACGGTGAGGGCGACGGCGGCCCCGCACGCGGCCGCGGCGCTGACGCCTTCGACCACGACGACGTCGGCGACCGGCACGTCCTGCTCGCCGTCGAACCGGCCGGCGTGCCAGTCGTAGCGGGCGAACCGGCCGGGTCGTCCGGAAGCGAGCGGGGCCAGCACGTCCTGCCGCAGCCGCTCGTGGAACCCGAACTGGTCGTCCCAGCCGTCGAGCAGGTCGTCGGTCGGCACCACCTCGGCGGTGTGCCCTGCCGCGCGCACCGCCGCGACCAGCTCGCGGGCGAGCGTCGACTTCCCGGCGCCCGCGCCGCCGTCGACCGCGACCACCCGCACCGCCCCGCACCGCGGGGCGGCGGCGAGCACCCGCTCGGCCAGGTCACGGGCATCCGGCGTGACGACGTCCACGCCCGCGAATCTAGGGAAGGCCCACCCGGATACGCTCGGCGGTGTCATGACGAGCTTCGACGCCTTGTTCGGCCAGCTGTCCGACCGGGCGCGTGAGCGGCCCGCGGGCTCCGGCACCGTGGCGGCTCTCGACGCCGGGGTCCACAGCATCGGCAAGAAGCTCGTCGAGGAAGCTGCGGAGACCTGGATGGCCGCCGAGCACGAGGACGCCGACCGCACCGCGGAGGAGCTGTCGCAGCTGCTCTACTGGGCGCAGGTCCTCATGCTCGCCAAGGGCCTGACGCTCGAGGACGTGTACAGGCACCTGTGACCACATCGACTGCGGCCAACCCGGCCGAACCGATCCGGATCGCCGTCCCCAACAAGGGCACGCTCGCCGAGCCCGCCGGCCAGATGCTCGCCGAGGCGGGCTACCGGCAGCGCCGTGACAGCAAGGAACTGGTCCTCGTCGACGACGACAACCACGCCGAGCTGTTCTTCCTGCGCCCCCGCGACATCGCGGTGTACGTGGGATCGGGCCGGCTCGACGTCGGGATCACCGGCCTGGACCTCCTGCTCGACGCCGGCGCCGACGCACAGCCGCTGCTGGAACTGGGCTTCGGCCGTTCGACGTTCCGCTTCGCCGGCCCCACCGGGCGCTTCGCCGCCGTGGGCGACCTCGCGGGCGCCCGGATCGCCACCGCCTACCCCGGCGTGGTCGAGCGGTACCTCGCCGAGCACGGCCTCACCGCGCAGGTCATCCGGCTCGACGGTGCCGTCGAGACGGCCGTCCGGCTCGGGGTCGCCGACGTCATCGCCGACGTCGTCGAGACCGGCACCACGCTGCGCAACAACGGCCTCGAGGTGTTCGGCGACCCGCTGCTGACCAGCCAGGCCGTGCTCATCGGCCGCCCGGGCGAGCCGCGGGTCGAGCAGCTCCTGCGCCGCCTGCAGGGCGTCATCATCGCCCGGCAGTGGGTGCTCATGGACTACGACATCCCGACCCAGCTGCTGGAGGAGGCGGTGGCGATCACCCCGGGCTTCGAGTCGCCGACCGTGTCGCAACTGCACGACCCGACCTGGTCCGCGGTGCGGGCGATGGTCCGGCGGCCCGACACCAACCGGGTGATGGACCGGCTGTGGGACGTCGGTGCGCGCGCGATCTTCGTGACGCGGATCGACGCGTGCCGGCTGTGACCCGCGACCGGGAGTACGGGTTCGGCGCGCCGCCGGTCGACGAGGCGACGGCCGTCCGCGCCCGCCCGGTCCGCATCGCCCGCTGGTCGGTGGTGGTGGCCGTCGCCGTGCTCGGTGTCTTCGTGGCGATCGCGGCGGTCATGACCGGCTCGCAGAGCGCCGGTGCCCCGTTCACGTCGTCCGACCAGATCGCGACCGTCGTCATCGGGGTGCTCGCAGCCGCCGGCGTGCTGCTGCTGACCCGCCCGCGGCTGGTCGCCGACCGGCACGGGCTGCGTGCCAAGGCGTGGGCCGGGCGCTACCGGTTCGTGCCGTGGGACCTCGTCGTCGACGTCCGCTTCCCGGCCGCCGCCCGCTTCGCCCGGATCGTGCTGCCCGGCGAGGAGTACCTCTCGCTCTACGCCGTGCACCGCTGGGACGGCGAGCGCGCGGTCGCCACCATGGAGCGGTTGCGCGCCCTGCACGACCAGGTCCGGACCCAGCGCAGCGCCGCCTCCGGGACCTGAGGTCAGCGGCGGCGCTCGCCCGGTCCCTCGCCCGGCGCGTCGGGGTAGGGCGAGGCCTCCCGGAAGGCCGCCTGCAGCGCGCGCAGCCCGTCGCGCAGCGGTTGCCGGTGCATCCCGAGGTGCGGTTCGGCGGCGGTGAGCAACCCGGCGAGCGCCTCGATGAGCCGGCGCGCCTCGTCCAGGTCGAGCCGGGCAGCGGCGCCCTCGTCCGCGCCCAGCCCGAGCTTGTCCGCCGCGCCGCTCATGAGCATGACGGCGGCGCGGGTGACGATCTCGACGGCCGGGATGTCGCCGAGGTCGCGGGCCCCGAGGTCGTCGTGGTCGGCATTCGCGGGGGAGTCGGTCACGCTGCTACCCTGGCAAACGACCAGGCCACCGGTCCGTGCGGGTTCCCCGCGTGTGATCCGGGGGTCGGCAAGCGGAGACCGTCGAGGTCACCCACCCGTCCGTCAGGCTCACAGGCGTCCGGGTCCGGTCGAGCGGCGCACCGCGCCGTGCCCGTGGTGCGCGCCCAGCGTGTCCGACGGGCACGTCAGCCGTGCCGCCGCTCAGCCTCCTCGGCCCCGCCTGCCACGTCGCAGCGGGGCCGTCGTCGTGTCGAGACGTTTCCGCGCCCGGAACGTCGACAGACGACTGTGACACCACTACACGCACACGACAGCAGGAGGCCCCATCAGCTCCGAACCGAGGATCAACGACCGCATCCGGGTGCCGGAGGTCCGACTCGTCGGACCCGCCGGCGAGCAGGTCGGCGTCGTCCCGATCGGCAAGGCACTCGAGCTCGCCGCCGAGAGCGACCTGGACCTGGTCGAGGTCGCTCCCATGGCCCGGCCGCCCGTCTGCAAGCTCATGGACTACGGCAAGTTCAAGTACGAGAGCGCGCAGAAGGCCCGTGAGGCCCGGCGCAACCAGGCGAACTCCATCATCAAGGAGATGAAGCTCCGGCCCAAGATCGACCCGCACGACTACGAGACCAAGAAGGGTCACGTCGAGCGGTTCCTGAAGGCGGGGGACAAGGTCAAGGTGACGATCATGTTCCGCGGCCGGGAGCAGTCCCGACCCGAGCTCGGGTTCCGGCTGCTGCAGCGGCTGGCCGGCGACGTCGAGGAGCTTGGCTTCGTCGAGTCGCAGCCCAAGCAGGACGGCCGGAACATGATCATGGTGCTGGGCCCGCACCGCGCGGGTCAGCCCAGCCGCACCAAGCCCGAGTCCGCGAGCGCCTGAGCTCCCACCGGACCCGCACCACCCGCGCCGCATGCCGGACGTCATCCCGACGTCCGGGGAGCGGCACGAACGAGAGAGTCACTCCATGCCCAAGAACAAGACGCACTCCGGTGCCAAGAAGCGGTTCAAGGTCACCGGCAGCGGCAAGCTGATGTTCCAGCGCGCCGGCAAGCGCCACCTGCTCGAGCGCAAGTCCTCGGTGCAGACCCGCCGCATGACCGGCATGCAGGAGGTGGCGCCCGCCGACAACGCGCGCGTCAACCGCCTGCTCGGCCGCTGACCCCCTGACCCACCCGACCGGGCGTCCAGCACGCCGGGTCCCGACGCAAGGACTGATCACACGTGGCACGCGTGAAGCGGGCGGTCAACGCCCACAAGAAGCGCCGTACGACGCTCGAGATGGCCTCGGGCTACCGGGGCCAGCGGTCCCGGCTGTACCGCAAGGCCAAGGAGCAGCTGCTTCACTCCGCGACCTACGCCTACCGCGACCGCAAGGACCGCAAGGGCGACTTCCGACAGCTCTGGATCACCCGCATCAACGCGGCGGCCCGGCTCAACGGAATGACCTACAACCGGTTCATCCAGGGCCTCAAGCTCGCCGGCATCACGGCCGACCGCAAGGTCCTCGCCGAGATGGCCGTGCACGACGAAGCGGCGTTCGCCGCGCTCGTCGAGGTCGCCCGCGCGGCCGTCGCCGCTGAAGGTACGGGCGGCGCTGCCGCGCAGTCCGCTGCCTGAACCGCTCAGCTCCGCCAACGCCCGGCTCGCCGCGGCCCGCCGACTCACCCGTCGGCGCGGTCGCGGTGAGGCCGGGCGTTTCCTCGCCGAGGGGGCGCAGGCCGTCCGTGAAGCGCTCGCCGCTGGCGCTGTCGTCGAGGTCTTCGCGACGGCCGAGGCGATCGCGCGGAACCCGGAACTGACCGGCGACGCGTCACTGGTGTCCGACCGCGACGCCGCCGCGCTGTCGGAGACCTCCACCCCGCAGGGGCTGGTCGCGGTGTGCGAGGTGACCCAGCCGTCGCTCGTGGACGTCCTCGCGGCCCGGCCCCGTCTGCTCGTGGCGCTCGTCGAACCCAACGAGCCCGGCAACCTCGGTGCGGTGATCCGCACGGCCGACGCGGCCGGGGCCGACGCCGTGGTCGTCGACGGCGGCACCGACCCGTACGGCGGCAAGGCCGTGCGGGCGTCGGCGGGGAGCCTGTTCCACCTGCCGGTCGTCGCTGCGCCCGCCACCGACCTGCTCGGGGTGGGGCTGACCGCGCTCGCGACCTCCGGGTACGGCGACTCCGACCTGTTCGCCCTCGAGGCCGACGGATCGTTGCAGCAGCCCACGGTCTGGATGTTCGGCTCCGAGGCCCACGGCCTGCCCGACCACGTCCTCGCGGCCGTCGACCACCGGGTCCGGATCCCGATCCGCGGCCGGGCCGAGAGCCTCAACCTCGCGGCCGCCGCCGCCGTCTGCCTCTACGCCAGTGCCCGCGCTCAAACCGCTGCGGACCGATCGGGAGAATGAGACCCATGCCGTCCACCAGCGCGAACTACGACCCGGTCGAGGTGAGCACGCTGTCGCCCGAGAGCATCGAGGCGGCGGTGGAGGCCGCCCGGGCCGCGTTCGCGGCGGCGTCGGACCTCGACGCCCTGCACACCGCCGAACTCGCGCACGCCGGTGACCGCTCGCCGTTGGCGCTCGCCAACCGCGAGATCGGTGCGCTCCCGCCCGCGGCCCGCGCCGACGCCGGCAAGCGGATCGGCCCCGCCCGCGGCCAGGTCAAGCAGGCCCTCGCCGCCCGCCGCGGCGAGTTGGAGCGCGAGCGCGACGAACGCGTGCTGGTCGAGGAGGCGGTCGACGTCACGCTGCCCGATGACCGCCGGCCCGCCGGCGCCCGCCACCCGATCACGACGCTGTCCGAACGGATCGGCGACGTCTTCGTCGCGATGGGCTGGGAGATCGCGGAGGGCCCCGAGCTCGAGCACGAGTGGTTCAACTTCGACGCCCTCAACATCGACCCGGACCACCCGGCGCGGTCGATGATGGACACCTTCTTCACGAAGGGGCAGAGCCCGGACGCGGCCGCCGACCCGTCCGCGCTGGTCCTGCGCACCCACACCTCGCCGGTGCAGATCCGCACGATGCTGACCCGCACGCCGCCGATCTACGTCGTGTGCCCGGGCACCGTGTTCCGCACCGACGAACTCGACGCCACCCACTCACCGGTCTTCCACCAGGTCGAGGGCCTCGCGATCGACAAGGGCCTGTCGATGGCCGACCTCAAGGGCACGCTCGACCACTTCGCAGCATCGATGTTCGGGCCGGGCATCGTCACCCGGTTGCGGCCGTCGTTCTTCCCGTTCACCGAGCCCTCGGCCGAGCCCGACCTGCTGTGCTTCGTCTGCCGCGGGGACTCGGTCGGCAACCCCGACCGGCCGTGCCGGACCTGCGGCAGCAGCGGCTGGATCGAGTGGGGCGGCTGCGGCATGGTCAACCCGAACGTGCTGCGCACCTGCGGCATCGATCCCGAGGTCTACAGCGGTTTCGCCTTCGGCATGGGCATCGACCGCACGCTGATGTTCCGCGACAACGTCGCCGACCTGCGCGACATGGTCGAGGGCGACGTCCGCTTCACCGCAGCATTCGGAATGGAGGCCTGAGCCGTGCCCGGTGGTGGCGTCGTGAAGGTCCCCCGTTCCTGGCTCGCCGAGCACGTCGACATCCCGGCGGCGCTGTCGACCCCCGATCTCGGTGACGCCCTGGTCCGCGTCGGCTTCGAGGTCGAGGAACTCGATCTCGCGGCCGAGCGGATCACCGGCCCGGTCGTGCTCGGGCGCGTGCTGGAGATCGAGGAGCTCACCGAGTTCAAGAAGCCCATCCGGTACTGCCAGGTCGACGTCGGGAACGCGGAACCGCAGGGCATCGTGTGCGGCGCGCGGAACTTCGCGGTCGGCGATCTCGTGATCGTGTCGCTGCCGGGTGCGGTGCTGCCCGGTGGGTTCCCGATCGCCGCGCGGAAGACCTACGGACACGTGTCCGACGGCATGATCTGCTCGGTGCGTGAGCTCGGCATCGGCGACGAGCACGACGGCATCCTGGTGCTGCCGCCCGAAACCGGTGCACCAGGCAACGATGCGCTGCCGCTGCTCGGCCTCGACGACGACGTCCTCCACCTCGCCGTCACGCCCGACCGCGGCTACGCGCTGTCGATCCGCGGCATCGCCCGCGAGGTCTCGACCGCGCTCGACGTCGACTTCCGCGACCCCGCGGCGATCACGGTTCCGCCGGCGGGCGAGGGCTTCCCGGTGACCGTCGACGCCCCCGACGGCTGCGACCGGTTCAGCGCGCTCGAGGTCACCGGTCTCGACCCGGCGGCCACCAGCCCGACGTGGATGAGCCGACGCCTCCGGCAGGCCGGCATGCGGCCGGTGTCGCTCATCGTCGACGTCACCAACTACGTCATGCTGGAGCTCGGCCAGCCGCTGCACGCGTTCGACCGCGCCACGGTCAAGGGCGGGCTCGGCGTGCGGCGCGCCGGTGCGGGGGAGGAACTCCGCACGCTCGACGGTGCCGAGCGCAGGCTCGACGGGTTCGAGCTCGTCGTCACCGACGACGACGGCGCCGTGGCGCTGGCCGGCGTCATGGGCGGTGAGCGCACGGAGATCTCCGGTTCGACCACCGACATCGTGCTCGAGGCCGCCCACTGGACCCCCTCCGACATCGCCCGCGCCGTCCGGCGGCACCGACTGCCCAGCGAGGCCGCCAAGCGGTTCGAGCGCGGTGTCGACCCGCTCGTCGCCGGTCCGGCACTGGCCCGGGCCGCGGGCCTGCTCGCCGAGTTCGGCGGGGCCACGGTCGGCGACGTCCTCACCGTCGTCGGGGATCCCGCGCCGCACCCGGTCATCAGCGCGCGGCCGGCACGTATCGCCGCGCTGGCCGGGGTCGAGTTGTCGACTGCAACGATCTCGCGTCGGCTCGAGCAGGTCGGTGCGACCGTTGCTGACAGCAACGGTGTCCTCGCGGTCACGGCGCCGTCGTGGCGTCCGGACCTGCGCGACGAAGCCGACCTCACCGAGGAGGTGGCGCGGCTCGAGGGTTACGACACCATCCCGTCGACACTGCCCACCCCGCCGGCCGGCCACGGTCTGACCCCGGGCCAGCGGCTGCGCCGCGACGTCACCCGCGCCGTCGCGGCGTCCGGGTACCTCGAGGTGATCGCGTCGCCGTTCATGTCGGCCGCGTCGCTCGACGCGTTCGACCTGAACGCCGCGGACGCACGGCGCCGGACCGTCGAACTGGCCAACCCGCTCGCCGACACCGACCCGCTGCTGCGCACCACGCTGCTGCCGGGCCTGCTCACGGCGCTCGTCCGCAACGTCGGCCGCGGCCAGCGCGACGTCGGCCTGTTCGCCACCGGCCTGGTGTTCCACGCCCGCGCGGACGCCGGCCCCGGCCCCCGTCTGGCCACCGGCGCGCGACCGTCCGACGCCGACCTCGCCGCGCTCGACGCCACGCTGCCCGACCAGCCGCGCCACCTCGGAGCCGTCCTCACCGGTGAGCGCGACCCCCGCGGCTGGTGGGGCGCGGGCCGCCCGGCCGACTGGGCCGACGCCGTCGAGGTCGCGCGGACGGTGGCCCGGGCCGCGCACGCCGATCTCACCGTGACCGCCGACCACCTCGCGCCGTGGCACCCGGGCCGGTGCGCCGCGCTGCGGCTCGGTGACCGGATCGTGGGCCACGCCGGCGAACTGCACCCGCGCGTCGTCGCGACGCTCGGGCTGCCCGCGCGCACCTGCGCGGTCGAACTCGACCTCGACGCGTTCGCGCCGCCGGACCCGGTACAGGCGCCGGCCGTGTCGCCGTACCCGCCGGCGCTCGCCGACATCGCACTGGTGGTCGCCGACCACGTGGCGGAGGCCGACGTCGCGGCCGCCGTGCGGGCGGGGGCCGGTGAGCTGCTGGAGTCGGTGCGGTTGTTCGACCTCTACGCCGACCCCGCCGCCCTCGGCGCGGGCCGCCGGTCGCTGGCCTACGCCCTGCGGTGGCGCGCGCCCGACCGCACGCTGACCTCGGACGAGGTCACGGCGTTCCGCGAGGCCGCCGTGAGCCGGGCCGCGGTCGACGTCGGAGCCGTCCTGCGTACGTGACCCACGACCCGGTCGATCTCGTCCGCCGCGGGTACGACGCGTTGTCGTACCGCTACCGCGGCGACGACGACACCCCGGCCGAGTACGTCGCGTGGGCAGCGGAGGTCGAGGCGTTCGCGCCGCCGCGCGGGCGGGTGCTCGACGTCGGCTGCGGGAACGGGATCCCGCTCGCGCGTGACCTCGTCGCGGCCGGTCTCCGCGTCACCGGTGTCGACCTCAGCGAGGTGCAGATCGAGCGGGCGCGCTCGGCGGTGCCGGAGGCGACGTTCATCCGGGCCGACGTCACCACGGTCGGCTTCCCACCCGCGTCGTTCGACGTCGTGGTCGCGCTCTACTCGTTGATCCACGTGCCGCTCGACCGGCAACCGGCCCTGGTGCGGGAGTTCGCCCGCTGGCTGGTGCCCGGTGGACTGCTGCTCGCCGTCGCCGGTCACACGGCGTGGACCGGCACGGAGGACGGTTGGCTCGGCGGCGACGTCCCGATGTGGTGGAGCCAGGCGGATGCGCCGACGTACCGCACCTGGCTCGCCGACGCCGGCCTCGTGGTGGGCCGGGAGGAGTTCGTGCCGGAGGGCGACGGCGGGCACGTGCTGTTCGACGCGCGTCGACCGGGTCAGGTCGGCGGTCGGCTCCAGCCGCGCGAGCAGGCGTAGGCGCCCGCCCCGGCGAGGGCGATCGGGAGCAGGAACCACACCGGCACCCCCGTCACCTCCCACGCGAACGCCAGCGCGGTGAGCGGGGCGCGCATCGTCACCACGAGCACCCCTGCGGCGACGAGCACCGCGTACGCGGCGACGTCGCCGCCACCGGTGAGACCGTTCCACCCGACGCCCAGCCCGGCCCCGAGCAGGGCGCCGGTCGCGAGGGCCGGCGTCACCAGCCCGCCGGTCGCGCCCGTCCCGAGGCACGCCGCGGTGACGAGCGGTTTCGCGACCGCGAGCAGGAGCAGGAACCCGACCTCGTGCTGCGTGAGACCGAAGGCCAGCGTCGCCGGGCCGCGCCCGTTGCCGAGCAGTTCGGGCGCCGCGATGCCGACCACCCCGAGCAGCGTGAACACGGGTAGCGCCGTCGCCGGGATCGCCCACCCACGCGCCCGGTGCCGGCCGGCGAACGACGTCACCGCCTCGAACCCGAGGCCCGCCGCCGCGGCGACCGGGCCCGCCAGCACCGCGCCGAGCCACAACCACCCCGACGCTCCGTGCAGCGTCAGCGCGTAGAACGGCTGCCACGGCACCGAGATCCACGCGACGGCCGTCGCCACCACGCACACGGTCGCCGCGACCAGCACCGTCGTCGCCCGCCACGTCCGGAGCAGGATCTCGGCGACGAACAGCGTCCCGGCGAGCGGAACGTTGTACACGGCACCGAAGCCGGCGCCGGCGGCGCACGCGACGACCATGCGCGTCTGCTCGCGGTCCAACCGCATGCCGTCGGCGAGCCACTGGGCGAGCGCGCCACTCATCCGCCGCGGCGCGCTCTCGCGGCCCAGCGACGCCCCGAGACCGACCACGACGATCTGCAGCACGCTCTCCAGCACCGTCGCCTCGGACCGCATCGGCACGCGGTCGCGCACCGCGACCCGCACCCGCACCGGGGTCGACTGGTGGCGCCGCAGCAGGTACCACCCGAAGCCCGCCACCACGCCGCAGGCCGCGAGCGCCGCCACCCGGCGCCACGCCGGCGCCCGGGCCACGCCGTCGGCGAACGTCCCGGAGCCGTAGCCGAAGGCCACGTGCTGCACGGCGTGCAGCAGTTCGGTCAACCCCGCCGCGACCAGGCCGGCGACGACGCCCGCCACGAGCAGCGCCGCCCCGAACCTCCACGGCAGCGAGCGCACGCCGTGATCGTGCCGGGTGGCCGTGGCCGGTCGGTGAACCGGCCACCCCGGTTGCGTATGAAGTTGCACGCTGGTGCATCATGTTGCACATGGGAACGACGACGGCCGTCGCGGGTGCCAGCGGCTACGCGGGCGGTGAGCTGCTCCGGCTGGTGGCGGCGCACCCGGACCTCGACCTGGTGGCCGCGGCCGCCGGCAGCTCGGCAGGGGAGCCGGTCGGCGCCGTCCACCCGCAGCTGGTCAGCCTGGCCGACCGCACGTTCGAGCCGACCACGCCCGAGGTGCTCGCCGGCGCCGACGTGGTGTTCCTCGCCCTGCCGCACGGTGCCTCGGCAGCGCTCGCGACGCAGCTGCCGCCGTCGACGAGGATCGTCGACCTCGGTGCCGACCACCGCCTGCACGACCCCGCCGCCTGGGAGCGCTTCTACGGGGGACCGCACGCCGGCGCCTGGACCTACGGCCTGCCCGAACTGCCCGGCGCGCGCGCCGCCATCGCGGCGGCCGACCGGGTCGCGAACACCGGTTGCTACGCGGTCGCGATCATCACCGCGCTGGCCCCGCTCGTCGCCGCCGGGATCGTCGAGTCCGACGACGTCGTCGTGGTCGCGTCGTCGGGAACCTCGGGCGCCGGTCGGTCGGCGAAGGTCTCCCTGCTGGCCAGCGAGGTGATGGGCGACCTCTCGCCCTACAAGGTCGGCGCCCACCAGCACGTCCCCGAGATCCTGCAGGCCACCGGCGCCCGCACGCTGTCGCTGACCCCGGTCCTCGCCCCGATGCCCCGCGGCATCCTCTCCACCGTCACCGCCCGCCCTGTCGGCGACGTCACCGCGGACGACGTGCGCGCCGTGCTGTCCGCGGCCTACGACGACGACGAGCCGTTCGTCCACCTCCTGCCCGCCGGCCGGGTGCCCCACACGGCCGCCACGGCCGGGTCGAACAGCGTGCATCTCGCCGCCGCGGTCGACGTCTCCAGCGGCCGGGTGATCGTCACCTCCGCCATCGACAACCTCGGCAAGGGCGCCGCGGGCCAGGCGGTGCAGAACGCCAACATCATGCTCGGGCTGCCGGAGACCACCGGCCTCTCGATCGACGGGATCGCGCCGTGAGTGTCGTTTCGGCACGGGGGTTCCGCGCCGCGGGGGTCATGGCCGGGCTCAAGGCCAGCGGCGGGCGCGACGTCGCGCTCGTGGTCAACGACGGGCCGTCCGACGTCGCGGCCGCGGTGTTCACCCGCAACCGGATCAAGGCCGCGCCGGTGCTGTGGTCGCAGCAGGCGGTCGCCGACGGCCGAGTGAAGGCCGTCGTGCTGAACTCCGGCGGGGCGAACGCCTGCACCGGCCCTGACGGTTTCGGCGACACCCACCGCACCGCCGAGCACGTCGCCGCGGTGCTGGGCATCGGCGCGGGTGACGTCGTGGTCTGTTCCACCGGCCTCATCGGCGAGCGCCTCCCGCTCGAGAAGGTGCTGGCGGGCGCCGCGCAGGCGGCGGCGCAGCTGGCCCCGGAACCGGACGCCGGCACCGAGGCCGCCGACGCCATCCGCACCACCGACACCGTCGCCAAGCAGGCGTCGGTCACCCACGACGACGGCTGGACGGTCGGCGGCATGGCCAAGGGCGCGGGCATGCTGGCGCCCTCGCTCGCGACGATGTTGTGCGTCCTCACTACCGACGCCGTGCTCGACGCCGCAGCCGCCGACGCCGCGCTGCGGCACGCGGTCGCAGTGACCTTCGACCGCGTCGACAGCGACGGCGCGATGTCCACCAACGACACCGTCGTGCTGCTGGCGAGCGGGGCGTCCGGGGTGACACCGGATCCCGAGGCGTTCGCGGCCGTCCTCACCGAGGTCGCGCAGGACCTCGCGCTGCAACTGGTCGCCGACGCCGAGGGCGCGACCAAGGAGGTCACCATCGACGTCGTGTCCGCCGCCTCCGATGCCGACGCCGTCGAGGTCGGGCGGGCGATCGCCCGCGACAACCTGGTGAAGACCGCGCTGTTCGGCTCCGACCCCAACTGGGGCCGGATCATCGCCGCGATCGGCGTGACCTCGGCCGCCTTCGAGCCCGACGGCATCGACGTCGCGGTCAACGGCGTCGTGGTGTGCCGGGGCGGCGCGGCGGGGGAGCCGCGCGACACCGTCGACATGAGCCCGCGGGAGGTCCGGATCACCGTCGACCTCCACGCGGGTGTGCACACTGCAACGATCTGGACGAACGACCTGACGCACGACTACGTCCACGAGAACAGCGCCTACTCCTCGTGAGCGTCACCGGAGCGATCTCCCAGGCGCAGGCCCTCGACAAGGCGGCCACGCTCGTCGACGCGCTGCCGTGGCTGCGGCGCTTCCACGGCAAGGTCGTCGTCATCAAGTTCGGCGGCAACGCGATGGTCTCGCCGGAGCTCGCGGCCGCGTTCGCCGAGGACATCGTGTTCCTGCGCTACGCCGGCATCAGACCGGTCGTCGTGCACGGCGGCGGCCCGCAGATCAGCGACCACCTCGACCGGTTGGGCATCGCGTCGGAGTTCCGCGCCGGCCTGCGGGTCACCACCCCCGAGGCGATGGCCGTGGTGCGGATGGTGCTCGTCGGCCAGGTCAACGGCGACGTCGTGAACCTCGTCAACGACCACGGCCCGTTCGCGGTGGGGCTCTCCGGCGAGGACGCCCACCTGCTGTTGGCCGAACGGCACACCGCCGTGGTCGACGGCGAGGTCGTCGACCTCGGCCAGGTCGGCGACGTCGTGACGGTCAACCCCGGCCCGGTGCTGGCCCTGCTCGACGAGGGTCGAGTCCCCGTGATCGCCACCGTCGCCCGCGGGCTCGACGGCGGCAGTTACAACGTCAACGCCGACACCGCCGCGGCCGCGATCGCCACGGCGCTCGGCGCGGAGAAGCTCGTCGTGCTCACCGACGTGCCCGGCCTGTACGCGGACTGGCCCGCGAGCGAACGGATCATCAGCAGCGTCCACGCGTCCGACCTCGCCGCGATGCTGCCGAAGCTGTCGGCCGGCATGGTCCCGAAGATGACCGCCTGCCTCGAGGCGGTCCGGGGCGGGGTGCCCGCGGCCACCGTCATCGACGGCCGGGTGCCGCACGGCCTGCTCGTCGAGGTCTTCACCACCGAGGGGACGGGCACGATGGTGCTGCCCGACGAAGGAGAGTCGTCGTGACCGCAACCCAGGAATGGCAGTCCCGCTGGGACGCCGCGATGATGCCGAACTACGGCACGCCGCCCATCGTGATCGACCGGGGTTCCGGCTGCACGGTGTGGGACGTCGACGGCCGCGAGTACCTCGACTTCGTCGCCGGCATCGCCGTCTCGTCACTCGGCCACGCGCACCCCGCGGTCGTCGCGGCCGTGTCGGAGCAGGTCGGCCGGCTGGTCCACACCTCGAACCTCGCCGTGCACGCGCCGGGCGTGATGCTCGCCGAGCGGCCTGCTCGACCTCGCCGGTGTCCCGGGGCGGGTCTTCTTCGGCAACAGCGGCGCCGAAGCGGTCGAGTGCGCCCTGAAGATCGTCCGACGGCACGGCCACGCGAACGGCGGCCGCGTCGAGGTCGTCTCGACGTCGAACAGCTTCCACGGACGCACGCTCGGCGCGCTGTCGGTCACGGGCAACCCGGCCAAGCGCGAACCGTTCGCGCCGCTGCCCGGCCCGGTCACGTTCGCGCCGTACGGCGATCTCGACGCGCTGCGGGAAGTGGTGGGGCCACGGACGGCGGCGGTCGTCGTCGAACCGGTGCAGGGGGAGGGCGGCGTCGTCGAGCCGCCTCCGGGGTACCTCGCCGCGGTCCGCGAACTCTGTGACGCCACCGGCGCCCTGCTGCTGGTCGACGAGGTGCAGTCGGGCATCGGTCGCACGGGGCACTGGTTCGCGTCCCTCGCCGAGGGGGTGCGGCCCGACCTGCTGACGCTCGCCAAGGGGCTCGGCGGCGGGATGCCGATCGGGGCGTGCCTCGCGTTCGGCGACGTCGCCACGACCTTCGCCCCCGGCGACCACGGCAGCACCTTCGGCGGCAACCCGGTGTCGTGCGCCGCGGCCCTGGCCGTGCTCGACACCATCGCCGACCAGCACCTGCTCGACCACGTCAAGCGGGTCGGCGAGCACCTCGCCGACGGCTTGGCCGCGATCGACAGCCCGATCGTGGCGGGGGTGCGTGGCGTCGGTCTCTGGCGTGGTCTCGCGTTCACCGGCGACCACGCCGGCGCCGTTGAGAACGTTGCTCGCAGCAACGGTCTGCTCGTCAACACCGTGAAGCCGGCCGTGCTGCGGCTGGTCCCCCCGCTGGTCGTCACCGACGACGAGCTCGACCGGGCGCTCGCCGTCCTGGCCGCCGCGGTCGACACCGTGGCCGCCGGGGTGACACCGTGACCCGGCACTTCCTGCGCGACGACGACCTCACCCCGGCCGAGCAGGCCGAGGTGCTCGCGCTCGCCGCGGAGATGAAGGCGAACCGGTTCGCGCACGCGCCGCTCGCCGGCCCCCGCACGGTCGCGGTGGTGTTCGACAAACCGTCGACCCGCACGCGGGTCTCGTTCGCCACCGGCATCGCCGAACTCGGCGGCAGTCCGTTGGTCATCGACGGCGGCAGCAGCCAGATGGGCCGGGGCGAACCGGTGGCCGATACCGCGCGGGTGCTCGGCCGGATGGTGAGCGCCGTCGTGTGGCGGACCTTCGCCCAGGCCGACCTCGAGACGATGGCGCAGTTCGCGGGCGTCCCGGTCGTCAACGCGCTGTCCGACTCCTTCCACCCCTGCCAGATCCTCGCCGACCTGCAGACCGTGGCCGAGCGGCGGGGCACCTTGGCCGGGCTGACCTTCGCCTACGTCGGCGACGCCGCGAACAACATGGCCCACTCGTACCTGCTGGGGTGCGCCACGGCGGGCATGCACGTACGGATCGCCGGACCCGAGGGGTACCTGCCCGATCCGGGGGTCGTCGCCGACGCCGAGGCGATCGCCGCGGCCACCGGCGGATCGGTGCAGGTGACAACGGATCCGGCGGTCGCGTTCGCGGGAGCCGACGTCGTCGCCACCGACACCTGGGTTTCGATGGGCCAGGAGGACGAGAAGGACGAGCGGATGACGTTGTTCGGCGACTACGCCGTCACCCGCGCGGCGCTCACCGCGAGCCGGCCGGGCGTCGTCGTGCTCCACTGCCTGCCGGCGTACCGCGGCCTGGAGATCGAGGCCGAGGTCATCGACGGTCCGCGCAGCATCGTCTGGGACGAGGCCGAGAACCGTCTGCACGCGCAGAAGGCGTTGCTGGCCTTCCTGCTGGAGCGGTCGTGAGCCGTTGCCTGGGGGCCCACCCGACGGGTCCGTCGTGACCGCCGGTCCCGACCGGCCGAGCAAGGCCGCACGGCACGCGCGGATCGTCGACATCCTGTCGCGCGAACCGGTGCAATCCCACGGCGAACTCGCCGCGCGCCTCGCCGACGGCGGGCTGCACGTCACGCAGGCCACGCTGTCCCGTGACCTCGACGAGCTCGGGGCGGTCAAGCTGCGCCCGCCCGACGGCGGGTTGCCGGCGTACGTCGTCCCCGAGGACGGCTCCCCGGTGGCCGTCCGCCGCGAGGGCGACGCCCCGCCGCAACGGCTGGCGCGCCTCGCCGCCGACCTGCTCACCGCCGCCGACGCCAGTGCCAACCTCGTGGTCCTGCGCACCCCGCCCGGCGCGGCGCAGTTCCTCGCGTCGGCGGTCGACCGCGCCGGTCTGCCCGACGTCCTCGGCACCATCGCGGGGGATGACACCATCCTCGTCGTGGCCCGCGATCCCGAGGGCGGTCCGCGCCTCGCCCAACACTTCCGCGACCTCGTCGCACCGCGTCACGAAGGGTCAACCCCCGTATGAGCAAGGTCGTCACGTCCCTCCCCGTCGGCAAGCGCGTGGGCATCGCCTTCTCCGGAGGGCTGGACACCTCCGTCGCGGTCGCCTGGATGCGCGACCAGGGCGCGGTGCCCTGCACCTACACCGCGGACATCGGCCAGTACGACGAGCCCGACATCAGCGGCATCCC
Organism: Melastoma dodecandrum; assembly: GCA_029817715.1. NCBI lineage: Eukaryota > Viridiplantae > Streptophyta > Magnoliopsida > Myrtales > Melastomataceae > Melastoma > Melastoma dodecandrum. Next base: position 3,105,288 of record JARUPY010000535.1, read on the forward strand.
GGGCCGCGCCATGGAGTACGGCGCCGAGCTCGCCCGGGCGGTCGACTGCCGCCGGGAACTCGTCGAGGAGGGCTTCGCGGCGCTCGCCTGCGGCGCGTTCCACATCTCCACCGGCGGCAACACCTACTTCAACACCACGCCGCTGGGCCGCGCTGTCACCGGCACCATGCTGGTGGCCGCGATGCAGGAAGACCAGGTCAATATCTGGGGCGACGGCTCCACCTTCAAGGGCAACGACATCGAGCGCTTTTATCGCTACGGCTTGCTGGTCAACCCGGACTTGAAGATCTACAAGCCCTGGCTCGACGCCGACTTCGTCACCGAGCTGGGCGGGCGCAAGGAGATGTCCGAGTGGCTGGCCGCCCACGACCTGCCCTACCGGGACAGCGCCGAGAAGGCGTACTCGACCGACTCGAACATCTGGGGCGCGACCCACGAGGCCAAGACCCTCGAGCACCTCGACGTCTCGCTCGAGACCGTCGACCCGATCATGGGCGTGCGCTTCTGGGACCCGTCGGTCGCGATCGGGTCCGAGGACGTCACGGTGCGGTTCGTCGCCGGCCGACCGGTCGCGATCAACGGCGTCGAGTTCGACGACCCGGTCGCGCTCGTGAACGAGGTGAACACGATCGGCGGCCGCCACGGCCTGGGCATGAGCGACCAGATCGAGAACCGCATCATCGAGGCCAAGAGCCGCGGCATCTACGAGGCACCGGCCATGGCGCTGCTGCACATCGCCTACGAGCGCCTGGTCACCGGCATCCACAACGAGGACACGCTCGCGACGTACCACGCCGAGGGCCGCCGGCTGGGCCGCCTGCTGTACGAGGGCCGCTGGCTGGACCCGCAGTCGTTGATGCTGCGCGAGAGCCTGCAGCGCTGGGTCGGCTCGGCCGTCACCGGTGAGGTGACGCTGCGGCTGCGGCGCGGCGACGACTACACCGTGCTGCGCACCGAGGGGCCCGCGTTCAGCTACCACCCGGACAAGCTCTCGATGGAGCGCACCGAGCACGCCGCCTTCGGCCCGGCCGACCGCATCGGCCAGCTCACGATGCGCAACCTCGACATCGCCGACACCCGCTCCAAGCCCGAGCTCTACGCCGGGCAACCGCTGGACCAGGGGCAGGTGCTCGTCGAGCACGGCACGCTGTTCGGTGCGTTGCCCGCAGGCAGTGCCGCGCAGATCGCCGAGAACCCCGCACCCGGTGACGACGAAGCGGCCCTCGACCAGGCCGCGATGGAGTTCGGCAGTGACTGACGGCCCGGCCGGCGGCACCGCGGCGGGGCGCCTGTGGGGCGGCCGGTTCGCGAGTGGCCCGTCACCGGAACTCACCGCCCTGTCGTTGTCGACGCACTTCGACTGGCGGCTCGCGCCCGTCGACCTGCGCTCGTCGATGGCCCACGCGCGCGTCCTGGCCCGCGCCGGCCTGCTCACCGACGACGAGCTCGCGGCGATGCTCACCGGGCTGGCCGAGTTGCTCGCCGAGGTGACCGCGGGGACGTTGCACCCGGACCCGGACGACGAGGACGTCCACGGCGCGCTCGAACGCGAGCTGGTGCAACGGCTCGGCGACCTCGGCGGCAAGCTGCGGGCCGGCCGCAGCCGCAACGACCAGATCGCCACCGACCTGCGGCTGTGGCTGCGCGACCACGTCCGCGCGCTCGTCGGTCACGTCCTCGACCTCGTCGACGCGCTGGCCGGTCAGGCCGACGCGCACGTCGGCGTGGCGATGCCGGGCATGACCCACCTGCAGCACGCGCAGCCGGTGCTGCTCGCGCACCACCTGCTGGCGCACGCGCAAGCCCTGCTGCGCGACGTCTCGCGGTTCCGGACTGGGACGCCCGCGCCGCCGTGTCGCCGCTCGGGGCCGGCGCCCTGGCCGGCTCGTCGCTGCCGCTGGACCCGGCCGCCGTGGCGGCCGAACTCGGGTTCGACGCTCCGGCGGAGAAACTCCATCGACGCCGTGAGCGACCGTGACTTCGCCGCCGAGTACCTGTTCGCGGCGGTGATGGTGGGCATCCACCTGTCGCGGTTGTCCGAGGAGATCATCGTGTGGGCGACGCCCGCCTACCGCTGGGTCCGGCTGCACGACTCCTGGTCCACGGGGTCGTCGATCATGCCGCAGAAGAAGAACCCCGACATCGCCGAGCTCGCGCGCGGCAAGGCCGGCCGGTTGATCGGCGACCTGACCGGCCTCCTCGCCACGCTGAAGGGTCTCCCGCTCGCGTACAACCGCGACCTGCAGGAGGACAAGGAGCCGGTCTTCGACACCGCCGACCAGCTGGTCATGCTGCTGCCGGCCGTCACCGGCCTGGTCGCCCACCTGTGGTTCGACGCCGATCGGCTGACCACCGCCGCGCCGTCCGGGTTCGCGCTCGCGACCGACGTCGCCGAGTGGCTCGTCCGCAAGGGCGTCGCTTTCCGCGACGCGCACGAGATCAGCGGGGCGCTGGTCTCGTGGTGCGAGGCGCACGACCGTGAACTGCTCGACCTCACCGACGACGACCTGCGCGCGGTGGACGACCGGTTGGTCGGCGCCGGCGAGGTGCTCACCGTCGAAGGTGCGCTGGCCGCGCGGGCCGCCGTGGGCGGCACCGCGCCGGTACGGGTGGCGGAACAGACCGCACGACTCCGGTCGCGGGTCGCCGGTGACCGTTCCTGGGTGGAGGCATGGGACCGGACCGGTCGCTGACGCCGGCCTCGGCCGCGTTGCTCGCCGTGCTCGAGCGCGGGTCCGTGCCCGCGGCGCCGCTGCTGCTCGGGGCGACCCTGGTGTCCGACGCCGGCGGCCGGGTGGCCGTCCGGATCACCGAGGTCGAGGCGTACCGGGAGGACGACGCCGCGTCCCACTCCTCCCGCGGGCGGACCGCACGGACCGCGGTCATGTTCGGACCCGCGGGCGTGCTCTACGTGTACTTCGTCTACGGGATGCACTGGGCGGCGAACGTCAGCTGCGGTGCGCCGGGAGACGGCGAGGCGGTCCTGATCCGGGCGGGTGAGGTCGTCGAGGGCGTCGACCTGGCCCGGACCCGTCGCCCGTCGGCGCGGCGCGACGTCGACCTGGCGCGTGGCCGGCCCGGCTGGCCGCCGCGACGGCACTGGACCGGGCGGTGCTGGGCGTCGACCTGCTGGACCCGGCCTCGCCGGTGCGGCTGGAACCTGCCGCGGCGGTGGTGACCGCAGGCCAGGGTCCCCGGGTGGGGGTGAACGTCGCTGCCGACGTGCCGTGGCGCTGGTGGATCCCCGGGGATCCGACGGTGTCGCCGTACCGGCCGGGTACCCGCCGTCGTCGGGACGGCGTCACGGCGGCCTCTACCGACGATCCTGTGGGTGTGCAAGCCGCCGAGCCGAAGAAACGAAGGTGACGGGGGTCTCGACCCGCTCATTTGGCGATCCGGCAACCCGTGTGTAATGTTCTGCATGTCGGACAGCGCACCACGGTCCGGCCGCCTGACTCGAAGCGCCAGCAGGTGTGACCGCGAGGTCGCGCCACAGAGCCCACCGAGTCTGCGGGCAGAGCGGAGTTTGACTCCGCGACACTGACCGACTAGCGTTTCACGGGTTGCCCCGAAGCCGGCCGAGAGGCTGGGGACGGTGTGCGTCCGATCCTTGAGAACTCAACAGCGTGCCGAAAGTTAGTGCCATTAAGCACTAACCTCCGTTCGGTTCGCACCGGTACCGCATCCGCGGAGCACGGGCGTTCCGCATGGAATTCCTTTGGTACAACGAGTAATCCGCCCGGTTCGCCGGGCGGGCCAGCTCGTCACAACCAAGATCATGCCACGAGAGTGGCGACTTTCTGTGTCGATACAGCGGCCTCGTGCCGCGTGTCATACATACCTTTACGGAGAGTTTGATCCTGGCTCAGGACGAACGCTGGCGGCGTGCTTAACACATGCAAGTCGAGCGAGGCCCTTCCTTCGGGGAGGTGCCCTAGCGGCGAACGGGTGAGTAACACGTGAGTAACCTGCCCTCAGCTCTGGGATAAGCCCGGGAAACCGGGTCTAATACCGGATACGACTCCTGCAGGCATCTGCCGGAGTGGAAAGATTTATCGGCTGAGGATGGGCCCGCGGCCTATCAGCTTGTTGGTGAGGTAATGGCTCACCAAGGCGACGACGGGTAGCCGGCCTGAGAGGGTGACCGGCCACACTGGGACTGAGACACGGCCCAGACTCCTACGGGAGGCAGCAGTGGGGAATATTGCACAATGGGCGCAAGCCTGATGCAGCAACGCCGCGTGAGGGATGACGGCCTTCGGGTTGTAAACCTCTTTTGGCAGGGAAGAAGCGAAAGTGACGGTACCTGCAGAAAAAGCACCGGCTAACTACGTGCCAGCAGCCGCGGTAATACGTAGGGTGCAAGCGTTGTCCGGAATTATTGGGCGTAAAGAGCTCGTAGGCGGTTTGTCGCGTCTGCTGTGAAAACGCGAGGCTCAACCTCGCGCCTGCAGTGGGTACGGGCAGACTAGAGTGCGGTAGGGGAGATTGGAATTCCTGGTGTAGCGGTGGAATGCGCAGATATCAGGAGGAACACCGATGGCGAAGGCAGATCTCTGGGCCGTTACTGACGCTGAGGAGCGAAAGCGTGGGGAGCGAACAGGATTAGATACCCTGGTAGTCCACGCCGTAAACGTTGGGAACTAGATGTGGGGTCCATTCCACGGATTCCGTGTCGCAGCTAACGCATTAAGTTCCCCGCCTGGGGAGTACGGCCGCAAGGCTAAAACTCAAAGGAATTGACGGGGGCCCGCACAAGCGGCGGAGCATGTGGTTTAATTCGATGCAACGCGAAGAACCTTACCAAGGCTTGACATGCAGGGAAATCTCATAGAGATATGAGGTCCGCAAGGGCTCTGCACAGGTGGTGCATGGCTGTCGTCAGCTCGTGTCGTGAGATGTTGGGTTAAGTCCCGCAACGAGCGCAACCCTTGTCCTATGTTGCCAGCGCGTTATGGCGGGAACTCATAGGAGACTGCCGGGGTCAACTCGGAGGAAGGTGGGGATGACGTCAAATCATCATGCCCCTTATGTCTTGGGCTTCACGCATGCTACAATGGCCGGTACAAAGGGCTGCAATACCGTAAGGTGGAGCGAATCCCAAAAAGCCGGTCTCAGTTCGGATTGAGGTCTGCAACTCGACCTCATGAAGTCGGAGTCGCTAGTAATCGCAGATCAGCAACGCTGCGGTGAATACGTTCCCGGGCCTTGTACACACCGCCCGTCAAGTCATGAAAGTCGGTAACACCCGAAGCCGGTGGCCCAACCCTTGTGGAGGGAGCCGTCGAAGGTGGGATCGGTAATTAGGACTAAGTCGTAACAAGGTAGCCGTACCGGAAGGTGCGGCTGGATCACCTCCTTTCTAAGGAGCACTTGCCGCCGGCCTCGATGAGGGCAGGCGGCCAGAGCCGTTTCGTGACCGTACGTGTCACGGCGGTAGCTCAAGGGTGGAACGCTGACCAGTTCGGTGCGCCGCGACCTTCCACGTCGTCAGTACCAGCGAGCCTCCGGGCGAGCAGGGAACCTCGAGGTGGTGGCCGGCGATCCGTAGGCACGCTGTTGGGTCCTGAGGGAGTGGATGAACTCCTTCTCGGCCGAACCCGACATCGCGACGCCGTGCTCACCGAGCATGGCGTCGTGTCGTCTGACTCGGCCCCGGCCGTCCCGCTCGTCGAACGGCGCATCTCTCTGATGCGTACGCGACGGATCAGCGCGGATGCGCCGCCCGTACCTTGAGAACTGCACAGTGGACGCGAGCATCTGTGGCCAAGTTTTTAAGGGCGCACGGTGGATGCCTTGGCACCAGGAACCGATGAAGGACGTGGGAGGCCGCGATAGGCCCCGGGGAGCTGTCAACCGAGCTGTGATCCGGGGGTGTCCGAATGGGGTAACCCGGCAGTCGTCATGGGCTGTCACCCTTGCCTGAACACATAGGGCAATGGGAGGGAACGCGGGGAAGTGAAACATCTCAGTACCCACAGGAAGAGAAAACAACCGTGATTCCGTGAGTAGTGGCGAGCGAAACCGGAACAGGCCAAACCGAGTACACGTGATAGCTGGCAGGCGTTGTGTACCCGGGGTTGTGGGACCGCATTGCTGGTTCTGCTAGACCAGCGAGGAGTCAGAAAGCGTCGTAGTTAGTCGAAGAACCTGGGAAGGTTCGGCACAGAGGGTGATAGCCCCGTAGACGAAAACTCGATGCCTCCTTTGCGTCATCCCAAGTAGCACGGAGCCCGTGAAATTCCGTGTGAATCTGGCGGGACCACCCGCTAAGCCTAAATACTCCCTGGTGACCGATAGCGGACAAGTACCGTGAGGGAAAGGTGAAAAGTACCCCGGGAGGGGAGTGAAATAGTACCTGAAACCGTTTGCTTACAAACCGTCGGAGCCTCCGTGTTGGGGTGACGGCGTGCCTTTTGAAGAATGAGCCTGCGAGTTAGCGATACGTGGCGAGGTTAACCCGTGAGGGGTAGCCGTAGCGAAAGCGAGTCCGAATAGGGCGATCGAAGTCGCGTGTCCTAGACCCGAAGCGAAGTGATCTATCCATGGCCAGGTTGAAGCGACGGTAAGACGTCGTGGAGGACCGAACCCACCAGGGTTGAAAACCTGGGGGATGAGCTGTGGATAGGGGTGAAAGGCCAATCAAACTTCGTGATAGCTGGTTCTCTCCGAAATGCATTTAGGTGCAGCGTTGCGTGTTTCTTGCCGGAGGTAGAGCTACTGGATGGCCGATGGGCCCTACAAGGTTACTGACGTCAGCCAAACTCCGAATGCCGGTAAGTGAGAGCGCAGCAGTGAGACGGTGGGGGATAAGCTTCATCGTCGAGAGGGAAACAACCCAGACTACCAACTAAGGCCCCTAAGCGTGTGCTAAGTGGGAAAGGATGTGGAGTTGCATAGACAACCAGGAGGTTGGCTTAGAAGCAGCCACCCTTGAAAGAGTGCGTAATAGCTCACTGGTCAAGTGATTCCGCGCCGACAATGTAACGGGGCTCAAGCACACCGCCGAAGCTGTGTCATTCACGTGTCAGCCTGTCGTCGACCTACGGGTCGCCGGCCAGGTGCGCGGATGGGTAGGGGAGCGTCGTGTGGCAAGGGAAGCGGCGGGGGAACCCAGCCGTGGACGCCACACGAGTGAGAATGCAGGCATGAGTAGCGAAAGACGGGTGAGAAACCCGTCCTCCGGAAGACCAAGGGTTCCAGGGCCAGGCTAATCCGCCCTGGGTAAGTCGGGACCTAAGGCGAGGCCGACAGGCGTAGTCGATGGACAACGGGTTGATATTCCCGTACCGGCGAAAGAGCGCCCATGCTGAACCCAGCAATGCTAAGTGTCTGAAGCCGGTGAGTCCTTCGGGACGATCTTGGTGGAACACACGACCCGAACTAGTAGTAGTCAAGCGATGGGGTGACGCAGGAAGGTAGTCGTACCAGTCAGTGGATATACCGGGGTAAGCGAGTAGGGCGCTGTGTAGGCAAATCCGCACAGCAATGCCTGAGACGCGACGCATAGCCGATTGAGGCGAATTCAGTGATCCTATGCTGCCGAGAAAAGCATCGACGCGAGGTTCCAGCCGCCCGTACCCCAAACCGACTCAGGTGGTCAGGTAGAGAATACCAAGGAGATCGAGAGAATCGTGGTTAAGGAACTCGGCAAAATGCCCCCGTAACTTCGGGAGAAGGGGGGCCAGAAACGTGACGGCACTTGCTGCCTGAGCGTGGACGGCCGCAGAGACCAGTGGGAAGCGACTGTTTACTAAAAACACAGGTCCGTGCGAAGTCGCAAGACGATGTATACGGACTGACGCCTGCCCGGTGCTGGAAGGTTAAGAGGAAGGGTCAGCCGCAAGGCGAAGCTCAGAATTTAAGCCCCAGTAAACGGCGGTGGTAACTATAACCATCCTAAGGTAGCGAAATTCCTTGTCGGGTAAGTTCCGACCTGCACGAATGGCGTAACGACTTCTCGACTGTCTCAACCGCGAACTCGGCGAAATTGCACTACGAGTAAAGATGCTCGTTACGCGCAGCAGGACGGAAAGACCCCGTGACCTTTACTATAGTTTGGTATTGGTGTTCGGTGCGGCTTGTGTAGGATAGGTGGGAGACTTTGAAGCGGGCACGCCAGTGTTCGTGGAGTCATTGTTGAAATACCACTCTGGTCGCTCTGGATGTCTAACTTCGAACCGTGATCCGGTTCAGGGACAGTGCCTGATGGGTAGTTTAACTGGGGCGGTTGCCTCCCAAAAAGTAACGGAGGCGCCCAAAGGTTCCCTCAACCTGGTTGGCAATCAGGTGTCGAGTGTAAGTGCACAAGGGAGCTTGACTGTGAGAGAGACATCTCGAGCAGGGACGAAAGTCGGGACTAGTGATCCGGCAGTGGCTTGTGGAAGCGCTGTCGCTCAACGGATAAAAGGTACCTCGGGGATAACAGGCTGATCTTGCCCAAGAGTCCATATCGACGGCATGGTTTGGCACCTCGATGTCGGCTCGTCGCATCCTGGGGCTGGAGTAGGTCCCAAGGGTTGGGCTGTTCGCCCATTAAAGCGGTACGCGAGCTGGGTTTAGAACGTCGTGAGACAGTTCGGTCCCTATCCGCTGCGCGCGTAGGAAATTTGAGAAGATCTATCCCTAGTACGAGAGGACCGGGATGGACGAACCTCTGGTGTGTCAGTTGTTCTGCCAAGGGCACCGCTGATTAGCTACGTTCGGACCGGATAACCGCTGAAAGCATCTAAGCGGGAAGCCGTCTTCAAGATGAGCTCTCCCATCCCCTTTGAGGGAGTAAGGCCCCCGGCTAGACCACCAGGTTGATAGGCCGGATCTGGAAGAGTGGTAACACGTGGAGCTGACCGGTACTAATAAGCCGATGACTTGCCTACAACACCCTCTTCGTGAGGGCTCGCGTCCACTGAGCAGTTCCCGAGATACGGTCGGGTTCGCTCCTTCGTCGGCATTCGTGCCGGCGCAGGTCGAGCAGCCGGACATCTCCATAGAGTTTCGGCGACCATAGCGAGAGGGAAACGCCCGGACCCATCCCGAACCCGGAAGCTAAGCCTCTCAGCGCCGATGGTACTGCGCGGGCCACCGCGTGGGAGAGTAGGACGTCGCCGGACACACTTTCGCGAAAGCCGCCCTCCGGGGCGGCTTTCGTGTTTTCCGGGGCATTTCTCGGCAGTATTGATTTTCGTCAGTATCGATCGCACATCTCCACAGCGCCGCCACCACCACCTGGATCGAAGAAGGACTGTTCCGCCATGAACCAGCCACACGACCACCGCGATGACGATCCGCGCCGCGAGCGTCCGGATCGCGAGGGGCGCCCGGCGCGACCGGCTCGACCGGCGGGGTCCGGTGCTCGCGGCGCCGGCACTGACCGCGGTCAGGCCGGTCGCGGTACCTCGGGGCGCGGTTCGGCACCTCGTGGGGGCGGCGGCGAACGGTCGGGCGGCCACGGCGGCGGCGCTGGCGGGCCTCGCTCAGGCGGTGCTCGCTCGGGCGCGCGCCCGAGTGGCGACGACCGCGCCGGGCGTCCCACGGGATCGTCCGGCGGTCGCTCGGGTGGCGACGATCGCCGCACACGTCCCACGGGATCGTCCGGCGGTCGCTCGGCGGGTGCTCGCCCGACCGGCGGGCGTGACGCTCGCGGCCGCGACGAGCGCGACGGCTCCCGGTCGTCGGGCCCGCGGTCGCACGGCGCTCGTGCCGAGGGCGGGGGACGATCGCAAGGTGGTCGTCCGTCGTCCGGCGGTCGGCCGGCCCCGGGCGGCCGACGCGACGGCGACCCCCGTCGGACGCCGGAGCGCGGGCACGACGCGCAGCGCGGTGGACGCCCCACTCGAGGGAGTCACGACCAGCGCGACGACCGACGCGCGGGCCGCGGCCACGACCGCGCCACGTCCGGTCCGGCCGAGACCTTCGAGCCGGCACCGCGTCTGGAGATCCCGGGCTGGGCGCGCAGCGCCGAACTCGACCCGTCGGTGCGCTCGGCGCTGCGGTCGCTGTCGTCGCGGGCGGCCGAGGAGGTCGCGGGCCATCTGGCCGCCGCGGCCGAACTGCTCGACGACGACCCGCACGCCGCCCTCGCGCACGCCCGGGTCGCCCGCTCCCACGCGGCCCGCGTAGCCGTGGTGCGGGAGGCCGTGGGCATCGCCGCGTACCGCGCCGAGGAGTGGAACGAGGCGTTGGCGGAACTGCGCGCAGCGCACCGGATGAGCGGCGAGGCCTATCTCGTGCCGCTGCTCATGGACACCGAGCGTGCGCTCGGTCGCCCCCAGGCCGCGCTGAAAGCTCGCGGAGACCCTGCGGGGCAAACGACTCGACGCGGCGACCCACGTCGAACTCGCTGTCGTGATGTCAGGGGTGCGCCGCGACCTGGGCTCCGCCGACGCCGCGCTGGCGGTGCTGGAGCGGGAAGACCTGCGCCGGCGCCGGGAGCCGGAGCTGTCGGTGCGGCTCTGGTACGCCTACGCGGACGCCCTCGAGGCGGCCGGTCGGCGCGACGAGGCGGCGCGCTGGTTCGGTGAGGCCGCCGGCGTCGACCGCGACGGCGTCACCGACGCCGCGGACCGTGCCGCGGCGCTGCTCTGAGCTCGACCTCCACCTGAGGTTCGCTCCCGGCCCCTGTGGACGCGAGGGCGGCTGTCCACAGAACGCACTCCACCCTTGGCCACGGGCACTTCCGCCCGCAGGCTGATCGGCATGAGTTCCCGATCCGCCGCCGTTCCCGTCGAGGAACCGGCCGTGCCGTGGCACAACCGCGTCGTCCTGTGCGGCCGGCTCACCGCCGGCCCCGAACCGGTCGACCTCCCGAGCGGCGATCCGTTGTGGCGGTTCCGCGTCACCGTCGAGCGCCCGGCTCCGCGCAAGGCCAAGAACGCCGATCCGCCGCGCCGCGTGGTCGACGCCGTCGACTGCTCGACCGGTGTCGCGAAGCTCGCGACCCGGCTCGAGCGGATCGCGGTGGGATCGGTGGTCGAGGTCGGGGGCACCCTGACCCGCCGTTTCTGGCGCTCCGCCGGCGGCCCGGCGAGCCGCTACGAGGTGGTCGTCGACCAGGTGACCGTCGTGCGTCTCCCGGCTGCCCAGGCGTCCGGTGTCCCGGCCTGAGGTCGACTCTCCGGTGTGGTCAGGCGTCGGGTGCGTCGTCGGCGAAGCGTCGCAGCAGCAGCCCCGAGGCGGGCTTCGGCACGAACAACGTCGACTTGCGTGGCATCCGACCGCCCCCGCGGGCGACCGTCATGACAGCCTCGACCGGTGTCGGCCGCAGGAGCACCGCCACGCCACCGGTCGCGTCCGCCAGGGCCAGCGCCTCGTCGACGTCGTGGGCGTACCGCACCGTGTCGAGGGTGTCGGCCAGCCCGAGGCGGCGTTCGATGAGGTCGCGGTGCACGGCCACGACGTCGAGGTCCGAACCCAGGTCAGTCGTCGGCGACCGCAGCCCGTCGACCCGCACGGCACCCGTGCGGTCGGTGAGCACCACGGCCGTGCCCGCGCCGTCCGGGTCGCGCTGCTCGAGGTCGTGCAGGGCCTCGAGCGCGTCCTGGACCGGTGTCGTCGACACGGTCGGCGCGTCGCCCGGGTCCTGCAGCCGCTGCAGCGCCTCGGCGAGATCGACGCCGGGGAGAACGCGGTGGATCGCCCTCGACCTGCGCGCCGTAGGTCGAGGTGTCGACCAGCAGGGTGAGGCCGCGGTCCCACGGACCGTCACCGTGCTCGGCCCCGCGCCGGGCCTGCAGCTCGCGGTAGGTGGCGTAACGGTGGTGCCCGTCGGCGATCACTGCGGTGTGGCCCGCGAGATCGGCCGCCACGTCGGCGTGCGCCTGCCGATCGGTCACCGCCCACAACCGGTGTCGCACCCCGTCGGGGGTGGTCACGGTGGCGAGTTCGCGAGCGGAGCTGTCGGGATCGTCGACCGAGGCGACCAGTGCCGTCGTCGCGCCACCGCCCGGGTACACGAGGTAGATCGGCTCGAGGTTCGCGTCCGTGGCCTCCATGAGCGCGAGCCGGTCGGCGACCGGGCCGGCCATGACGTTCTCGTGCGGCAGGATCACGCCGTCCGCCGGATCGTGCAACGCCACCGCGCCCACCACGCCCCGGGTGGTGCCGTGCACGGAGCTCATCTCGTAGACGTAGAGCGCGGGATCCGGGTCGAGTGCGAGTACCGGCCCGTCAGCCGTGGCCGACCAGGTGTCGAGCGTCGCCGCAGCAGCGGCGTAGGGATCGCTGCCGTCGTCGGTGCGGGGCAGGATCACGGTCACGACGTTGTCCGGGTCGCGGCCGACCAGCTCGGCCCGCTCGGCGTCGTCGATGACGTCGTAGGGCGGCGAGAGCAGATCGGCCAGCCGCGAGGCGTCGGCGTAGCGCCGGGCGCGGAACGGCGCGAGCGAGAGCCCGGCGGTGGCCGGATGGGCAGGAGCCGGGGCGTCGGTCACGAGCGGCGATGCTATCCGCGCCGTCGTTCGCGACCGGTGCTGGCCGGTGCGGGCGACCTGACAAGCTGGCCCGGTGAGTCACCGCCTGCTCGCCTCCGAGCGCCCCCTCACCGAGATCCACGACGTCGCGCTCCTGGATCTCGACGGCGTGGTGTACGTCGGCGACCGGCCGGTGCCGGGTGCGCCGGAGGCGTTGGCCGCCGCGCGCACCGCCGGGATGCGGTTGGCCTTCGTCACCAACAACGCCTCGCGCACCGCGGACCAGGTGGCCGATCGGCTCAGCGGCATGGGCGTACCGGCCGTCGCCGGCGAGGTCACGACCTCGGCCCAGGCGGCGGCGCGTCACCTGGCCGAGCTGCTGCCGGCCGGCGCCGCGGTGCTCGTGGTCGGGGTGAAGGCCTGCGGGGCGCTGCTCGACCGGGGTCTGCGGCCGGCGTCGACGGCCCTCGACCCGGAATCGGGTCGGCCGGTCGCCGCGGTGGTCCAGGGGTTCGCACCCGAGGTGGGTTGGTCGATGCTAGCCGAAGCGGCGGTCGCGATCCGGGCCGGCGCGCGCTGGGTGGCCACGAACCTCGACCGGACCATCCCGAGCGAACGCGGGCCGCTGCCCGGCAACGGCTCGTTGGTCCACGTCCTCCAGTTCGCGTTCGGTGCCGAGCCGGAGTCGACCGGCAAGCCCGATCCCACCATGCACCTGGAATCGGTTCGAGCGGGCCGCGCGCGGTCCGGCCGGTCGTCGTGGGGGACCGGCTCGACACCGACATCGAGGGAGCGGTGCGCGCCGGGGCGCCGAGCCTGCTGGTGCTCTCGGGTGTCACCGACGCCGCGGCCGTCCTCGGCGCCGGTCCCGGCGAGCGACCCGACCACATCGCCCGCGACGTGACCGGCCTGCTGGTGGCACATCCGGGGGTCGACTGGTCCGACCCCACGGTCGCCGAGCGCCGGCTGGGTCGGTGGCGGTGGTCGATCGACGAGGGGCAGGCGCGGCTGTCGGCGTCCGGGGACGACGACGGCGCAGGCAGCGACGACGGCGGCGGGCGGAGGTGGAAGCGGAGGTGGTGACGCAGGTTCGGCCAGCGGTGCGGCGGATCGCGACGACGCGCTCGCCGCGCTGCGACTGCTCGCTCCGGTGTGGCGTGCCGCGACGCGGCCGCTGACGGTCCGGCCGGGTCGGGGACGCCGACACCCGGCTTCGTGGTTGCAGGCGACGAGGCTGCGGCGGCGGTGTTGTCGGAGTGGGGGATCGACGCGGGTCAGAACATCGCGCGGAGCTTGAGCAGGTCCATGACGCTCGCGTCGATCTTGAGCTTGCCGGTGGCCCAGGCCGACCCGAAGCCCAGCGAGCCGTCCGTGAGCGCGAGGAGGGTGTCGCTCGACATCGTGAGCTTGACCTGGGCGGTCGCCTTGGCGACTTCCTCGATGTCGTGGAGACCGCCGTCGCGCAACCGGCCCTGGAACGTGGTCTCGAGATCGGTGAGGCCGCGCCGAGACGCTCGTCGAGGACGACCTTCTTGCGGGTCGTCTCGTCGACCTGACCGAGCTTGTCGGCGAGTCGAGCGAACGCCGCCTCGCACTCCTGCTTGGTCGCCACGCGGTCCTCGTTCCGGCTCGGTGACCGGCCCGCCCGGCGCCGTCGGCCGGGGATGTCGGTCAGGCTCACTACTGTGACGGCGGGCGCCACCCACCGGGCCCGGACGTTACCGGAGCGTGCCGGTCCGCCGTGGCAGGCGCGTGGGTCGTGCCCGGGTGGCGGGGGCCGCGCGTGACCGCGCGCCGCCGTCGGTGGCCGCGTCGTCCGCGGTGGGGACACAGGATCACGACAGGACGGAGAGGACGGCGATGACCGACCAGACGGAGTCGTGGGATGACGTGCGGCCGGGTGGATCCGCGGTGCCCCCGGACGCCGGCCAGGCGTGGACGTCCGGCGCCACCGGCCCCACGAGCGAACCGGGGCCCGAGTCGGCCGCAGGCGGGGACGGGGCCGAGGCGCCCCGGTCCGAACCGGGTCCGGCGCCGTCGCCGGCGGATCCGGCGCAGCGGGAACTGGCCGACGTCGAGGAGGCGATGACGCGCGTCCGGGGCAGCGTGCCCGCCCCGACGGAGACGCCGCGTGTCCCGGACGACGACGAGGTCGCGGGGCTCGAGCAGGCCCACGAGGCCCTGCGGTCGGCGCTCGACCGTGTGGAACGGGGCGGCTGAGGTGACCGGCCCTGCGACCCGCGGGGCGCCCCTGACCGGGGCGACTGCACCGACCGGACCGACCGCATCGACGGCAGCCGGCATGTCACCGGATGCCTCGGGTGCGTCGGACACCGCGTCGACGGTCGGAGGGGACGACGCGTCAGTCGATCCTGCGCGGCCGGCAGAAGCAGACGGCGTCGGACCGGGAGCGGCTCGACGTCGCGTTGGTGCACCGGGGCCTCGCCCGGTCGCGGACACACGCCGCCAAGCTCGTGGCCGCGGGTCGCGTGCGCGTGGCCGGACGTGCCGCGAAGCGGGGCCTCGCAGCCGGTCGACGGCGACGACACGGTCGAGGTCGACCGGCGGCGAGGATGCGGCGCCGGGCGAGGTCGACTGGGTCTCCCGCGGCGCGGTGAAGCTCGACCGGGCGTTGGCGGCGTTCGAGCTCCGGCACGCGCCGGGTGTGCCGGTGGCCGGTCGGCGCTGCCTCGATGCCGGCGCGTCGACCGGTGGGTTCACCGACGTGCTGCTCGCCCGCGGCGGGGCCGCTCGGGTCGAGGCGGTCGACGTCGGGCACGACCAGCTCGCTGCGTCCGTGCGGGCCGATCCGCGCGTGGGCGACCGGGAAGGGGTGTCGGTGCGGGGGCTGGCCGCGGCCGACGTCGGCGGCCCGGTCGACCTGCTGGTCGCCGATCTGTCGTTCATCTCCCTGCGCACGGTGCTGCCCGATCTCGCCGGGCTGGTGCGCGACGGCGGGCAGCAGGTGCTCATGGTCAAGCCGCAGTTCGAGGTCGGCCGGGCGAAGCTGCCGCGGGGCGGGGTGGTCCGTGACGTCGCCGACCGGGTCGATGCCGTGCTCGGCGTGGCGACCGATGCCCGGGCGTCGGGGTGGACCGTCGTGGGTGCGGTGCCGAGCGCACTGCCGGGGCCGGCGGGCAATCTGGAATTCTTCCTGTGGTTGACGTCCGACCCGGTCGCCGCGGATCTCGGTGACACCGCGCTGGCGCAGATCGTGCAGGAGGCCCGATGACCGAGAGCCGACCCGACCGCCAGGTCCTGCTCATCGCACACACCGGGCGCGACGACGTCGCCGACCGCACGCGCATCGCGGCGAAGGGCCTCATCGAACGCGGGTTCCGGGTGCGGATGCTCGCCGACGAGGCGGCCGACGCCGGGATGACCGGCGAGGTCGACGTCGTCGAGGTCGACGCGACGCCGCAGAGGGTGCCGAGTTCGCGCTCGTGTTCGGCGGCGACGGGACCTTCCTGCGGGCGTGCGAACTCGTGCACCCGTTCGGCACGCCGCTGCTGGGCGTCAACCTCGGCCACGTCGGCTTCCTCGCCGAGGCCGAGCCGCACGAACTCGAGGCGGCCCTCGACGCGATCGCCGGGTGCCTCTACACCGTCGACCGTCGCGTGACCCTCGACGTCGAGGTGATCGTCGACGGTGCGGTGGCCGCGCACACCTGGGCGCTCAACGAGGCGTCGGTCGAGAAGAGTTCGCGGGAGCGCTTGCTCGAACTCGCCGTGTCGGTCGACGACCGCCCGGTCCTCCGGTTCGGCTGCGACGGCGTGCTCTGCGCGACCCCGACCGGGTCCACCGCCTACGCGTTCTCCGCGGGCGGTCCGATCGTCTGGCCCGACGTCGATGCCCTGCTCGTGGTCCCGAACGCCGCACACGCCGTGTTCAGCCGGCCGCTCGTGCTGTCGCCGGAGTCGGTGGTCGAGATGGAGTTGCTGCGCGACGACTTCCCCGGCGTGCTCTCGTGCGACGGCCGCCGGTCGGTGCCGTTGCCGCCGGGATCGCGGGTGCGGATCCGGACCTCGCCGCAGCCGATCATGGTGGCGCGGCTGCTGGGCGACACGTTCGCGGAGCGGCTGGTCGCCAAGTTCGGGATCCCGGTGCGCGGGTTCCGCGACGAGACCAGCTGAGCCGGTCCCGCCCGCGCATCATGCCCGCTCCCAGGAAGACCTCGAGTCGCACGAACGGCGCACGGTCCGCCGCTGCGAAGCCCGCCGGCGCGAAGCCCGCTGCGAAGCCCGCCGCTGCGAAGCCCGCCGCTGCGAAGCCCGCCGCTGCGAAGCCCGCCGCTGCGAAGCCCGCCGCTGCGAAGCCCGCCGCTGCGAAGCCCGCCGCTGCGAAGCCCGCCGCTGCGAAGCCCGCCGCTGCGAAGCCCGCCGCCGCGAAGCCCGCCGCCGCGAAGGCCGCCGCCGTGCAGCCCGGACCCGAGGAGCCCGCCGCCGCGAAGCCCGGGCCCGAGGAGCCGGCGGCACCGACCGCACGGGCCGCGGCCGCGTTGGTCGAACTGCGGATCCGTGATCTCGGGGTGATCGCCGACGCCGAGTTGCGGTTGGGGCCCGGGCCTCACCGTGCTCACCGGCGAGACGGGTGCGGGCAAGACGATGGTCGTGACCGCGCTGCTGCTGTTGTTCGGCGGGCGCGCGGAAGCGCAGCGGGTGCGGCCGGGTGCCGAACGGGCGGTGGTCGACGGCCGGCTGGCGCTGCCGGCCGACCACCCCGCGGTACGGAGGGCGGTCGACGCCGGCGGTGAGCTCGACGACGACGGCACGCTCACGCTGCGCCGGGTGGTCGCGGCCAACGGGCGTTCCCGGGCGTTCGCGGGCGGTGCACCCGTGCCGGTGGGGGTGCTCGTGGAGATCGCGGCCGACGTCGTCGCGGTGCACGGCCAGACCGACCAGTTGCGGCTGACCCGGCCGGCGGAGCAGCGGGCGTCGCTCGACCGGTTCGCGGCGGCGCGCGATCCCCGGTTCGTCGCGGTGGCCGACCGTGGGCGCAGGCGTTCGACCGGTGGCGCGCGGCCGACCGGACCCTGCGCGACCGGCGGGCCCGTGCGGGGGAGTTGCGACGCGAGGCCGAGGTGCTGCGCCACGGTCTCGCCGAGATCGAACGGGTGTCGCCGCAACCGGCGAGGACCTCGAACTCGCCACGCGGGAGAGCCGGCTGGGTCACCTCGACGCGCTGCGGGAGGCAGCCCGCACGGCGCACGACGCGGTGGTGGGCGACCCGGACGATCCCGCGGGCGGGGGAGCCGACGTCGCCACGCTGCTCGGCCGGGCGCGGTGGGCCCTCGACCACGCCGACGCGAGTGCCGGTGATCCCCGCATCGGCGGGCTGTCGCAGCAACTGGCAGGCCTCGCCGCCGCGGTCACCGACGTGGGCACGGAGCTGTCGGCACTGCTCGCCGACCTCGACAGCGAGGGCGCCGACCCCGAGGCGCTCGCCCGGGTCCAGGAACGCCGGCACCGGCTGGCCGGGCTCGTGCGCACCTACACCGATCCGTACGCCGACCCGCCGACCGACGGCGTCGACGGCGTGCTCACCTGGGCCGAGCGCGCGCGCGCCCGGCTCGGTGACCTCGACGTGTCCGACGAGGCCCTGGCCGGTCTCGCCGCGTCCGCCGCCCGGCCCGCGACGACGCGTCGGCCGCAGCATCCGCGTTGTCGGGGGCGCGTGCCGAGGCCGCGACCGCGCTCTCGGCGGCCGTCACGGCCGAGCTCGCCGGCCTGGCGATGTCCGCCGCGGCGGTCGAGGTGACCCTCACTCCGCGGATCGCCCCGGACGACCGCACGGCGACGGACGGCGATCCGGCGCGGACCGGACGCGCGGTCGCAAATGGCACGGTGGACGGATCAGGCGCCGAACGTCCGGAAAGAGCCGCTGACACCGCCGGAAGTCTCGAGGTCGACTCGACGGTTGTCCATGCCACGGTGGACGGCACGGACGAGATCGCCATCGTCCTGCGTCCGCACCCGGACGCGCCGGCGCTGCCGGTCCACCGGGGGGCCTCGGGCGGGGAGCTGTCGCGAGTGATGCTCGCGCTGGAGGCGGTGCTCGCGGCCACCGACCCGGTGCCGTTGCTGGTGTTCGACGAGGTCGACGCCGGCGTCGGCGGTCGCGCCGCCGTCGAGGTCGGCGCCCGGCTCGCGCGCCTCGGCACCCACCACCAGGTCCTCGTCGTCACCCACCTCGCGCAGGTCGCGGCGGCGGGCGACGGCCAGGTCGCGGTCACCCGGAGCGACGGCGCGGTGTCGCAGGCCGACGTCGTGGCCCTCGCGACGGCCGCCCGCACCGCCGAACTCGCCCGCATGCTGTCGGGGCACGACACCCCGACCGCGCGCCGGCACGCCGGCGAACTGCTGCGTGCCGGGCAGCAGGCCCGCACGGCCGCTCCCTGACGGGCGGCGCGGTTCGACGGGCCGCGTTCCCACCGGGTGGCGGCGAGAGCTGTGCGCTGAACCTGTGGCAGACGGGACGATCCGCGACGCGCCCGGCGCACCGGTGGAAACCCGGAACCGGCGTCGTCGGGTGGCAGCATGAGCGCCCATGAGGCTCGCAGTCACGCTGCGCCGGCGCTCCGACACCGAGGCCGGCGTCTCGGGGACCGCGCGGCTCGACCGACGCACCAAGCGTCTGGTCACCCGGCTCAACCCCGGTGACATCGCGATCGTCGACCACGCCGACCTCGACCGGGTCGCGGCCGACACCCTCGTCGCGGCGCGGCCGGCGGCGGTCGTCAACGCGTCGCCGTCGATCACCGGGCGCTACCCGAACCTCGGCCCCGAACGACTCGTCGACGCCGGCATCCTGCTGCTCGACGGCGTCGGCGAGGGGATCTTCAAGGCCGTCAAGGAAGGCGGCCGGATCCGCATCGAGCGCGACACCGTGTACGCCGGTGACGACGTCGTGGCGGTCGGCGTGCTGCAGGACCAGGAGTCGGTCGCCCGGCTCATGGTCGAGGCCAAGGCCGGGCTCGCGAGCCAACTCGAGGCCTTCGCCGCCAACACGATCGAGTACATGCGCCGGGAACGGGCGCTGCTGCTCGACGGCGTGGGCGTGCCGGACATCCGCACCGCCATCGAGGGTCGGCACGTGCTCATCGTCGTGCGCGGCTACGACTACGAGGCCGACCTCCGCGCCCTCAAGAACTACATCCGCGAGTTCCACCCGGTGCTCATCGGCGTCGACGGTGGCGCCGACGCGCTGCGCGAGGCCGGCCACAAACCCGATCTCATCGTCGGCGACATGGACTCGGTCAGCGACGAGGTGCTGCGTTCCGGCGCCGAGGTCGTCGTCCACGCCTACCCCGACGGCCGGGCCCCGGGGCTCGCGCGGGTGCAGGACCTCGGCCTCGCCGCGGTCACCTTCCCGACCATCGGCACCAGCGAGGACATCGCGATGCTTCTCGCCGACGACAAGGGCGCGAGCCTGGTCGTCGCGGTCGGCACCCACAGCGGCCTCGACGAGTTCCTCGACAAGGGCCGCGGCGGCGCGGCCTCCACCTACCTCACCCGGCTGCGGCTCGGCGGCAAGCTCGTCGACGCCAAGGGCGTCAACCGCCTCTACCGCAGCCGGATCTCCTCCTGGTCGCTCGTGGTGCTCGTCCTCGCGGCGTTCATCGCGATCGGCGCCGCGTTGGCCATCTCCACCGCCGGACAGACCTACCTCGACGTCATCAGCGCCGACTGGCAACGCTTCATCGATTGGGTACAGGACCTCTTCTCGTGATCTCTTTCCGCTATCACCTGGTCTCGATCGTCGGGGTGTTCCTGGCGCTGGCGCTCGGCATCGTCATCGGCACCACCGCGCTCAACGGGCCGATCACCGACGACCTCCGCAAGCGGGTCGACGCCGCCGGCACCACCGCCAAACAACTGCAGCAGCAACTCGACGCGGCGCAGTCGGTGAGCAAGAACGCCGACGCGTTCGTCGCCCAGTTCGGCCCGCTCGTCGTCAAGGACACCCTCAAGGGCAAGAAGATCCTGCTGGTCGCGCTGCCCGGCGCCGACACCACCATCCAGAGCGCGATCACCGACAAGATCGCCTCCGCGGGCGGTGCGGTGTCCGGCTCGGTGACCATGACCAGCGACTTCTTCAGCACCGCCCGGGCCGCCGACATCACCTCGCTGGTCACCAACGGCACCCAGCCCAGCGCGCTCAAGCTGCCGAGCACCAACGACGCCGTCGCGCTCGGCGGCGCCCTGCTCGCCTTCGTGCTGACCGGCAAGGCGACCGCGACCGAACTGACCACCACGGTCTCGGCCTTCACGTCGCTGCAGATGCTGCAGACGGCGGGTTCGGCCGCGCCGAGCCCGTCGCCGCTGGTCGTGTTCATCGGGACGGGCACGCCGAGCGACGCCCAGGTCGGGAAGTCGCAGGCGACGTTCGTCAGCGCCTTCCAGCAGGCCGGCGCCACCGCGGTCGTCGCAGGGAACGCGGCGTCGGACTCCGCGCCCGGCGTCGTCGCCACCATCCGGGCCGACGGCACGCTGACCAAGACCGTGTCGACGGTCGACAACGCCGGCACCGCGATGGGGCAGATCTCCACGGTGCTCGCGCTCACGAGCGGCGCCCAGGCCGGCGCGTACGGCACCGGCGCGAAGGCTGACTCGCCGTACCCCAAGCTCACCGGCTGAGGCACCGGCCCAGGCCGATGGCGCGGCGGATCGCGGCGGCGTTCGCCGCCGCCGCGACGGCCCGGCTGGTGCTGGTCACGGCCGCGCGCACCCCGCTCGCCGGGGTCGACGGGTGGTCACGGCTCAACCACCGCGGCCGGCTCGTGAGCCTCGACGGCGGCGCCGCGGCCTTGCTCGGCGCGGCCGCGGGCGCCACGGTCTCCGGTGACCTGCGGGGCGCCGTGCTCACTCTCGTCGCCGGCGGGGCGGGCGCCTACGACGATCTCGTCGCGTCGACCCGCGAGTCCGCCACCGACAAGGGCCTGCGGGGGCACCTCGCGGCCGCCCGGGCCGGACGGCTGTCCGGTGGCGCGGTCAAGCTCGTGGTCGTCGGCGCCGCCGCCTGGTGGTCGGCGGGTACCCACGCGACCTCGCGACCCGACCGGTTGGTCCGGGCCGTGGCCGTGGCCGGCAGCGCCAACCTGGTCAACCTCCTCGACCTGCGCCCCGGCCGCGCCGCCAAGGTCGTCGGGGTGGTCGGCCTCGCGGCCGGCCCCGGTCGTGGCGCCGGAGCCGGTCTCGCCGCCGCGACCGCCGCGGCGTCGGTGCTGCCGGACGACCTCGCCGAGCGGACGATGCTCGGCGACACCGGAGCGAACGCGCTCGGTGCGCTGCTGGGCCGCCGGCTCGCCGCCGGCTCGACCGGCCTGGCCGCGGCGACCGCGGTCGTGGTCACCGCGCTCGCGCTGGTCTCGGAGCGGGTGAGCTTCTCGGCGGTGATCGCCCGCACCCCGTGGCTGCGCGCGCTCGACGACCTCGGCCGGCTCCCGGCACCGGCCGCGCCCCGATCCGCCACCGGGCGACCGTGAGCCCGCGTCGGGCGGCCGGCACCCTCGCCGGCGGCGCGGCGCTCATCGCGGTGGTCACTGTCGCCGCGCGGGTCGCGGGGTTCGGCCGCACGGTGGTGTTCGTCCAGACGGTCGGCGCCGACTGTGTCGGCGCGGTCTACACGACCGTCAACACCCTGCCCAACCTCGTGTTCGACGTCGTCGCGGGCGGCGTGCTCGCGGCGCTGGTCGTCCCCGTGGTGGCGCCGGCGTTCGCCGCGGGCGACCTCGAGCGGGCCTCGCGCGCGGTGTCGGCGCTGCTCGGGTGGACGCTGCTCACCACACTCGCGCTCGCCGGGCTGATCGTCGCGCTGGCGCCGGTGCTGGTGCGGCTGCTGCTGCCCGGCTCCGCCTGTGCCGGCGCGGCCGACCTCGGGGTACGGATGCTGCTGGTGTTCGCGCCGCAGGTCGTGTTCTACGGCCTCGGTGCGGTGCTCGGCGGCGTGCTGCAGGCGACGCACCGGTTCGGCTGGCCCGCGATGGCGCCGCTGCTGTCGTCGGCGGTCGTGATCGGCGCCTACCTGGTCTACGGGGCGAGCACCGAGGTCGCGCCGGGGACGGCCGACCCGGGCCGAGGTCCGGAACTGGTGCTGTCGGTGGGGACGACGCTCGGTGTGGTCGTGCTCGCCGGGTGCCTGGTCGTCCCGGCGCTGCGGACGGGCGTGCGGGTGCGGCCCACGCTGCGGTTCCCCGACGGCCTCGCGGCGGTGGCCCGGCGGACCGCGGTCGCGGGCGGGGCGGCCCTCGCCGCCCAGCAGGTCGCGACGGCGGTGATGCTCCGGCTCGCCAACGACGGCACCACGCCCGGCCTCGCGGTGGTGGTGACGACGGCCCAGACCGTGTTCCTGCTGCCGTGGGCGGTGCTCGCGGTGCCCGTGGCCACGGCGAGCTTCCCGCGGCTCGTGACGGCCTGGGCCGGCGGCGACCGGTCCGGCTACGGGTCGACGCTCGCGCGGGCTGGGCGGGTGGTCGCGGCGTCGGCCGGGGTCGCCACGGCCGTGCTGGTCGGCGTCGCGGAACCCGCGGCGGCGGTGCTGCTGACCGGCGCCGACGCACCCGCCGCCGTGCTGGAGCAGTTCACGCCGGCGCTGGTCGCGTTCGCGACCGGGCTGCTCGGCTGGTCGCTCGTGGCGTTGCTCGCCCGCTCGCTGTACGCCGCGGGGCGGGTGGGGGCCGCCGCGGCCGGGCAGGTGGTGGGGCAGGCGGTGGTGGTCGTGGTCGACCTCGTCCTCGCGGCGGTGCTGCCGGTCACCGACCGCGCGCTCGCGCTCGGGGCGGGCAACGCCGCGGGGGTCACGGTCGCGGCGGCCTGGCTGCTGGTGGCGAGCGGTCGTGGCGGCGCGCCGCTGCCGGCAGCCGCGTTGGTGCGTGCGGTGCTCGCGGCCAGCGCCGGGGGCGTGGCGGGATGGGTGGTCGGCCGGGGCGCCGCGGGCGGCGACCGGCTCGCCGGCCTCGGGTGGGGGCTCGCCGCGGCCGTGCTCGCGACGGCGGTCGCCGGCGCCGTCGCGGTGGGCGGCGACGCCGAACTCCGGCGTCGGCTGGTGCGCCGGTGAGGGTCGGCCTGCTGCTCGGCGCCAGCACCGGCGGGATCGGCGCGCACGTGCGCTCGCTCGCGGCCGGGCTGGTCGCCCGCGGACACCGGGTCACGGTCGCGGGGCCGCCCGCCACCGAGGCGCTGTTCGGGTTCACCTCGGTCGGAGCGGCCTTTTCATCGACGCGCGCGGCCGGCTCGATGTGCGCCGGGTGAGGTCTCTCGACGTCGAGGTACTGCACGCCCACGGCCTGCGGGCCGGCCTGCTCGGCGCGGTCGCGGCGGGGCGCCCGCCGCTCGTCGTCACCTGGCACAACGCGGTGCCGGCCGGCCACCACTCCCCACCCGCCCGCCTCGCGTTCGCCGTGGGGGAGCGGGCCGTGGCCCGCCGGGCCACCGTCACCCTCGCGGCGTCCGACGACCTGGCGGCCCGCGCCCGCGCGCTCGGTGCCCGCGACGTGCGGCTCGCGCCGGTGGCGATCGACCGGCCGGCGGCCACCCGCGAGCGGGAGCAGGTGCGCGCCGACTGGGGCTCACGCCGGCCGACCGGTTGGTGCTCACCGTCGCCCGGTTGCACCCGCAGAAGGCGCTCGACGTGCTGGTCGGAGCGTCGACCGGCTGGCCGGGTGCCGTCGTCGTGGTCGCGGGCGACGGCCCGCTCGCGGCCGACCTCACCCGGCAGATCACCGCGACCGGCGCGCCGGTCCGGCTGCTCGGACACCGGGCCGACGTCCCCGACCTGCTCGCCGCGGCCGACCTCGCCGTCCTGACCTCGCGGTGGGAGGCCCGGTCGCTGTTCGCGCAGGAGGCGCTGCGCGCGGGCGTGCCCCTGGTCGCCACCGCCGTCGGCGGGCTGCCCGGTCTGCTGGGCGACGCCGCGGTGCTCGTGCCGGCGGGTGACGTCGACGCGCTGCGCTCGGCGGTGGCCGACCTGCTCGCCGACGACGCCGCGCGGGCCGACCTCGCCGCCCGCGGACGCCGGCACGCGGAGCGGTGGCCGACCGAACGCGACGGCGTCGAGCAGATCCTCGGCGTGTACACCGACATCCTGGGAGCCCGCTGGCGATAGAGTGGCGGTCCGTGGATCGCGCGCACGTCACCCGGCACCTGTTCGTCACCGGAGGCGTCGCCTCCTCCCTCGGGAAGGGCCTCACCGCCGCGAGCCTCGGGAACCTGCTCACGTCGCGCGGCCTGCGCGTCGTCATGCAGAAGCTCGACCCGTACCTGAACGTCGATCCGGGCACGATGAACCCGTTCCAGCACGGCGAGGTGTTCGTCACCGACGACGGCGCCGAGACCGACCTGGACATCGGCCACTACGAGCGATTCCTGGACATCAACCTGTCGCAGTCGGCGAATGTCACGACGGGTCAGGTGTACTCCACGGTGATCGCCAAGGAGCGCCGCGGCGAATACCTCGGCGACACCGTGCAGGTGATCCCGCACATCACCGACGAGATCAAGTCCCGGATCCTCTCGATGAGCGAGCCCGACGCGCAGGGCAAGGTCCCCGACGTCGTCATCACCGAGATCGGCGGCACGGTCGGCGACATCGAGTCGCTGCCCTTCATCGAGGCCGCGCGGCAGGTCCGCCAGGCCGTCGGCCGCGACAACGTGTTCTTCCTGCACGTGTCGTTGGTTCCCTACCTCGCGCCGTCGGGCGAGCTGAAGACCAAGCCGACGCAGCACTCGGTCGCCGAGCTGCGCAGCATCGGCATCCAGCCCGACGTCATCATCTGCCGCAGCGACCGCGACATCCCGCAGAACATCAAGCACAAACTCTCGTTGATGTGCGACGTCGACGACGAGGCCGTCATCTCCTGCCCTGACGCGCCGAGCATCTACGACATCCCGCGGGTGCTGCACGGCGAACGCCTCGACGCGTACGTGGTGCGCCGGCTCGGGCTGCCGTTCCGCGACGTCGACTGGACCGAGTGGGGCGCGCTGCTGGAGCGGGTGCACCACCCCCGCCACGAGCTCACGATCGCCATGGTCGGCAAGTACGTCGACCTGCCCGACGCGTACCTGTCGGTCACCGAGGCGCTGCGCGCGGCGGGATTCGCCCACAAGGCCAAGGTGAACGTCGTCTGGACGCAGTCCGACGGCTGCGCCACGCCGGGCGGGGCGGCCGAGATGCTCGCGAACGTCGACGGTGTCGTGATCCCCGGCGGCTTCGGGGTGCGCGGCATCGAGGGCAAGGTCGGCGCGCTCCGGTTCGCCCGTGAGCAGGGAATCCCGACGCTCGGACTGTGCCTCGGCCTGCAGTGCATGGTGATCGAGACCGCCCGGCACCTCGCGGGCATCGCCGACGCGAACTCCGCCGAGTTCGACCCGAACACCGCCGACCCGGTGATCGCCACCATGGCCGAACAGGTCGACATCGTCGCGGGGAACGCCGATCTCGGCGGCACGATGCGGCTCGGCGCGTACCCGGCGACGCTCGGCAAGGGCACGGTGACGGCGGAGGCGTACGGCGCCACCTCGGTGTCGGAGCGGCACCGCCACCGCTACGAGGTGAACAACCACTACCGCGAGCAGATCGCCGAGGCGGGGCTGGTGTTCTCCGGAACCTCGCCGGACGGCCGCCTGGTGGAGTTCATCGAGCTGCCGAGCGACGTGCACCCGTTCTTCGTCGCGACCCAGGCCCACCCGGAGCTGAAGTCGCGCCCCACCCGGGCGCACCCGCTGTTCCGCGCGTTTGTCGGCGCTGCCCTGGCCTACAACGAGGAGGCGCGGCTGCCGATCGGCATGACCGACGACGACGCCGAGGCCGAGGTCGGCGTCCCCGCGGCGACCCTCGCCGGATGAGTTCCTCGGACTACCGGACGATCTCGTCGGAGACGGTCTTCACCGGGCGCGTCCTGACCGTCAAGGTCGACGAGGTCGCGATGCCCGACGGCACCGCGAAGCGTGAGTACGTCGGCCATCCCGGCGCCGTCGCGGTGGTCGCGCTCGATTCCTCTGACGCCGTCGTGCTCGTCGAGCAGTACCGCTACCCGGTGCGGCGGCGGCCTGCGGGAACTGCCCGCGGGGCTGCTCGACGTCGCGGGGGAGCCCGCCGTGCGCGCAGCCGAGCGCGAGTTGTTCGAGGAGGCGCGGCTGCACGCCGCGCGGTGGGACGTCCTCGTCGACCTCTACACCACCCCGGGGATGACCGACGAGGCCGTGCGCGTCTACCTCGCGCGGGAACTCACCGACGCGACCGAGTCCTACGACGCCACCGGTGAGGAGGTCGAGCTCACCGTCTCGCGGATGTCGCTGGCGTCGGCCGCCGACGCCGTGCTGGCCGGCGAGATCTGCAACTCCATCGCGGTGGCCGGGATCCTCGCCGCCGATCGTGCACAGCGCAACGGTTTCGCCGGTCTGCGACCCGCCGACGCGCCGTGGTCCGCGAAACCCGAGCTTCCTCGGTCATAGTGAGCGCGTGGTCTCACCTGCTCTGGCGGTTGCCGGGTACCTCGACCACCTGACCGTCGAGAAGGGCGCGGCGGCCAACACGCTCTCGTCGTACCGCCGGGATCTGCTGCGCTACCTGGACTTCCTCGCCGCGCGCGGCGTCGAGGACGTCGACGCCGTCTCCGCCACCGACGTCGGCGACTTCCTCGCCTACCTGCGCACCGGTGACGACGACCACCCACCGCTGTCGGCGTCGTCGGCCGGGCGCGCGGTGGTGGCGGTCCGCGGGCTGCACCGGTTCGCCGTGCGCGACGGGTTGGCGACGGCCGATCCCGCGGCGTCGGTCCGGCCACCGCAACCGGCGCGACGGCTGCCGAAGGCCATCGGCGTCGACGACGTCGAGGCGATCATCGAGGCGGCCGGGTTCGACGGCACGCCCTTGGCGTTGCGTGACCGGGCGTTGATCGAACTGCTCTACGGCACGGGGGGCGCGGATCTCCGAGGCAGTCGGGCTCGACGTCGACGACGTGGACCTCGCGGAGAAGGTCGTCGTCCTGCGGGGCAAGGGCGGCAAACAGCGGTTGGTGCCGTTGGGATCGATGGCGGTCGCGGCCGTCGACGCGTACCTGGTGCGCGCGCGCCCCGGCCTCGCCGCGCTGGGTCACGCCACCCCGAAGCTGTTCCTCAACGCCCGCGGCGGGTCGCTGTCGCGGCAGTCGGCGTGGACGGTGCTGCGCACCGCGGCCGACCGGCCGGGGTGGGCGGCCGGGCCGGGATCTCGCCGCACACGCTGCGCCACTCGTTCGCGACGCACCT
The DNA here is from genome assembly GCA_029817715.1 of Melastoma dodecandrum. Taxonomy (NCBI): domain Eukaryota; kingdom Viridiplantae; phylum Streptophyta; class Magnoliopsida; order Myrtales; family Melastomataceae; genus Melastoma; species Melastoma dodecandrum. The sequence continues at coordinate 3,132,940 of JARUPY010000535.1, forward strand.
GCTCGACGGCGGCGCCGACATCCGGGTGGTGCAGGAGCTGCTCGGCCACGCATCGGTGACCACGACGCAGATCTACACGCTCGTCACGGTCGACCAGCTGCGCGAGGTGTGGGCGCTGGCGCACCCGCGGGCGTTGCGCTGACCCCCGCCCATCCCCGTTTGAGTGGTGCGCAACGCGATGAGTGGCGCACGATTTGTCCCGATTCGGCGCGCCACTCAGCCGTCAGCGCGCCACTCACCGAGTACGGGGGCGAGCGGGTGGCCTGAACCTCAGGTAGAGGGACAGATACTCGCCGGGAGCGACGTGCCCGGGGTGGGTGTCCGCCGCGGGTAGCGTCGCGCGCGATGGCCGCTCCCGCCCGCTCCGAGCCCGACCCGCGTCCCGAGGACACGGGTCGTGAGGCCGTGCGCGTCGACCCCGCCCGGATCGATCCCGCCCGGACCGATCCCGCGGCGGCGCGCGCGAAGCGGACCGTGCCCGAACCGCCGTTGATCGACAGCCACGGGCCGGCGCGCGTCATCGCGCTGTGCAACCAGAAGGGCGGGGTCGGCAAGACCACCTCGACCATCAACCTCGGGGCGTCGATCGCCGAACTCGGGCGTCGGGTCCTGCTGGTCGACTTCGACCCGCAGGGCGCGCTCTCGGTCGGGCTCGGGATCGCCCCGCACGGTCTCGACCTCTCGGTCTACAACCTGCTCATGGACCGCGACACCTCGATCGCCGACGTCGTCGTCCGGACCAAGGTGCCCGGTCTGGACCTGCTGCCCAGCAACATCGACCTGTCGGCCGCGGAGGTGCAGCTGGTCACCGAGGTCGGCCGCGAACAGGCGCTGCTGCGGGCGCTGCGGCCGGTGCTGCCGGAGTACGACTTCGTGCTCATCGACTGCCAGCCGTCGCTCGGCCTGCTCACCGTGAACGCGCTGACGGCGGCGCACGGCGTCATCATCCCGCTGGAGTGCGCGTTCTTCTCCCTTCGTGGGGTGGCCCTGCTCATCGACACGATCGACAAGGTGCGCGACCGGCTCAACCCCGACCTCGTCCTCGACGGCATCCTCGCGACGATGTACGACGGCCGCACGCTGCACGGCCGCGAGGTCTTCGGCCGGGTACTCGAGGCATTCGGTGACAAGGTCTTCGACACCGTCATCAACCGCACGGTGCGATTCCCCGAGACGACGGTGGCGGGCGAGCCGATCACGACGTGGGCGTCGAGTTCGACCGGGGCCAAGGCCTACCGCCACCTCGCGCGCGAGGTGCTCGCCCGTACCGCCCGTGCCGCCTGAGGCCGCCGTGGCAGAACCGGACGTCGTCGCCCCCGGCGCGGCCCGGTCGTCGCACCCGTTCAGCGTCAAGCTGACCAACTTCGAGGGCCCGTTCGACCTGCTGCTCGCGCTGATCTCCAAGCACAAGCTGGACATCACCGAGGTGGCGCTGTCCCAGGTCACCGACGAGTTCCTGCGCTACCTGCACCCCGTCGTGAGCGCCGACGACGACACGCCGGAACTCGACCTGGGCCGGGTGACGGAGTTCCTCGTGGTCGCGGCGACGCTGCTCGACCTCAAGGCCGCGCGGCTGCTGCCGTCCGGCGAGGTAGAGGACGAGGAAGACCTGGCGCTGCTCGAGGCGAGGGACCTGCTGTTCGCCCGGCTGCTGCAGTACCGCGCGTACAAGATGGCCGCCGCGCACCTGGCCGAGTGCGAACGGCCGGCCGGGCGCCGGCACGCGCGGTCGGCGGAGTTGGAGGAGCGGTTCATCGGGATCCTGCCGCCGGTCGAGATCGGTGTGTCACCGGCGCGGTTCGCCGCCCTCGCGGTGCGGGCGATGACGCCGCGGCCGGTCCCCGAGGTGGGCATCGGGCACATCCACGCCGCGCGGGTGAGCGTGCGCGAGCACATGGCGTCGATGCGCGAGCACCTCGCGGTGTTCGGCTCGGCGTCGTTCCGCGACCTCACCGTCGGCTGCGAGTCGACGCTGGAGGTCGTCGCCCGGTTCCTCGGTCTGCTCGAGCTCTACCGTGAGGGAGTGGTGGTGTTCGACCAGGTGACGGCGTTGGGCGACCTGCAGGTCAACTGGGTGCCCGAGGACCAGCGCCCCACCGGCCCGACCGGCGCCGAGCCCGTCGACGACGTCGTCCCCGCCCGCCCCGACGTCGGAGTACGCGTGAGCGACGACCGGGCCCGACGTCGACGCGGCCAGTTCTCGGACGCGCCCCCCGCAGAAGTTGATCAAGGCGAAATGGTCGCGCGACACGCCGGTGACAGCGACCAAAAGTCCTTGATCAACTCGCCACCGCCGCCCGACGCCCCCGCGCCCCCCGCGCCCGACGCCCCTGCGGACGACGACGCCCCGCCGGACGACGCCCCCGCGGACGACGAGGCCGCGCCGGACGAGGAGGCGGTCACCTCCCGGCTCGACGCGCTCGAGCTGGACGACCCGGTCGCGCTGAAGAAGGCCGTCGAGTCGGTGCTGTTCGTGGTCGACGCGCCGGTGAGCGCGGAAGCGCTGGCGGCGGCACTGCAGCGGCCGGTGCCCGACGTCGAGGCGGCGATCGTTGCACTGCGCAGCGATCTCGACGAGCGGGACAGTGCGCTCGAACTGCGCGAGATCGCCGGGGGAGTGCGGCTCTACACCCGCACCGAGTGGTCGCCCGCGGTCGAGGCGTTCCTGCTCGAGGGTCAGCGCAACAAGCTCTCGCAGGCGAGTCTGGAGACCCTCGCCGTGGTGGCGTACCGGCAACCGGTGAGCCGGCGCGGATCAGCGCGATCCGGGGCGTCACCGTCGACGGCGTGGTGCGCACGCTGCTCGGGCGCGGCCTGCTGGTCGAGGCCGGCACCGACCCCGACACCGGCGCGACCCTGCTCGCCACCACCGACCTGTTCCTCGAGCGGATGGGCCTGACCTCGCTCGACGAACTGCCCTCCCTCGCGCCGCTGCTGCCCGACGCCGCGAGCCTGTCCGCGCTCGACGACGCCGACTCCGGCCTCGACGTCGACGACCTCTGATGTCCTACCTCTGATGTCCGGGCCTCTGACGTCCGAGCCGGGCGACGCGGACGGTGTCCGGCTGCAGGTGGTGCTCGCCCGCGCGGGTGTCGCGAGCCGGCGGGCGAGCGAGGAACTCATCGCACAGGGCCGTGTACAGGTCGACGGCGAGACCGTCGAGCGGCCCGGCCTCAAGATCGACCCGGCCACGGCGGTGGTGACCGTCGACGGCGACCGCGTCGAGGTCGACCCCGACCGGGTGCACCTGCTGCTCAACAAGCCGCGCGGGTACCTGTCGACGATGTCGGACCCGCAGGGCCGACCGACCGTCGCCGAACTCCTGACAGACCGCCCGGAGCGGCTGTTCCACGTCGGCCGGCTCGACGCCGACAGCGAAGGCCTGCTGCTGTTCACCAACGACGGCGAACTCGCCAACCGCCTCATGCACCCGAGCTTCGGCGTCACCAAGACCTACCTGGCCGAGGTTCCCGCGCCCATCCCACGCGATCTCGGCACCCGTCTGCGGACGGGCGTCGACCTCGACGACGGCCCGGTGCGCGTCGACAGCTTCCGGGTCGTGCAGGTCCACGGCGGCACCGCGCAGGTCGAGGTCGTCCTGCACGAGGGACGCAACCACATCGTGCGACGGATGCTCGCCGCCGTCGGTCACCCGGTGAGCCGCCTGGTCCGCACTCGGATCGGGCCGTGGTGCTCGGCGATCTGCGCGCGGGCGCCACGAGGCCGCTGCGCAAGGACGAACTCGCCGCCCTGCACCGGGCGATCGACGAGCGGGGCGCGGCCGACCCGCCCGCCCCCACACGTCACCGGCCCGGCGGTCCGGGCGCGTCGGGACGCACGAGCGAGAAGCCGCCGCGGCCCGAGCGTGCGGGGCCGAGGGGCGGACGCCGGCCCTCGCGCTGAGCCGCGCCGGTCAGCGGCTCGGCGTCACGACCACCGGGCGCGAGGGGTTGACCCGCAGCGCGGCGCCGCACGGCACCGCCCGGTCGGGCAACGGCGTCTCGACGCCCGGGCTCCGCCGCAGTTCGCACTGTCCGTTCGCGAACACCCCGTAGCGGCCCGAGGGCAGCAGCCGCACCACCGTGCCCGCCACGGGCTGCGGGTGCGCCGCGCGGTAGGCCGTCCAGGTCGACGCCTGCACGTTCACCCAGTCGCCGCAGCCGCCGAGGTCGTCGCAGTTCGTCACCGGGACGAGCGCGCCGCCGGCCGCGCGGCCGATGGTGCCGATCCCGGGCGCGCCGTCGTTGCCGACGCGCACGAAGGTGCCGTCGGCGACGGTCGTGCGCAGGTGGGAGTACACGCCGCCCTGGGCCATCCGGGCGACGGCCAGCGGGTCGATGTCGACCGATCCGGCGCACCCGCCCATGCCCGCCGCGTTGCAGTCGGTCACGGGCATCGGCATGCCGCCCGCCACCCGCCACCGGGCGGCGCCGGTGACGTCGCGCAGGAAGGTGCCGTCGCGCGGGACGCTGCGCAGCCGGCCGAAGGCGTCGTCGTCGAGCGGGGTGAGGACGCGGGCGAGCCCGCCCATCGTGACCCAGGAGGTGACGACGACCGGCGCGCCGCCCGCGATGCGGTAGGCCACCCCGTGGTTGCTCACGTAGTCGCCGTCGGCGACGACGGGCACGTTGACGTCGGTGCCGCCGCCGCGGCCGAGCGGGTCGTGCAGCCAGGCGTAGGGGTAGAGCGACCCAAAAGCCGACACCTGCCAGTTGCTCACCGTGAGGGTGCGCCAGCCGTCGGTCGTGTCGTTCTGGGTCGCGAGCCGGATCGAGCCGTTGCCCGCGCCGTCGATGCTGGTCGACTCGACCACCGCGACGTGGCCCCACTGGTTGGTCGGGCTGGAGAAGGACATGACGTCGCCGGGCTGCGGGGGCTTGCCGGCGGTGCCGTTGGTGACCTTCACCAGGCCTCCGCCCTGTGCCGGCGTGTAGTTGCTGACGACGTCGACGCCGTTGGCGTTGTACGGCTGCACGCCGTAGACCTGGATCATGAAGCGCTGGGCGAACTCCACGCACTGCCACTCGAGTTCGCCCCAGCCCGCTCGCGACCACCAGATGTTCGGGGCGCCCGCGAGGTTGCGCGGGCCGCAGACCGGGATGCCGAGGACGACCCCGCCGAGGCGGTGCGCGCCCTCACCGGTCCAGCCGGCCGCGCGGGCCTTGGCGTTCCAGTTGGTCGCGTCGCAGTCGCCGTTCCACCAACTCGGGGCGCCGTACGACGCGGGGACGGCCGCGTGGGCGGAGGTGGGTCCGGCGGCGAGCGGCGCGACCAGGCCGACGAGCACGCCCGCGACCGTGGCGACCACCACGGCGAGGACGACGGCCGACAGCGAGCGGCGGCGGGAAGCCATTAACACGGTGAAGCCCTTTCGATCGTGCGACACGCCGATTGGTCCCCCGACCGGTTCGGGACTCTAAGCCGGTTCGCGCCACCGCGACACTCGAAACGGCTGAGTCGGATGATTCCGTCGTGACCGCTGTGACGGCTGTTGCCGGTGGTGCGGATGTGACGAATGAGGCGGGCAAAACTGGTGATGTCACAGTGGGTGTTGTGGGGGATTCGACTGAGGATCGAGTGGTGCGCGAACGTCCGAGTGGCGCGGCAAAAGCGACAATTCGCGCGCCACTCGATCATTTGTGCACCACTCAACGTGTGGGGGTCGGCGTCGTAAGCTGACGCCCCGTGTCGACCCCGCAGAACCCCGACCGTGCCGGGTGGAGCCCGTCCCCGTCCCGCCCGACCGCGACCTTCCGCGGCGTCGTCGCCGTCGACGGCCCGTCGGGCACCGGCAAGTCGACGGTCTCGCGCCGCCTGGCCCGCGAGCTGCGGGCGCGCTACCTCGACACCGGCGCGATGTACCGGGCGGCCGCCGTCGGCGTGCTGCGCGCGGGGATCGACCCCACCGACGCCGACGCCGTCGCGCGCTGCGTCGCGGGTCTCGACATCGGCATCAGCACCGACGCCGCACCCGCCCAGGTCCTGCTCGGCCGGGAGGACGTCACCACGGCGATCCGGACCGACGACGCCACCCGGGCCGTCACCCCGGTCTCGGCCGTCGCCGCCGTGCGCGAGCAGTTGGTCGCGCAGCAGCGCGAGCTCATCGGCCGCGGCCGGATCGTCGTCGAGGGCCGCGACATCGGCACCGTGGTGGCGCCCGACGCCGACGTGAAGGTCTTCCTCACCGCCGACGCCGACGTCCGCGCGTCCCGCCGCGCGGCCGAGACCCGCGGCGACACCGCCACCGTCCGCGCCGACCTCGACCGGCGCGACCACGCCGACTCCACCCGCGCGGCCGGCCCGCTGGCCGCCGCGGGCGACGCGGTGGTCGTCGACACCTCCGACCTCGACGCGGACCAGGTGGTCGCGCGACTGCTCGCGGTGGTCGCCGAGGCGACCACGCCGGCCGGGGCCGCAGGTCCCTCCGGGTTTGGCCGCTGACCGGCCCGGCCCGACCCTCGCCGAGCGGGTCGACGGCTCGCGTGGCCTGCGCGTCCGGCAACGCCTCGGCCGCGCGCTGACCTCGGCGCTCGCCGATCTCGACGTCGCGGGGCTGCGTCACGTCCCGGTGTCCGGTCCCGTCGTCCTCGCCGTCAACCACACCGCGTTCCTCGACGGCCCACTGCTGTTCGGCCTGCTCGAGCGCCCGGTCTCGTTCCTCGTCAAGTCCGAGGCGTTCGCCCACCCGGCGCTCGCGCGGGTTGCTGCGCGGCGCCGGCCAGATCCCGGTGCACCGCGGCACCGTCGACCCGGCGCCCGTGCGGCTCGCGCTCGCGATCCTGCGCCGGGGCGGCGTCGTCGGCATCTTCCCGGAGGGCACCCGCGGCGACGGCCGGGTCGCGACCGCCCTGCCGGGCGCGGCTTACCTCGCGCTGCGCACCGGGGCGACGATCGTCCCGGTCGCCTGCCACGGCACGCTCGACATGACCCACGGGCGACGGCTCCACCGCCCGCCGGTCCGCGTGACGGTCGGCGACCCGGTGCCCGTGACACCATGGCCGTGGAACACGCCGCTGCCCCGCCGGGTTTTCCGGGCCGAGGGCGAACGGGTCCGCGCGGTGCTCGCGGACCTCGTCGCCGCCACCGACCCGCACCGCCCGACCGGAGGACCCAGCACGTGACGGACCAGACCGACCCGACCGAGACCGACGCCACCGTCGCGCCCGCGACGCTGCCGGTGGTCGCCGTCGTCGGCCGCCCGAACGTCGGCAAGTCAGCGCTCGTCAACCGCATCCTGGGCCGCCGCGAGGCCGTCGTGGAGGACACCCCCGGCGTCACGCGCGACCGCGTCTCCTACCACGCGGAGTGGAACGGCCGCTCGTTCCTGCTCGTCGACACCGGCGGCTGGGAGATCGAGAGCGGTCCCCGCGAGACCGTGCTCGCCCCGACCCTCGCCGCGCACGTCACCGCCCAGGCCCAGCACGCGGCCGAGACCGCCGACGTCGTCCTGTTCGTGGTCGACGGCCGGGTCGGCGCCACCGACGCCGACGAGCAGGTGGCCCGCACGCTGCGCCGCGGCAAGGCACCGGTCGTGCTCGCCGCCACCAAGATCGACGACGAACGCGGCGAGGTCGACGCCGCCGAGCTGTGGTCGCTCGGCCTCGGCGAGCCCGCCCCGGTCAGCGCGCTGCACGGCCCGGGGCTCGGGCGACCTGCTCGACGTCGTCCTCTCGCACCTGCCCGACGCGCCCAAGATCGCGGAGAACGAGACCGGCCCGCGCCGCGTGGCGCTGGTCGGCCGGCCCAACGTCGGCAAGTCCAGCCTGCTCAACAAGCTCGCCGGCGAGACCCGCTCGGTGGTCGACGACGTCGCCGGCACCACGGTCGACCCGGTCGACTCGATCGTCGAGGTCGGCGGCGAGCCGTGGCGGTTCGTCGACACCGCGGGCCTGCGCCGCCGGGTCCACCAGGCGGGCGGCATGGAGTACTACGCGAGCCTGCGCACCGCGGCCGCGATCGACTCCGCCGAGGTGGCGGTCGTCCTGCTCGACGCGTCGCAGCCGCTCTCGGAGCAGGACCAGCGGGTGATCAACCAGGTCGTCGACGCCGGCCGGGCGCTCGTCATCGCCATGAACAAGTGGGACCTCATGGACGAGGACCGCCGCTACGACCTCGACCGCGAGATCGACCGCGACCTCGCCCGGGTGAACTGGCGGCGCGCGTCAACATCTCGGCCAGGACCGGCCGCGGCGTCGACCGGTTGGCCGGTGCGATGCGGACCGCGCTGGACTCGTGGGACCGCCGCATCCCGACCGGCCCGCTCAACACTTGGCTGCGCGAACTGGTCAACGCGACGCCGCCGCCCGGACGTGGCGGTCGGGTACCCAAGGTCCTGTTCGCGACCCAGGCCGACACCCGGCCGCCGACGTTCGTGCTGTTCACGACCGGCTTCCTCGAGGCCGGCTACCGCCGGTTCGTCCGAACGCAAGCTGCGGGAGGACTTCGGCTTCACCGGCACCCCGATCCGGGTGTCGGTGCGGGTGCGGGAGAAGGGGCAGCGCGGGGGACGCGACGGTCAGAAGTCGTAGAGCCGTCCGCTAGTCTTGCGGGCGCTGTCGCGGGCTGTGGCGCAGCTTGGTAGCGCACCTGACTGGGGGTCAGGGGGTCGCAGGTTCAAATCCTGTCAGCCCGACAACAAGCCCTGGTGGAAGGCGACTTCCGCCAGGGCTTCGTCGTCTCCGGGGCCCGCTGCGCGAAGAGCTGGCCCGGTCGCCCGATCGCTACCCTGCTCGTGTGCAGACCGCTGGGACCGCCTCCAGCGCACCCGGTACCGGCCGGCCCGGCTCAGGTCAGCCCGGAACCGGGCAGCACAGCCCGGACGGCGCGGGCCGGGTGTGGACGATCCCCAACGCCATCTCGGCCGCCCGCCTGCTGGGCGTTCCGCTGTTCCTGTGGCTGTTGCTCGGGGTCCGCAGCGGGACCGGTGACGTCCTGGCGATCGTGGTGCTCGCGGTCTCGGGGTTCACCGACTGGCTCGACGGTGTGCTCGCCCGCAAGCTCGGCCAGTACAGCCGGCTGGGGGAGTTGCTCGACCCGGCCGCGGACCGGCTCTACATCCTCGCGACGCTCGTGGGCCTCGTCGTCCGCGACATCATCCCGTGGTGGCTGGCGGTGGTGATCGTCGGCCGCGACGTCGTGCTCGGGGTCCTGCTGCTCGTCCTGCGCGGGTACGGCGTGGGGCCGCTGCCGGTCAACTACCTCGGCAAGTCGGCCACCTTCGCGTTGCTCTACGCGTTCCCGTTCCTGCTGCTCGGCTCCCACCACGGCGACGCCGGGGCGGCGGGGGTGGCCGCGGGCGTGGCCTGGCCGATCGCGTGGGCGTTCACGATCTGGGGGGCGGGCCTCTACCTGTGGGCGGGCGCGCTCTACGTGGTCCAGGTGGTCCGCACCGTCCGGTCGGTCCGAGCGCAGCGGGCGGTGACCCCGTGACTTCCGACCGTGGGCCGACGACCACGGCGCCGCCGGCGGGGCCCGCCGGGGGCCCCACTCAGTTCGCGCCGCCGTCGCTGCTCACCGACCTGCTGACCAGCGGGCTCGACGGCGGGTACGCCGAGGCCGCGGAACGACGCCGCACCCGGCCCGCGCACGCCGGGCGCCGCGCCGACCGCACCTTCGGGGCGCTGGCCGCGGTGGTCGCCCTCGTCGCCGGTGTCGTCGTCGCGATCGGCTGGAACGAGGCGCACCGCAGCCAGCCCGCGCAGGCGGCGCTGCACCAGCAGTTGGTCGACCGGGCCCGCGCCGCCGGGAACGCGGCGGACTCACTCGAGCGCCAGGTCACGGCCGCCGCGGCGCAGGTCGCGGCGCTGCAGGGCACGGCGCTGTCGGGCGACGCCGCCGGCCGCGACGCGCAGGCCGCGCTCGCCGCGGCCCAGGTCGCCGCGGGAGCCGTGCCGGTCACGGGGCCGGGGCTCCGGGTGCGACTCAGCGACCCGAGCGCGCCCGCGACCGACGCCGGCGGCCGGGCCGGCAGCACCCCGATCAGCTCGGTCCGGATCGTCACCGACATCGACATCCGCGACGTCGTCAACGTGCTGTGGGCGGCGGGCGCCGAGGCGATCGCCGTGAACCAGGTGCGGATCACGCCGGTCTCGGCGATCCGGTTCGCGGGGTCGGACATCCTCGTCGACCTGCGCACGGTCACCTCGCCCTACACGGTCGCGGCGATCGGCAACGGCGACCACCTGTCGGTGGCGTTCGCGCAGTCGGGCGCGGCGGCCCGGTTCGCGACCTACGCCGCCAACCGCGGGGTCGGCTTCGGGTTCGACGTCGCGACCTCGCTGTCACTGCCCGCGGGCGTCGTCGCCGATCCGCGGTACGCCAGCACGGTTCCGGCGCCCGGCCCCGCCGCGGGCGTCACCACACCGAGCACTCCGGCGACGCCGACGTCGCCGGACGGACCGCAACCCGGGAAGCCGTCGTGATCGCAGCCATCGCCCTCGTCGTCGGGATCGTCCTCGGCCTGGTGTTCCAGCCGACCGTCCCCGACTGGCTCTCGCCCTACCTGCCGATCGCGGTGGTCGCGGCCCTCGACGCCGTGTTCGGCGGCCTCCGCGCCCGGCTCGACGGCATCTTCGACGCCAAGGTGTTCGTGGTGTCGTTCGTGTCGAACGTCGTGGTCGCGGCGCTCATCGTGTTCCTCGGCGACAAGCTCGGCGTCGGCGGTCAGTTGTCGACGGCCGTCGTGGTCGTCCTCGGCATCCGGATCTTCGGCAACGCGGCGGCCATCCGGCGGCGGTTGTTCCGTGCCTGACACCGACCCCGGGCCGCCGCCGGACACCGAGGCGCCACCCGACCCAGACGCGTCCCCCGACCTGGCCCAGGCCGACGCGGCCGAGGTCGGCGGCGACGCCCCCGCCGCGCCGAAGCCGACCCGGTCCTCGCGCCGGGCCGCGGGGGTGCTCATCGGCGTGCTGCTCGCGCTGCTGGGCTTCGCGATCGCGGTGCAGGTGCAGTCGTCGTCGGGCGACAACCTCGCGGGCGCGCGGCAGGACGACCTCATCCGCATCCTCGACGACCAGAACTCGCGCGCCGACCGGCTGCGCCAGCAACTGGCCCAGCTGCAGGCCACCGAGCAGCAGCTGCAGGCGAGCGGGAACAAGGACTCCGTGGCGTACGCCCAGGCCGTCCAGCAGCTGGCGGCGTTGCGGGTGCTGCTCGGTGTCGTGCCCGCCACCGGGCCGGGCGTGCAGGTCACGATCACCGACCCGAACCGGCAACTCGGCGCGGAGGACCTGCTCGACATCGTCCAGGAACTGCGCGGCGCCGGCGCCGAGGCGATCCAGTTCGGCAGCGTGCGGATCGGCACCGACAGCGCGTTCACGCCGTCGGCCACCGGCGACGGCCCGCCCCGGCTCGACGGCACCGCGCTCACCGCGCCGTACCAGGTCGTCGCGATCGGCGACCCGCCCACGCTCGACCGCGCCCTCAACATCTTCGGCGGGGTCGCGGCGACCGTCCGGGCCAAGGGCGGCGACGTCACGATCGTCCAGCAGGCCAGCGTGCGGGTCTCGGCGATCCGCGCCCTGCCCCCGACCTCGCTCGCCACGCCGTCGCGCTGACCCGGCCGGCCTCGCGGGCGTCGGGGTCGATGCCGGCCAGGACGACAAAAGTCCGTGTTTCGGCGTCCGGGGTCGGCATGTCGGGGTGCGGGGCCGACAAAAGTCCGTGGTTTGGCGCTTCGGACCGGCGTGTCACGGTCGGGGGGCGACAAAAGTCCGTGTTTCGGCGTCCAGGGTCGGCGTGTCGCCGTCCGGGCGCGACAAAAGTCCGTGTTTTGGCCTCTCGATCAGCGTGTCGAGGCGTCGAGGGCGGCAAAAATCCGTGTTTCGGCGCTCGGGGTCGGCGTGTCGGGGTCCGGGGGGCGACAAAAGTCCGTGGTTTGGCGTCCGGGGTCGGCGTGTCGGGGTCCGGGGGCGACAAAAGTCCGTGTTCCGGCCCCCGGGGCACGTCCTCACCGCGCCGAACCCCGCCGAGCCGGGCAGGGCTCACGCCGACTAGCGTGGGCGGTCATGGCGAGCGAGATCCCCCCGGACCTGCGGTACACCGCCGAGCACGAGTGGGTCGGGGCGACCGGCCCGGTGTGCCGGGTCGGCATCACCGCCTTCGCGCAGGACGCCCTCGGCGACGTCGTGTTCGTCCAGCTCCCCGAGATCGGCAGCACCGTGGCCGCGGGTGACGCGCTCGGCGAGGTCGAGTCGACCAAGAGCGTGTCGGAGCTGTACGCGCCGGTCGCGGGCACCGTGACCGCGCGCAACGACGCCCTCGACGCCACCCCGGAGTTGATCAACTCCGACCCGTACGGCGACGGCTGGATCGTCGAGATCACCGTCGAGGGTGACGACGCCGCGGTGCAGACCGCGCTCGACGGATTGCTCGACGCCGACGGCTATTCGGCTGTCGCAACCTGAGGTCGAGACTTCGTCGCGGGCGAACCTGCGGGAGACCTCGACCTCCCGTTGACCCCTCGACGCGCGGCCACCTAGGCTCGGACGACCCGGCCCGTCGGTGAGCACGCTCGCCCGGGGTCCGGCTCCCGGCCCACGCGTCGCGCGGCCCCGTCCGATCCGATCCCGCCTCGACGGCGACCACCCCGCACGCTGACCTGCTCGTTGACCTGCCCGCTGACACCCCCTCAGCTCGATCCCCAGGAGGCCACCGCCGGTGTTCTGCCCCAACTGCGGTACCGAGAACCCGCCCGGGAGCCGCTTCTGCACGCACTGCGGTTCCGCGCTGCCCGACGCCCCGTTCCCGTCCGGACCGGACGCGACCTCGGTGATCAACCTCGGCGCGGGCGCCCCGAGTGCGTCGGACACCGACCCCGGGTTCTCGACCGAGGCCCACCAGGGTGCGGTCGATGCGCTCGCCGCGGGCTCGGCGCTGCTCGTCGTGAAGCGCGGACCGAACGCCGGCAGTCGATTCCTGCTCGACCAGGAGGTCACCTCGGCGGGCCGTCACCCCGACAGTGACATCTTCCTCGACGACGTGACCGTGTCCCGCCGGCACGCCGAATTCGCGCGCGCCGGTTCTGGGGCGGGCGCGACCTTCACCGTCCGCGACGTCGGCTCGCTCAACGGGACGTACGTCAACCGCGAACGGATCGACTCGGTCGACCTCGCAGGCGGCGCCGAGGTGCAGATCGGCAAGTTCCGCCTGGTGTTCCTCACTGCGGCGGGTGGCGACGGAGGTCCGACGGCATGAGCGCGTCCGTGGCGGGACAGGGTTCACCGGGTCAGGGTTCGCCGGGTCAGTCCGGGCAGGCGGGCGGCCCGCGCGTCGGCGGCATGTCGATCAGCGAGGTGCTCACCTCGCTGCGCGGCGAGTTCCCCGACATCACCATCTCGAAGATCCGCTTCCTCGAGAGCGAGGGGCTCGTCGATCCCGAGCGCACGCCGTCGGGCTACCGCAAGTTCGGCGCGGCCGACGTCGCCCGGCTGCGGTACGTGCTGGCCCAGCAGCGCGACCACTACCTGCCCCTGCGGGTGATCAAGGAGCAGCTCGACGCGATCGATCGCGGCGTCTCGCCCGCCGGTCCCGACGGCCTGCCGCAGCCCACGCTCGCGGCGGTCGCCACCACCGGCTCGCCGGTGCCGGCCGCGGCCGACTTCGCGACCGGGCCCGCGACGATGCGGATGTCGCGCGAGGAGCTGCTGCACGCCACCGGCCTGCGCGACGACCAGTTACGTGAGCTCGAGCAGTACCAGCTGGTCGCGGCGCGGTCCGACGGCTACTTCGACGAGGACGCCCTGGCCGTCGGGCAGACGGTGTGCGAGCTCGCCCGCTTCGGCATCGAGGGCCGTCACCTGCGGGCGTTCCGTTCCGCCGCCGACCGCGAGGTCGGGTTGTTCGAGCAGGTCGTGCAGCCGATCGCGCACCAGCGCGGCGGCGACGGCCGGGCCCGGGCCGAGGAGACCGTGCGGGAACTCGCGGCGCTGTCGGTCCGGCTGCACGCGACCCTCGTCGCCGCCGGCCTGCGGCAGTTCACCGGTCCCTGACCTCACGCGGACCAGCGGCCGGACCGGGCGAGCCGCCGCGCGTCACCGTGCGTCGGCCCTCGCCGGTGCGCGGTGCGAGCAACGCGGTTTCGCCCGTCACGACAAGGGTTTCGGGGGGTCGACGGCCGCCCGTGCGGGGCGGTGGGCCGGTGTAGCGTGAGGGCCATGCATCCGATGCGCGTCGTCGGGGTCCGGGTGGAGCTACCCGCGAACCAGCCGGTGGTCCTGCTCCGCGAGCAGGACGGCGTGCGGTACCTGCCGATCTGGATCGGATCGGTGGAGGCCACCGCGATCGCCTTCGCGCAGCAGGGGGTGGTGACGCCCCGGCCGATGACCCACGACCTGCTCAAGGACGTCATCACCGCGCTCGGCCGCAAGCTCGAGGCGGTGCACATCACCGAGCTGCGTGACGACGTCTTCTACGCCGAACTCCAGTTCGCGGGCGATCTGCGGGTCAGCGCCCGCCCCTCCGACGCGATCGCGCTCGCGCTGCGCTGCGAGGTCGAGATCCTCGGCACCGAGTCGGTCCTCGCCGCCGCAGGCGTCGAGATCCCGGACGAGCAGGAGGACGAGGTCGAGCGTTTCCGGGAGTTCCTCGACCAGGTCTCGCCCGACGACTTCGCGCCGGAGTCCTAGCGTCCGGCCCGACCCTCGAGGTCAGGTCGAGGGTGATCGACCAAAACTCTCGACCCGAGGTCGACTGTTCTCCCGCGCGTCGCGTTGACCTCGGGTGGTCGTCGTCATAGCGTCCGGCCCAACAGACGTCACCCGAACCCGATCCGCGCAACCGTGCGCGGGGCGCCCGGGCCCGAGCGAAGGACGGTGAGCAGGTGACCAGCGAGCCGACCCCCGTGCAGGGCGCCCTCTTCGAGACCGACGACGCCTACGAGCCGGGCGAGGGCATCGGGTACCGCGGGACCACCGCGCTCGCCGCCGCCGGGATCACCTACCGGCAGCTCGACTACTGGGCGCGCACGGGTCTGGTCGCGCCCTCGATCCGTTCGGCGACGGGCTCGGGCAGTCAGCGGCTGTACTCGTTCAAGGACATCCTGGTGCTCAAGCTCGTCAAACGGCTGCTGGACACCGGGATCTCGCTGCAGCAGATCCGCACGGCGGTGGAGCACCTGCGCCGCCGCGGCGTCGAGGACCTCGCCCGCATCACGCTGCTGTCCGACGGCAGCACCATCTACGAGTGCACGTCGACCGAGGAGGTCGTCGACCTGCTGCAGGGCGGGCAGGCCGTCTTCGGCATCGCGGTGAGCGGCGCGCTCCGCGAACTGGTCGGCTCGCTGTCGGAACTGCCGAGCGAGCGGGCCGACGGCGCCGCCGCCGACCTCGAGGTGCCCGTCGCCGACGACGAACTGTCCCGTCGCCGGCAGGCGCGCTCCGCCTCCGCCTGACGCCCGGCCGCCTGATCCCCAGCCGCCTGGCCGCGAGCTGACGTGCCGCTGCTCGGCCCGGGCGACCCGCTGCCCGCGCGGCCGTCGCGGGTCGTCGTCGCCGGCACCAGCGGTTCGGGCAAGACCACGCTGGCCCGCGCCGTCGCCGCCCGCCTGGGCCTGCCCCACACCGAGATCGACGCGCTGTTCCACGGGCCGGGCTGGACCGCGCTGCCGAGCTTCGCGGCCGACGTCGACGCGC
Organism: Melastoma dodecandrum; assembly: GCA_029817715.1. Lineage (NCBI taxonomy): Eukaryota > Viridiplantae > Streptophyta > Magnoliopsida > Myrtales > Melastomataceae > Melastoma > Melastoma dodecandrum. The sequence continues at coordinate 3,148,572 of JARUPY010000535.1, forward strand.
TCGTCGCCTCCGACGCCTGGACCACCGAGTACCAGTACGACTCCGCGCGGCCGCTGCTGCTCGCACGGTGCGACCTGTTCGTCGCGCTCGACCTGCCCCGCCGGGTGGTGATGACGCGCCTCACCACCCGCACGGTGCGTCGGCGGGTGCGGCGCGAGCCGCTGTGGAACGGCAACGTCGAGGGACCGCTCCACCGGGTCGTCACCGACCGCGAGCACATCCTGCGCTGGGGCTGGCGCACCCACGGGCTGCTCGGCGGCCGGATCGCCGACGCCGTCGCCGCGCGCCCGGAGCTGCCGGTCGTGGTGCTGCGCAGCGCCCGCGACGTCGCGGCCTGGCTCGACGGCCCGCTCGCCGCGGTGGTCTCCGGGTGAGCGGCCGTCAGCGTCCGAGCCAGTCGCGGACCTGCGCGACCTGCTGGTCGACCTGCTCGTCCGACCGCCGGCCGAAGGGCAGCAGGGTGGTCGGCGGCCCGACGATCATGTCGCCGGCCTTCGTGGTCACGACCACGGCGGGACTGCGGACGGGCGAGGTCTGCTCGCCGCGCTTCACGTCCGCGATCTCCGCACGGGCGAGCCGGCGGGTGGAGTAGGGCCCACGGATCGTGAGGGTGTCGCCCGCGGCGCGCAGCCCCAGCACGCTGTTGCGCCAGCTGATGAGCAGGCCGAACACCAGCATGAACGGCAGGATGACCAGCGGCGCCCTCGCGCCGCCCCGCGTCGCCTGGACGAAGAACACGATGATCACGGTCGTCCAGATCACCGCGAACAGGACTGTCCAGACGCGGGCGAAGGTGGGCGGTCCGATCCGGACGTCGTCACTGCTCGGTGTGCTGGTCACGGCCGTCGGTATGCCCGGATCAGCGTCGGGCACGCGTGAGGTCAGCCGCGGTGCCAGGCCTGCACGGCGGCAACCTGCGCGTCGAGCTGCTCCTGCTGGAACGCGGGCGACATGGTCGCGTCGACGGCGACCTCGGTGCCGTCGGTGAGCACCAGCAGCACCACCGGCGTCTGGGCACGGCCGGTGCCGACCCCCGCGCGGACGGCCTGCACGTCGGTGCGGGCGAGCCGGTGGGTCCGGCTCCGGTTGCGGACCAGCAGCTCGCCGTCGGGGGTGGGGGTGGTGATGAGGCCCCCGATCCGCCAGACCAGACCGACGGCGAGGGCCACGATCACCGCGACGGGCAGCAGGTAGATCCAGTGCCCGGACACCGCGAGCGGCAGCCCGATGACCAGCGCGACCGCCGCGGCGACCATCCCGAGCGTCACGGCCCAGATGCGCACCCACAGCGGCGGCCGGAACACGAAGGCGGGCGTGGTCGGGCCGGCGGTCACGGACATGGTCGAGACGGTAGGGCGACGCCGTGTCGGGCGCGTTACGTCCGTGTCACACGCGGTGCAGGTCACCGCGTGCCGGGGCGTCGGCGGCCGTGGCGCTGGTACCGTCGCTGCCGGCCGACCAACCCGCGCGGGAGAGTCCGGCTCGACCGGCGCCGAAGGGGCAACCTCCCCGGAACCTCTCAGGCACCAGGACCGCGCGGAGCAGGCCACTCTGGAGTGCGTCGCCGCGCGACAGGAGGGGAAACGGGCCGTCGGCCCGTGGCTCCCGCCCGTCTGTCCGCCCGCACTGCGCCGCTCCTGGAGGACCGCGTGACCAGCACCCTCGACCGCCCTGACCTCGGCACCGCGGCGGCGGGCGTCGACACCGCGCCCGGCTTCTTCGGTGACCGCCACATCGGCACGCCGGCCCACGACCAGGCCCGCATGCTCGAGGTGCTCGGCTACCCGAGCGTCGCCGCGCTGCTCGACGCCGCCGTGCCGGAGACCATCCGGACCCGCACACCGCTGGCGTTGCCCGCTGCTGCGGAGGAGGCCGAGGTCGCGGCCGAACTGGTCGCCCTCGCCCACCGCAACACCGTCAGCACCGCGATGATCGGGCTGGGCTACCACGGCACGCACACGCCGGCGCTCATCCGCCGGGTCGTCCTGGAAAACCCCGCCTGGTACACCGCGTACACGCCCTACCAGGCCGAGATCTCGCAAGGCCGGATGGAGGCGCTGGTCAACTTCCAGACCATGGTCACCGACCTCACGGGCATGGCCATCGCCAACGCCTCGATGCTGGACGAGGCCACCGCCGCCGCCGAGGCGATGACGCTCGCGCACCGGGCCACGCGCGGGAACGAGAAGGACACCTTCGTCGTCGACCCCGACGTCTACCCGCAGACCCTGGACGTGCTGCGCACCCGCGCCGAGCCGCTCGGGCTGCAGGTCGTCGTCGCCCCGCTCGACGCGCCGCTGCCGGACGGCGCGTTCGGCGTCCTCGTCCAGTACCCGGGTGCGAGCGGTGTGGTGAAGGACCTCGGTCCGATCGTCGAGGCGGCCCACGCCGCGGGGGCTCAGGCCGTCGTCGCCGCCGACCTGCTGGCCCTGACCCTGCTGGCCTCGCCCGGCGACGCCGGTGCCGACATCGCCGTCGGGTCCTCGCAGCGGTTCGGCGTGCCGATCGGGTTCGGTGGCCCCCACGCGGGCTACCTCGCTGTGCGTTCCGGCCTGGAGCGGCAGCTGCCCGGGCGCCTCGTGGGCGTCTCGGTCGACGCCGACGGCCAGCCCGCCTACCGGCTCGCGCTGCAGACCCGCGAGCAGCACATCCGCCGCGAGAAGGCCACCTCCAACATCTGCACCGCCCAGGTGCTGCCGGCCGTCGTGGCCAGCATGTACGCGGTCTACCACGGCCCCGACGGGCTGCGGACGCTCGCGCGGCGGGTGCACGAGCAGGCCGCGCGCCTGGCCACCGGCCTCGCCGCCGCGGGCCTCGACGTCGCCACCGGGCCGTTCTTCGACACCGTCACCGTGCGGGTGCCGGGCCGCGCGGCCGAGGTCGTGGCCGCCGCCGCGGACCGCCTGGTCGACCTGCGGCTGGTCGACGCCGACACGGTCGGCATCGCCTGCGACGAGACCACCACCGACGAGCACCTGGCCGTCGTCGCCGGGGCGTTCGGTGCGTCCGTGCCCGAGGCGTCCGACCCCGCGCGCGCCGCGACCCCCGAGCGGACCTCGGAGTTCCTCACCCACCCGGTGTTCCACGACCACCGCTCCGAGACCGCGATGCTGCGCTACCTGCGCTCGCTCGCCGACAAGGACTACGCGCTGGACCGCGGCATGATCCCGCTCGGCTCCTGCACCATGAAGCTGAACGCCACCACCGAGATGGAGGCGATCTCGCTGCCGGGCTTCGCGCAACTGCACCCGTTCGCCCCGGTGTCGCGGTTCGACGGCTACCGCTCGATGTTCGCCGACCTCGAGGGTTGGCTGGCCGAGATCACCGGCTTCGCCGCGGTCTCTCTGCAGCCCAACGCGGGCTCGCAGGGCGAGTACGCCGGGCTGCTCACGATCCGCGCCTACCACCGGTCGCGGGGCGACGGCCACCGCACGGTCTGCCTCATCCCGTCCTCCGCGCACGGCACGAACGCCGCAAGCGCCGTCATGGCCGGCATGAAGGTCGTGGTCGTCAAGACCGGCGGCAGCCAGGGCGAGATCGACCTCGCCGACCTGCGCGCCAAGACCGAGGCGCACCGCGACGACCTCGCCGCGATCATGATCACCTACCCCTCCACCCACGGGGTGTTCGAGGAGCACGTCACGACGGTCTGCGAGGTCGTCCACGACGCCGGCGGCCAGGTCTACGTCGACGGTGCCAACATGAACGCGCTGGTCGGCGTGGCCGCGCCGGGCGAATTCGGCGGCGACGTGAGCCACCTGAACCTGCACAAGACCTTCTGCATCCCCCACGGCGGCGGCGGTCCCGGCGTGGGTCCGGTGGCGGTGCGCGCGCACCTCGCGCCGTTCCTGCCCGGCGCGGCGCTGCAGCCGGGTGCGGGCCCGGCCGACGGCCCCACCGTGGCGGCCGCGCCGTGGGGGTCGGCCTCGATCCTGCCGATCAGTTGGGCCTACCTGCGGCTCATGGGGGCCGACGGCCTCACTGGCGCGACCGGCGCCGCGATCCTCGCCGCGAACTACGTCGCCGCCCGGCTCGGGGACGCGTTCCCCGTCCTCTACAAGGGCGACGGCGGCCTCGTCGCGCACGAGTGCATCCTCGACCTGCGTCCGATCACCAAGGCGAGCGGTGTCACCGTCGACGACGTCGCCAAGCGGCTCATCGACTACGGCTTCCACGCACCGACGCTGTCGTTCCCGGTCGCGGGCACGCTGATGGTCGAGCCGACCGAGAGCGAGCCGCTGGTCGAGCTCGACCGCTTCTGCGACGCGATGATCGCCATCCGCGGCGAGATCGCGAAGGTCGAGGCGGGCGAGTGGCCGGCCGACGACAACCCGCTGCGCGGGGCGCCGCACACGGCGGCCTCGATCGCGGGGGAGTGGGACCACCCCTACAGCCGCGCGACGGCCGTCTACCCCGGTGGGGTCGACCCCGACAAGTACTGGCCGCCGGTGCGCCGCATCGACCAGGCGTACGGCGACCGCAACCTGGTCTGCGCCTGCCCGCCGCTGTCGGCCTACGAGGACTGAGCAGGCGCCTCCAGCCGTCGTCCCATCACGGTGAGTGGTGCGCTGACGGCTGAGTGGCGCGGCGAATCGGGACAAATCCTGCGCCACTCACCGCTCTGCGCGCCACTCGATCCCGGGGGGAGACGCGCTCCCCTGCCGGGCGGTGGGGTCAGCCGGTCAGGCGACGCGGCTGTGGGTGGCGCAGGCGAGCAGGTCGGCGCGGCGCGCCTGGACGCTCTGGCCGTCGGGCAGCAGTTCGCCGGTGTCCTCGAACAGCACCACCCCGTTGCAGAGCAGGCTCCAGCCCTGCTCGGGGTGGGCGACGAGCACGTGCGCCGCGTCGCGGTCGAGTGCGTTCGCCTCGGGGCAGGCGGGGGCGTGTGTGCAGCGGTGTGCAGGCCGCGTCATCACGGTGGTCATGGGGTCCTTCGATCGGGTGTCGGAAACATCTGACACCGCGAGTGTCCCCCGTCACAAGCGCTTCCGCCACCCAGGCACGCGGAGTTTGTTTCAGGCTCGACCAAATTTCTCCTGCGCGTCGGCCAACACGTCGTGTCGTGGGTCGCGACGCGGCAGCCAGGTGGCGAGCAACGTGGGGAACCCGGCGTCGTCGAGCGCGTCGATCACGGCCGGGTCGTCGTCGACGACGGTGATGATCTCGCCCGGCCGCTCACGGTCCAGCCGGCGGATCTCGGCGAGCTTGACGACCTTGGCCGGCCGGTGGTCGCCGTCCTCGCGCATGAGCAACGGACCCGCCGGCAGGTCGGCCGCGTCGAGCCAGGTCTGGGTGAGGCCGCGGGTCCACGCCGGACGCCCGGTGAGCCACACGATGTCGCCGTCGACCGCCGCCTGCTCCGCGAGCGCGCGCCCGGTCGACAGCACCGGGTCGCGGTCGGCGCTGTCGTGGAAGGCGAACCAGTCGCGGTGGCGCCGGTCGAGGTGGTGCAACCGGTGCGACACGTCGGCGACCACACCGTCGATGTCGAACACGGTGTACACACCGTCAGCGTAGAGAGCGGCGTCAGTCGGTCCCGAACCGCAGCACGAGCCGGTGGCGCGGGCGCCGCGCGTCTCCGAGCCGCTCGTACCCGCGACGCCGGCACAGTCCCGACGACGGTGTCCTGCGACGATGGCGACGTGTCCGCGCCGTTGCCGCAGTTCACCTACCACCCCGACCCGCTGCGGACGGGCTCGGTCGTCGAGTCGGGCGAGACGTGCGCACGGTGTGGCGAGGTGCGCGGCTTCGTGTACTCCGGCCCGGCGTACGCGGTCGACGAGGTCGGATGCCTGTGTCCCTGGTGCATCGCCGACGGCTCGGCCGCGGCGCAGTTCGACGTCGAGTTCACCGCCGTGGCGACGCCCCCGGGCATCGTGGTGACGCTCCCGGGCATCGCGCCGGACGTGCTCGCCGAGATCAGTCGGCGGACGCCGGGGTTCAGCGGCTGGCAGCAGGAGCGGTGGCTGTTCCACTGTGGCGACGGCGCCGAGTTCCTCGGCCGGGTGGGGTACCGCGAGGTGGCGACCGTCCCGACCTCCTGGAGTCGTTGGCGGACGACGGCCTGCCGGAGGAGGCGCTGACACAGTTGCACCCGGACGGCGACGTGACGGCCTACGAGTTCCGGTGTCGGCACTGCCGGATCGGCCTCGCCTACTGGGACGCGAGCTGACGTCGGCGATGTCCGACCCGCGCGAGTCCGACGTGCACCGGGTGGTGTCGGCGGCGCTGGTGCGGGGCGGCAACGAGGTCCTGCTCGTCCACCGCCGGGCCGACCGTCGTTACTTCCCCGACGTGTGGGACCTGCCGGGCGGGCACGTCGAGCCAGGTGAGCAGGAGGCGGCGGCCGTCGCCCGCGAGTTGCGCGAGGAACTCGGCGTGGAGGTGCGCGGTCTGCCACCCGAGCCCGCGGTGCGGGTGCGGCCGTGGCCGGAACTCGACCTCGCGACCTGGGTCGTGACCGCGTGGGAGGGCACGCCCTCGAACCACGCGCCCGACGAACACGACGACGTCCGCTGGTGGCGCGCCGCAGATCTCGACGACGCCGTGCTGCCCGGCCCGTGGGACGTCCACACCCTGCGTCTGCTGATCGGGGTCGGCGCGAGTTCGCCGGCCCGGCGCGAGGTCCTCGCCCACGTCGCGGAGCGGATCCCGCCGGGCGGCGTGCGGGTCGGGATCGACGGCGTCGACGGCGCGGGCAAGACCCGGTTCGCCGACGACCTCGCCGTCGCCCTGCGCGAACGCGGGCGCACCGCGGTCCGGGTCAGCGTCGACGACCACCTGTTCCCATCGGAACACCGCTACCGCCGCGGCCGCCACGACCCCGAGGGCTTCTTCCTCGATTCGTTCGACTATGCAACGTTGCGCCGTGCAGCGATCGACCCACACGCGGGCAGCGACGCCGTGCTGGTCGTCGACGGCCTGTTCCTCCAGCGCGAGGAACTCACGGGTGTGTTCGACCTGGTCGTGTTCCTCGACGTCCCGTTCGAGGTCACCGCCGCCCGGATGGCGGTCCGTGACGGCACCCCCGCCGACCCCGGCCACCCGCGGATGCGGCGCTACGTCGAGGGCCAGCGGATCTACCTGGCCCGGTGTTCGCCGCGCGAGCGCGCCGACCTGGTGGTCGAACACTCGGACCCGCTCGCGCCGGTGCGCGCGCGCGACACCCGCGATGCCACCGACCCCCGCGACCTGGCCGCTCCCTCGCCGACGCGACTACCCTTGTGAACTCGTGCGCTTCCTCGCGGGAACCCCGCCGTACGACCTGACCTACGACGACGTCTTCATGGTGCCGCGGCGCTCGGCGGTGGCCAGCCGGTACGACGTCGACCTCGCCACCGGTGACGGGTCGGGCGCGACCATCCCGCTCGTCGTGGCGAACATGACCGCGGTGGCCGGGCGCCGCATGGCCGAGACGGTCGCGCGGCGCGGCGGGCTCACCGTGCTGCCGCAGGACATCCCGACCGAGGTCGTGAGCGACGTCGTGGCGTGGGTCAAGCAACGCGACCTCGTGGTCGACACCCCGATCACGCTCGACCCGCACAGCACGGTCGGCGAGGCGGTCGCGCTGCTGCCCAAGCGCGCGCACGACGCCGCGATCGTGGTCGACGGCGCCCGCCGGCCGGTCGGGGTGGTGACGGCACGTGACACGCAGGGCGCCGACCGGTTCGCCCAGGTGCACGACGTCATGTCCACCGACCTGCTCACCCTGCCCGAGGGCATCGACCCGCAGGCCGCGTTCGAGCGTCTCGACGCCGCGCACCGTCGCCTCGCCCCGGTGGTCGACACCGACGGCCGCCTGGTCGGCATCCTCACCCGCGTCGGCGCGCTGCGGGCCACGCTCTACCAACCCGCGGTCGACTCCGCCGGTCGGCTGCGCGTCGCCGCGGCGATCGGGGTCAACGGCGACGTCGCGCTCAAGGCGAAGCGGCTGCTCGAGGCCGGGGTCGACGTGCTGGTGGTCGACACCGCGCACGGTCACCAGCAGCGGATGCTCGACGCGCTGGCCGCCGTGACGTCGCTCGACCCGCAGGTGCCGGTCGTGGCCGGGAACGTCGTGTCCGCCGAGGGGGTCCGCGACCTCGTGGCCGCCGGCGCCGACATCGTGAAGGTCGGCGTCGGGCCCGGCGCGATGTGCACCACCCGGATGATGACCGGGGTGGGCAGGCCGCAGTTCACCGCGGTTCTGGAGTGCGCCCGGGCCGCGGCCGAACTCGACAAGCACGTCTGGGCCGACGGCGGGGTGCGGCACCCGCGCGACGTCGCGCTCGCGCTCGCCGCCGGGGCGTCGGCGGTCATGATCGGCTCCTGGTTCGCAGGAACCCTGGAATCACCAGGTGATCTGCACACCGCGCCCGACGGCCGCGCCTACAAGGACAGCTTCGGCATGGCCTCGGCGCGCGCGGTGGCGGCACGGACCTCGGGCGAGGGCGCCTTCGACCGGGCCCGGAAAGCCTTGTACGAAGAGGGGATCTCGTCGGGTCGTATGTATCTCGACGTCGAACGACCTGGCGTCGAGGATCTCATCGACGAGGTGATCGCCGGCGTGCGGTCCTCCTGCACCTACGCCGGCGCGACCTCGCTGGCCGAGTTCGCCGAACGCGCCACGGTCGGCGTGCAGAGCGCCGCGGGTTACGCGGAGGGCCGCCCGCTGCACACCTCCTGGTGAGCGCGCCTACTGCTTGGTGCTCTTGAGGTCGGGCAGCTTCATCAGCGTCAGCACCCCCGTGCGGACGTCGGGGCACGCGGAGATGGTGGCTGCGTCGGCCTTCGAGTAGGGATCGGTGTCGCTGTTGGCGAGCCCCCACGCCAGGATGATCGTCGCGACGTACTGCTTGACCACGCTCGCCGAGACGGTGCCGCCCTGCCGGTTCGCGACGTCGAGGTTGGCGCAGAGCGTCTGCACCGAGGCCGGGTTGTCGGTCGTGACGCCGGTCGAGGTGCTCGACGACGAGGTCGTCGGCGTCGACGCGGTCGGGGAGTCGGTCGCGCTGCCGTGGGGCTGCCGGTCGCGGTCTCCGACCCGGTCGGGAAGTCTCCGGTGCCCGAGACGGTCGGCCGCGGCCCGGGCGTGCCCGCGATGGTCTGGGTGCACCCCCGCGAGCGCACCCACGAGCAGCACCGCCGCCACCGGGACCGTCACCGTGCGAACGTTCATCGCCATCCTCCCGCTCACGCCCCGGCGTCGACCGGACGGTCGGAGTATGCCGCCCACAGCGCCGCGTAGGTGCCACCGCGCTCGAGCAGTTCCTCGTGGCGACCGTCCTCGACCACCCGCCCGCCGTCGAGCACGATGACCCGGTCGGCGCGCGCCGCGGTCGAGAGCCGGTGGGCCACCACGAACGTCGTGCGACGCCGGGCCAGGGCGGCGGTCGCGGCCGTGACGGTCGACTCGCTGGCGAGGTCCAGCGCGGCGGTGGCCTCGTCGAGCAGCAGGATGGCGGGGTTGACGAGCTGCGCCCGGGCCAGCGCGATGAGCTGGCGCTGGCCGGCCGACAGGTTCTGGCCGCGCTCGCCGACCTCGTGGTCGTAGCCGCCCGGCAGCGCCTCGATGACCCGGTCCGCCCCGACCGCACGCGCCGCCGCGCGGACCTCGGCGTCGCTGGCTCCCGGCCGCCCGTAGGCGATGGCCTGCCGCACCGTGCCCGGTGAGAGGTACGACTCCTGCGGGACCACGCCGAGGTGGGAGCGGTACTGCGACAGGTCGAGGTCGCGCAGGTCGTGGCCGTCGACCAGCACCCGCCCGGCGGTGGGGTCGTAGAAGCGCGTTATCAGCTTTATCACCGTCGACTTGCCCGCCCCGGTCTCGCCGACGAGCGCGACCGTCTCGCCGGGTTCGACGACCAGGTCGACCTGCCGTAGCGCGGGTTCCTCCGCGCCGGTGTAGGCGAAGTCGACGTCGCGCAGTTCGATCCGGCCGCGGATTCGCCCGACCGGGCGCGGGCTCAGCGCGGCCGGGGTCGAGGTGGGCGTGCGGAGCAGGTCGCGCAGCCGCGCGAGCCCGACCGCGCTCTGCTGGTAGCCGTCGAACACCTGCGAGAGCTGCTGCACCGGGCCGAAGAACGCGTCGAGGTAGAGGAAGAACGCGATGAGGGCGCCCGCGGTGAGCGTGCCCTGGTGCAAACCGGCTCGCGCCGAGGGCCAGCACCAACGCCCCGCCGAGATCGGAGAGGAACTGCACGAACGGGAAGTAGGTGGCGATGTAGCGCTGGGCCTTCAGCCGGCTGTCGCGGTAGCGCTGCGCGGCCAGGCGGAAGCTCGCCCGGTTGCGGTCCTCGCGGGTGAAGGCCTGCGCGACGCGGACGCCCGACAGGTTCTCCTGCAACTGCGCGTTGACCGCGCCGACCCGCTCGCGGGCCTCGACGTACTGGGGGACGGCCTTGGACCGGAACCACCACGTCGCCAGCGCGAGCACGGGCAGCATGGCGAGCAGCACCAGCGACAGTTCGCCGTCGACGAGGACGAGCGCGACCAGCACCCCGACGAGGGTGAACAGGCTGACCACCGTGGTCGCGAGGCCGGTCTGCAGGAACGACGACAGGGCGTCGACGTCCGTGGTCATCCGCGTCATGATCCGGCCGCCGAGCTCGCGCTCGTAGAAGTCGAGGCCGAGCCGCTGCAGGTGCGCGAAGGTCTTGACCCGCAGCGTGAAGAGCAGCCGCTCGCCGGTGCGGCCGGTGACCAGCTGCCCCGTGCGGCTGATGCCCCAGTCGAGCAGCAGCACGCCGAACGCGGCGATCGACACCACGAGCAACGCGGTGAAGTCGGGGTTGACGACGCCGCGGTCGATGCCGGTGCGGACCAGCGCGGGCACGAGCAACTGGGCGACGCTGTCGAGGCCGACCAGCAGCAGCCCGAACAGCAGCACCCGCCGGAACGGCTGCAGCAACCGACGCAGCCCGAACTCCGGTTCGGCGGCGCGGGCCTGGTCGGGCGGGACGTCGGGCAGGTCGGAGGCGGCCGGCAGCGCGGCCAGCGAGGCGAGCAGCTTGGCGTCGGGCGGGACGTCGGTGAGGAACCCGCCACCGCCGCCCGGCAGGGACGCGTCGCCCCGCACCACGCCCGCGGCCACCGGCACCCGGGCGCCCGCGGCGACGTCGCCGGGTTCGGCCGCCGCAGCGCCGTCGACGAACAGCCGGCGGAACACCGGCGACGATTCCTCGAGTTCCTCGATTGTTCCGGACGCGACGACCCGGCCGGCGTCGAGCACGACGATCCGGTCGGCCAGCGCGAGGGTCGACCGGCGATGGGCGATCACCAGGGCGCTGCGGACCGGTTCGCGACCGAGGACCTCGCGGATCGCGTCGAGGATCTCGACCTCGACGCGCGGGTCGACGGCCGAGGTGGCGTCGTCGAGCACGATGACGCGCGGGTCGCGCAGCAGCGCCCGGGCGAGCGCGAGCCGTTGCCGCTGGCCGCCGGAGAGCGTCAACCCGCGTTCGCCGACGGTGGTGGCGTAGCCCTCGGGCAGCGCCGTGATGAACTCGTGGGCCGACGCGGCGCGGGCGGCGGCGTGCACCTGCTCGGTCGTGGCGTCGGGCGCGCCGTAGGCGATGTTCTCGCGCACAGAGGCCGAGACGAGGAACGCCTCCTCGAACACCACGGCGACGGCCGTGCGCAGCGACTCCCGGCGCAGGTCCCGGACGTCGACCCCGCCGACGCGCACGGCTCCGGCGTCGACGTCGTAGAAGCGCGGCAGCAGCTGGGCGAGGGTGGACTTGCCCGAACCCGCCGTGCCCACCACCGCGACGGTCTCGCCGGGTGCGACCGTGAAGCCGACGGCGTCGAGCACGGGTTCGCCCGGCTCGTACCCGAACGCGACGGCGTCGAACTCGACCCCCAGCGGGCCGGCCGGGAGGTCGACGGCGTCGGGCCGGTCGACGACCCGGGGCCGGGCGTCGACGACCTCCAGGACGCGCTCGACGCCCGCGCGCGCCTGCTGGCCGATGGTGAGCAGCGCCGTGAGCTGCCGGACCGGACTGACCAGCTGGACGAGGTAGGTCGAGAAGGCCAGGAAGGTGCCGATGGTGAGGTGGCCGTGCAGGGCCAGCCACCCGCCGAGCAGCAGCACCCCGACCTGTCCGATCGCGGGCACCGCCTGCAGCGCGGGCGCGTACCGGCTCTGCAGCCGCACCACCCGCATCCGGCTGCCGAACAACCGGGTGGCGCGGGAGTCGAGGTTCGCCAGTTCCCGGTGCTCCTGGCCGAATCCTTTGACCACCCGGACGCCGGTCACGGCCTCCTCGACCTGGCCGACCACCTCGGCCGCCTGCTGCTGGGCGTCCCAGTTCGCGGGGAACAGGTCGCGCCGCGACCGCGACGCGAGGAACCACAGCGCGGGGACGACCGCGACCGTGACGAGCGTCAACGTGGGCGAGAGCACGACCATGACGACGAGTGACACGAGGAACAGCAGCGCGTTGGCCGACAGCAGCGGGATGAACGCGAGCAGCCCCTGCACCAGGCCGATGTCGGTGATCGCGCGGCTGACCACCTGGCCGGTGTTGAGCCGGTCCTGCCCGGAGCCGTCGAGCCGGACCAGGGAGGTGAACACGTCGTCGCGCATGTCGCGCTGGACGTCGAGGGAGAGTCGGCCCGCGGTGTACCGGCGGACGAACGTCAGCAGGTACTGGACCACCGCGGCGACGACGAGGACCACCAGCCAGCCCGTGACGCTGGGCGCCGGCCCGACCCCCGCGGGAGCGAGGACGTTGTCGACGACGTGGCGGATCACCAGCGGCACCGCGGCCGAGATCACGGCCCCCGCCGCGGCGGTGCCGAACGCCAGGTAGAGGTCGGTGCGGTGCGCCAGGCAGTACCGACCGAGGCGTCGCAGCCAGCCCCGCCCGGACCGGGCGGTGGCCGTCCGCCCACCCGGTGCCGTCACGTCCGTCGAGGTTAACGAGGGGGTCCGACAGCGGCCGCCCACCGGTGGCGGTGTTCGCTCAGGGGTGCTCTCGCTATACAGGAGTCATGGCCGACGAGAACCGACGACGACCAGAGACCGACAGCCACTGGGGCCCGACCACGCAGGTCGGCCAGGACCACCCGGGCGCCACACCGCCCGTGGCTCCGACCGCCACCGCGCAGTACCTGCCCCCACCGAGCCAGCCGTACACCCCGCCCGCCCCGTATCCGCCGCACGTCCCGCCGGACGCCTCGCCCGACCCACGCGGCGGCGTCCCGCCCGACCGACCCGCCGACGTCCCACCCCACCGGCACGGCGACGTCCCACCCCACCGGCACGGCGACCAGCCACCGCACCAGCACGGCGTGCCGCCCCACGAGCACGGCAACGTGCCGCCGACCGACGAACTGCCGCTGCACAAGCGCGTGGCCCGCAAGGTCCGGCGCGGCGACCAGCGGGAGGCCCTGCGCGACGCCGCCCGCACCGTCGAGGCCAAGGTGCCCGCCGACTTCCGCATCGCCATCGCCACCGGCGTGCTCGCGATCGCCGCCGCGGTGGTGCAGCAGGCGCTGTTCCCGGTGTCGTCCGCGATGCTCACCCAGAAGCTCATCGGGTACGGCCTGGCGCTGGCGTTCCTCGTGCTCGGCCTGGTGGCGGTGCGCAGCCTCGCCAACGAACTCGCGCGGGTCAGCACCGCCAAGGGCGGTCGGACGGCCGCGCAGGCCATCCGGGTCACCACGCTGCTGGTGGGCTACCTGCTGGTCATCCTCGTGACGCTCGGGATCATCAACGTCCGGCTCGGCAACCTGCTGGTGGGCGGCGCCCTCACCGGCGTCGTGATCGGCATCGCCGCCCAGCAGGCCCTGGGCAACGTCTTCGCCGGGCTGGTGCTGCTGTTCAGCCGGCCCTACGTGCCGGGCGAGCGGATCCGTGTCAACAACGGCGGCCTCGGCGGCCCGCACGACGGCGTGGTGGTGAGCGTCGGGCTCACCTACACCGTCCTGCTGACCTCCTACGGCCCGTTGAACCTGCCGAACTCGCAGCTGCTCGCCTCCGCCATCGGCCCGCAGCCGCCGGCCGACGACGCCGACGACGACAAGTCGACCGACCGCGACGACGGCGGCGAGGTGCCGCGCACGCAGGGCGGCGGCGGGGCGCCGTCGACCAACCCCTGACCGCCGACCCGATGCGCGCCGACGGTCAGGTGCCGATACGACCGTTCGACAGCGTGAGCGACGCCGTGTTGCCCGGACCCGGGATCAGCAGGTTGATGAGGGCGGTGGTGAGCCCGCAGTTGGCGAAGTTGCCGATCGTGAACGTGCCCGAGACCGTGCCACCCCGGGTGAGGTCGAAGACGGTTGCCGCGCGGCGACGCGAGTTTGAGAGCCACCGGCTGGGCCGTCTGGCAGGCGTTGCCGACGGGCGTCGGGATTCCCGCGGTCTTCACGTTCGAGAGGTTGATGATGTACCGCGCGGTGGTCGAGACGGTCGGCATGTTGCCGCCCGCGAGCTTTCCCTGGATACGCCCCACCGGGATGAGCGTCACGGTGGCCGAGATCGGGAGCAGGCCGAGCGCGTTGAACGAGGTGGTGGCCGGGGCGAGCGGGAGCGTGCCGGTGAAGGCGCCGGTCTGCTGCAGACGGGTGGTGAGCACCGACGGCCCGAGCGAGATCGAGGACCCGGTCTTCGCGACGGTGGTCGTCCCGACCGCGTCGTAGAGCACGACCAGCGGCTTGGGGGCCGCCTCGGCGGTGCCGGCGGCGAACGGGACGGTGACAGCAGTGGCGCCGGCGACGGTCGCGACCGTCGCGGCCAACGCCCGGCGGCGCAGTGAGTGCGAGAACTGCATGGTGACGTGACCTCTCACGATCGAGGGAGTCGGATGGAAACGACGGAGCGGGACGGGTCGACGTGTCGACCCGTCCCGCTCCGAAGGTGGAACTAGTTGCTCTTGACCGACAGGTTGCCCTTGGCGGTCGTGATCTTGTAGGCCGCGCCGAAGCCGACGGTGTCACCGTTGTTGATCAGGCCGAAGCAGCCGGACACCTGCGACACCTTGAGCACGCGGGCGCCGGTCGTGGTCTTGACCAGCGTCAGCTTGCCCGTGGTGTTGTTGTAGTTGCCCATCGCCGAACCGGTGACGGTGAACGCGCACTGGCCGGCCGGGTTGCTCACCACGCGGGCGTTGACGTTGCCGACGTAGCCCTTCGTGACACCGGCCGCGGTGGTCGCGCCCAGTGCGTTGAGCGTCCACACGCCGTTCTGGGTCGGGATCAGCGTGAGACCGCCCGGGCCGGTGCAGTTGGTCCAGGTGGTGCCGGTGATGGTGGCGATCCGCGCGCCGACGGCGGGGCCGAGGGTGGCCGCACCGAAGGCCTTGCCCGACGAGCAGCCCAGCGTGAGCGCGCCGTCGGTGAAGGTGATGGCACCGGACGAGCCGGTGTACCGGATGTTGCCGGTGGTCTGCGTGCCGGCCTTGACGGTGTAGGTGGTCGCAGCCATTGCGGTGGTCGCGAAGGTCAACGCCGCGACACCGGTGAGGACACCGGTGACGACGCCGAGTCGCTTGGCGATCCGCTGTGAGGTACCTGCCATGTTCGGAAACGTCCTCTCTGACGCCCGACGCCTCGTGCGTGGGTCTCCGCAAGTTAGCGCCGGCAGCGACCCGGGGGGCCATGGGCTGGCGCGGAACCCGCAGGAACTTCCTGGAGACCGCCTGGGACTTGGTGCTGGCGTACGAGAAGTCGGCGGGCGAATCCGACCGACCGTATGAGTCGGCTCACCGCCCCACGGCGCGTCCGGTCGGCGCTTGCCGGGGGAGGTCGGCGTCTCTACTGTCCGCGGCGTGGGTCGGGTTGCACGGACCGCCTGGTGGATGCCGCGGGCGGGTCTCGGCGCGCTCGCGGCCGCCGTGCTGTCCGTCGGTGCGCTGTCGGCGTCGGCCGCGGAGCCGACGATCCCCGATCCGCCGCCGAACCTGTCCAAACAACGACGCCGGCATCCTGCGCGGCTACGCCGAGATCGCCAAACCCAAGGTCGTCGTCGACGTGCCGGTACAGGTCCAACACGTCTACGCCTCGGAAACGCAGCGTCATCGACGTCCCGAACGGGACGCTCACGAACTTCTCCCGCGCCTGGGTGATGACGACCTTCGGCCGCACCCCGACCTACGGCGTGTTCCCGACCGTCACCACCACCGTGCTGGGCTTCGGAGCCATCCCCGTGCAGGCCGACCTGCACCTCACGCAGACGGTCACCGGCCCGTACTACGACCCGATCAACGTGCTCACCGAAGGCCCGCTCGGTCCGCCGAGTGCCGCGCACCCGAACATCAACACGGTGACCGGCACCGTGATCGCCCGGCTCGACAAGGTGCTGGTCGACAAAGTCCCGCTGGACGTCGGCCCGTCGTGCGAGTCGGCCGTCATCCACCTCAAGCTGCTCGGCAAGTTCACCGGGTTCGATTTCACCCACCCGCAGTCCCCGGTGAAGCCCGGTGAGTACAACCTGTTCTTCGGCGGGATCCTCAAGGGCACGTTCGAGATCCCGGCCTTCTCCGGATGCGGCGCGGGCGGGCAGGACCTCGACCCCGCTGCTCACCGGCACGATCTCCGGGCCGGACAACACGATCACCCTCGTCCAGAGCTCGCTGGGGACCTACGACCCCACGTTCCCGAACAACTGCCGGGTCGGCGAAGGCCCCACGGCGACCCCCCTGTGTGGCGCCCGCCCCGATCACGCCGCCCACCCGCTGACCCGGACCCGGCGCGGTCTTCACTGCTCGGTCGCGGCGTCCTCCCAGCCGGGGAGGACCGCGCGCAGCGCGAGGATCATCTCCAGCCGACGGTCGCGGTCCTGCAACGCGTCGCCGAACAACGCCGTCAGCCGGGCGAACTGGTAGTGCGCGGTCTGCCGGTGCAGTCCGACCGAGTCGGCGACGTCGGCCTGGCTGCCGCCGCGCTCGAGCCACGCCGACAGCAGCCGGGCGTACTTGAGCCGTTTGGCCGGCGACAACGTGGTGAGCGGGCCGAGCCGGCGGGCCACGAGCAGTTCGGCCACCGCGGGCTGCGCCATGACCAGCAGGGTCGGCAGGTGTTCCTCGGCGGCCAGCATGGTGTCGTCGGGGATGACGTCGGCCCAGGCGCAACCGGTCGGCCAACTGTGCCCACTGCAACGATCGCTGCGCCTCGACGAGCGGCCAGGGGTGGGCCGACCAGCACCCCGGACGTCGTCGGGGAGGCCCCGGAGCGTGGGCGAGCACCGAGTCGTCCAACGGCGCCGGTGCGATGAGCACCGGCGTGCTCTCGACGGTGTAGCTGAGCACCTCACGGCCGAAACAGGTGGTGAGGTCGACGTCGAGGTGCCCGGCGTCGCGCAGTTCGACCACCTGCACCCGGTCGGGCAGCTCCCACCCGATGCGCGCGGCCAGCGACTCGATCCCCTCGGGTGAGGTGGCCGGCTGGTCGAGCAGCATCTTGGCCAGCCGGACCCGGAGCCGCTCGGCCTGCGAGGCCTTGGTCAGCTGCGCTTCCTGGTAGCCCTGCGCGGACAGGCCGGCGAGCCGGTCGATGAACGCGAACAACGCCGCGGCCAGTTGGGCGACGGTGTCGGGTGGCAACGGCGCGCGTTCCTGCAGCGCGGTGATGCGACGCCACGCCACCATCGAGCCGACCCGGTAGGCGGCCTGCAGGACGTCGTGCGGACGTCCTTCGAGCGCCTCCATGCGGCCGAGGGAACGGAAGACGTCGTCGTGCTCGGCGGTGGTGCGCACGGAGGACGAACCTGCAGCAGGAACGCCGCGAGCGCCTGCTCCACGCCACGGCGCGTGGACCGGCCGAGGACGCCGTCCATCGCCCGGCGGTACTCGGGGATCTCGGTGCGGATCGCGGTGACGATCTCGCGGGTGAGGCTCGGCAGTTCGGCCGGCAGGATCGTCGCGGTCCAGCGGCGGGGGAGCGTCGGCCACTCGACGGTGGTGAGCCGGTCGGGGATCTGCGGCGCCGGCGCGATCGGGCGGCGCGGTGCCGCCGGACGCACGGCGTGCGGCGTGCGCGGGGCGTGGGTGCCCCCTCTGGTCGCCGTCACTCGTTTCCCCGCCGTTCCGCCTCGTCGCGATCCGTCCGACCACCGGTACGACTTCGAACGCTGTCGGCGGCGGATTTGGGATCACCATACGAACCCGGACGCCCCCGAGGCGACCTGACAGCCGAAATCGTCGCCGCGCCGTGACGCTCTCTTGCACAGGGACGCGCGGTCATCCATGCTCCGCCGGACAGGATGGGCGATCAGCGGGAGACGCCGCCTCGAACCACGAAGGGGTGGGGTCTGGTGGCGTTGGGCGCCGATCCGCGCGGGCGGCCACCGGGCGCACCCGCGTTGGCGCCGGGCGAGGTGCACTACCGCCCGCGCCGCGTGGCCGGTCCGCGGCCTCCAGCAGATCGGCCAGCTGTTCGCGCTCGCCCTCGACGTCGTCCGGCTCTCGGTCCGGCGCCCGTTCCAGTGGCGCGAGTTCACCGAGCAGTTCTGGTTCATCACGAGCGTCTCGATCCTGCCGGCCGCTCTCATCGCGATCCCGTTCGGCGCGACCATCGCGCTGCTGCTCGGCGAGCTCACCGTCCAGATCGGCGCGCAGAGCTTCACCGGCGCGGCGAGCGTGCTCGCGATCGTCCAGCAGGCCAGCCCGATCGTCGTGGCGCTGATGATCGCGGGCGCCGCCGGCACCGCGATCTGCGCCGATCTCGGCGCCCGCACGATCCGTGACGAGATCGACGCGATGTCGGTGCTCGGCATCTCGCCGGTGCAACGCCTGGTCGTGCCGCGGGTGTGGGGTTGCGTGCTCGTGTCCGTGTTGTTCAACGGCATGATCTCGGTGGTCGGCGTGGTCGGCGGCTACGTGTTCAACGTGCTCGTGCAGGGGGGCACGCCGGGCGCCTACCTCGCGAGTTTCTCCGCGCTGGCCCGCCCGTCCGACCTCTGGGTCGGCGAGGTCAAGGCGGCCGTCTTCGGGTTCATCGCCGCGGTGGTCGCGAGCTACCGGGGGCTCAACCCGCGGCCGGGCCCGAAGGGCGTGGGTGACGCCGTCAACCAGTCGGTCGTCATCACCTTCATCCTGCTGTTCTTCATGAACCTCGTCATCACGACCATCTACCTGCAGCTGTTCCCGTCGAAGGGCATCTGACGACGATGACGGTCCCCTCCGGCGTGGTCGGCCGCACCGGCGTGCGCGTCGCCCGCAAACCGGTCGGCATCCTCGCCGACCTCGGCGCGCAGCTGATCTTCCACCTGCAGGCCATCGCGTCGATCCCGCGCTCCATCCGCCGCTACCCGCGCGAGGTCCTCCGCCTGCTGGCCGAGGTCGGGTTCGGGTCGGGCGCGCTCGCGGTCATCGGCGGCACGATCGGCGTGATGGTGAGCTTGTCCCTGTTCACCGGCACCGTGGTCGGGCTGCAGGGCTACTCGGCGCTCGACCAGCTCGGCACGTCCACCCTGACCGGGTTCATCGCCGCGTACTTCAACACCCGCGAGATCGCCCCGCTGGTCGCGGCGCTGGCGCTCTCGGCGACCGTCGGCTGCGGCTTCACCGCGCAGCTCGGCGCGATGCGGATCAGCGAGGAGATCGACGCGCTCGAGGTCATGGCCGTGCGCAGCATGCCGTTCCTCGTGACGGCCCGCATCATCGCCGGATTCATCGCGGTCATCCCGCTCTACGCGATCGGGCTGCTGACCAGCTACCTCGGGTCCCGCGTGGTCACGGTGACCTTCTACCACCAGTCCGCCGGCACCTACGACCACTACTTCTCGTTGTTCCTGCCACCGCAGGACATCCTGCTGTCGTTCCTCAAGGTGATGGTCTTCGCGCTCATCATCGTGCTGATCCACTGCTTCTACGGCTACACGGCGTCGGGAGGTCCCGCGGGCGTCGGGCTCGCGGTCGGCCGCGCCGTGCGCACGGCGATCGTCACCGTCAACATCGTCGACTTCTTCCTGTCCCTCGCGTTGTGGGGGACGTCGACGGCCGTCCGGATCGCCGGCTGATGTTCCCTGCCAAGACCCTGCGCAACGCGACCGTCGGGCTGCTCTACCTGGTCCTGGTGGTCGCGCTCGTCGCGGTGTCGATCCTGGTCTACAACCGGGCGTTCAGCGGCGACATCAAGGTCACGGCGCTCGTCGACGACATCGGCACCTCGCTGCAGACCGGCTCCGACGTCAAGGTCCGCGGGGTGCAACTCGGGCAGGTCACGAGCGTGACGAGCGACGGCTCGGGCGCGCGGCTGGAGCTGTCGCTCAACCCCGAACTGGCCCAGCAGATCCCCGCCGGGGCCACGGTGCGGCTGCTGCCCAAGACGCTGTTCGGCGAGCGCTACGTCAGCATCGTCGACCCGGTCGGCGGCACGGGCGGCGGCGCCACCCTGAAGTCCGGCGACACCATCCGGCAGGACACCTCCGCCGACGCCGTGGAGATCCAGCGGGTGTTCGACCGCCTGCTCCCCGTCCTGCAGGCCGTGCGGCCCGCCGATCTCGCCACGGTGCTCGGGACGATCTCGCAGACCCTGCGCGGGCGCGGTGCCCTGCTCGGCACGACCGTCACCACCGTCGTCGACTACCTGAAGAAGTTCACCCCGAAGGTCCCGCAGCTCGCGGCCGACCTCAACGCCTTCGCCGACGTCGCCACCACCTACGCCAACGCCACGCCGGACCTCGTGCAGGCCCTCGGCGACTTCACGACCACCAGCCAGACCCTCGCGCAGCAGCAGAGCCAACTCACCACGCTGTTCTCCGACGTCACGACGTTCGGCAACACCACCACCGGTTTCGTCGACACCAACCAGAGCACGATCATCGCGCTGTCGGCGCAGAGCCTGCCGACGCTGACGGTGCTCGCGCAGTACTCCAGCGAGTTCCCGTGCATCGCCACCGCGCTGCGCGACTTCATCCCGGTCGCGAACCAGGCGTTGGGCGCGGGCACGTCGACGCCCGGGACTGCGGGTGACGCTGAAGGTCGTCCCGCCCACCGCGAAGTACCTGCCCGGGGGTCGACAGCCCCACCGGCGCCGTGCCGCCGGGCGGACCCTCCTGCCCGTACGTGCCGCCGGTCGGCGTGCAGGGCACGGCGCTCCAGGCCGCCACCGCACCGGCCCGCGGCCACCCCCGGCGCCGCCGCGAAGGCCGCGGGCATCGACCTCGCGTCGCTCTCGCCGACCGTGCGTTCCTACCTCGCCACCGCCGGCACCGACGGCGCGGCCCGCAGCCTGGGCGTCGCGAACTCCCCGGCCGAGAAACCAGGTCATCGCCGAACTCGTCGGCCCGACCCTGGGCATCAATCCCGCGGACTTCCCGAAGTGGGGGAGCCTGCTGCTGGGGCCGGCGCTGCGGGGGACCCAGATCGAGCTGACCGGGGCGGGCCGGTGAACCGCGCGCCGCTGTGGCCCACGCTGCTCAAGAGCTTCGCGTTCGTCGCCGTCACCGTCATGGCGACCCTCGTGCTGCTCGCGACCATCTCGCAGTCCGGCGGCGGCAGCCGCACCGTGCAGGCGGAGTTCACCGACGTCACCCGCCTGCAGGCCGGCGACGACGTCCGCATGGCGGGCGTGCGGGTCGGCACCGTCACCGGGATCTCGATCGTGCACCGCACCGGCGCGCTGGTGACGATGTCGCTGTCGACCCCCGTGCCGCTCGCCTCGACCGTGACGGCCGCGATCCGCTACCGCAACCTGGTCGGGCAACGGTACGTCGCGCTGGTGCAGGGCGACGGCTCACCCGACAGCCGCTGGCCGGACGACCGGGTGCTGCCCACCGACCGCACCCAGCCCGCGCTCGACCTCACCACGCTGTTCGACGGTTTCCAGCCGCTGTTCAAGGCGCTCGACCCCGGGCAGGTCAACGACCTCTCGTACCAGATCATCCAGATCTTCCAGGGTGAAGGCGGCACGGTCGACTCGCTGCTGACCTCGACTGCCTCGCTCACGAGCACGCTGGCCGACAAGGACGCCGTGATCGGCAAGGTCGTCGACAACCTCAACGCGGTCCTCGACGTCGTCAACGCCCGCACCGGCCAGGTGCGCCAGACCGTCTCGACCCTGCAGCAGCTGGTCTCCGGTCTCGCCGCCGACCGCGCCACGATCGGCTCGGCGGTCGCGGGGATCGCGGGTCTCACCGACAGCGTGTCGGGGCTGCTGTCGGCCGGGCGCCCCGCGCTGCAGCGTTCGATCGACTCGCTCGGCGCGCTGTCGTCCAACCTCGCCGCGCAGACCCCCGCGCTGGGCAGCTTCCTGCAGAACCTGCCGACGAAACTCGACGCGATCGGGCGCACGGTCTCGTACGGGTCCTGGGTGAACCTGTACGTCTGCTCGCTGCAACCCGCGGGCGGCACGTACCCCACGATCCCCGGCTACCTGGGTGGGTACGGGATCGACAACCCGGCGCCGAGGTGCGGGCCGTGACCGCCGCGACCACCCGCCGCCGCCGGGGGCCGATGAAGAGCTTCGCCGAGCGCAACCCGGTGATCATCGCCGTGGTGGGCATCGTGGTGCTGCTGGTGATCGGGTTCGGCATCTTCAACTCGCGCAACCTGCCGGTGGTCGGCGACGGCCCGACCTACACCGCCGACTTCACCGAGGCCGCGGGGCTGCGTTCCGGTGACGACGTCACCGTGGCTGGCGTCAGCGTCGGCACGGTGAGCGGTTGTCGACCTCGTCGACGGCCACGTGCGCGTGAAGTTCCGGGTCAAGAACGCCTGGATGGGCGACCAGAGCCGTGCGGCGGTCCGCATCCAGACCCTGCTCGGCGCCAAGTACCTCGCCATCACGCCGATCGGCACGCAGCAGCTGAGCACCGCGCAGACCATCCCGCTCGACCGGACCACCGCCCCGTTCGACGTCACCAACGCCTTCGAGCAGTTCTCCAGCACGGTCACCCAGATCAACACCGACCAGCTCGGCAAGAGCTTCGAGGCGTTGTCGCAGGCGTTCGCCCGGCACCCCCGACACGGTGAAGGCGACGCTGTCCGGCCTCACCGATCTCTCGCGCACCATCTCCTCGCGTGACACCGCGCTGTCGAAGCTCCTGCTCAACACCCGCACGGTCACGTCGACCGTTGTCGACAGCAACAGTCAGATCGAGGCCCTCATCAAGGACGGCGACCTCCTGCTCGCGGAGTTGCAGGCGCGCAGCGACGCCGTCACCGCCCTGTTCCAGGGCACCGTGCGCCTGTCCCAGCAGCTGACCGGGCTGGTCAACGACAACCAGGCCCGGCTGGCGCCCGCCCTGGCGAGCCTGTCGACCGTCCACCGACGTGTTGAGGGCCAACCAGGCCAACCTGCAGAAGGCGTTGCACCTGCTCGGGCCGTACTACAGCCAGCTCAACGATGCAGTGGGCAACGGTCGTTGGCTCGACACCTACATCTGCGGGCTGTTCGGCGGCACCACCCCCGTCACCGGCGCCGACGGCTCGAAGCAGCAGGTCCCCACGCCGATCCTCGACGCCACCGCGCAGCGCAACTGCAGCCCGCAGGCGGGGGGTGGGAAGTGAGCCACGCCGAATCCGCGGCCACCGGCGGTCACCGCGGGGTGGTCGCCACGGCCCGTCGCCGCCGCCGTCGTCGTGGTGCTCGCCATGGCCGGGCTGGTCTGGTACCTCTCCAGCGACCACGGCAGCACCCCGTTCTCCGCGACCTTCGCGGGCACCGTCGGCGTGTACCCGGGCTCCGACGTGCGGATGCTCGGCGTCAAGGTGGGCCAGGTCGACTCCATCACGCCCCAGGGCACCGGGGTGGTGGTCAAGGCCCACCTCGACAGCGGGTACGCGGCGCAGCCCGACACCGAGGCCGTCATCTTCTCGCCGAGCCTGGTGAGCGACCGCTACGTGCAGCTGACCAAGGTGTGGACCTCGGGCCCGAAGCTCGCCGCCAACGCGGCCATCCCGATCGACCGCACCGCGACCCCCGTCGAACTCGACCAGATCTACGGGAGCGTGCTGTCGCTGACCAACGCGCTCGGCCCGAACGGGGCCAACGCGAACGGGGCGCTCTCCGACCTGCTCAAGACCGGTGCGGCGAACCTCGGCGGCAACGGCCAGGCCCTCAACCAGGCGCTCACGCAGTTCTCCGCGGCGAGCGGCACGCTCTCGTCGACCCGCACCAACCTGTTCGCGAGCATCGACAACCTCTCGCAGTTCACGACCATGCTGCAGCGCAACGACCAGGCCGTGGCCGGCCTGAACCAGCGGCTGGCCGCCGTCAGCCAGACCCTCGCCGACGACCGGCAGACCTTCGCCGCCGCGCTGCAGCAGCTGTCCTCGGCGCTCGCCACCGTGCAGGCGTTCATCAGCGACAACCGCAGCGCGCTGCAGTCGAACGTCGACAAGCTGTCGTCGATCACGCAGGTCCTGGTCTCCGAGCGCAACTCCCTGGAGCAGGCGTTGTCGTCCGCGCCGCTGCTGGTGCAGAACCTGCTCAACACCTACGACCCCGCCCGCAACCTGCTGGTCGGCCGCGGCAACATCAACGAGTTGTCGCTCTGGACCGCGGTGAGCGCGGTCTCGCCCACGGCGTCGGCCACCGCCCCGGCGTCCTCGAGCGGCGTCACCACCTCGGCGTCCGACCCGGCCAAGGCGCCGCCGCTGCTGCTGCCGAGCGCGGGAGCGACGCGATGACCCGGGTTCCGCGCCGCGTGCGCCGCCGCATTGCGGCGGGTGCCGTCGCGCTCGTGGCGACGTTCTCGTTGACCGGGTGCACCGGCATCTTCAGCACCGGCCTCTACGACGTCCCGCTGCCCGGCGGCGCCGACCTCGGCAGCCACCCGTACCAGGTCACCGTCGAGTTCTCCGACGTCCTCGACCTGGTGCCGCAGTCGGCCGTGCGGGTCGGCAACGTCCCGGTCGGGCGGGTCACGAAGATCGACCTCGGCCCCGACGGCCGCACCGCGATCGTCACCGTGCAGTGTGAACGGCGACGTCAGCCTGCCGGCGAACGCGATCGCGAGCATCCAGCAGACCAGCCTGCTCGGCGAGAAGTACGTCGACCTGGCCCGACCGACCAAGGACGTCGCGAGCGGCAGCCTGCACGGCGGCGACGTCATCCCCGTGAGCCGGACCTCCGACGGCGTGCAGGTCGAGCAGGTGTTCGGCGCGCTGTCGTTGCTGCTCAACGGCGGCGGGCTGGAACAGATCCAGACGATCACCCGCGAACTCAACACCGCGACCAAGAACCGCAGCGCCGACTTCCGTGGCCTGCTGCAACGGTTGAACACCACGATCACCCAACTCGACGCCCGCAAGACCTCGATCACGCGCGCGCTGGACTCGGTGAACCTGCTCGCCACGAACCTGCGGCTGGACTCGACCCAGATCGCGGGCGTTCTCGACAACATCGCGCCCGGCCTGCAGGTCCTCGCCGACCAGCGCGCCCAGTTCACCGGGATGCTCGCCGCGCTGAACCGGCTGTCCACCGTCACGGTGTCGACACTGTCGGCGAGCAAGGACGACATCGTCGCCGACCTCGACCGGCTCGCGCCCGTCCTCGCACAGTTGGCCGCGGCCGGTTCGGCGCTGCCGCAGTCGTTGCAGGTGCTGCTCACCTACCCGTTCCCCGACACCGTCCTGCAGGCCATCAAGGGCGACTACTTCAGCGGTTTCATCGTGCTCAACCTCAACACCACCGCCGCCGACCTCCCCATCACGCCCGTCGGCAAGGTGGCCGCGCCCGGCGCCGGCGGAACGCCGAGCTCGCCGAACGCGACGGTCCTCGGCACCACCCCCGTCGACCCGCCGCCGTCGCTGCTGCCGTCGACGAGTTCGGCGTCACCGGGACTCCCGTCGTCGACCGTGGTCACCACGCCGTCCCGTCCGAGCGGTTCCGCGAGCGGCACCCCGCCGGCGACCGGGTCGGGCTCGCCGACCGGGTCGGCCTCGGGCACGGGCACGCCGTCGGGCAGTGGCTCGACCTCGGGGACACCGACCACGTCGACCACCGGGGGTGGCCCGTGATCGTCACGCGCAAGGTCCGGATCCAGCTCACCGTGTTCGTGGTGCTGGCGCTGCTGTTCATCAGCTACATCGCGGTGCGGTACGTCGGCGCCGGTGCGCTCGTCGGGGCGGGCGGCTACACCGCCAAGGTCGAGATGCCCGACTCCGGCGGCATCTTTCCCGAACGCCGAGGTCACCTACCGGGGGGTGCCGGTCGGCCGCGTCGGGGCCATGCGCCTCAACCGCCACCGGCATCGAGGTCGACCTCACCATCCGGTCCTCGGCTCCGGACATCCCCGCCGACGTCGAAGCGGTCGTCGCCAACCGGTCGGTGATCGGCGAGCAGTACGTCGACCTGCGCCCGAAGACCTCGAGCGGCCCCTTCCTCACGGCGGGCTCGGTGATCGCGTCCGACCGCACGAGTCGCCCGCCCACGGCCAACCAACTGCTGGCGGGCCTGGACAGTCTGGTGTCGTCGGTGCCGATCTCGGCGCTGCAGACCACCGTGACCGAACTGGGCAACGCGTTCAACGGCCTCGCGCCGTCGCTGCAGACGCTGCTCGACTCGCAGAGCGCGTTCCTCACGACGGCCAACCAGAACTTCCCGTCGACCGCCACGCTCATCGACACCTCGGCCTCGGTGCTGGCCACCCAGCAGGCGGCGTCGGCGCAGATCGCGCAGTTCAGCAGGAACCTGCGCGACATCGCCTCGACCCTCGCGACCTCCGACGCCGACCTGCGCGCGCGCTCATCGCTGCGGCGCCGCTGGCGGCCAAACCAGGTGACCGGGCTGATCGACTCGGTCGGCCCGCAACTGGGCCTGCTGTTCGGCAACCTGCTCACCGGCGCGCAGGTCACCAACGCCAACCTCGGTGGGTTGCAGGGGATCCTCGTGCAGTTGCCCCAGGCCATCAGCGTCGGGTCGAAGACCATCACCGGCTCGGGCGTCGACGTCGGGCTCGGGGTCACCTTCTTCGACCCGCTGCCGTGCACCAGCGGGTACGGCTCCACCACCCGCCGGGGCGGTCTCGACACCGGACCGGGCGCGCCGTTCAACACCGGTGCGGGCTGCACGGCCCCGCCGTCGTCGGGCACCGACGTGCGTGGCAGTCGCAACGCCGTCACCTCGCCCGCCGGCAGGTGACCGGTAGGTTGACGTGACCGTGACCCAGGACTCCTCCGACCGCGCCCGCAGTGACGCCCGCCGGGCCGCACGGGCCGTGCGTCTCGCGCGGGGCCAGGCCGCCGCTCCGCCGGTCACCGACGAACCCGGAGCCGACCTCGACGACGAGCTGACCGCGACACCGCCCGCCCGCCGCGTCGACCTGAGCAAGGCCGCGCCCGCCGCGCCCGCTCCCGAGGTCGAGGACGACGACGAGGTCGAGGGCGAACTCGACGGCGCCGAGGCCGAGCACGGCGCCGAGGCCGAGCACGACGCTGTGTCCGTCGACGCCGATGACGACGCGGCCGACGACGACGCGGCGGACGTGGTCGGCGTCCGGCGTCGCCCGCGCCGGGTCACCGTGCTCGCGACGGTGTTCGCGGTGCTGGCGGCCGTGTTCGCGGTGGTCGCGGTCGTCGTCCACACCCGTACGCAGGACTCCCAGGCGTCCTCACCCGCCGCGGCGCGCGACGCCGCCCTGCTCGCCGCCCGGCAGGACATCGTCGTGCTCAACACGCTCGACTACCGCGACGTCAACGGCGGCCTGCAGCGGTGGCTCGCCGCCACGACCGGCCCGCTGCACGACCAGTTGACGTCGATCAAGGACGCCGACAAGCAGGCGATCGCCGTGTCGAAGTCGGTCACCACGGCCTCGGTGCTCGCGGCGGCCGTCACCCAGGTCGACCCCGTGCACGGCGGCGCGACCGTCATCGCGAGCCTGCAGATCGACGTCACGCCCGCGACCGGCAAGGCGACGTCCAAGCGCAACCGGTTCAGCCTCACGATGACCCGGGTCGGCGACGTGTGGAAGATCAGCGCGATCCAGCAGATCCCGGTGACCCTGACGTGAGCGTGCGCCGCGCCCTCGTCCCCGGGCTGATCACGCTGGTCGGCCTGTTGCTGGTCGTCACCGGCATCGTGCTGCTGGTGACCTCCCGCAGCGGCCCGAGCGGCGACACGTCGAACGTGGCGCTGGTCGACCAGGCCGAGACCACCCAGGTCATCGGCCAGGTGAGCCAGGCGCTCGACCAGGTGCTCAGCTACGACTCCACCAAGCCGCAGGCCAACGAGCAGGCCGCGGCCCAACTGCTCGTGGGTGACGCCTCGACCCAGTACAAGACCCTGTTCGCCGCGCTGCGCAGCAAGGCCGCGGGCCAGCAACTGACGCTCGTCGCCACCACCCGGGTGGCCGGGGTGTCGAACCTGACCGCCGACAAGGCCGACCTGTTGGTGTTCCTCGACCAGAAGTCGACCCGCGCGAGCGACCAGGCGACCTCGACCTCGGCCGCGCAGATCCAGGTCACGGCCGTCAAGCAGGGCGGCAACTGGAAGATCAGCGGGCTGTTGGCGCTGTAGGTCGGTTCTCCCGAGCCCGTGCTCGAACACGCGTTCGAGGTCGGGCCCAGCCGGGTAGGCCGACGGTATGGCAGCCAAAGACGACGTCACCCGCAACGCCGAGCGCGACCCCGACGAGTGGGTCACCGGCGAGGAACCGGCCACCGGTCCGCAGCAGTCCTACCTCGGCACGCTGGCCCAGGAGGCCGGCGAGGAGGTCCCGGACGACCTCACCAAGGCCGAGGCCAGCAAGCAGATTGACCGCCTCCAGCACGAAACCGGGCGCGGGAACTCGGACTGACGCTCGAGTTCCGAGTCGTTCGGTCAGGAGAAGGTCAGGGGCATGACCATTTCGGGCAAACCTCGTTGAACGGACACACCGTCAACCCGTGAGAGGACGTCCATGCCCCGCTCCGCCCGCTCGATCCGGCAGGCCACCCTCGGTGCCACCGCCACCGTGGTCACCCTCGGCGCCGCCGGCCTGTTCGCCCGCCGCGCCCGCCTCCGCCGCGCCGGCGTTCGCCCCGGAAGCCAGCGCCACCCTGACCCCCGGCGTCATGGCCTACACCGCCGGGGCCCAGTGCACGTCGAACTTCGTGTTCACCGACGCCGCCGGCAACACCTACCTCGGCTACGCGGCGCACTGCGCCGGCACTGGCGCGTCGACCGACACCAACGGCTGTTCGACCGCCTCCCTGCCGCTCGGCACCGCCGTCGACTTCCGCAAGGGCGGCTCGCTGGTGAGTGAGGGCACCCGCCTCGGCGGCGGCACCCTCGCCTACTCCTCGTGGCGCACCATGGCCGCGAACGGCGAGACCGACAGCAACACCTGCGCCTACAACGACTTCGCGCTGGTGAAGGTCGACGCCGCCGACGCCGGGAAGGTCAACCCGACCGTGCCGTTCTTCGGCGGCCCGAACGGCCTCGGCGGCGGCACGGCGGCCGGCGACGTCGTCTACACCTACGGCAACTCCTCGCTGCGCGCCGGCGTGTCACTGCTCTCGCCCAAGGTTGGCGCGAGTCTCGGCGACTCCGGCGGCGGCTGGAGCACCTCGCTCTACACCGTGACCCCGGGCGTCCCCGGCGACTCCGGTTCGGGCTTCCTCGACGCCGGCGGCAACGCCCTCGGCGTGCTCTCCACCCTCGCGCTCGCCCCGCTGCCCGCCTCGAACGGCGTCGGCAACCTGCGCAAGGAACTGGCCTACGCCCAGGCGCACTCCGGCATCGCCGGCCTGCAACTGGCCGCCGGCACCCGCGCCTTCAGCCCGCTGGGCTGAGGACGCCGCGCCCGCGAATGTGGGCGTTGGCGCCCTCGTCGGAGTTCGAAGAGGGCGCCAACACCCACATCGGCGTCCCCGAGGGCGTGCCGCGGCGTGACCTGTCGGCGCCCGGTCCACCTCTCAGGGGGCCGGGGTCGTCGGGGCGCGTGCGCACCACGTCCGATTCGGGATCCGCAGCGCCGAACCCGACAATCACGCTCGGCAGCACGGTCGTCGGCACCGGCGATCAGGTCTCGGCCGGCGATGCCATCAGGTTCGTTCCGATCATCAGCGGCGGTCGGCGTCCTCGCCGATGACGTCGCGCGCCGCGGGCATGGTGGAGCCAAGCCCCCAGACCCGCCACGTGCCGTCGCGCACCCGCGTCAGAACAAGGATGGTGGCGGATGTCATGAAGGCTTGGAACACCTGAACGGGGACCGACGGCTCGGGCATGAAGCGCATGAAGGCCAGCACGTACGGCGCGTCGACGGCAGGTATCACTTTCGACGCCAGCGCCAGGCCGTCGATCAGGTCTTTCGCCCAGCCGTAGTCCCCCCAGGCGCGTTCGTCGTAGGTGAGCGCGCGGGCCCGATCGAGATCGTTGAGTAGGCCGGCCCACCACATCATCCCGACCTGAGCCGGACTCGTGAGGTCTCCGGGCTCGCCGAACGCCGCCATCGCCTCGTCCTCGTCCGCGGCGACCAGTGCCGGGACGGGAGACACACTCCCGTCGGGCTCGGTCAGGGCGTCGGCGGCGTGGTTGGCGAAGATCGGGACAACGTGTGTGAGCGAGGCGAGCCACTCGCGGGCTGTCATCGGCGGCCGACGCAGGTGCGCAACCCCGTTCTGCAAGGCCGCGAGGACATCTGCGCGGCGCTCGAGAAGCAGGTGAGTCAGGAAGATGTCCGGGTGCTGCACGCTGATTCCGTGGTCGACGGTGGACTCGTCCGGGAAATCCTTGAGGTTGCTCGTCACCACAGCGCCGGCTCCGGCGCGCACTGCGGCGGCAAGAACGTGTCGGTCCTTCGTCTGGCACGTCATCTGTGGGATGAGGTCGTCGAAATCGTCGACGAGAGCGGCGTCGAAGCCTCGCTCCATCGCAGCCACGCGTGAGCGTGCACGCTCACGGCTCAGACCCAGCTTCGAGTGGAGGTTCGTCTCGACCTCGGCGAGGATCTGCTCGGACCACAAGGGCTCGAAGATGCCCGACTCGGCAAGCCAGAGGAGTGTCATCGTCAACCGGATCGGAACGAGCACGCACGCGTCGAGCACGACACCGCGGTCGTCATGATCGGTGCTCAACGAGTGACGGTCAGCTCATCCGGCGGAGTGGTCTCGTCGATGTCATCGGCGAGTGACGACAACGCGGAGCGTCGCCGGTCAGCGCTCTGTCGCCGATAGCGGGCAAGCTCGGACACCGCGATGCGCCGGTGGACCGCTCCCGCCTCGGCGGTGATCGCTCCGCGATCGATGAGACGAACGACCGTCATGCGGCTGACACCGAGTAGTGCAGCCGCCTCCTGAGTCGACAGGGTTGCGTCGGCGGCAAAGATCACGGCCGTGCCGTGGCTCTCCAACACGTCGAGCAGTTCTGCGAACGCTTCGTGCGCACGCGCCGGAACCTCGCCAGCGGTGCGCAGCGCGTTGTCGATCGCGGCTCGCAGCGTCTGAGCGGTGTCATGTGTGAGCACGCCGGACATGGCGTCGAGTCTATGGCCGGACGCTCAAAACGCACACGGTCTACGCGGTGAGGAAGCGGAACACCGCCGTTCGCCCTGAGCGGAGTCACCCTCCGGAACAGCGGCGCGACCGCAGGGGTTGAGCCACCAGCACTCAACTCACGAGAGAAGACGCGCATGTCAGAAACCCTCACCCTGCCGGTGCTGGCCTTGACCGACCAGGTCGTGCTGCCCGGCATGGTCGTCCCGATCGAACTCGACGACGCCGCGCAGGCCGCCGTCGACGCGGCCCGCGCTGCGGGCGACGAACGGCTGCTGCTCACGCCCCGCCTGCCCGACCGGCACGCGGCGGTCGGCGTCGTCGCCGACATCGAACAGATCGGCCGCCTGCCCGGAGGCGCCCGCGGTGCCGTCGTCCGCGCCACCCAGCGCGCCCGGATCGGCGCCGGCACGACCGGCCCCGGCGCAGCGCTGTGGGTCGAGGTCGAGACCGTCGACGACCACGAGCCCACCGGCAGGGAGCGCGAGCTCGCCGCCGAGTACAAGACCGTGGTCGTCTCGGTGCTCCAGCGCCGCAACGCCTGGCAGATCATCGACAACGTCCAGGCCATGACCGAGCCCGCGGCGATCGCCGACATGTCCGGCTACGCCAGCTACCTGTCCGACGAGAGGAAGCGCGAACTGCTCGAGACGGTCGACGTCGCCGAGCGGCTGGCCAAGGCGCTGGCCTGGACCCGCGACCACCTGGCCGAACTCGACGTCGCCGAGCGCATCCGCGACGACGTCCGTGAGGGCATGGAGAAGACGCAGCGCGAGTTCCTGCGCCGCCAGCAGCTCGCCGCCATCCGCAAGGAGCTCGGCGAGAACGAGCCCGACGGGTCCGACGACTACCGCGCCAAGGTCGAGGCCGCCGATCTGCCCGAGGCCGTCCGCGTCGCCGCCGAGCGCGAGGTCGACCGGCTCGAGCGCAGCTCCGACCAGAGCCCCGAGCACGGCTGGATCCGCACGTGGCTCGACACCGTGCTGGAGCTCCCGTGGAGCACCCGCACCGAGGACACCCACGACCTCAAGGGCGCCCGCGACATCCTCGACGCCGACCACGCCGGCCTCGAGGACGTCAAGGACCGCATCGTGGAGTACCTCGCGGTGCGTGCCCGGCGCGCCGAGCGCGGCCTCGAGGTCGTCGGCGGACGCGGCAGCGGTGCCGTGCTCGCGCTGATCGGGCCGCCCGGCGTCGGCAAGACGTCGCTCGGCGAGTCGGTCGCGCGGGCCATGGACCGCAAGTTCGTGCGCGTCGCCCTCGGCGGTGTGCGGGACGAGGCGGAGATCCGCGGTCACCGGCGCACCTACGTCGGCGCGCTGCCCGGCCGGCTCGTCCGGGCGCTCCGCGACGCCGGCACGATGAACCCGGTCGTGCTGCTCGACGAGGTGGACAAGATCGGCGCCGACTGGCGCGGCGACCCGGCGGCCGCGCTGCTCGAGGTGCTGGACCCGGCGCAGAACCACACGTTCCGCGACCACTACCTCGACGTCGAGCTCGATCTGTCCGGGGTGATGTTCATCGCCACCGCCAACGTCGCCGACACCATCCCCGGGCCGCTGCTGGACCGCATGGAGCTGGTGCGCCTGGACGGCTACACCGAGGCCGAGAAGACCTCGATCGCCCGCAAGCACCTGCTGCCCCGACAGTTGCAGCGTGCAGCACTCGGTGACGACGACGTCGTCATCACCGACGAGGTCCTGACCCTGCTCGCGGGGGAGTACACCCGCGAGGCGGGCGTCCGGCAGCTGGAGCGGGCCGTCGCGAAGATCCTGCGCAAGGCGGCGACCAAGCTGGGCAGCGGCGAGAACGCACCGGTCCTGGTCGACACCGACACGCTGAAGGACTTCCTCGGCCGGCCCCGGTTCACGCCGGAATCCGCCGAGCGCACCGCGGTTCCCGGTGTCGCCACCGGCCTCGCGGTGACGGGCGCGGGCGGCGACGTCCTGTTCATCGAGGCCGTCGTGCCCAGCACGGCCGACCCGGAGGCCAAGGGCGGTCTCTCGCTCACCGGCCAGCTCGGCGACGTGATGAAGGAGTCGGCTCAGATCGCGGTCAGCTACCTCAAGGCGCACGGCTCGGCGATCGACGGGATCACCGAGGACGACGTCGCCCGGCTCGGCAAGGGCGTCCACATCCACGTCCCGGCCGGCGCGGTGCCGAAGGACGGCCCGTCGGCCGGCGTCACGATGGTCACCGCACTGTCGTCGCTGATCACCGGCCGCCCGGTGCGCTCCGACGTCGGCATGACCGGCGAGGTCACGCTCCGGGGGCGGGTGCTGCCGATCGGCGGGGTGAAGCAGAAGCTGCTGGCCGCCCACCGGGCCGGACTGACGACGATCTTCCTGCCCGCGCGCAACGGCCCGGACCTGGACGACGTCCCCGCCGACGTGCTGGAGCAACTCGACGTGCACCTGGTGGACGACGTCGCCGACATCGTCGCCCTCGCGCTCGAGCCGGCCGCCGAGGTCGCGCAGACCGTCGCGGCCTGAGGTCACCGACCGGGGCGGGCCGGACCGTGAGCCACGGTCCGGCCCGCCCCGACCTCCACGAGCAGGCCGAACGTCGCGCCGAGCAACAGCGCGCCGACGACGTCGGACACCCAGTGCACGTCGAGCAGGACCCGGCTGGCGGCGATGACCACCGCGTAGGCGGTCGCCACCACCGTCACCCACGCGCGTCGCAGCACCACGATCGCCGCGACGGCCACGAACGCCGCACCGGCGGTGTGGCCCGACGGGTAGGCGGCGCCGCCCGCCGACGAGAACTGCACCGACGGGCGCGGCCGGTCGAGGACGATCTTCACGAGGTCCCGCGCAAGGAGGGACAGCAGCCCGACGGCGACGAGCACCACCGCGGGGCGCCAGCCCCGGCGGCGCCACAGCGCGAGCGCGCCGAGCACCACGAGCACGTCGACGGCCAGCGGTGACCCGAACCAGGTCACGACCCGCAGGGCCGTCTGCAGGCCGGCGTGCGGGCCCACCCACGACACCACGTGCGCCGACACCGTGGCGTCGACGTCGACCACGAGCCAACGGGCCCCGGCGGCGACCGTGACGGTCAGGACGGCGAACAGGGCCGCGAGGACGGCGGCCGGGACGAGGGTGCGGCGGTGAAGCACGTGACGATCCTCCCCGGTCGGGTGCAAGATCGGTCACGCGCACGGGTACCACCTGTTACCGCCGGTTCCACCTGTCGTTGCGAGGGGTGCCCGGTGTCGACGCTCCAGCGGAGGAGATGGTCACGTTGCTCGTCCCGATGTCACCCGCCGACTCGATGTTCCTGATCGGCGAGACCCGCGAGCAGCCCATGCACGTCGGGGGCCTGGAGTTGTTCGACCCGCCCGAGGGCTCGGACGGCTGGGACGTCCTCGCCCTCTACGAGAAGCTGCGGGCCGAACCCGTCACCAACCCGCGGTTCCGGCGCCGCGCGCGCCGCTCGCTCACCACCGGCGGTCTGCCCGGGTGGTCGGAGGACGCCGACGTCGACCTCGACCACCACGTCCGGCACAGCGCGCTGCCCAAGCCCGGGCGGGTGCTCGAACTGCTCGCGCTGGTCTCCCGGCTGCACGGCACCCCGCTCGACCGCAGCCGCCCGCTGTGGGAGTTCCACGTCATCGAGGGCCTGGTCGACGGCCGGCTGGCGATCTACACCAAGGTCCACCACTCGGTGATGGACGGCGTGTCGGCGATGAAGCTCGCCCGGATGTGCCTGTCCGACGACCCCGAGGGCTCGTTCACGCCGCCGTGGGCGATCACCCGGCAGTCACGGCCCAAGGCACCCGCCGAGGTCGTGCACGCCGACGCCAACCCGGTCCAGCAACTCGTCGGCGCCGGCCAGTCGGCGCTGCACCTCGCCGAGGGGGCGGCGAGCCTCGCGCCCGCGCTCGCCACCACGCTCGTCCGCGGGTTGCGCGGCGAGGCGGCGCCGGTGTCGTTCAGCGCGCCCCGGACGATCTTCAACACCTCGATCAGCGGCTCGCGCCGCTTCGCCGCCCAGGACTGGCCGCTGGAGCGGCTGCGCCGGATCGCCAAGTCCGGCGACTACACCCTCAACGACGTCGTGCTCTCGATGAGCTCGGGCGCGCTGCGCCGATACCTGCTCGAGCTGAACGCGCTGCCCGACGCCCCGCTCATCGCGATGGTGCCGGTGTCGCTGCGCGACGAGGACGGCGGCCGCGAGGGCAACGCGATCGGCATGACCATGTGCAACCTCGGCACCCACAAACCCGACGCCGGCGACCGGCTCGACCACGTCCACCAGTCGATGGCCGACGGCAAGGCGGCACTCTCGGCCATGACGCCCCTGCAGATCCTCATGATGAGCGCGCTCGGGATGTCGCCGATGGCGCTGAACCTGGTGTTCCCGCTGCAGGACGTCGCCCGCCCGCCGTTCAACCTCATCATCAGCAACGTGCCCGGCCCGCGCGGCCAGACCTATCTCGACGGCGGCGCCACCTCCGGCATGTACCCGCTGTCGATCCCGTTCCAGGGGCAGGCCCTCAACATCACCTGCACCACCTACGGCGACGACATCGGGTTCGGCCTCGTCGGCTGCCGCCGCCGCGTGCCCCACCTGCAGCGGCTGCTCGGTCACCTCGAGGACGAGGTCGGCGCGCTCGAACACGCCGTCGGCGTGGCCTGACGACCTGGGACCCGACCCGCGTCGGTCACGGTGAGAGCCAGGTCTGCCAGTCGTCGACCTGCCGGAACCCGAGGCGTTCGTAGAGCGGGACCGCGAGCGGGGAGGGCTGCAGCAACGCGAAGCGGGCGCCGTCGCCGAAGCCGTCGCCCACGGCCCGGTGCGTGACGGCCGCACCAGCCCCGCGGCCACGGGCGGCCTCGACCGTGGCGACGGAGAACACCGCGGTGGCCCCCGCGTACGTCACGCCCAGGCCGGTGCCGACCGGTTCGCCGTCGACGGTGGCGAGGTAGAACCGCACGCCCGACTCGGCGACGTACCCCGGTTGCATCACGAAGTCGAAGGCCTCCGGCGGAATGCCGAACACCGACGCCGCGAGCCGGGCGTGCACCGCCGCCTCGTCGACGGCCAGTGGGCGGACCTCGACGCCGCGCGACGACGGGAGCGGTGCGAGCTCGTCCAACCGGAACAAGGGCAAGTTCTCCGAGCGGACCAGGCCGCAATCGGCGCCCACCCCGGCGAGCGCGTGACCACCGCGATCGGGGAGACGAGCGAGTACGCGACGCCGCTCGCCCGGACGCGTGCGAGCTGCTCGGCGGCGGTGCCGGGGTCGAACTCCGGCCGGCCCGCGACGACTCCGTTCATGGTCGGCAGGGGCGCTGCGGTCACGCCCGCGAACCCGTGGGGGAACCACTCGAACCAACCCCGGGTCTGGTGGGCGGCCACGAGCCGGAAGCCGGCGAGGAAGGCCGCGATCGTCTCGTCGCGCCGCGTGTCCTGCACGCGCGGAGGGTAACGGCAGACTGTGGTGCCGTGACCCGCATCGACCTCAACGCCGACCTGGGGGAGTCGTTCGGACGCTGGACCCTCGGCGACGACGACGCCCTGCTCCCACTCGTCACGAGCGCCAACATCGCGTGCGGGTTCCACGCCGGCGACCCGACCACCCTGCGGCGGACCTGCGCCAACGCGGTGACCTCGGGGGTGTCGATCGGCGCGCAGGTCTCGTACCGGGATCTGGCCGGGTTCGGACGCCGGTTCGTCGACGTCTCGCCCACCGACCTCGCCGCCGACGTGCTCTACCAACTCGGCGCGCTCGACGGCCTGGCCCGCGCCGCGGGCGGTCGCGTCACGTACCTCAAGCCGCACGGAGCGTTGTACCATGCAACGATCAGCAACGGCGCCCAGGCCGGGGCGGTGCTCGACGCCCTCGAGTCCTACGACGACACCCTCGCCGTCCTCGGCCTCCCCGGCTCGCTGCTCCTGGCCGAGGCCGAACGCCGCGGCGTCCGCACTGTTCCCGAGGCCTTCGCCGACCGCGCGTACCAGCCCGACGGCACCCTCGTACCGCGCGGTGAGGTCGACGCCGTGCTGCACGACCCCGACCAGATCGCGGAGCGCGTCGTCCGCCTCGTCACCGAGCAGCGGGTGACGGCCGTCGACGGCCGCGACGTCGCCGTCGACGCCCGGTCGGTGTGCCTGCACGGCGACACCCCCGGCGCGGTGGCGATCGCGAGCGCGGTCCGGCAGGCCCTCGACGCGGCCGGGGTGGACGTCGTCCCGTTCGCCTGAGCGGGCCCTGGGATGATGTCCGGTGTGACGTCGTCCGGTGACGAGGTGGCCGAGGAACTGGCCACCGAACAGGTCCACGTCGACGTCCTCTACGGCAAGCTCGACGCCCTCCGGGTCGAGGCCGCGGCGGCGCTGGACCGCGCGGCCCGCAGCGGCACCGCGAACACCCCGGCGGCCCGCACCGAGCGCGACGCGTTCATGCGGATGTACGCCGAGCGGGTCCGCACCCTCGCCAACGTCGAGGACCGCCTGTGCTTCGGGCGCCTCGACCTCACCGAGGGCCGACGGCGCTACGTCGGGCGCATCGGGATCTCCGACGACGACCGCCGCGAGCTGCTCGTCGACTGGCGCACGCCCGCTGCGGAGCCGTTCTACCAGGCCACCGCCCTGCGACCCGACGGCGTGCTGCGCCGCCGCTCCCTCACCACCTCCGACCGGCGCGTCACCGGCGTGCAGGACGAGGTGCTCGACCTCGCGGGCTTCGAACGCGACGGGGTCGACGGCGGCCACGTGGTGGTGGGCGAGGGTGCGCTGTACGCGAGCCTCGACGCCGCGCGGTCGGGGCGGATGCGCGACATCGTCGCCACCATCCAGGCCGACCAGGACCGGGTGATCCGGGCGCCACTGCCCGGCGTGCTGGTGGTCCAGGGTGGGCCGGGCACGGGCAAGACGGCCGTCGCGCTGCACCGCACCGCGTTCCTGCTCTACGCCAACCGCGACCGGATCGCGCGGTCCGGTGTGCTGCTCGTCGGGCCGAACCGGGTGTTCCTGCGCTACATCGACCAGGTGCTGCCCTCGCTCGGCGAGGCCGACGCCGTCGTCATGGCGACTCCGGGGGAGCTGTACCCGGGGGTGGTCGCCACCGCGGTCGACCCCGACGACGTCGTGGCCCTCAAGGGTGACCTGCGGATGGCCGCGGTGATCGCCGAAGCCGTGAAGCGCCGTGAGCGCGTGCCGCCGAAGCCGTTGTCTCTCGACGTCGAGGGAACCACGCTCACGCTGCACCCCCACGACGTCAAGGACGCCCGCGAGCGCGCCCGCCGGACCCGCGGCCCGCACAACGTCGCCCGGTCGACGTTCGTCTCGGAGATCCTGCGGCGCCTGGTCCGCCAGCTCGCCGACAAGCGCGGTGAGGAACTCGACCAGGAGACGCGCGCCTCGCTCATGGCCGAACTGCACGGCTCCCGCGACGTCCGTCGCGAGGTCAACTGGTGCTGGGCGCCGATCACCCCCGAACGGCTCGTGCGCGACCTGTTCGCGCTGCCCGAACGGCTCGGTGAGGCGGCCGGCCGCCTGACCCGCGACGAACGACGACTGTTGCACCGTGCACGCACCGCGCCGTGGACGCTCGCCGACGTCCCGCTGCTCGACGAGGCCGCCGAGTTGCTCGGCGAGGACCAGACCGGCGCGCAGCGCGAGCAGGCCTACGCCGACGCCGAACGCCGGCAGGAGGTCGAGTA
Organism: Melastoma dodecandrum; assembly: GCA_029817715.1. Classification (NCBI taxonomy): domain Eukaryota; kingdom Viridiplantae; phylum Streptophyta; class Magnoliopsida; order Myrtales; family Melastomataceae; genus Melastoma; species Melastoma dodecandrum. Next base: position 3,187,588 of record JARUPY010000535.1, read on the forward strand.
CGCCCGGCAGGTGCAGGACACGTTCGGCGGCAGCGAGATGATGTCGGCCGAGGACCTCGCGCAGCGCTACGTCGGCGGCCGCGGGCTGGGCAGCGTCGCCGAGCGTGCCGGCGCCGACCGTGGGTGGGCCTACGGCCACATCGTGGTCGACGAGGCGCAGGAACTGTCACCGATGGCGTGGCGGCTGCTGATGCGCCGCTGCCCGACCCGCTCGCTCACCGTGGTCGGCGACGTCGCCCAGACCGGCTCCGCGGCCGGCGCGACGTCGTGGGCCGAGGTGCTGCGCCCGCACGTCGAGGACCGGTTCACCGAGGCCGAGCTGACGGTCAACTACCGCACGCCCGAGCAGGTCATGGACCTCGCCGCCGCGGTGCTCGCTGCCGCGGGGTCCACGGCCAAGGCCCCGACCTCGGCCCGGGTCGGCCGGTACGAGCCGGAGGCGACGAGGCTGCCGGCCCCGGACGACGCCGCCCTCGCCGGGATCGCCGCCGTGGTGGCCCGCGAACACGAGCTCGCGGGTGAAGGCACGGTCGTGGTCGTCACACCACGGGCCCAGCACGCCGCGGTGGTGCGGGCGGTGACGGCCGCACTGCCCGCGGGCCTGGTGACCGCCGACACCGACGCGCTCGGCTCACCGGTCTCGGTGCTCACCGTCGCGGGCGCGAAGGGCCTGGAGTTCGACGCCGTGGTGCTGGTCGAACCCGCTGCGCTCGTCGCCGAGTCCCCGCGCGGCATCAACGACCTCTACGTCGCGATGACCCGCCCCACGCAGCGGCTGCACGTCGTGCACCGGCAGCCGCTGCCGCCCGGCCTCACGCTCTAGCCGGGGCCGGTCCGGGCCGGGCGGGTCAGCCCACGCCGAGCAGGTCGATGACGAAGATCAGCGTCTTGCCGGACAACCGGTGACCGCCACCCGCCGGGCCGTACGCCTGGGCGGGCGGGATGACCAGTTCCCGACGGCCGCCGACCTTCATGCCGGGGATGCCGTCCTGCCAGCCCTGGATCAGGCCGGCGAGCGGGAAGTCGATCGGGGCGCCGCGGTTCCACGACGCGTCGAACTCGGCGCCGCTGTCGTGCTCGACGCCGACGTAGTGCACGGTCACCTTCGCGCCCGGCACCGCCTCGGCGCCGTCACCGACGACGACGTCGCGGACGACCAGGTCGGCCGGGGCCGGGCCGTCGGGGCGATCGATCTCGGGCTTGCTCATCTCGGTCATGCACCCATCGAACACGACGGCCGCGGCTTCGGGTCGCAGCACCCATCGGCTGACGCTAGCCTCACGCGCCGTGGCCGCCGACCGTTCCGTGTTCGACGGCCAGCTCGCCGAATGGGCGGCGTACCAGGCGAGCCCGTGGGGACGCATCCGGTACTCGGCGGTCGCGCACACCCTCGACGTCATCGTCGGTGACGCCCGCGGGCTGCGGGTGCTCGACGTCGGCGGCGGCGACGGCCGCGACGCCCTGCACCTCGCGGGCCGCGGCCACGACGTCACCGTGCTCGACCCGTCGGCCACCCTGCTCGGGCTCGCGTCCGACGCCGCGACCGCTGCAGGCTGCAACGATCGTCTGACGACGGTCGAGGCCGGCATCGACGACCTGCGCGGCCTCGACATCGGCGAGTTCGACCTCGTCCTGTGCCACAACGTGCTGCAGTACCGCGAGGACCTGCGACGCAGTGTCGGCGCGGTGGTGGCCATGGCCGATTCCGGTGCCCTGATCTCGCTGCTGTGCCCGAACCCGGCCGCCGAGGTGATCGCCCGCGTCGTCCGCGGCGACGACCCGGCCGCCGCGCTCGCCGATCTCGATGCCGCCACGAGCCGGTCGGCCACGTTCGACCACGAGGTCGCCCGGGTGTCGGTGGACGCCGCGCAGAGCGCGCTCGTCGGTGCCGGCTGCGAACTCGTGCACCAGTTCGGGATCCGGTGCGTGACCGACTACGTCACCGACGACGCGCGCAAGCACGAGCCGGACTACTTCGCGGCGCTCGAGGCGCTGGAACTGGCGCTCTGCGCCCGGGAGCCGTACCTGCGTACCGCGCGCTTCTGGCAGCTGGTCGGGCGCAGCTTCTGACCGCCCGGGCGACGGCCGGGTTCAGTCGAGCGCCAGCCGGTACCCGCGCTTGACCACTGTCTGCACGATGCGCGGGTCGCCGAGCGCGACGCGCAACCGGCTCATCGCCACCTCGACCGCGTGACCGCCGGCGTGACCGGCGCTGGGCAGGACGACCAGCAGGTCCTCGCGGGACACCACGCGACCCGGATCGGCGGCGAGCCGGACCAGCAACGCGTGGGCCGTGGCACCGATGTCGATCCGGCGGCCGTCGAGCCGCACGCTGGTCTCGTCGAGCTCGAGGGTGTGGCCGGCGAGGGAGAGGGTCACGGGCCGCTCAGGCGGCCGGCACGGCGACCTCGACCGCGCCGTCGGTGATCCGGACGGGGAACGGCGTCGCGGGCGCTCCGCCGTCGACACAGGTCCCACGGGCGAGGTCGAAGCGCCGCCCGGAGACCGCGGCCACCACGACCGGCACGTCGCGGCGCGAGGCGAGCCGGCCGGCGGACAGCGATCCGTGGCAGCGGCCGGGTTCGGCGTGCGGGTCGACGTCGGCGAGGGCGAACAGCTCGCCGTCGTGGGTGCGGAACAGGGCCACCGGGTGGCCGTCGACGTGCAGGCCGATCGCCTGACCGCGCGCGGGCTCGGCGGCGGAACACACCGGACTCCACCGCACCTCGGTCCCGCTCGTCGTCGCACCCATCCGCCCGGCTCTCCTCTCGATGCTGTCGCCGAGGGTGCCCCGGCCGTGTTGTCGCCCGTTGACGCCCGTGTTACGCCTCGGCAAACGTGGCGCGGCGCATTCCGGTGAGTGGCGCGCTGACGTCTCAGTGGCGCGCCGAATCGGGACAAATCGCGCGCCACTCGATGCGATGCGCACCACTCAACCTGTGGGGGGACGAGACCGGCGGCGGTGGCCGGTCGACGGCTCCGGGACAATGGCCGTCGTGACCGGGCTGCCGCTGTTCGTCGACCTCACCGGTCGCCGGGTGCTCGTGGTGGGGGCCGGGGCGGTCGGGGCCCGCCGCGCACGCACGTTGCTCGACGCCGGCGCGGTGGTCGACGTCGTCGGCCCGGAGGCGCGCGCGGACCTCCCGGCGGGCGTCACCCACCACCGCCGCCGGTTCGAGTCGGACGACCTCAGCGGGGCGTGGCTCGTCGTGGCCGCGACCGACGACCCGGCCGTCCAGGAGCAGATCGCTGCTGCCTGCAACGATCTGCGCATTTTCTGCGTGCGGGCCGACCACGCGGCCGGCGGCACCGCTCGTGTGCCGGCGAGCACGACCCGCGGCGAGGTGACCGTTGCGGTCAGTGGTGGCGACGACCCCCGGCGGGCGCTGGCCCTCCTGGGCGCGATCACCACCGCGGTCGACCTCGGGGCGCTCCCGACCCGTCCGGTCCGCCCGGCCCGCCGGGGCAGCGTCGCCCTGGTCGGCGGGGGACCGGGCGACCCCGGGCTCATCACCGTCCGCGGGCGGCGCCTGGTCGCCGACGCCGACGTCGTGGTCACCGACCGGTTGGCGCCGAAGGACCTGCTCGCGACGCTGCCCGAGGACGTCGAGATCGTCGACGCCGGGAAGTCCGCGCACCGCCACAACCTCACCCAGGCCGAGATCAACGCGCTGCTGGTCGAACGGGCGCGGGCGGGCAAGCGGGTGGTGCGGCTCAAGGGCGGCGACCCGTTCGTCTTCGGGCGCGGCGGCGAGGAACTGGTCGCCTGCGTGGCCGCCGGGGTCGACGTCACGGTCGTGCCCGGCGTGAGTTCGGCCCTGGCCGGGCCGGCCGCCGCGGGAATCCCGGTCACCCACCGTGGTGTGGCCACCGACGTCACCATCGTCTCGGCCCACCTCGATCCCGGCCGCCCGGTCGACGCCGGCCTGGACTGGCCGGCGCTCGGGACCTCGGGCTCCACGCTGGTCGTGCTCATGGGCATGGACCGGCTCGACCTCATCGCCAAGGAGCTCATCAAGCACGGCCGTTCGCCGTCCACGCCGGCAGCAGTGGTGCACCGTGCAACGTTGCCGGGGGAGCGGGTCGTGCGGGCCGCGCTCGCCGACCTGCCCGCGGCCGTGGCGGCCGCCGGTGTGGGTGCGCCCGCGATCGTCGTGGTCGGCCCGGTGGTCGACATCGTGGCCCGCGCCACGGCCGCCGCGAAGGAGGAGACGCCGTGACCGAAGGCATCGTCGACATCACCAGCGAGGACGAACTGCGTGACGTGCTCGGGCATCCCGTGCCGCGGGTGCGCGACAAGGTGCGCGACGTCCTCGACCCGCTCGACATCGCATGGTTGCACCATGCACCGTTCTGCCTCGTCGCCACGAGTTCGGCCGACGGCCGCTGCGACGTGTCGCCGAAGGGTGACCCCGCCGGGTTCGCGCTCGTCCTCGACGAACGCCACATCGTGCTCCCCGAGCGACCCGGCAACCGGCGCGGCGACGGCTTCGTCAACGTGCTGGCCAATCCGCACGTGGGCCTGCTGTTCCTCGTGCCGGGCCGTTCCGACACGCTGCGGGTCAACGGTCGGGCTCGGATCGTGCGTGACGCGCCGTTCTTCGACGACCTCGTGGTCGAGGGCCACCGTCCGGCCCTCGCGCTGCTGGTCGACGTCGAGGAGGTCTTCTACCACTGCCAGAAGGCCTTCCTGCGCTCGAAGCTGTGGCAGCCCGAGTCGTGGGACCCCGACGCGCTGACCAGCCGGGCCGCCATCGCCCAGGCCGTCGAACGGCCCGACGACTCCCTCGAGGAACTCGAGCGCTACTACGGACCGCCATACGCCGACGGGCTCTACCGCGCGTGACGGTCTTCAGCAGCACCAACGAGTCCTCGGCCGTCGTGGCCGCGCCGCGCACCGAGATCTGGAAGGTGCTCACCGATCCCGACCTGCTCCCGCAGCTGACGCCGTTGCTGCGTTCGATCCGCGCCGACGGCGACACCTGGTGCTGGGAGATGGTCCGGATCTCGGCGCTGGGTGTGAGCATCGACCCGTCGTTCACCGAGACGATGCAGTTCACGCCGGAGACAAGGATCGAGTACCACCACACCCCGCCCGCGGGCAGTCGCGAACGCACCGGCGCCGAGGGCTGGTACCAGCTCTCCGACGCCGACGGCGGCACCCGCCTGCAGATCTCGCTGACGCTGCACGTCGACCTGCCGCTGCCGCGGGCGTCGGGCCCCGCCGTGCGTGGCGTGATGGGCGCGATGATGCAGCGCACCGGCGACCGGTTCGGCCGGAACCTGCACCGTCACCTGGGGATACCCGACTGACGGCCGGGCCCCGGGTCAGACGATCTCGGTGATCTTCGCGGTGTCGACGTCGAACACGAACCCGCGCACGTCCTCGCGGTGGGGGAGCCACCCGCACTCGCGGACCCGGGCCAACGACGCCCGCATCTGCTCGGCCGGGTCGGTGAAGCCGGGGACGTCCCACGACGGCCGCTCGCCGGACTCGGTCGCGAGCGTCGCGCGGAACGCGTCGTCGTCGAAACCCTCCATGCCGCACCGGGTGTGGTGCATGAGCACGATCTCGCGGGTGCCGAGCGCGCGCTGGGAGATCGCGAGCGAGCGGAGCGCGTCGTCGGTGGGCAGGCCGCCGGCGTTGCGCAACAGGTGCGCGTCGCCGATCTCCAGTCCCAGCGCCCCGAACAGGTCGAGACGCGAGTCCATGCAGGTCACGACCGCGAGCCGCAGCTTCGGGCGGGTCGGACGTGGCCCGGGGAAGGTCTCGACGTAGACGTCGTTGGCGTGGATCAGGTGGTCGATCGCGGACACACGTGCAGTATCGCCGTCCCGCACCCCGCACCTGCGCGGGGTGCGCGCGAGGTCACCCGGCCGCCCTCCGGGCGCGGAACGCGGCGACGTTGACCGGTTGGCGCAGGTCGTGCCGCAGAACCGACGCGAGCGGTTCTTCGACAGGTCGACCAGCACGTCGCGACAGTCGGGCGCGGCGCAGCGCGACAACCGGGCCAGTTCGCCACTGCGCACGACGTCGACGACCGCCATGGCCGCCTCGACCGCCATCCGGACCGCCAGCGGCTCGTCGAGCGAGGTGGCGTGCAGGTGGTACGGCCAGTGGTCGTGCTTGATCAGCTGCGGCAGCGCCCGGAACTCGCGCAGCAGGGTGTTGACGATCGCGACCACGTCGTCCTCGTCGGCGTCCCAGATCGCCTCCAGCCGGGGCCGCAACGCCCGCACCTCGGCGAGCTCGTCGTCGTCGTGGCGCCGGGAGCCGGTCCAGCCGAACCGCTCGTAGAAGGTGTCGAGGTCCGCGAGCGTGGCCAGGCCGTCGGGATCCTCGTGCGCGCTGTTCACCAGTTCGACCGCGCCACCGAGCGCGATCTCCGTGTCAGGAGCGAAAAGCACCTTGACTCCTTTCCGGGCCGACCTCTAGCGTCAGGGGCGTCAGCCGCTTCACCGCTTACAGCCTACGACGCCCGGAGGATCCACCGTATGCCCGTCGCACCGGCCCGTACCGACGCCGCGGCGCGGGGCGGCCTCGCGTTCGCCCTCGGTTCGGCCGCGACGTTCGGCACCGCGGGCGTGTTCGCGTCGGCCCTCATCGACGCCCGCTGGAGCCCCGCCGCCGCCGTCACGGCGCGGATCACCGTCGCCGCGCTGGTGCTGACGATCCCTGCGCTCGTGGCGTTGCGTGGGCGCTGGCGCACGCTGATCGGGTCGTGGCGGCCGGTCGTGGCGTACGGCCTCGTCGGCGTCGCGGGCTGCCAGCTGTGCTACTTCAACGCCCTCGAGCACCTGTCGGTGGCCGTCGCGCTGCTGCTGGAGTACCTCGGCACCGTGCTGGTGGTCGGCTGGATCTGGCTGCGGACCCGGCACGCCCCCCGGCCGCTCACGATCGGCGGGACCGCCCTGGCCGTGGCGGGTCTCGTGCTGGTGCTCGACCTCACCGGCGCGCAGCGCGTCGATCCCGTCGGCGTGGCCTGGGGGCTGGTCGCCGCGGTCGCGCTCGCGACCTACTTCGTGCTGTCGGCGCGGACCGACGACCCGTTGCCGCCGGTCGTGACGGTGTGGGCCGGCATGCTCGTCGCGGCTGCCACGCTCGCACTGCTCGGCGGCGTCGGCGTGCTGCGCATGCAGGTCGGCGACAGCACGGTGACGTTCGCGGGTACCCGCACCAGCTGGCTCGTGCCCGTGCTCGGCCTCGCGGTGGTCGCCGCGGCCGCGGCCTACCTGCTCGGCATCGCCGCGGCCCGGCGCCTGGGCGCCACGGTCGCGTCGTTCGTCGCGCTCACCGAGGTCGTGTTCGCGGTGCTGTTCGCGTGGTTGTTCCTGGGCCAGCTCCCTGTCCCCGTCCAACTGGCCGGCGGTGCACTCATCGTCATCGGCGCCGCGTGTGTGCGGGTCGACGAGCTGCGCAAGGCGCGGGCAGCGCGGCGCTCGGAGGTCACAGCCGCGGCTGGTTACATGGTGGGGTGAGAGCAGCACCGTCGCCGGTCGGGGCCTGACCCGTGGCCGGCACCACGTCCGGGCGGGCGCGCGAACGGGCCGAGGCCCGCCGCCGTGAGATCGCCGAACGGCAGCGCCGCGACGCGCGCCGCCGGTTGCTGCTGCGCATCTTCCTGCCCGTCGTGCTCGCCGTGGCGGTGGTCGGGGTGTTCGTCGTGGTGAAGGTCAGCAGCGGCGGCAGCGCCGCCCCGGCCGGGGTGATCGCCTCGGGCGCGGCGCCGGCGTCGGTGGTGCAGACGGTGACGACCGTGCCGGCCGCGGCGTTCGACGCCGTGGGCGCGGGCAGCGGGGTCAAGGGCCCCACCCCGATCAGCGGGTCCGCGCTGACGGCGGGCGGCAAGCCGCGGGTGCTGTACGTCGGCGGGGAGTTCTGCCCGTTCTGCGCGGCCGAACGCTGGGTCGTGGTCACGTCGCTCGCCCGGTTCGGCACGTTCGCCAACCTGGGCCAGACCAACTCGTCGGGCAGTGACGTCTACCCCAACACGGCCACGCTGTCGTTCCACGGCGCCTCGTACACGAGTTCGTACCTCGCCTTCGACGGCTACGAGACCACCGACCGTGACCACCAGCCGCTCGACACCCTGCCGGCCGCCGACCAGCAACTGCTCGACACGCTCGATCCCGGCGGCAGCATCCCGTTCCAGGACCTCGGCGGGAAGTACAGCCAGACCGGCGCCAGCTACGACCCCACCGTGCTCAAGGACAAGACCCACGCCCAGATCGCGCAGGCGATCACCGATCCCACCAGCGCCATCGGCAAGGCCGTGCTGGCGGCGTCGAACCTCTACACCGCGCGGCTGTGCCAGCTCACCGGCGGGCAGCCGGGCAACGTCTGCACCTCGTCGGGTGTCACCGCCGCGGCGTCCGTCACTCGGTTCGTGAGCGCGGCGTGACTCCCGCGTGGCCGCGTGGCGCCGCCGGGCGCACGACCCTGGTGCTCGCCCTGCTCGGGCTCGGGGTGTCGGTGTACCTCACGATCGAGCACTTCAGCGCGTCCTCGACGCTCGCGTGCCCCGCCACCGGCGCGTTCGACTGCGTCAAGGTGACCACCTCGGAGTGGTCGTCGATCGTGGGTGTGCCGGTGGCCGTGCTCGGGTTGGTCTTCTTCGTCGCCATGACCGGGCTCGCGCTGCTGGCGGGCCGCCTCGCGGGCCTCCTGCGGGTGGCGGCGGCGGTGGTCGGGGCCGTGATGGTCCTGTGGCTGGTCTACGTCGAGCTGTTCCTGGTCAACTCGTTGTGCCTGTGGTGCACGGGCGTGCACCTGCTGACCCTCGCACTGCTCGGCACCACGATCTGGTGGCGCGAAACGGCCACTGCCGAGACTGTTGCACCGGGCAACACCAGGGTGGCGTCGGGGTGACCCGCGCCGCGTGAGGATCGTCCACCTCGGCCTCGGCAACTTCCACCGCGCCCACCAGGCCGTCTACACCCGCGACGCCGCCGACGGCTGGGAGATCACCGGTGTCGCCCACCGCAGCCGTGACGTCGTCGAGGCGTTGCGCGCGCAGGGGCAGCGGTACACCGTCGTGGTCATCGGCGGTGAGCAGGTCGAGGTGCAGCCCGTCGACGTCGTCACCGAGGGGCTGGTGCTGGCCGACGACCGCGCAGCGGTGATAGCGCGGATCGCCGATCCCGACACGCCGTCGTGACGCTGACGGTCACCGAGAAGGCCTACTCCCTCGGGCCGGACGGTGTTCCCGGCGCCATGGTGCTGACCCTGGTCGAGGCGCTGCGGGTCCGCGCCGCGCACGGCACACCGCTCACGCTGGTCAGTTGCGACAACCTGGCGGGTAACGGCCGGGTGTTGGCCGACCTGGTGCGAGGTGCCGTGGCGGGCGACGCCGCGATGAGCGATTTCGTCGAGCGGGCCGTGGGTTTCCCGTCGACGATGGTCGACCGCATCGTGCCGGCGACCACCGCCGAGATCGTGGAGCTGGCCCGGGTGGCCGGGTTCGACGACGCCGTCCCGGTGCCCGCCGAGCCGTTCTCGCAGTGGGTGGTCGGCCCGGACTTCCGCGGCCCGCGCCCGGCGTGGGAGCGGGCCGGCGTGATCGTCAGCGACGACGTGCCGGCGTGGGAGACGGTGAAGGTGCGACTGCTCAACGGGGTGCACAGCCTGCTGGCGCACCTCGGCCTGCTGCGCGGCGACCGGTTGATCGCCGAGGCGCACGCCGCGCCGACGGTCCGGGCCGCCGCCGACGCGCTCGGCGACGAGTACCTGCCGACCCTGCGGGTGCCTGCCGGCCTCGACCTCGCCGGGTACCGCGCCGCACTCGCCGACCGGTTCGCCAACGCCGCGCTCGGTCACCGGTGCGCGCAGGTCGCCACCGACGGCTCGGTGAAACTGGCCCAGCGGGTGCCGGCGGCCGCCGCGTTCCACCTCGACCGTGGCGTCCTGCCGCACCGGCTCGCGCTGGTCGTGGCGGCGTGGCTGCAGGGCCTCGCCGACCCCGACGCGATGGCACCGGACGACCGTCCGCGCGACCCGGCGGCCGGCGTCGTCGCCGACCTCGCCGGTGGCCGACCCCGGGCCGCCGACCTGGCGCGGGCGGTGCTCGTCGAGCGAGCGTTGCTGGGTGCAACGCTCGCGGAGCGGCCGGTGTTCGCCGACCGCGTGGGGGAGTTGTTCGGTGTGCTGCGCCGCCACGGCCCCGATGCGGCCGCCGCCGACGCGGTCAGCGCAGGCGCACCTCCGGCATGAGCAGCACCGCCCGCGACGACAGCCCGACCCCGGCCAGCAGGTCGTCGAGCGGGCCGATCCCGATCCCGGCGGAGATCGCGCGAGGGTCGTCGCTGCTCCGGGCGCGGCCCAGCCGGGCGAGGGGCGGAACGTGCAGAGCCGCGCGCACCGGGGCGTCGTCGGGCAGGCCGGCGCGGGCCCGGGCCACGGCCACCGCATCACGCAGACCACCCAGTTGGTCGACCAGACCGTTGCGCGAGGCATCGATCCCCGACCACACCCGCCCACGGGCCACCGCGTCGACCGCGTCGGCGCTCATCGACCGGCCCTCCGCCACCTTCCCGACGAAGTCGGCGTAGACGCGGTCGAGCATCTCGTCGAGGCGGCGTTCCTCATCGGTGGTGAACGGCGTGCGCGGTGAGAACATCCGCGACGCCGCACCGTTGCTCACTGCACCGGTGTTGAGGCCGAGCCGCGTCAGCAGGTCGGCGACCACGACCTTGCCGCCGAACACCCCGATGGAGCCGGTGAGCGTGGAGGGCTCGGCGACGATGACGTCGGCCGGGCAGGCCACGTAGTAGCCGCCCGACGCCGCGAGGGCACCCATCGACACCACCACCGGCTTGCCGGCGTCGCGGGTCAGCACCACCTCGCGCCAGATGACGTCGGAGGCCACGGCGGATCCTCCGGGCGAGTCGACCCGGAACACGACGGCCGCGACCGCGTCGTCCTCCCGGGCGGCCCGCAGGGCCGCCGCCACGGTGTCGCTGCCCATCCGTCCGCCGCCCGCGCCGCCGCCACGGCTGCGACCGGACACGATCGAGCCGTGACCCTCGACCAGCCCGACCACCCGCCGCCTGCGACGCGGCAGCCGGGGTCGGCGTCGCGCGGCGTCCAGCGGTCGGCGAACAGCAACGGCGCTTCGGGCTGCCCGGCCCGGCCGCGCACGTCGGCCAGCACCTGGTCACGGTGGCCGAGGGCGTCGACGAGTCCGGCCCGTCGGGCGTCGTCGGCACCGAGCGGCGCCCGGTCGGCCAGCGCGCGCACCTCGTCGGCCGTGAGGGACCGGCCCTGGGCCACGGCGTCGACGGCGTCGGACCAGATCGACCCGGTCAACGCCGTGATCGCCTCCTCGTGCTCGGGCGTGAACCCGGCGCGCATGATGCGGTCGGCGGCGCTCTTGTACTCGTGCCGCTTGTCCAGCTGCGGCTCGACGCCGAGCTTGTCCAGGGCGCCGCGCAGGAACGTCGTCTCCGAGGCGACCCCGAGCAGGCCGAGTTCGCCGGCGGGCATGAGCCACACGCGGTCGAACGCGCTGGCGAGCACGTAGTCGATCGTGCCGTTGCCGCCGTCACCGAAGGTCTCGGCCCAGGCCGCGGTCGGCTTGCCGGACGCGCGGAAGGCGAGGACGCCGCGGCGTAGTTCCTGCATGAGCGTCCACGACAGAGCCGAGCGTCCGACCTTGGCGACCAACCCCACGACCCGGTCGTCGCCGCCCGCATCGTGCAGCGCCCGGACGAGCGGCCGCAGCCGTGACCGGTTCCGCGTGCGCAACCGCCGATCGGGTCCTCGGGCTCGCTCTCCACGGGCGCGACGGTGAGGTCGAGTTCGAGGATCACCCGGGGACGGTGGGGCAAGGACGGCATGGACCTCACGGTAGCCAGCACCGGCCGGGCGGTGACGCGTCCGCGTGCTCCGCGTCAGCACTCCCGCCGCGGCGTCACGCGGGCTGGGCGCGGCCCAGCCAGATCGGGTTGGTCATCGCGGCCATCGGCCCGAGCGGGATCGTGGGGGTGACGGCGTTGCCGTTGCCCGGCGACCCGTCGGGCAGCGGGTGCCGCACCTCGACCCGCGAGTAGGCCGACTGCTGCGGGGTGGTGAGCCAGGTGACCCGGCCGCGTCCCGAGGCGTCGAGTTGCTGCTGCAGCAACTGGCCCTCGTCGGTGATCATCCGCACCACGCCGGACGGCACCCCGACCACGTCGGCGGTCACGGTCACCGCCGATGCCGGCTCGGCGGGCAGCCGGTCGCCGACCCCGGCCCGCCGGCCCTCGGCCGTGGCGGTCACGTCGAGTTCGACGGTCGAGGACTCCGCGAGCCAGGACCGGCCGGCGGCGATGCCTGCGAGCACGGCGTCGCGGGAGAGCCGGGCGGCGAGCACGACGGTCTGCGGGTAGCCGATCACCTGCGGGTCGCTGTGCGCGTCGCTGTTGCCGAGCGCCGGCAGCCACCGGCCGGTCCCGCGACGCGCGGCGGCCACGAGCAGGCCGTCCCAGATCTCGACCGCCGACTCGTCGTCGAGCGTCCACGGCCCGTTCCACACCTCGACCGCGTCGGCGTCGTCGTAGCCGAACTTCCACCGGCACCCGACGTACGCGCAGCACGGGTGCGCGGGCACGACGATGCCGCCGTCGCGGTGCACCGCCCGCGCGACGTCGGCGAACACACCGTCGCGGGCGCGGTACCGCCAGTCGATCCAGTGCCCGGGCGTGACGCCGAGCGCGAGCACGTGACCGTTGCGGGTCGTCACCTCCTCGCCGGTGACGACCAGCAGGTCCGGCCCGGCGAGCGGCCCCCACACCGCGTGCGACGACGACGTGTTGTGGTCGGTGCTGACGATGAAGTCCAGGCCCGCGGCCCGCGCACCTGCCGCCACCTCCTCGGGCAGGCGACGGCCGTCGGAGTACACCGTGTGCAGGTGACAGTCACCGCGGTACCACGCGGCGCGGCTGCCGCGGACCTCCTGCGGCGGGTACTGCGGCACGAAGGGGCGCAACGGCGGCCCGTAGGTCAGCGTGACCGTCACCGTGTAGTCGACCCCCTGCGGGCTGACCTGGTACGGCCCGAGCACGACGTTCCAGCGGCCCTTGTCGACCGGGCCCGGCAGGTAGCCCGGGGTGGCGTCGGCGGCGCTGATCGTGAACGAGGTCCGGAACCCGCCGGACCAGCCGCGGAACGCCCGACTGCCGAGCGCGGTCCCGCCGGGTCCGAACACGCCGAGGTCGACGGAGTTGCCCACCGTCCCGGGCGGGCACCGTCGGCCTGCTGTAGCTGTAGGAGACGTCGAGGCGCTGGACGCCCGCGGGCACGTCGACCGGCAGGTAGACCCAGTCGGCCGCGCCGGGGTCGAGGTGGCCGGTGATCGTGCGCGTCTCGGTGCCGGGGGTGCCGGGAGTGCCGGGCGCGCCGGCCGCGGCGGCGTGGTCCGGGAAGGCGAGCGGGGTGAGGGTGAGGGCGAGCCCGGCGGCGGCTCCGCCGAGCACGGAGCGACGGGACGGGCCGGGAATGTCAGGAGTGTCGGACACGTCGGGTGATGCTGGCCCACCCGGGTGAACCGCAGGTGACGCCGGGGAGGCCTCAGGGCAGCCGCGTGAGGAGCACGACCCCACCGGCGGCATCGACCTGCCGGTACCCGGCGGCGACGGCGCGGTCGGCGATCGCCCGGGCCTGACCCGCACCGCTGAGCGGGAACTGGTCGCGCACGACGTCGATCACCGCGTACTGCGGACCGGCCGGTCCGAGCTCGATCCGGCCGACGAGGCTGACGTCGTCGCGGGCGACCAACTGCGCGGCGAGATCGTTCGAGGCGGCGACGGTGACGCCCGACGGCACCCGGTCGAGCAACCGGTGCACGGCCGCGGTGTCGGCGCTCGTGCGCCAGAACGCCGGGTGCAGTGCCTGGTCGAGCGACTGCCACGGGATGAGCGCGAGCGTCACCGCCGCGCTGACGGCGAGCGGCCACCACACCCGGCCACCTCGGGCCCGGTGGCGCGCCAACCCGTCGACGAAGGCGACGAACACGACGGGCATGAGCGCGGCGCTGTAGTGGTACGCCGTGCCCCAGAACGGCGGGTGGGCCGAGGCGAACCGCCAGACCAGCGTGGGGACGACGAGCCACATCACCGACGACCGGAGCGCGAAGAACGCGGTCGGGGCGAGCAGCCAGGCGAGCGTCAGGAGCTTCGGGGCGAGGCCCGGCCACGCGAGGGGGTCGTGGCCGAGCGAGCCGCTGAAGAAGCCGTTGTGGTCGTTGCGCCCGCCGGGGTTCGCCGCCGGGATGATCACCAGGAGTGAGACCGCGGTGGCGGCGATCCCACCCAGCGCGGTGAGGACGCCCAGGCGCCGCCGGCCGCGGACCGCGACGAGCACACCGAGCGCGGCCAGCGTGAGCCCGAGGTCCTCCTTGACCAGCACCAGCGGCACCGCCCACGCGACGGCCGCGACGTCACGCCGTTCCACGTAGGCGATCGACGCCATCACCAGCAGCGGGACGGCGAACGCGACCTCGTGGAACTCGAAGTTCGCGGCGTTCGCGATGCCCCAGGACAACCCGAAGGCCAGACCCACCACGACCATGGCCCCGGGTCCCAGCCGGCGGCAGGCGAAGCGCATGAGCGGGACGACGCCGACGGCGAGCAGCAGCGCCTGCACCACCAGCAGCGTCACCGGCGACGGGAAGATCCGGTACACCGGCGCCAGCACCGCGAGGATCGGCGAGACGTGGTCGCCGAACCGGTTGAAGTCCGGTCCCTTGAGCGTCGAGGTCGGGGGGAACCGCAGCTCGGCCCAGCTGCGCACGTCCTGCGTGAAGATGCCGAGGTCGAACCCGCTCGTCTGCAGGTCGACGTGCCGACGCACCGAGGTCGCCGTGTAGAGCGCGGCGACCGCCGTGGCCGTGACCAGCGGCAGCCAGACGTCCACCGCACCGAGGCGACGGACCGCGGACGTCAGGGGGTGGGCCGGCCGGGACTCACCCGACCCGTGCGGCGCGGTCAGCAATCGCAGCAATCGCAGCAGTCACAACAGTCGCAGCAGTCGGCCTTGTGGCAGCAGCCGCCGCGGCGTTTGCCGCTGAACGGGCCCTGGTACTCCTCCGCGCAGCACATCCGCCCGGTGCAGCACAGCCCGATCGCGGCGACGCACCCGGCGAGGAAGCCGGGGCGCGGCGGGCCGGCCGGGGGGAGTGGCCCGCCCGTGAACGGTGCGTCGGGCGGTGCCGGTGCCGGCGGTGCGCCCGGCGGCACCGCATCGGGGTCGTCGGGGTCGTCCGGGCCGTGCGGGGAGACCGGGACGGCGGGACCGCCGGGCCCGGGATCGGCTCCGGGCGGCGGCCACGGGGCACCGGCCGACACGGCGTGGCCGTGCGTCCCGAACACACGGTCGACGGCGTGCTCGGTCTCGTGCACGAGCAACCGGTGCACGAGGCGACGGTCGACGAACGTTGCATCCTGCAACGCCATCCGGATGCCGAGCACCGCGTCGTTGCACAGTGCACGGATCTCGTCGAGGGGAGTCCCGGTCACGTCGATCGGGTTGAACCGGCCCGCGTCCCGGTCGTCGGCGAGATCCTCCACGGCGTCGAGCAGGTGGGCGAGCCGCCCGAACAGCCGCCCGGCCTCCGCGAGGGCCGAGGCGTTCCCCGGCCGGTCGGCGATCACCGCCGTGTGGGCGAACGCCGCCGCGGTCGCGTCCTCCGTGGGGGCGGTGAGGTCGAGCACCGGCGTCGCCCTGGTGGCCGCGCGCTCGACCTCGGCCTGTCGCCGGACGGTCGCGAGCACGCCGTCGGCCGCGAAGCCCAGCGCGTCGCCGTCGCTGCCCGCCGCGCGGGCCGCCCGGCCCGCCACGAGCCGCGCGCCGGCGGCGACCCAACGGTGCGAGGTGTCGCCGTCGGCGACGTGGTCCTCGAGCTTGGCCGCGGCGAGGGTCAGCGACACGGTCGCGGCGAGTGCGGCGGCCTCACCCTGCGCCACCGACGCCCGCCGCATGCCGCGCAGGGCGCACGGTCCGACGTCACGACGGCGGCCGTCACCGGTCCCGGTCTGGGCCTCGACCAGCGCCGAGATCGCCACGGCGTCGGTGTTCGTGACCAGCCGCGCGGCGTGCCCGTGGCCGTCGCGCAACGCCAGGCACAACCCGCAGAGGTGGGCGATCCAGGCGTCGACCAGGTCGCCCGGCAACCGGTGACGACACGGGCGCAGCATCCCGAACACCGGCGCATCCTCTCAGAGAGACCACCGCGGTGACAGGTGACGAGGCCGGTCGTCGCGACCGGCCCGCTGGCAGGATGGCCGCCGTGGGCTCCGGCACCGACCTCGCGCGGTTCCTGGCGGGTGTCGCGCCGTTCGACAGCCTCGACGACGCCGAACTCGCCGCGGTCGTCTCCGCCGCGCGGGTCGACGACCGCGCCGCCGGCGAGGTCGTGACGGTCGGAGCCGTGCCGTCGGCGTCGTCGGTGTTCGTCGTCGTCGACGGCGAGGTCGACGTGTGGGACGACGTCGAACACAGCGTGGGGCCAGCGGACCACCGCCTGCGGACCGGTGGGGTGTTCAGCACGGCGGCGGTCCTCGCGGGGCCGTCGCTCGGGCCGCACGCGGTCGCCGTCACGGCCGCGCGGGTGGCGACGATCCCGGCGACAGTGGTGGCGCCGGCGTTCGCGGCCCGTCGCGGCGCAGCGTTCCTCGCCGAGCACGTCTCGTCGGCGCAGCGCCGGCCGGTCGCCGGGCCCCGCTACACCTCGGTCGACGACCTGCTGGTCCGACCGCCGTTGGTGGTCGACCCGGCCACGCCGGCGGGGGAGGTGGCGGCCCGCATGACCGCGGGCGGGGTCGGCTACGCAGCGGTGCCGATCGCCGGTGGGCGGCACGCCCTGGTCACCGATGCCCTGCTGCGGCAGCGGTTGCTCGTCGACGGGCTTCCGCCCTCGACACCCGCCGTCGAGCTCGTGACCGGTCCGGCGCCGACGGCGGTGCTCGGCGATGCCGCCGCGGAGGCGTTGATCCTGCTGCTCGACGCCGACGCCGACGTCCTGCTCGTCACCGACCGGGGCGGGCAGGTGCGGGGTGCGGTCACCGCGCGCGACTTCGTGGTGTCGCCGGCCACGGCCGGTGTCGCGCTGCACGAACAGCTGCGCCGGGCTGCGACGGTCGGCGACCTCGCGGCGCGCGCGACCGGGGTGCCCGCCCTGCTCGGTGATCTCGTCGCCCGCGGCATGGCGGCGGAGAAGGTGGTCGCGGTGCACTCCGCGGTGATCGACACCGTGGTGCGTCGGGCGGTCACCCTGGTGTTCGCCGCGCACCCCGAGCTCCCGGTCGACGCGTTCACCTGGCTCGCGCTGGGCAGCAACGGCCGCCGGGAAGCGGTGCCGAGCTCCGACGTCGAGTCCGCCGTGGTGTTCGCCGACGGCCTCGACGACCGTCAGACCACCGCCTACCGTGCCGCCTTCGCCGAGGTGGACGACGTACTCACGGCGTGCGGCTTCGGCGTCGACACCCATGGCGCTTCGGCGTCGACCGCGGCGTTCGCCCGCACCGGCGCGGCCTGGCGCGCCGCGCTCGACGGCTGGCGGGCCGCGCCGGAGGCGCCCCACCACGCGGCGATGCTGTCACTGCTGATCGACAGTCGCCCGGTGTTCGGCGATCCCGGGCGCTGCGCGGTCGCCGAACTCGTGGCCGACCTGCGATCCGACGACCACGCGATGCGGGTGCTGTTGGTCGAGACGCTCGGTCACCGCTCCCGGGTCCGGTCGATGCGCGACGTCTTCGGTCGGCGGGTGGAATCGTTCGACGTCAAGAGGAACGCGGTGACGCCGGTGGTGAACCTCGCGCGGTGGACGGCGGTCGCGGTCGGCAGCACCGAGTCGTCGACCACGCACCGGATCCGCGCGGCGGCGGGTTCGCTGCTGTCGACGCGGGATCAGGCCGACTCGTTGGAGGAGGCGTTCGCCGTCCTCCAGGCCCTGCGGCTGCGCTACCAGCTCGCCCAGGTGCGCCGCGGCCACCGCGCGTCCGACGTCCTCACGCTCGCCGAGGTCTCACCCATCGACCGCAGCATGCTGGCCCAGGCGGTCCGGGAGATCGCCGACGCCCAACGGCGCACCCGCGAACTGGCGGGCACGGCACCGCCCGCATTGTGGCAGGCGGGAGTCACGCCCGGCCGGTGACCAGCCAGGTGGCCAGCGGGAAGCGCACCGCGCCGTCGACCAGGTGACTCCGGAGTTCGGCCCGGACCTCGTCGAGCCGGGCCGCCCAGCCGTCGGGGCCCAGACGCGGCTCGAGCAGTCGACGGGCCGTGCGGCCGCTGGCCGTCGCCATCATCAGCCGCAGCCGTTCCTCGACGCCGTCGTGGTCGGCTCCGGAGTGGTCGGCGACGGCGTCGAGGGCGGTCACGACGACATCGCGCCAGCCGGCGTCGGCGAGCACGGCCCGGACCCGGTCGGGATCGGCGAACGCGACCGGTCCGGGCGTGCCCTCGACCGGCAGGACCGACTCCTCGAGGCCGGCGGCGAGTGTGGTCTGGCCGAGGGTGAACATCGGGTTCTCGGCGACCGCGCGCCAGCACGCGAACGTCAGCGTTGCGCCGGGCGCCGTGGCCCGACGGATGTTGGCGAACGCGGCGGTCGGGTCGGCGAAGAACATGACCCCGAACCGCGAGACGACCCGGTCGAACGGTCCACCCAGCGCGGGGTCGGTGAGGTCGGCCGTCCCGGCATCGGCGGTGACGACCGTTGCACCAGGCACCCTTTCCGTGGCCGCGGCGACCATGGCGGGGGCGATGTCGACCCCGGTGGCCGAGGCGCCGGCCGCGACTGCTGCACCGAGCAACGTTCCCGTGCCGCAGCCGATGTCGAGCACCCGGTGACCCGGGCCGATGCCGGCGCCGGCGAGGATCGCGGCGGTGATGGGCGCGAAGAGCCGGTCGAACGTCGCCTCCTCGCGGACCCATTCCGCGGCCCGTTCGTCGTCCCAGCTCTCGGGACCCGGCCGGCCGAGCACCGCGTCGAGCCGGTCGGCGCCCGCCCGGAGCCGCTGGGCGGCGGCCGGGTCGTGCGCGGCGGTGTCGTCGGCCGCGCGGCGCCGGTCGGCGGCCTCGGCGCGGACGAGCGCGACCTGGTCGTCCTCGGACAGCTCACGCCGGGCGACCTCGGCGGCGCCGGCCCCGACCGCCGAGGCCTCGACGGCGCCCGCCGGCCGGTCGTCGGCCGACCCGACCGCCGACGCGTTGTCCAGTGCGGCGAGCGCCTCCCGGTACACCGCGAGCGATTCCCGGTCCCGCGCCCGCAGCTCATCGCGGACCGCGGTCTGCAACCGGCTGCGCACCGGCTCGGACGGGCTCATGCGGGAATCATCGTCGCGGCCCGGAGTGCGACCTCGAACAGGGCGGCGCGGGCGGCGGCGGCGTCGGTCCAGCCGCGGTGGTCCCAGTCGTCGCCGGCGAGCGAGTCGCCCGCCATGAGCAGCTGGCCGTAGGGCACCTGCAGCCGCCGCGCCACCGCGATGAGTGCCGAGGCCTCCATCTCGACCGTCACGCATCCTTCGGCGACGCGCCGGGCGGTGCGGTCGCGGGTCTCGCGGAACAGCGCGTCGGTGGTCCAGGTGCGCCCGACCAGGTGGGCCACCCCGGCGCCGGTGAGCGTGTCGACGAGGGTGGTGACGACGTCCGGGTCGGCGGTCACGATGCGGCTCGGGGGGAGGTAGTGGAACGAGGTTCCCTCGTCGCGGACGGCGGAATCGACGATGATCGCGTGGCCGAGGACGAGGTCGGGCAGCAGCGCACCGGCGCCGCCGCACGCGACGATCCGCCGGGCACCCAGCGCCACGACCTCCTCGAGCGTCATCGCGGCCATCGGCGCACCGACCCCGGGGTTGACGACCGCGACCCGTGTGCCGGCGTCCGCGACCGACCACACCGTGGTCCGGCCGTTCTCGCTCACCAGGTCGGCGAGCCGCTCGGTGCCCGGGCGCTCGGCGAGGCCCGCGACCACCTCGTGGAACCAGCACAGCACCGCGGTCTCCGGCATCGCGACGCCGCTCGGCACCACGCGCTCGGCCGTGAGGACGCCGGGGGAACCGAGGTCGTCCTCGAACAGGGGGAGATCGGTCGTCGGCACGCCGGAGAGCCTGCCACCCACCGATGCGTCGCCGACCGGAACGTCGGATCGTGCGCAAACCGTCCGAGTGCGAGATCGTTGTGTGGTCGACGGTGGCAGGCCCGACGCCGCCGGATCCCCCGCAGAGAGGTGACGACGTGACCACGGTGGCGCAGTTCCAGGATCTCGCGCACGGCGACGACCACGACTACGACATCGGGTCGCCACACCTCACCCATCCGCAGTTGCGGTCGGAGATCGTGCGGCGCCTGCGGGTGCTCGTGCACGAGCGGGTCGAGGCCACCGGGAGTGCGCGGGTGCTGGAGATCGGTGCCGGGCACGGCTCGTTCACCGACCACCTGCTCGCGTTCGGCGCCGAGGTGACCGCGACCGAGATGAGCGCCGCGAGCGCCGACCACCTGCGGGCGCGGTACGCGGCCAACCCCCGCGCGCGGGTCGTGCACGACGTCGACGGGTCGGCCCCGGACCGCGTCGGCGAGCAGTTCGACCTCGTGGTCGCGGCGTCGGTGCTGCACCACATCCCCGACTACCTGGCCGCGATCCGGTCGTGGACCGAGGTCACCGCGCCCGGCGGCACCTTCTTCTCCGTCGCCGATCCGCTGCTGTACTCCGAGGTCGGTGCGTGGTCGCACCGGCTGCAGTGGGGCGCGCACTACGCCTGGCGGCTGGGACGTCCGGGCCAACTCGCCGCCGCCCGGAACCTGCTGCGACGCAAGCGGCACGGCATCGGCGAGGCCCACGAGTCGGACATGGTCGAGTACCACGTGCTGCGCGACGGCGTCGACCACGTGCGCCTCGCCGCCCAGCTGCAGGAGTCGTTCACCGACGTCGACACCTGGAGCTACTGGTCGACCCCGAGCCCGACGTTCCAGGCGCTGGGGGAGCGGGCCGGCCTGCTGACCAACTTCGCGATCACGGCCAGGGGCCGGCGCAGCTCCTGAGCGTCACACCTGCCCGGCGGGGGTGGGGCGCAGCATCGGATCAGGGTGCAACGATCGCGGCGCGGGCTTCGCGGCCGCGGCCGGGGCCGACGTCGGTTCCTCGATGTACAGCGTGCCGTCGGCCGAGGCGATGAGCAGCCGGCCGTCGACGACGACCGGTGACGCGTAGACCAACCCGCCCGTCGACCCGTTCCACAACGGGCTGCCGTACAGGGTGAACGCGTACACGCCGGCGTCGTACGAGGTCACGTACAGCACGCCGCCGGCGACCAGGGGCGTGCCGTTGACCGCGTTGCCCGTCGTCGTGCTCCACGACAGCGCGCCCGTGGTGCTGACGGCGTACACGACCCCGTTCACCGCGCCGAAGTAGACGATGTTGCCCACCACGGTCGGTGCCGATCCGATGCTGCCGCCCGCAGTGTAGGCCCACCGCTGGGCGCCGTTCGTCGCCGACAACGCGTGGAGCTTGCTGTCGTCGGCACCGAAGTAGACGACTCCCGCGACCACGCTGGCCGTCGAGTTGATCTCGTTGCTGCCGGTCACGTTCGCGTTCCACACCTGCGCGCCGGTGGCGGCGTCGAGGGCGTAGAAGATCCCGAGGATGTTGCCCACGTACACGCGTCCGTAGGCGACGGCCGGGGACGCGTACACCGCGCCGGTGGTCGTGAACGACCACACCTGCGCGCCGGTGGCGGCGTCGAGCGCGTAGACCTTGTTGTCGTAGGAGCCGACGTACACCCGGCCGCCCACGACGGCGGGGGAGGAGTACACGGGCGCTCCGGTGGTGACCGTCCACACCGGCGCACCGGTCGCGGCGTTGAACGCGGCGACGCCGCCCGCCGCACTGCCGATGTAGACCAGACCGCCGACCACGGCGGGGGAGGAGATCAGGTTGCCGGTGACCGTGCGTGACCACACGAGCGCACCGGTGGCGACGTCGACCGCCCGCAGGATGCCGTTGCTGTCGCCGAAGTACGCGACGCCGCCGACCACCGCCGGGGTGCCGTTGAGCGCCGACCCGGTCGCGAACGAGCGGACGACGTCGAGCGAGCCGACCGTCGTCGGCGTCAGCACGTTCTCGCGGGTGTTGACGGCGCGGTGGTTCGCCGTACCGAGGAACTGCGGCCAGTCGGTCCGGATCGTCACGGCCCGCTGGGCGGCGAGGCCGGAGCGCCGGCCGACGGCGGTGAGCCACAGCGCGCCTGGTCGGGCGGAGGCCGGGACCGTGATCGCCGTCGGCGCGAGCAGGCCACCGGCGTCGGTGGTGAGCAGGGCGAGGTCGGCGGTGCCGGCGAACACGTTGACGGCCTCGAACGCGGCGAAGCCGCCGCCGCGGACGCTGACCGTCGCGCCCGGCGGTGCGATCGTGGGGTTGGTGGTGATCCACGGCGCGACCGAGAAGACCCTGCTGCTGACGACGGTTCCGCCGGCGGTGGTGACCTTGATCGGCCCGGTCGTCGCGTCGACCGGAACCCGGGCCGCGATCCGCGTGGCCGACGTGAACGTCACCCCGACGGTCGCCGAGGTCCCGAACGAGACCCGCGCGGCGTTGGTGAACCCGGTGCCGGTGATGGCGACGGTGGTCGCGTAGCCACCCGACGACGGCGAGAACGTCGTGATGGTCGGGGCGGCGGCGGCCGCGGGTGCGGCGAGTCCGACCGCGGCGACGGCGACGGTCAGGGCGGCCACGGTGGCGCGGCGCAGGATGCGGGTCATGGGGAACCTCCGGTTCGGCCTCCGCATCGTCGTGGCTCGCACCGGTCCCTGACAAGCTGCTGAGCCCGCACTCACGTGCCTGCCGTGATGCGCAACGACCGGTTGCGCGTGTTGCCGGCGGGTGGTTAGAGTGATGCGCAACCTGAGGTTGCGAATGAGGGAGTCGTCGTGGAGTACGGGAGCATCGTGCGGGAGCTGTTCGTCGAGGCGTCGCCGGAGGTGGTGTTCGACGTCGTCAGCCGGCCCGAGCACCTCCGGCAGTGGTGGCCCGACGACGCCGACTTCGAGCCGACCGTGGGCGGCGGCGGGCACATCGTGTTCGGCACCGACGCCGAGGCGACCGTCGAGTCGTTCGCGGTCGTCGAGGTGTCGCCGCCGCGGCTGTTCTCGTTCCGCTGGACCCACCCGGCGGGGGAGCCCGCGGCTCCCAGCAACTCCCTGCTCGTCATCTTCGAGTTGACCCCGGTCGAAGGCGGCACCCGGCTGCACATGACCGAGACCGGGTTCCGCGAGCGCGGGTGGGAGGTCGCGACGCTGGAGCAGGCGTACGCCGACCACGTCACGGGCTGGGACTTCTACCTCCCGCGGCTCGCGCCGTACGTCGCGACCGTCGCGGCCCGGCCGTGACCGACGACGACCTGTGGGCGGCGATCGGCGACCCGACCCGACGGCAGGTGCTCGACCTGCTGCTCGCCGGGGGAGCCGGCACGGCCACCGCGCTCAGCGACCGCCTGCCGGTCACGCGTCAGGCCGTCACCAAGCACCTGGCGGTCCTCGACCGGGTCGGCCTGGTCCACGGCGAGACCGCCGGCCGCGAACGGCACTACCGCGTCGACGAGGCACAACTCGCCCGCGCCGTCGCCCAGTTGCACGCGGTCGGAACCGCGTGGGACGCCCGACTGCGACGCATCAAGCGCCTCGCCGAGGCGATCGAACGAGCCGAGAACACCGACAAGTAGGGGAGATCCTCGATGCCTGACATCCTGCACCGCATCGGTGCCAAGTCCGCCGCGGCCGACGTCTACGCCGCACTCGCCACCGAGGCCGGACTCGCCGGCTGGTGGACCGAGCAGACCACCGTCGACGGCGACGCGATCCGCTTCCGGTTCAGCGAGGCGGGCGGGTTCGACATGAAGGTCGTCGAACAGCGACCGGGCTCGCGCGTCGTGTGGGAGGTGGTCGACGGACCGGCGGAGTGGATCGGCACCACGATCACCTTCGAGCTGATCGTCGACGGTGACTGGACCGTCGTGCACTTCACCCACGCCGGCTGGGCCGAACCGGTCGACTTCATGCGGCACTGCAGCACCAAGTGGGCGACCTTCCTGCTGAGCCTGCAGCGCTACGTCGAGACCGGCACCGGATCACCGCACCCGCACGACGTCCGCGTCGACAACTGGGACTGATCGCGACCGGAGCCCGGTCAAGGCGGGTGCGACGAAGTTGCGAGGCCATACCATCGGCAATACTGCTGGCTACACTGAGCCGATGTCGAAGGTGATGGTGTCCCTGCCCGACGACCTGCTCGCCGAGCTCGACGCCGAGGTCAAGCGCCGGTCGACGAGTCGAAGTGCACTGCTGGCCACCGCCGCTCGTCGTGAACTGGCTCGTCGGGACCCCGCGGATCTCGCCGCGGCGATCGAGCGGTCCGAGCGACGCTTCACCGCAGCCGGCAGTTTCGAGTCCGCGGAGCTGATCCGATCCGACCGTGACACCCGCCGGTGACGCGTCTGCTCGTCGACACCGCGGTGTTGATCAAGTGGTTCCACGACGCGGGGGAGAGCGAGGTCGTGGAGTCTCGAGCCCTACGGGACGCGCACATCCGCGGGGATCTCGCCGCGCACGTGCTGGACCTCGCGATCTACGAAGTCGGCAACGTCCTGGCTCGGGCGTTGAACTGGGCCGCGGCCGACATCGGCGATCAGCTCGACGACCTGCTGGCGATCGTCGGCTCACCGATCGTGATGGCCCGGAGTTGGCTGCGCGACGCCGCCGGGATCGCACAGACGCACGCGCTCTCGTTCTACGACGCGAGCTGGGCGGCAACGGCTGCCGCGCTCGGCGTCCCGCTCGTGAGCGCTGATCGCAAGCTGGTCGCGGCCGGACTCGCCGAAACGCCCGCGATGGTCGCGACCCGCCTCCGCCTGCCTCGGACGGGCGGCGGGTAGCGAGGTCGGTGACTTGACATAATGTCGATTATCGGCGCATGTAGGCCAGGGGCAGTCGGTCTCCGGCTGAGCCGATGTTCGCGCGGAACGTGTCGAGCCCGGCGGTATGCGCGTCGCCGTCGCCGTCGCAGGCCCGCGTTCAGCTGAACGCGGGGCGGCTGTCATGGCAGCGTTTGAGCACGGCTGATCGTCGGGTACTTGACGGTCGTGTACGCGACAGCGGTGCTCGCCGCACCGGCGCCGATCAACCACACCACCAGCGGTCACGGCGGCTCCGTGGTGTGGATCGTGATCGTCGCCGTCCTGATCGTCATCGTCGGTGCCGTCGGGTTCTGGCGCGCGCGGCGCGGGAAGTAGCACACGTCGTCGGTCGACCCAGCTGCGCGGCCGCGTTCAGCTGAACGCGCGGCGGCATACCCACTGATTGCTCAAGAGCCTGAACGCGAAAGAGGACGTGGTGAACCACCTGACCGTTGCGCTCTACCTCGCAGCCCCGGTGCCGTACACGAGTGACAGCGGCAGCGGGAGTCATGCGCCGATCATCATCGTCATCGCGCTGATCGCAGTCGGCGTTCTCGGAGTTGGCGCCTTCTGGTTCAGCAAGGCCCGCAAGAAGTGAGCTATGGCTCTGGGTTAGAGCGTCGGTCCGCGGCGGTCCCAAGTCGAGACGGCTAGCTTTGGCTCGGTGAGTGACGACGAGCCGGACTACCCCCACGCCACCGTCGACGGCTTCGAGATGGGCATGTTCGTCAGCTACGACGACTGCGGCGACGCTTGGGTCCGTTCGCCCGAAGGCGGCACCGGCACGCTGATCTGGGAGACCGGCGAGCCCGCCCACTTCCGGGTGAGCATCCCGGCCGAGCCCAACGGTCGCTGGGGCACCTTCGCCGTCCAGCAGCCGCTTCCGTTGACCACCGACTCCGAGGCCGAGGCCTACCTGCGGGCTCTCCTGCCGTCGCTGATCCCGCACTGGCAGGCCTGGGTCGAGTCCCGTCGAACTGTCTGAGGTGGTGTTTGCACCCCCGTGTTACAGGGACGGGGGTGGGCCGGGGCCGTACCGACTCCGCACTGTTGACATAACGTTCGCGCGGCTGGTGGGCACGTTCAGCTGAACGAGCGGCGTCAGCTCGTGAGGAGCTCGACCATGCATTGCGCTGCGGTGGCGCGGGCGAGTCGGGCATCACCGGTGACCAGGGTGGCGTCGAGCAGTTCGGCAACGGCGACATACGACGCGTCGTAGATCGTGAGGTTGTCACGCAACTGCCAGCAGCGGGTCATCAGTGACGTGTGCGCGACGCGCTCGAACGGCAAGGCGGTGAGGCTGGCGAGCGCCTGCGCTGCGCGGACCGGACTGACGTTCCCGCCGCGTACCTGGCCGCGGAGGGCCGACGCAACCTCGAGGTCGATGAGGTGCGGCGCGATCAGGACCTCACCGGCGAGTCGCGTCCTCGCTGTCGCACCGAACCGGCCGTCGTCGACCAGTGCGGGCGTGAGTGCACTGGCGTCAATGACGATCACGGTCAGCTCTGATGATCGCGGCCGCGTCGTCGAAGCTCATCTCTCCCCCGGTGCGCTCTGCCGCCCGTGCGAGCACCTCAGCGACAGTCGGCTGGCTCGCGTCGGCGATGAGCTTCGCGCGCAGGTACTCCTGGAGTGACTGGTGCGCGTCCGCAGCCCGGCGGGTGAGGACGCGGTGCGTCTCCTCCGGCACGTTCTTGATCTGCACACTCGGCATGGCGCCATTGTGGCGCCACGGTCCGCGCCCCGCAACGATGGTCACCGAGGAAGTCGAGAACGCAGCAGGTGCGCGCCGCGCCGCGTCAACATGTCGGCGCGGTCGGTCCGCTCCAGCGCGTCGGCCACCGTGAACAGCCGCCGGCGCAGGGCGTCCTCGATGACACGGTCGAGATCGCCGAGGGTGATGTCGGGTGCGATGTCGATGATCGTCCGAAGCGCGGTCGTGACCCGGATGCCGCCGATCACGGTCACGTCCGACTCGGGGATGTCGTCGTAGTGCACGCAGACCTGGTGGCCGTCGATGAGCATGGTCTCGGTCGGGACGCCGTTGCCGTCGACGCCGTACCGGGTCGTCACGTGAGTCATGGACGGGAACCGTAGGCCGATCCCGAGCTACGCCTCAGGCGTTGTCCACAGCCCCCGAGTTGTCCACAGAATGCCGGCTACTGCTTGACGATCAGCCTCCGACGTAGTCCGCCAGATGCTCGCCGGTGAGCGTCGACCGGGTGGCGACCAGGTCGGCGGGAGTGCCCTCGAATACGACGCGGCCGCCATCGTGGCCGGCTCCGGGGCCGAGGTCGATGATCCAGTCGGCGTGTGCCATCACCGCCTGGTGGTGCTCGATGACGATCACCGACTTCCCGGAGTCGACCAGCCGGTCGAGCAGGCCGAGCAGCTGTTGGACGTCGGCCAGGTGGAGGCCGGTGGTCGGCTCGTCGAGGACGTAGACGTCGCCCTTCTCCGCCATGTGGGCCGCCAGCTTGAGCCGCTGCCGCTCGCCGCCCGAGAGGGTGGTGAGCGGTTGGCCCAGGCTGACATAACCCAGGCCGACGTCGACGAGGCGGTCGAGGATCTTCGCCGCGGCGGGGGTGGCGGCGTCGCCTGACGCGAAGAACGCGGCGGCGTCGGTGACGGGCATGGCCAGGACCTCGCTGATGTCCTTGCCGCCGAAGGTGTACTCGAGGACATCGGCGGAGAACCGCTTGCCCTCGCAGACCTCGCACACGGAGGCGACGCTCGCCATCACCCCGAGGTCGGTGTAGATCACGCCGGCGCCGTTGCAGTTCGGGCAGGCGCCTTCCGAATTCGAGCTGAACAGCGCGGGTTTCACGCCGTTGGCCTTGGCGAACGCCTTGCGCACCGGTTCGAGCAGCCCGGTGTAGGTGGCCGGGTTGCTGCGGCGCGACCCGCGGATCGCGCTCTGGTCGACCGACACCACCCCGTCTCGCCCGGACACCGAGCCGTGGATCAGTGAGCTCTTGCCGGATCCGGCGACGCCGGTCACGACCACGAGGACACCCAGGGGGATGTCGACGTCGACGTCGCGCAGGTTGTGCTCGCTCGCCCCGCGTACCTCGAGCGCACCTGTGCTCTCACGGACCGACGTCTTGATGCTGGCGCGGTCGTCGAGGTGACGCCCGGTGACGGTGTCACTCCCCCGCAGCCCGTCGACCGTGCCCTCGAAACACACGGTGCCACCGGCGGTTCCGGCTCCGGGTCCCAGGTCGACGACATGGTCGGCGATCGCGATCGTCTCCGGCTTGTGCTCCACGACGAGAACCGTGTTGCCCTTGTCACGGAGTCGGATGAGCAGCGCGTTCATTCGCTGAACGTCGTGCGGATGAAGCCCGGTGGTCGGCTCGTCGAACACGTAGGTGATGTCGGTCAGCGACGACCCGAGCTGCCGGATCATCTTGGTCCGCTGCGCCTCGCCGCCCGAGAGGGTGCCGGACGGCCGGTCGAGTGACAGGTAGCCGAGGCCGATCTGCACGAAGGCGTCGAGGGTTTCCTGCAGCGATTCCAACAGCGGGGCCACCGACGCGTCCTTCAACCCGCGCACCCACTCGGCGAGGTCGCTGATCTGCATGGCGCAGGCGTCGGCGATGCTGACCTTGCCGATCTTCGACGAGCGCGCGCCTTCCGACAGTCGGGTGCCGTGGCACTCCGGGCACACCTGGAAGGTCACCGCGCGTTCGACGAAGGCCCGGATGTGCGGCTGCAACGAGTCGACGTCCTTGCTCAGCATCGACTTCTGGATCTTCGGGACGAGCCCCTCGTAGGTGAGGTTGATGCCCTCGACCTTGATCTTGGTCGGCTCCCGGTAGAGCAGGTCGTGGAGCTCGCGCTTGGTGTACTTCGCGATCGGCTTGGCCGGGTCGAAGTAGCCGGAACCCTTGAAGATGCGGCCGAACCAGCCGTCCATGCTGTAGCCCGGGATGGTGAACGGGCCGTCGTCGAGGGACTTGCTGGAGTCGTACAGCGCCGTCAGGTCGAAGTCGTTGACAGAGCCCATGCCCTCGCAGCGCGGGCACATCCCGCCGGTGACGCTGAAGCTGCGCCGTTCCTTGACGTCCTGGCCGTGCCGGCGCACCGTCACCGCTCCCGCGCCGCTGATCGAGGCGACGTTGAACGAGTAGGCGTTCGGTGAGCCGATGTGGGGTTTCCCCAGTCGGCTGAACAGGATGCGCAGCATCGCGTTCGCGTCTGTCACGGTGCCGACCGTCGAGCGCGAATTGGTGCCAAGCCGCTCCTGGTCGACGATGATCGCGGTGGTGAGACCCTCGAGCACGTCGACCTCGGGCCGGGCCAGCGTGGGCATGAAGCCCTGCACGAAGGCGCTGTAGGTCTCGTTGATCAGCCGCTGCGACTCGGCGGCGATGGTCGCGAACACGAGCGAGCTCTTGCCGGAGCCGGAGACGCCGGTGAACGCGGTCAGCCGGCGCTTCGGCAGTTCGACGCTGATGTCACGCAGGTTGTTCTCCCGGGCCCCCACCACGCGGATGAGGTCGTGGCTGTCGGCGTCGGGAACGGATTTCTTCTTCGTCGCGGCCATGTCCCCGAGTCTGTCAGCCGAGCTGGTTGACCCGGAGCTGGTTGCCCGCAGGATCACGGAACGCACAGTCGCGCACGCCCCACGGCTGGTCGGTCGGCTCCTGCACGACGTCGGCCCCCGCCGCCGTCAACCGCTCGAAGACACCGTCGAGATCCGGGGTGGCGAGCGTCAGCGAGGCGAACGTGCCCTTCGCCATCATCTCGACGATGGTGCGCCGTTCGTCGTCGGTGACGCCCGGGTCGGCGCCCGGCGGGTAGAGCACCAGCGACACCTCGGGCTGGCCGGGCGGGCCGACGGTGAGCCACCGCAGGCCGCCGTACCCGACGTCGTTGCGCAGCTCGAACCCGAGCACGTCGCGATAGAACGCGAGGGCGGCGTCGGGGTCGTCCTGCGGGAGGAAGGCGTTGTGGATGGCGATGTCCATGGCGGTCACGCTACGGAGACCGCCGCTGCGGGCGCTTCTCCGTTCCTGATCAGTGCGCGCGCACCGGGCGGGTCACCTGCCGCGACACGCACGACGGCAGCTCGGCCCGGATCTCGGCGTGCACGCGGCGGTACTTGCTCGGGGTCATGCCCACGAGTTCGGTGAAGCGGTGCTGAACGATCCGAGCGAGGAACACCCGACCTCGAAGCACACCTCGGTGACACTGCGGTCGCCGCGGCGCAGCAACGCCTGCGCGCGTTCGATCCGGCGGGTCATGAGGTAGCCGTACGGGGCCTCGCCGTACGCCGCCTTGAACGCCCGCGACAGGTGCCCGGCCGACATGTGCACACCCCGCGCGAGCGCCTCGACGTCGAGCGGCTGGGCGTACTCACGGTCGATCCGGTCGCGCACGCGCCGCAGCCGGACGAGGTCGCGCAGGCGCTGCGCCTCGTCGGGCCGGCTGGTCACGGGCCGATCGTGCCACGACGCGGCCCGGTCGCGCGCCGCGCGCACGTCACACGTCATCGACGTCGAGCCGCGCGACGAGGGTCTTCGGCGCCACCGTCCGGTAGGCGTCGCGGACGATCTCGTCGATCTCGGTCCAGTCGACGTCGACGTCGAGCCGCACCCCGAGCCAGCCCCGGTGACCGACGTACGGCGGCCGGTAGAAGCGGTCCGGTTCGGCGGCGACGAGCTCCTCCTGCACACCCGGCGGGGCGGCGCACCAGAAGCCGGTGATGCCGTCGCCGTGGTGGTCGTCGACGAACGTCACGAACTGCCGCTTGTTGCGCACGAACCACGACGGCGAGCCGTGACTGATCCGCTCGGTCGCCTCGGGCAGGGAGAGGCAGCGTTGACGCAGCGGTGGCAACGGATCGGCCGTCACACCCCGAAGTCTCCCGCTCCGACGGGTGGTTGGCGAGTGCCGTCTGGCAGGGTCACCGGTGTGGCGAGCGACCGGGTGAGTGCGCGCTCGGCCGTCGCCCCGTTCCACGTCATGCGGGTGTTCGGCGCGGCGCAGGGCCGGCTCGCCGACGGTCTGCCGGTCTACGACCTCTCGGCGGGTCAGCCCTCGACCCCGGCGCCGCTGGCGGCGCGGGAAGCGGCCGCGGCCGCGCTCACCGCCGACCGGCTGGGGTACACCGGCGCGCTCGGGATGCCGGCGCTGCGGGCGGCCCTCGCCGCGCACACGTCGTCGGCGTACGGGATCGAGGTCGACCCGGCGTCGGTGGTGGTGACGACGGGATCGTCCGGCGGCCTCACCGTCGCCTTCCTCGCAGCCTTCGACGCGGGCGACACCGTCGTGCTGACCCGACCCGGGTACCCCGCGTACCGCAACGTGCTACTGGCGCTGGGATGCCGGGTGGTGGAGGTGCCGCTCGCCCCCGACGCCCGGCTCACGGTCGCCGACCTCGAGGCGCTGCCGACCCCGCCCGCCGGCGTGGTCGTGGCGAGTCCCGCCAACCCGACCGGGACGATGCTGACGCCCGAGGGTCTCGCCGACATCGCCCGCTGGTGCGACGCCCACGACGTGCGGCTCATCAGCGACGAGATCTACCACGGCATCGGGTACGGCCCGCGGGCCGCGACCGCGTGGGAGACCTCACGCGCCACGATCGTCATGAACTCGTTCTCGAAGTACTTCTCGATGACCGGCTGGCGGATCGGATGGCTGCTGCTGCCCGACGAACTGCTCGAGCCGGTCGACACCCTCGCGGCCAACGCCACGATCTGCCCACCGACGCTCTCGCAGCACGCCGCGCTCGGAGCGTTGTCCCCTGCATCGGTCCCGGAACTCGAGACGAACGTCGCGCGGTACGCGGCCAACCGCGCCCTGCTGCTCGACCGGCTGCCCACGATCGGCCTGGACCGGATCGCACCGGTCGACGGCGCCTTCTACGTGTACGCCGACGTCTCCCGCTGGACGACCGACTCCCTCACCTGGGCGGGAACGTTGCTCGATGCAACGGGGGTCGCCGTGGCACCCGGGGTGGACTTCGACCTCGTCGACGGCGGCTCGTGGGTGCGGATGTGCTTCGCCGGCGACGCCGGTGTGCTGTCCGAGGCCGTCGATGTGCTCGCGGCCTTCCTCGCCGGTTAGAGGCGGTCGAGGTCGAACGCGGCGTGGACGGCGGCGGTCAGCGCGACCTCCTGGTCGTCGCGGAGGAAGCCGATCTGGCGCCCGAGTTCGTCGACGTCGATCGTGCCGATGTTGTCCAGGCTCACGACACTCTCGCGGTCGAGGCCGTTCGCCACCCCGACCGGCAGTTCCGTCGACAGCCCTCTCGCCGTCGAGGTGATCGGCGCGACCGTCACCCGCCGCATCCGCGGACGTACCGCGTCCTGGTCAGCACCAGGACGGGCCGGGTCGTGTCCATCCGGGCGAGATGGATCGGGCGCATCAGTCGAGATCGTCCATCGGCGTCCGCGCGGCGTGGCGAGCGAACGCGGCGAGGGTCCGCATCGTCTCCCGATGCCGCGTAGATCAGTGCGTCGCGCTCGGCGATCGCTCGACGACGTTCCCGCTCGACCGCCCGCGCGACCACTGCCGCGCGACTCGCGGCGGTGCCTGCTTCGACCTCGGCGTCGATGAACGCGACGACCTCGTCGGGCAGACGGACCGCGATCTGGGTGCTCACGTCGACGATGGTACCGAACTGGTACCAAAGGCGCGCCGGTGTCGGCCGAGCGCGGGGTCAGGCGACGCGCTCGCCGGCCTCCCAGAGGGCCCAGGTGAGGGAGACGCCGGGGCGGTAGGCGAGGTGGGCGGCACTCGGCGCGTCGAGGACGAGCAGGTCGGCGCGGGCGCCGGGTCGGAGGACGCCGACGTCGGAACGGCGCAGCGCGGCGGCGCCGCCCGCCGTGGCCGACCACACCGCCTCGGCGACGGTCATCCGCAGGTCGCGCACGGCCAGGGCGATGCAGAACGGCATCGAGGTGGTGTACGACGTGCCCGGGTTGCAGTCACTGGCCAGGGCCACGGTCGCGCCGGCGTCGAGGAGGGCGCGGGCGTCGGGCCAGGGGCCGCGGGTGGAGAAGTCGGCGCCCGGGACGAGCGAGGCGACGGTGCCCGACCCGGCCAGGGCGTCGACGTCGGACGGGCCGAGGAACACGCAGTGGTCGACACTCGCCGCGCCGGCTTCGACCGCGATCTGCACACCGGGACCGGGGGCGAGTTGGTTGCCGTGGATCCGCGGCGTGAGCCCGGCCGCGACCCCGGCGGCGAGGACGGTCCGCGTCTCGTCGGCGTCGAACGCGCCACGGTCGCAGAACACGTCGATCCACTTCGCGTGCGGTGCGCACGCCGCGAGCATCTCGCCGGTCACCAGAGAGACGTACGCGGCACGGTCGTCGGCGTACTCCGGGGGCACCACGTGGGCGCCGAGGAAGGTGGTCTCAGACGTCAGTGTCGTGGCCAGCTGCAACGATCGCGCCTCGTCGGCGACGGTCAGCCCGTACCCGCTCTTGATCTCCATCGTGGTGGTGCCGGTACGTCGGGCCTCGGCGCGCAGGCGCGCGGCGTGGGCCAGCAACTGCTCGTCCGACGCGGCCCGGGTGGCGGCGACGGTCGTGCGGATCCCACCCGCGGTGTAGCTCTCCCCCGCCATCCGGGCGGCGAACTCCGCGGCGCGGTCGCCGCCGAACATCAGGTGACTGTGGCTGTCGACGAAACCCGGCAGGACCGCGCGTCCCTCGACGTCGACCGCGGCATCGCACGCCGGGGCCGATGCCGACGGCCCGATCCACGCGATCGTTGCACCGTCGAACACCACGGCGTCACCGTTGCACGAGGCATCGTTCGTGGTGAGCTCGCCGATGCCGTGCACCAGGACACTGCTCATGCCCGCACCGCCGCGATCGAGGTCCGGAGCGCGTCGGGGACGTCCTTGACCAGCGCGTGTTCCCGGTGCCGCACCACGAACTTGCCGTCGACGACGACGTCGGTGACGTCCGCCGACGTCGCGGCGAAGATCGCCGTGGCGAGGTCGGCGCCGCAGCCCGCGGTGCGCGGCGAGTCGAGGTCGACGGTCACGAGGTCGGCGCGCGATCCGGTCGCGATGCGGCCGGCGTCCCAGCCGATCGCGCGGTGGCCGTTGACCGTGGCGGCGGTGAGCAGCAGCATCGGCGGGGTGAAGTGCCCCCGCTGGCCGGTGACGACCCGCTCCCCCGTCTCGACCGCTCGGGCCTCCTCGAACAGGTCGATGACGGCGTGGCTGTCGGACCCGAGCGAGAGCGGGCTGCCCGCGGCGTGCAAGGCGGATCCGGGGCCGATGCCGTCGGCGAGGTCGCGCTCGGTGGTCGGGCACAGGCACACCCCGGTGCCGCTGCCGCCGAGCAGCAGGATGTCCTCACGGACCAGGTGGGTGGCGTGGACGGCCGTGGTGCGCCGACCGAGGACGTCGGTCTGGTGCAACAGTCCCGTGGGCGTCGCGCCGTACTCGGCCAGGCACGCCTCGTTCTCGGCGGGCTGCTCGGACAGGTGGATGTGCAGCGGGGCGTCGTGCCGCCGGGCCCAGGCCGCCACCACCGGCAGCCCGGCCGCCGGCACCGCGCGCACCGAGTGGATCGCGGCGCCCGCCTTGGCGTGCGGCCGTCGGAGGTCGGCAGCGAGTCGGTCGGCGCGGGCGGCCCACGCCTCGGCGGTCCCGTCGCCGAACCGGATCTGTGCACCCTGCAACGGTTCGTGGGCTCCGCCGCGCAGGTAGCAGGTGTCGAGCAGCGTGATGCGGACACCCGCCGCCGCGGCGGCCTCGACGAGCGCGCTCGCCATCTCGTTGGGGTCGCCGTAGGGCGTGCCGTCGGGCTGGTGGTGAACGTAGTGGAACTCGCCCACCGTGGTGATGCCGGCCAGGGCCATCTCCGCGTACACCGCCCGGGCCAGGTCGTGGTACGTGGCTGGCGTCAGCCCGGCCGCGATCTCGTACATCCCGGTGCGCCACGTCCAGAACGTGCCGCGGCCGTCCGGTAGTCGCGCCCGCAGCGCGCGGTGGAACGCGTGCGAGTGGACGTTGGCCAGGCCCGGCAGCGTCAACCCCCGCAACACCGACACGCCCGGCGGTGGTGCGGGCACGCCGGTCTCGACCCGTTCGATGGTGTCGGCGGCGGCGTCGGACGTGCTGACCAGCACCCCCGAGCGCACCGTGCCGGTCGGCAGCACCGCGTGCTCGAGCCAGAACGAGGTCACGTCGCGGCCGACCGCAACAAGGTGGCCAGGGCGTCGACTCCTGCCAGACAGTCGGACCGCTCGGCGAACTCGTCGGGCGAGTGGGAGATCCCGGTCGGGTTGCGCACGAACAGCATCCCGCTCGGCACGGTGCCGGCCAGCACGCCGGCGTCGTGCCCGGCGCCGGTGGGGACGACCGGGAGCGGGCCGAGTTCGGTCGTGAACCAGTCGACCACCGACGACGGGAACTCGACGGCTGCCGAGCGTGATTCCTGGGTGATCTCGACCGTCACCCCGTGCAACGATCCGGCGTCGGACGCGCCGCGCGTGACCTCGGCCAGCACGGCGTCGACGGCGCCCTCGGACTCGGCGCGCGCGTCGAGCCACGCCCGTACCGACGACGGCACCGCGTTCGTTGCTCCCGGCAACGATTCGATCCGGCCGATCGTGGCCACCGCGTCGTGCGTCTCGGCCGCCGCGCGGGCGGCCAGCACCGTCATGGCGTACGGCAGCATCGGGTCGCGCCGGTCGACGAGGCGGGTCGTGCCCGCGTGGTCGGCCCGGCCGGTGAACTCGAACCGCCACCGCCCGTGCGGGATGATCGCCGACGCCGCACCCACGGGCACGTCGAGCGCCCGCCCCTGTTCGACGTGCAGTTCGACGAAACACCCGATTCGATCGAGGGTTTCGGGGTCGGGCCCGAGTGACTCGGGTGACCGGCCCACCGCGCGCAGGGCCTCGGCCATCGTCACGCCGTCGCGGTCGCGCCGCGCCAGGACGTCGTCCGGTGTCGAGGCGCCGGTGGCGAGCCGCGAGCCGAGGCACGGCAGCCCGAACCGTGCGCCTTCCTCGTCGGTGAAAGCGGCGAATGCCACCGGCTTCGACGGCACGACGCCTTCGGCCAGCAACGCGTCGAGCGCGGCGAACGCCGACCGACGCCGAGCGGGCCGTCGAACGCCCCGCCGTCGGGCACCGAATCCAGGTGCGAGCCGAACAACCGTTGCACCCTGCCCCGGTCTACCCCACCAGGCCCAGAGGTTGCCGTTCCGGTCGCGGTCGACGTCGAGGCCACGGGCCTCGGCGGCCCCGACGAACCACTCCCGCAGCGTCAGGTCGGCGGGCGTCCAGGCGTAGCGGCGGTACCCACCGGTCGACGCGTCACGCCCGATCGGCGCGATCTCGGACCAGAGCCGGTCGAACGACCGGGCGGCGTCGGGCGTCGTCACTCGCCTTCGCGCATGGGCACGCGCACCCCGCGCTCCTCGGCGACGGCGGCCGCCTTCTCGTACCCCGCGTCGACGTGCCGATGACGCCCATGGCGGGGTCGTTCGAGAGCACGCGGGCGAGCTTCTGCGCGGCCAACGGCGTGCCGTCGGCGACCGTGACCTGGCCGGCGTGGATCGAGCGGCCGATCCCGACGCCGCCGCCATGATGCAGCGACACCCAGGTCGCCCCTGAGGCGGTGTTCAGCAGCGCGTTGAGCAGCGGCCAGTCGGCGATCGCGTCCGAGCCGTCGAGCATCGACTCCGTCTCGCGGTAGGGCGAGGCGACCGAGCCGGAGTCGAGGTGGTCGCGGCCGATCACGATCGGCGCGGAGAGCTCGCCGGAGGCGACCATCTCGTTGAACCGCAGACCGGCCTTGTCGCGTTCGCCGTAGCCCAGCCAGCAGATGCGCGCCGGCAGGCCCTGGAACGCGACCTTCTCCCGGGCCTTGCGGATCCACCGCTGCAGGTTGTCGTCGTCCGGGAACAGCCGCAGCACCGCCTCGTCGGTCGCGGCGATGTCGGCCGGGTCACCGGACAGCGCCGCCCAGCGGAACGGGCCCTTCCCCTCCGCGAACAGCGGGCGGATGTAGGCGGGGACGAAGCCCGGGAACGCGAACGCGTCCTCGAACCCGCCGAGCTTCGCCTCCGTGCGGATCGAGTTGCCGTAGTCGAAGACCTCGGCGCCTTCGTCCATGAAGCCGACCATGGCTTCGACCTGACGGGCCATCGACGCCTGCGCCCGCTCGGTGAACTCCTCCGGCTCCTTCGCCGCGTAGTCGTCCCAGTCGCCGAGGTCCACGTCGTCCGGCAGGTACGACAGCGGGTCGTGCGCCGAGGTCTGGTCGGTGACCATGTCGATCGGGCGTCGTGCGCGAGCATCTGCGCGAACACCGTGGCCGCGTTCGCGCACACGCCGATCGACAGCGGCCGCTTGGCGTCACGCGCCTCGATCGCCATCTCCAGGGCCTGCTGCCAGGTGTCGGCCTGCACGTCGAGGTAGCGGTGCTCGATGCGCCGGGCGATGCGGGCGGGGTCGACGTCGATGCAGATGACGACACCGTCGTTCAGCGTGACCGCGAGCGGCTGCGCGCCGCCCATGCCGCCGGCTCCGCCGGTCAGGGTCAGCGTGCCGGCCAACGTGCCGCCGAAGCGCTTGGCGGCCACCGCCGCGAAGGTCTCGTAGGTGCCCTGGAGGATGCCCTGCGTGCCGATGTAGATCCACGACCCGGCCGTCATCTGGCCGTACATCGTGAGGCCCTCGGCCTCGAGCCTCCGGAACTCGGGCCACGTCGCCCAGTCGCCGACGAGGTTCGAGTTCGCGATCAGCACCCGAGGAGCCCACTCGTGGGTGCGAAAGACGCCGACCGGCTTGCCCGACTGCACGAGCAGCGTCTCGTCGTCGAGCTCGCGCAGCGTGCGGACGATCGCGTCGAAGCTCTCCCAGTCCCGCGCAGCCTTGCCGGTGCCGCCGTAGACGACCAGGTCCTCGGGGCGCTCGGCGACGTCGGGGTCGAGGTTGTTCATCAGCATGCGCAGCGGGGCTTCCTGCTGCCACCCGCGGCAGGAGATCTCCGTGCCGCGGGCGCGCTGACGGGGCGGGCTCCGGTCGTCATGCCCCGGATTCTGCTCCATGCCACCCGCGCGCGGTGCCGAGGGCGAGCAGCACGGCGGCGGCGAGCGACGTGACCGTGCGCACGTGGTTGCCCGCCTCCCACGACGACAGCCAGGACAACCACTGCTGGCTGGTCGTCGTCGCGCTGTCCCAGGTCGCCAGCCGGTCGTTGCGGGGCACGTTGTACGCGATCGTCGTGCCGATGGTGCCGACCAGGTAGAGCGCGACGCCGGTGATCGTCGGCCAGGAGGCGCTGCCGCTCACCCGCACCGCCTGGACGGACGCGGCGATGCCGAGAGCCGCCGTGCCGAACAGCGCGATCATCAACGGCGGCCGCACGGCCGTGACGTTGATCGCCTGCATGGTCGTGACCGCGTGCTGGGTGGGCGCCGAGCGCAGGGCCTGGCCGACGAACGTCGAGAACGTGAAGAACACGCCCCCGACCACGCCTGCCCCGGCCGTCGCCGCCACCGCCACCACGTTCCAGACCGGGCTGCCGGTCGTCACCGTCGTCGTCATGACCAGGAGTCAACCGGGGCCGCGCGAGACGATCCATGGTTGATCCGCGCGTCGACATGCGCGATCGTCTACGCCATGGACCCGATCAGTGGCCTGTTGACCGGCCCGCGGGCGCAGGGGGCGTTCGTCCTGCAGACGCGGGTCGACCCGCCGTGGGCGCTGCTGGTGCGCGACGCCGCGCCGCTCACGACGTTCGCCGTGGTCCGGGGGCACGCCTGGGTGGTGTTCGCCGGCGACGATCCCGTGCGCCTCGATACCGGCGACGTCGCGGTGGTGACCGGCCCGGACCCGTACCTCGTGGCCGACGACCCGGGCACGCCGGCGCAGGTCGAGATCCTGCCCGGCCAGGTCTGCCGCACGCTCGACGGCGAGCCGCGCATGATCGACCTCGGCACCCGGATGTGGGGCCGCGACGAAGCCGCGGGCACCGTGCTGGTCACCGGCACGTACGAGCGGGCGGCCGAGGTCAGCCGGCCGCTGCTCGACGCGCTGCCGCCGATGCTTGTGCTGCGCGCCCCCGAGTGGGACAGCCCCTGGCTCGGGGTGCTCGCCGACGCCGTGGTCCGCGACGCACCGGGCCAGGACGCCGTGGTCGACCGGGTGCTCGACCTACTGCTCGTCGCCGTGCTGCGGGCCTGGTTCGCGCGGTCCGACGCCGACACCCCGGGCTGGTACCGCGCCGAGGCCGACCCGGTGGTCGGCGGTGCGCTGCGGGCGATGCGCGCCGAGCCCGCCCGCGCGTGGACGGTCGAGGACCTCGCCTCCGACGCCGGTCTGTCCCGGGCCGCGTTCGCCCCGCCGGTTCCAGCGCGCGGTCGGCGAGGGGCCGATGACGTACCTCACCGGGTGGCGGCTCGCCCTGGCCGCCGACCTGCTGCTCGGCACCGACCTCACCCTCGCCGCCATCGCCCGGCAGGTCGGCTACGGCAGCCCGTTCTCGTTGTCGGCCGCGTTCGCCCGCCGGTACGGCCGCAGCCCGCAGCGCTTCCGCACGGCCGCCTGACCGACCCCCTCACACGACGACTGATCGTCGGATCCGCGGTTTCGGACGGCCACAGCGCGGATTCGGCGATCAGTCGTCGTGGGTGTGCGGTGGTGCGTGGCGGTGGTGTGAGGTCGGGCGGCGCACGGTGGTTCGATGCCCGGGTGGCCGACGTCGTGGTGATGGCGCACCGCGGGCTGTCGGCGGCGGTGACCGGCGGGCCGCACGACGAGAACTCCCTCGCCGCGTTCGCGCGGGCCGTCGAGGCCGGTGCGACCCACCTGGAGACCGACGTGCGGGTGACGTCCGACGGTGTGGCGCTGGCCTTCCACGACGCCGTGCTCGACCGAATGACCGACGCCCGCGGGATCGTCGCGCACCGGCCGTGGGCGCGGGTGCGCGAGGCGCGGATCGGCGGCGTGGAACCGATCCCCACCCTCGAGGACGTCCTCGACGGGTTCCCCGAGGCCGTCGTCAACATCGACGTGAAGTCCGACGCCGGGGTGGAGCCCACCCTCGCCGCGCTGCGTCGCACGCGGGCGCACGACCGGGTCTGCCTGGCCGCGTTCTCGGACCGTCGCCTCGCCCGCCTGCGCGCCGCGCTGCCGGAGGTCCGCAGTGCGCTCGGGCCGGCCGAGATCGCCCGGCTGCGCCTCGGCCTGGGTTCGGCGCAGCTGCGCCGGGTCGCGCAGGTACCCCGCCGCGCCGGGCCGCTCCGCGTGGTCGACCGGCGCTTCGTGCGGACGGCGCACGCCCGCGGGATCGACGTGCACGTGTGGACCGTGAACGACCGTCGCACCATGCAACACCTGCTGGATCTCGGGGTCGACGGCCTCATCACCGACCGGGTCGACCTGGCGATCCCGCTGGTCCGTGAACGGGCCGCCGCGTGACCGCGACGTCGACCCCGGACGCGACGCTGGTCTCGTACCGGCGCGGCTGGTACTGGTACGGCTGGGCGAGCCACGTCTTCCCGACCCTCATCACGACTGTCTTCATGTCGAGATACATGGTGTCGGTCACCGAGAACGCGGTCGGCGTCGACGGCCGGGTCCACGTGTTCGGCATCCCGATCGCACCCGGCAGCCTGTTCGGCGTCACGCTGACGACGTTCACCGTCGTGGCCGTGGTCCTGATGCCGGTGGTGGGCGCGTTCGCCGACCGCACCGGACGTAAGCGCGACATCATGTGCGGGCTCGGCGCGGTGGGAGCCGTGGCGTGCATCGCGATGTTCTTCGTCCGGGGCGGCAACTGGCCGCTCGCGGTCGCGACCTACGCCGTCGCGTTCATCGCCTACAGCTGCGCGGCCGTCGTGAACTACGCACTGCTGGTCGACCTCTCGAACTCCGACGACCGCGACAAGATCTCGTCGGTCGGCTGGGGCATCTCCTACCTCGGCGGCGGACTGTTGCTCGCTGCAGCGTTCGTGCTCAGCCTGTTCCTCGACGACACCGCCCTGCTCGCCCGCCTCGCCATGGGCGCGAGTGGGGTGTGGTGGCTGGTGTTCCTGCTGCCGACCCTGCGGCGGCTGCCGAAGGTCACCGGGCTGTCGGCGGAACGGCCCGACGCCGGCGGCTCCACCTTCACCGAGGGCTTCCGGCAGCTGGGCCGCACCCTCGCGTCGCTGCGGGCGTTCCCGCTGACGTTGCTGTTCCTCGCGGCCTTCCTCGTCTACAACGACGGCATCCAGACCGTCACGACCGTCGCGGCCGTCTACGGCGACAAGGAACTCGGCCTCACCGACACCACGTTGCTGCCGGCGATCCTGCTCGTCCAGTTCGTGGCGTTCGGCGGCGCGCTGTGGCTCGGCCGGCTCGCCGAACGCTTCGGCGCGAAACGGGTGGTGCTCGGCTCGCTGGTGGTGTGGACGGCACTCGTCCTCGTCGCGTTCGTGGTGCAGCGCGGCTCGGTCTGGCAGTTCTACGCGCTCGCCGTGGCGATCGCGCTCGTGCTCGGCGGCAGCCAGGCGCTGTCGCGCTCGCTGTTCTCGCGGATGATCCCGGCCGGGAAGGAGGCCGAGTACTTCGGCTTCTACGAGATCAGCGACTCGGGCACGAGCTGGCTCGGGCCGCTGATCTTCTCGGTGGCCTACCAGACCACCGGCAGCTACCGGTCGGCGTTGGTGTCGCTCGTGGTGTTCTTCGTGGTCGGTTTCGTGCTGCTCGCCTTCGTGCCGGTGCGACGCGCGATCGTCGCCGCGGGCAACGTGGCGCCGGAGCGCGTGTGACGACGCCTGTGGACCGCCCCGACCCCGCGAGCGCCCTGGCGGCGATCCCCGCCGCCGGTCGTCGCCGTGCGATGCCGATGCCTGCCCAGCTGGCGTTCTTCCACGGACCCATGGACTGCGGCAAGTCGACGCTCGCCCTGCAGATCAACCACAACCACGCCCGGCAGGGACGTCGGGGCAAGCTCATGACCCGCTACGACCGGTCGGGCCGACCGGAGGTGACCACCCGGGTCGGCCTCGCCGAGGAGGCCTTCGAGATCCACGACGACACCGACCTGCGCGTCGTCGTCCGCGAGGAGTGGGCCGCGGGGCGCGCCCTGGACTACCTCGTCGTCGACGAGGCGGGCTTCCTCACCCGTGAGCACGTCGACCAGTTGGCCGAGCTGGTCGACGACTGGCACGTCGACGTCTACTGTTTCGGTCTGCTCACCGACTTCCGCAGCCAACTGCTGCCCGGTGCCGCGCGCCTGGTCGAACTCGCCGACGAGACCTCCCCCGTGCAGGTCGACGTGCTGTGCTGGTGCGGACGCCCCGGTCGGCTCAACGCGCGTCTGGTCGACGGCGTCATGGTGAGAGAGGGCGACACGGTGGTCGTCGCCGACACCGCCGCCGGGGGTGACGGGCCCGAGCCCGCGGTGCGCTACCAGGTGTTGTGCCGCACCCACTACCGGCACGGCGACCTCGGTCCGGCCACGCCGGCCGTCCAACCGCAGCTCGACTTCGGCTGACGGGTACCTCAGCGCGGCCCGTACGTCGCCGAGCCCCGCGGCAGCGGCGGTCGGGCGGCCGTCCACGCGGCCCGGCCGGCGGCCAGCCCGCCCACCAGCGCGGCGCCGCTCGCACCGCCGACCATCGCGAGGGCCGGGAGCCGGGACAGTCGTCCCTCGCGCGCCCCGCGCCGGATGGCGACGGCGTCGCCGAGGTCGGCGATCGCGCCGGCCGCGAGCCAGGCCGCACGCTCGGCGGGGGCGGCACCACGGGCGGTGGCCGCGAGCGCGCCGGCCCCGACCACGAAGTCACGCACGGCCGTCATCCGGGCCAGCCAGTCGGCCCACCCGCCGGTGACGGGTTCCATCCCCACGACGCGGACGGAGGCCACCGGGGCGAGCCAGGCGACCGCGCCGACCGCGACCCGGCCGGCACCGAGCCCGAGCCCGACCCGCTTCCAGAGAGCTTCGTCACGCCAGGCGGCTGCGGCGTCGAGCGGCATGCGGACCTACCTCACACCTTGGTCCCGGACCGGCCTGCCGGGAATCCGTTCCACGTCCCTGTCGTTGGGAACAGTGACACAGCAGGGTTCCCGGAGTCTCACCAGGCCTCCTGGGCACCGTCCCACCACACCTGAGAGATCGGGCAGATGGGCGGCCGACCGGAACCGAACCGGCCCTGCACCCCGGATCGTGGGTATCCGGATCTGGAACGTGGATCGCAGGAGGTGCCCAGAGATGGCTGATCGTTCGTTGCGCGGCTCGCGGCTCGGCGCAACCAGTTTCGAGACCGAGTACGGCGCGGAACCCGCTCCGCGGGTGTTCGCGGAGTACCGCTGCCCCAAGGGTCACGAGTTCCGGATCCCGCTGTCCAACGACGCGGAGATCCCCTCGACCTGGGAGTGCAAGGTCGACAGCCAGCCGGCCGAACTGGTCGACGGCCCGGCGCCGGAGGCGAAGAAGACCAAGCCGCCGCGAACCCACTGGGACATGCTGCTCGAGCGTCGTTCCGTGCCCGAGCTGGAGGAGGTCCTGGCCGAGCGCCTCGACGTCCTGCGCGCCCGGCGCGGCATCACCAAGTCCGCCTGACCGAGCACCGCCTCACCGAGCACCCGAGCCCGCACGCGTCACGCGTGCGGGCTCGTCGTGTGTCCGGATCCGGTCTGCCGCCCGGTCAGCGACGCCGGCGCGCCAGCGCCTTGACCTGCTCCACGCGGTGGCGGGCGCCCCACACGGTGACCTTGAGCAGCGCCTCACGCACGATCGACCCGCTCATCTTGCTGGTGCCGAACTGCCGCTCCTGGAACCGGATCGGCACCTCCCGCACCACGAACCCGGCCTGCACGGCCCGCCACGCGAGGTCGACCTGGAAGCAGTAGCCCTGCGAGGCGGTCGCCCGGTAGTCGATCGTCTCCAGCACCTGCCGCCGGTAGGCGCGGTAGCCGCCGGTGATGTCGGAGAGGTCGACGCCGAGCGCGCGCCGGGTGTAGAGGTTGCCGCCGCGCGAGAGGGCCTCACGGCTCTTCGGC
The DNA here is from genome assembly GCA_029817715.1 of Melastoma dodecandrum. NCBI lineage: Eukaryota > Viridiplantae > Streptophyta > Magnoliopsida > Myrtales > Melastomataceae > Melastoma > Melastoma dodecandrum. The sequence continues at coordinate 3,231,487 of JARUPY010000535.1, forward strand.
CAGTCGACCACCGACCCGCCGGGCACCCAGCGCGAGCCCAGGACGAGGTCGGCGTGGTCGGGCGTGTCGAGCCGGCGCAGCAGCGCGGGCAGTTGCTCGGGGGCGTGCGAGCCGTCCGCGTCCATCTCGACGAGGACGTCGTGACCCTGCTCGAGGCCCCACGTGAACCCGGCGATGTAGGCCGCGCCGAGCCCCGCCTTGGCGGTGCGGTGCAGCACGTGGACGAAGGAGTCGTCGGCCGCGAGCTTCTCGGCCATGTCGCCGGTGCCGTCGGGGCTGCCGTCGTCGACGACGAGGACGAGCACGCCCTCGACGGCGGCGCGGACGCGGCCCACGATCGCACCGATGTTCTCGGCCTCGTTGTAGGTCGGAACGATCACCAGGGTGCTGCGGCGGTCGGCGGACGGACCGGCTGCGGTCACTGCGGTACTCCTGTCGTGGCCTCGCGTCGGGTGACGGCGGGACCTGGTGCGGGGTCGGAAGCGCCCGATCCTGCCGTGTCCGCCCGCCGGGTGCGGCGCCGGGCCAAGCCGATTGCCAGCCAGGCCACGACGGCGGCGGCCGTCATGACGTACTCGGGCCAGGCACCGAGCCGCACCGCGGGGGTGAGCCCGGTGTGCAGGTCGACCCGGGAGACCAGCACCGCGCGGGTGAACAGGTCGCCCGACCGCTGGACGACACGCCCGCTCGCGTCGATCACCGCACTGACGCCGCTGGTCGACGCGGCGACCACCGTCCGGCCGGTCTCGACCGCCCGGAGCCGGCTCATCGCGAGCTGCTGGTAGGTCTCCGCGGTGTGGCCGAAGGTCGCGTTGTTGGTCTGGACGACGACCAGTTGCGCGCCGGCACGCACCGAGGACTGCACCAGGCCGTCGTAGGCGACCTCGAAGCAGATGACGTCGCCGATCGGGAACGGGCCACCGGTGACCAGCCCGTTGCCGCCGCCCGCCGCCATGTCCCGCTTGACCAGGTCGACCGCGCTGCTCACCTTCCGCGCGATCGAGCGCAGCGGGATGTACTCGGCGAACGGCACCGGGTGCCGCTTGACGTAGGTGGCGCCCGGGCCGCCGGGCGAGGTGGCGGTGGCCGGCGCCCACAGGATCGAGGTGTTCGAGATGTGGTCGGGACCCGGTCCGTCGACGATCGCGCCGACCAGGATGGGCGCCTTGACCGCGTTCGCGGCCGCGGAGATCGCCGCGGCGGCGGTGGTGTCGCGGTAGGGGTCGACGTCGGAGGCGTTCTCGGGCCACACGACCAGGTCCGGTTGTGGCTGCTTGCCGGCGGTGACGTCGGCGGCCAGTTGCAGCGTGGCCTGGACGTGGTTGTCGAGCACCTGCCGGGCGCGGTCCTCGATCTGCAGCCCGGCCCGCGGGACGTTGCCCTGCACGACGGCGACGACCGAGGTGTGGGCGGCCCCCGCCGGGTCGGCGGCCACCAGAGCGGTGAGCGGCACCGACGCGAACGCCAGGACGGGCACGGCGACCATGACGCCGACCGGGCGAAGCACCGCCCACCGCACACGGCGTCGGACCAGCGCCAGGACGAGCGCGGCGAGGCCGGCACCGGCCACGGCGACGGCGAACGAGACGAGCGGTGCACCGCCGAGGCGGGCGAGCCAGCGCAGCGGCGAGTCGGCCTGGCTGAACGCCCACCGCCCCCACGGGAAGCCCCCGAACGGCCACCGCGAGCGCAGCATCTCCTGCGCCACCCACGCACATCCGACCCAGAGCGGGGCGAGCCGTGCCCGCTGCAGCGTCGGCAGCAGCACACCGAGGCCCGCGACGTACGCGGCCTCCGCGGTGGCGAGGATCAGCCAGGGCACCGGGCCGACGTAGATGCCCGTCCACGAGACGAGCGGCACGAAGAACGCGAGACCCCACAGCAGCCCGAGCCCCGCGCCGACCCGGGCCCGGTGACCGTGGACGGCGACCGACAGCGCCGCCACCGACACCGCCGCGAGCGGCCAGACACCGAACGACGGGAAGGCCAGCACCCCGACCAAACCACCGCCGACCGCGACCAGCGCGCCCCACCGGGCCCGCAGCAACGGAGCGGGAGCAGCGGGCGTCACGGCGACCAGTATCCGGTCACGACCCTGAGCGCCCACCCGATGAGTGGCGCGCTGACGGCTGAATGGCGCGTCGAATCGGGACAAATCCTGCGCCACTCACCGCGTTGCGCGCCACTCAACGGGGGGGTCAGAGGTCGGCGGGCAGGGCGAGCGCGGCGCCGTCGAACGCCACCCGGCCGGCGACGACGGTCACCAGGCACCGCGGCAGGGTGACGCCCGGGGTGAGGTCGGGCAGGCCCGGCAGCGCGGCGCGGGGATCGGTGCTCCACCGCGACACCCGGTCGTCGGGGGCGTCGACCCCGAGCGGGCCCGCGGCCCAGATCGCCAACGTGGCGGGGGCGCCGGGCGTCACCGTGCCCGACCCGTCGCCGTCGCGGCGGGCCGCCCGCCAGCCGCCACGGGTGTGGGCGCCGAACGCGGCCCGGGCCGAGAGCCCCGGGCCGCCGTGACGCGGGTGGATCGCCGCCTGCACCGCCGCCCACGGGTCGACCGCGCACACCGGGGAGTCCGAGCCGAACGCGAGGGGCACCCCCGCCGCGGCAAGGGCGGCGTACCGGTTGAGCCCGGCCGCCCGCTCCGCGCCGAGCCGGGTCGCGTACATGCCGTCGGGTCCGCCCCAGGTGGCGTCGAACGCGGGCTGGACGCTCGCGAGCAGACCGACGGCCGCGAGCGCCTCCGGGTCGGTGACGGCTTCGGCGTGCTCGATGCGGTGCCCGGCCGAGGCCACCCGGGGCCGTCCGATCCGCTCCCCCGCCGCGCGCACCGCCGCGACGACCCGGTCGACCGCGGCGTCGCCGATGGCGTGGAACCCGGCCTGGATCCCCGCCTCGGTGCAGGCGACCACGTGCTCGGTGAGCTCGTCGAGGTCGAGGTACAGCGCACCTGAGGTGTCGGCGTCGGCGTACCGGGCGTGGAACGCCGCGGTGTGCGAGCCGATCGAGCCGTCGCAGAACAGGTCGCCGGCGGCTCCGACCGCGCCGAGGTCACGGGCGTGGTCGACGCCGCCACGGGTCGCGAGTTCGGCCCAGTACCCGATCACCTCCGGCGCGGCGACATCGCGGACGGCGAGGGCGTCGCGCAGGTCGTCGGCCGAGGAGATGGTCGGGCCCGCGCACTCGTGCACGCAGCCCACGCCCCGGCCGGCGGCGTGCCGCAGCGCGGCGTCCTGCGCGAGGCGTCGATCGGCGGCCGAGAGCGCACCGAGCGTCGCCTCCCGCGCGAGGTGGTGGGCGTCGCGGGTGAGCCAGCCGCCCCGGTCCCAGCCGGGCGCCGAGGCGTCGACGCGGGCGAGCACACCGGCCGACACCAGCGCCGAGTGGGCGTCGACCCGCGAGAGGTACACCGGCCGGCCACCGGCCGCGCGCTCCACCTCGTCGGCCGAGGGCACCGCGGTGTCGCGCCAGGCGGCTTCGTCCCACCCGCTGCCCAGCAGCGTCGCGCGCCGGCCGGCAGTGCCGCCGCCCGTGATGCGACGACGGCGAGCAGGTCGGCTCCCGATTGCACCGCGCCGAGGTCGAGCCCGGTGAGCGCGAGCCCGGTGCCGGTGAGGTGCACGTGGGCGTCGACGAAGGCGGGGGTGACCAGCGCGCCGTCGAGGTCGACCACGGCGTCGGCGTCGCGCAGTGCGGCCGCGGCCTCCGCGGAGTCCTCGTCGCCCACCCACGCGATCACGGCGCCGTCGGTGAGCACCGCGCTCGCGTCGCGGACCGCGGTGGTGTGGACCCGGCCGCCGCGCCAGAGGGTCCTCACGCGGACACCGCGGGCCCGGCGGTTCCGCACTGCATCTCCGACGAATCCCGTCTGGTCATCTGACAAGTCTGGCAACCTCGTGTCGTCCGACTTGCCGAGGGTCTCGCGGTGCGAGGATGCTGTCTCGTCGGCTCCCGCCCAGTTCGGAGACACCACATGACCGCCTCGATCGAAGACGTCGCCCGGCTGGCCGGCGTGTCGATCGCGACCGTGTCCCGGTCGCTGCGCGGGTTGCCCGACGTCGCCGCTGCCACCCGCGACCGCGTGCTCGCCGCCGCCGCCGAACTCGACTACGTCGCCTCGCCGTTCGCCGCGCGCCTCGCGAGCGGCCGGACCTCGACGGTCGGGGTGGTCGTGCCGTTCGTCGACCGCTGGTACTTCGCGCAGACCCTCGGCTCGGTCGAGAAGGTCCTCGACGAGGCCGATCTCGACATGCTCATGTACGGCCTGGGCGACGAAGGCCGGCGCAGTTCGTTCTTCACCCGGCTGCCGGTCCGCAAGCGGGTCGACTGCCTCATCGTGGTGAGCACGGTGATGAGCGAGGCCGAACGCACCGCGCTCGAGGGCCTCGGCATGCCGATCGCGTCGGTCGGCGTGACCAACGACGGTGTGCTCTCGGCGGCGATCGACGACCACGCCACGGCGTACGCGGCGACCGGCCACCTGCTCTCGCTCGGGCGGCGCACGATCGCGCGGATCGGCGGCGACGTCGAGGACGCCCTGGGCTTCCAACCCCACATCGAACGACGCCGTGGTTACCGCGACGCGCTCGTCGACGCCGGCCTCGAACCCGAGGCGAGCCTGGACCGGATCGGCATGTACACGCCGATGGGCGCCGAACTGGCCGTCACCGAACTGCTGGCCGCGCGCCCCGAGGTCGACGCCGTGTTCTGCGAGTCCGACGAGATGGCCTACGGCGTCATCGCCGCGCTGCGCCGGGCCGGGCGCCGGATGCCCGACGACGTCGCGGTCATCGGCGTCGACGACCACAGTTCGGCCCGCTACTTCGACCTGACGACCATGCGGCAGCCGATCGAGCAGATGGCCACCGACGTCACCCGCGCCGTGCTCGGTCTGACCTCCGGGCGCCGCCCCGACCCGCTGCCGGAGTCGCGGGTGTACGACACCGAACTCATCGTGCGCGGCTCGACCGACGCCGCGCACAGCATCTACGCCTGACCGCCTCCGTACGCCTGCACCTCGGCGAGCGTCGGCGGGTTCGCGCCGGCGCGGCTGCACGTGATCGCGGCGACGACCATCGCCTCGCCGAGCAGGGCTGACACCTCGTCGGGGTCGTGCGCGAGCCGGGCGAACGCGTCGGCGCCCGCGGCCTCCCGCGCGTCGATGCCCGCCAGCAGCCCGGACATGAACGCGTCGCCCGCGCCGACGGTGTCGACGACGTCGACCCTGATGCCGTCGCGGTGCACGTGCCCGCGCGCGGTGAACGCGTCGGCGCCGGCGGGGCCGCGGGTGACGACCACCAGCTCCGGGCCGAGTGCGTTCCAGCGCGGGCCGATCTCGGCGGGGTCGACACCGGGGTAGAGGAACGCGAGGTCGTCGTCGCTGACCTTGACCAACGCCGCCTGGGCGACCATGTGCTCGACTCGCGTCATCGCGTCGGCCGGCATGAGGGCCGGACGCACGTTGGGGTCGTAGCTGGTGAGCACGCCCTCGGCGCGGGCCCGCCCGACCCGCGCGGCGATCACGGCGTCACCCGGCGGCAACCACGAAGCCAACGATGCAGTGTGCAACATTCGCGTTCCGGCGGGCAGATCCGCGAGTTCTGCGGGCGTCCACTGCCAGTCGGCGGTGCCGTCGACGTAGAAGTCGTAGACCGCCTTGCGGTCGGCGTCGAGCGACACGATCGCCGCGGTGCTCGGCTGCGTCGCGTCGACACAGCCGGACAGGTCGATGCCGTTCGCCGCGGCGTGCATCCGCAGCAGCCGGCCGAACGCGTCGTGGCCGAGCCGGCCGAGGTACGCCGACGGCCGCTCGAGGCGCGCCACCCCCACCGCCACGTTGAGCGGGCTGCCCCCGGGGTGGCCGGTGAACGGACGGGAGGCGCCGGCGTCCTCCTCGATCGGCACGGCGCCTTCGTCGTGCAGGTCGACGATCGCCTCGCCGATGACGCTGATCATGCAGCGAACCCTAGCCAGGCGGGACTCTGTGACAGGGTGGCCCCGTGACCCTGATGCTGGTCGACGCCGCGAGCATGTACTTCCGCGCCTTCCACGGCGTGCCGACGTCCGTCACCAACGACGACGGCCAACCGGTCAACGCGATCCGCGGCTACCTCGACATGACCGCGCAGTTGGTCCGCACCCGCAAGCCGACCGACTACGTCGCGTGCCTGGACCTGGATTGGCGGCCGCAGTGGCGCGTCGACCTGATCCCGTCGTACAAGGCGCACCGGGCCACCTACGAGAACGGCGAGATGGTCGAGACCGTCCCCGACGAATTGTCGCCGCAGGTCCCGGTGCTGCTCGACGTCCTCAAGGCGCTCGGCCTCGCGACCGCCGGCGCCGAAGGCTTCGAGGCCGACGACGTCATCGGCACCCTCGCGGCCCAGGCCGACACGGGCGGGCAGGCCACCGAGATCGTCACGGGCGACCGCGACCTCATGGCCCTGGCCACCGGTCACGTCCGGGTGCTGTACACCGGCAAGGGCGTCAGCAAGCTGGAGGACCTCGGGCCGGCCGAGATCGAGGCGAAGTACGGCGTGCCGCCCGCCCGGTACGCCGATCTCGCGGTGTTGCGCGGCGACCCCAGCGACGGACTGCCGGGGGTCAAGGGCGTCGGCGAGAAGACGGCCGCGAGCCTCGTGCAACGGTTCGGCGCGGCCGAGGACATCCTCGCCGCGGCGCAGTCCGGCGCCGACGGCTTCCCGCCCAAGGCCGCGGCGGCGGTGCGCGACGCGGCCGACTACCTTCTGGCCGCGGTCGGCGTGGTGCGGGGCCGCACCGACGCGCCCGTCGAGCCGTACGGCACGAGAGAGCTCGTCACCGCCGTCCCCCGCGAACCCGCCGACGCCGAGACGCTCGTCGACCTCTCGGGGAAGTACGCGCTCGACAGCGCGGTCAACCGACTGCTGGCCGCGCTGGCCGAACTGCCGACCTGACGCTCCCCTAGTTCGCCGGCTCCCAGGTGTAGTCGCCGCTGTCGCTGGTGACCCGCACCGTGATCGTCTTGTTGTTCGCCGCGGTGCAGGAGAACGTGTTGCCGGACTGGACCTTCTCGTTCGCCGGGCAGCTGACGCCGGTGTAGTCGCCGTTGCCGCCCTTGCTCTGCGAGGTGATGGTCTGGGCCACCGCGCTGGGGTCGAGCACCTTGCTCACGACGAAGCCCGGGGCGACGAACAGCAGCACCGCCACCACGGCGATGACGACGACCGCGCCCGCGAGACCCAGCCACCGGCCGAGGTGGCTCTTCTTCGGCGGCGTGGCGGGCTGGCCGTATGCGCCCGGCTGGCCGTAGCTCGGAGCGCCGTAGCCGGCGTCGGGCTGGCCGTAGGAGGTCTGGCCGTACTGGTCGGTGCCGTAGCCCGGGGTGGGCTGACCGTACGACGGGGTGCCGTACGCCTGGGTCGGCTGGTAGCCGCCCGGCTGCTCGCCGTAGGCGGCCGGCGCCCCGTACGGCGACGGCTCGCCGTAGGCCGGCTGCCCGTACGCCTGGGTCGGCTGACCGCCGGGCTGACCGGCGCCGTAGCCCTGGCCCCCCGCCCCGTACGACGGCTGGCCGTACGCCTGGGTGGGCTGGCCCGACCCGTAGCCCTGGTCGGACGGCTGTCCGTAGCCCTGGTCGGGCTGCTGGCCGTAGCCCGGCTGCTGGCCGTAGCCGGGCTGCTCGCCGTAGGCCGGCGGCTGGCCGTACATCTGCGTGGGCTGACCCTGGCCGCCCGGGTTCTGCGACTGGCCGTACGCGGGCGGCTGGCCGCCGTACCCACCCGACTGCTCACCGTAGGTCGGCTGCTCGCCGTAGCCCGGCTGACCGGAGGCGCCCGGCTGGCCGGCGGAGTTCGGGGGCTCGCCCGCCCCGCCGAGGCGGTTCTGCCACCCGCCCTCGGGCTGCGCGCCCGACGTCGTGGGGGTCGACCACGCCGCCGACTGCTGCCCGGGGTCGTCGGGCGGAGTGGGCGAGCCCGGCTCGCGCTGCTCCTCGGGGCGACCGTCGTGTGGCTGCATGGAACGCTCCTGTCTGGCGGATCGGTGTGACGCGGGCGGCGGGCGGTCGACGGTGCGACGCCGGTGCCGCGGCGCGCATACCGTAGCGCGGGCTCAGCCCTCGACGCTGGTCAGCACGACACCGCGTCGCACCGCGTTCGCCGCCTTCGCGGCGGTCCGGGCGACCGGATCGGCGTCGCCCCGGGCCGCCGAGGCCACCTGGTCGAGCAGGTCCAGCACCTGTTTCGCCCACCGCACGAAGTCGCCGGGCGGCAGGGGCACCCCGCGTCCCTCGTCGCCCGCGAGGACCGCGGCGAGCGGCCGGCCGGCGGCCCACCGCCAGATCGCGGTGGCGAACCCCGGCTCGGGTCCGCGTCCGGGCGGGAGGCCGGCGTCGGTCTCCGCGGTGGCGAGCCCGCCCCACACCCGGGTCGTCGCCGCCAGCGCGTCGCGGACCCGCACGGTCGGCATCGGCGGGCTCGCGACCTCGTCGCGGCGCGGCTCGTACACCAGCGTGGACACGACGGCGGCCAGTTCCGCGGCGTCCAGCCCGGTCCAACTGCCCGCGCGCAGGCACTCCGCGACCAGCAGGTCCGACTCCGACCACAACCGCGCGAGCCGACGGCCGTCGTCGGTCGCGGTGTCGCCGTTGAGGTAGCCGCGCTCGGCGAGCAGCTCGCACAGCCGGTCGAAGCGGCGTCCGAGGCTGCCGGTGCGGCCCTCGATCCGCCGCCGCAGCCCGTCGGTCTCGGCCGTCAGCCGCTGGGCGCGGCGCCACCACCGCAGGTGCTCCTCGCGGTCGTCGCAGCCGTGGACGGGGTTGGCACGAAGGTCGCGGCGCAGCTGCGCGATCTCGCTCTCGAGGTCGGCCGTGGCGGCGTCGGGCGCCCGGCCGGGACGCTTGCGGGCCGGGGGCGGGAGCCGCACCTGCGCCAACGCCGACGCGAGGTCACGGCGGGCCTGCGGCGAGTGGTGGTCGAAGTGCTTGGGCACCCGCAGGGTGGCGAGGACCTCGACCGCGACCGGGAAGTCCCGCGGCGTCACCCGCCCCGCCCACCGGCCCGCGGTGAGGACGAGCGGACGCGGGTCGGAGGTGTCGTCGCGGGCCAGGCCGGGGTCGAGCACCACGGCCACGCCCGACCGCTTGCCGGACGGGATCCGCACGACGTCGCCGCGGCGCAGCTTCTCCAGGGCGGCGACGGCGTCGGCGTCGCGGGCCCGGTTGCCGGCGCGCGACAGGTCCTTCTCCCGCTCGCTGAGTTCCTCCCGCAGCCGGGCGTACCGCGCGACGTCGCCCTGGTGGCACGCGGCGGCGCGCTCGTGGGCGGCGATAGTCTGCTCGTTGCGGCGGATCTGCGCGGCGAGACCCGCGACCGAGCGGTCGGCCTGGAACTGCGCGAACGACTGCTCGAGCATCGCCCGGGCGGCCTCGCGGCCGAGTTGGTCGACGAGGTTGACCGCCGTGTTGTACGACGGCTTGAACGACGACTTCAACGGGTACGTGCGGGTCGAGGCCAGCCCCGCGACGGTGTCGGGATCGCTGTCGGGCGTCCACAGCACGACGGCGTGGCCCTCGACGTCGATCCCGCGCCGGCCGGCCCGGCCCGTCAGCTGGGTGTACTCCCCCGGCGTGATCGGCACGCGGGCCTCGTCGTTGAACTTCTCGAGCTTCTCCAGGACGACCGTGCGGGCGGGCATGTTGATGCCGAGCGCGAGCGTCTCGGTCGCGAACACCGCCTTCACCAGGCCGCGCGTGAACAGCAGTTCGACGACCTGTTTGAACGGCGGGATCAGGCCCGCGTGGTGGGCGGCGCCCCCGCGCTCGAGGCCCTCCAGCCACTCCCAGTAGCCGAGCACCGCGAGGTCGGCCGCGCCCACCGACCGGGTGACCGACTCGGCGATCTCGGTGATGTCGTCGCGCTCGCCGGGTTCGGTGAGCGTCAGCCCGGCGGCGAGGCACTGCTGCACCGCGGCGTCGCAGCCGGCCCGGCTGAACACGAAGGTGATCGCGGGGAGCAGGCCCTCGCGGTCGAGCCGCTCGACCACCTCGGCGCGGTCGGGCAGCCGGTACCGCGGCGGCGGACCGGCGCGGCGCCCGCCGCGTGAGGAGGTCCCGTGCCGCACCGGGGCGCCGTAGCGCAGCCGGCGTTCGTCGACCGCGCGGCGCAGTTCGGGGTCGACCTCGCCGAGTCCGTCGGTGAGGTCGAACAGCCGTCGTCCGACGAGCATGTGCTGGTACAGCGGCACCGGCCGTTCCTCGTGGACCACGACGGTGGTGGCGCCGCGCACGGTCTGCAACCACTCGCCGAACTCCTCGGCGTTGCTGACCGTGGCCGACAGGGCCACCACCGCCACCGACTGCGGCAGGTGGATGATGACCTCTTCCCATACCGCGCCGCGCGACCGGTCGGCCAGGTAGTGCACCTCGTCGAGGACGACGTAACCGAGGCCGGCCAGCGCCGCCGACCCGGTGTACAGCATGTTCCGGAGCACCTCGGTGGTCATCACCACCACCGGCGCGTCGCTGTTCACCGCGACGTCGCCGGTGAGCAGCCCGATCCGCTCGGGGCCGTACCGCTCGACCAGGTCGGCGTACTTCTGGTTCGACAGCGCCTTGATCGGCGTGGAGTAGAAGCACTTGCCGCCCTGCGTGAGGGCGAGGTGTGCGGCGAACTCGCCCACCACCGTCTTGCCAGCGCCGGTCGGCGCGCACACCAGCACGCCGCGGCCGTCCTCGAGCGCCTCGCACGCCTCCCGCTGGAAGGGGTCGAGCCCGAACGGGTACAGGCCACCGAACTCGGCCAGCACCGGCCGCCTGTTCCGCGCCCGCGCGGCTGCGTAGCGCTCCGCGGGGGACGTCATGACGACGACGGTAGTGCGGCGGGGCGGCGGAGCTCAGAGGCCGCGCAGGACCCCCACCCGGCCCTGGTCGCCCGCGGCCCAGCAGGTGCCCCGTGCGCAGCTGACGGTGTCGAACTGGCCGGTGTCGAAGGTCGTCCAGTTCCGGCCGCCGTCGTAGGACACGTCGGAGCCGGTGAGGCCGACCGCGACCACCGTCCCGTTGGTCCCCGGCACGAACGTCACGCCGCTGCGGTAGCCCCCGGGCATCGTGGTGGCCGAGCGCCACGCGCCGCCGACGAGCTGGGTCGACGCCACCCGCACGCGGGCGGTGGGCACCGCGACGTCGCCGCCGACCGCCACCCCGCGGGCGGGCGTCGAGAAGGCCAGCCCGAACACGCCGCCGGTGGCGGTGCTCCGGAGCGAACTCGCCGACGCCGTCCACGTCGTGCCGCCGTCGGTGGAGTGGTAGATCCGGGCGATCGGCGCGCCGCCGGTGCCGAACCAGGCGTCGTTGCCGGAGGTCGTGAGGCACTGGCCGCTGGCGGCGAACGCGAACTCGCCGGTCTGCGCGGGCGGCATCCCGGACCGCGGCAGCACCCGCCAGCTGTGGCCGCCGTCGGTGGTGGCGAGGATGCGGAACCGGCCGCCGACCGGGTCGCTCACGACCAGCCCGTGCTGGGGGTCGGAGAACGACATGCAGTCGAAGAACGCGCTGGCCTCGCTGTTGCGCAGGGTGAGCGTCCAGCTCTGCCCGCCGTCGTCGGTCACGAGCAGCCGGGAGTTACCACCGCTGCCCGAGGCCATGAGGACGGCGTGCGAGGCGTCGGTCGCCTCGATGTCGCGGTACTGCAGCGCCGACGACCCGGGGTTGGTCGGCGAGACGTCGGCCCAGGTCGCCCCGCCGTCGAGGGTCCGCAGCACCTGGCCGTTGTAGCCGCTGACCCACGCGACCTTCGCGTTGACCGGCGACAGGCCGCGGAAGTGGTTCGAGGTGCCGGTGTCGCGCAGCAGCCACGACAGCGTCGGGGCGGCGGACGCAGGCGGGCTCAGGACCGCGGTGACGAGCAGGCCGGCGAGCAGGACGGCGAGGGCCGCCACGCGGGGTGTCGTACTGCGAGCCGTGCGAGGGGATCGGGCCACAGCGGCGAACCTAGTGGCTCGATCGGGCTCCCGGCGTCGACGACTCGGACGGATCGACCGGTACCGGGGGTACGCACCACGGCGGGCGCAGCAGGGTGAGGGCGCCGGGTCGGGTGGTGACGGTGAGGGGCAGCGGACCGACCCGCTCGCCGTCGGCCCACGCCGCGACCCCGGTTGCGGGCGTGGTCAGCCGGACTGTGCTCCCGTCGGCGAACGTCACCGCGCGGTGCCCGACGTGCCCGGCGTCCGGGAGCGTCGGCGCGAGCCGGGCGAGGGTGCTGCGGCTGACCGGGCCGACCACCGTGACGCCGAGCCGGGCGTCGTCGGGGCTCGCCTGCGGCACCATCCGCTTGCCGCCGCCGTACCAGCCGCCGTTGCCGACGGCGACGAGCAGGGCCCGCACCTGCGCGCCCGGCTCGCCGTCGAGCGCGACCGTGACGGTGTGGTGCCGCAGCGCGAGGGTGTGCGCGGCGATCGCGACGTCGTACCGGCGCGGCCCGCGGGGCCACGGCAGGCGCGCGCCGAGTTCGGCGACGGCCGCGTCGAAACCCCAGCACAGCACGGTCGTGAACAGCACCGACCGGCCGTCGTCGGCGGTGGCGACCCCGAGGTCGAGCGCGGCCGTGGAGCCGGCCGCCAGTGCGTCGGTGACGGCGTCGGTGGCGGCGAGCGGGTCGCCCGGCAGCCCGAAGGCCGTCACCGTGTCGTTGCCCGTGCCCGCCGGCACGATCCCGCACGGCAGCCCGGTGTCCGCCACCGCGGGCAGCACGTGGTGGACCAGGCCGTCGCCGCCGAGCACCACGAGTGCGTCGGCCGATCCCCCGGCCCGCGCCGCGAGCGCCGAGGACTCGGCGCCGGACGAGCCGCGCAGCACCGCGACCTCGTGACCGGCCCGGGTCAACCGCGCCGCGACGGCCGGCGTGAGCCGCTCCGCGCGACCCCGACCGGCCGCGGGGTTGACCAGCAGCGCGACGCGCGTCAGAGGACGTCGTCCAGCGAGCCACCGGTGAGCGTGGAACCGCCGGAGCGGTCGTCGCGGTTCCGGCTGCCGGCGTCCTGCGGTTCCAGCGGTTCGGGCAGGGCCTCGATGTGGGAGATCTCGTCGTCGTCGAGCTGCTTCTCGGCGGCGGCCGCGGCCTTGCGGGCCGCCTTGCGCTTGTCGTGGAAGTAGGCGAACAGGACGGCGCCCTCGAACAGGATCACCATCGGGACCGCCATCGCGCACATCGTGAACGGGTCGGTGGTCGGCGTGGCGACGGCCGCGAACAGGAAGATCAGGAAGATGCCGATCCGTTGCCCGCGCTTGAGCAGCGCGAACGGCAGCACGCCGACCACGTTGAGCATCACCAGCAGCAGCGGCAGCTCGAAGGCCGCGCCGAAGATCAGCATGAGCAGGACGACGAAGTTGACGTAGCTGGTGACGTCGAGCGCGGCGTCGACCCCGCTGCCCGCGGTGCCGATGAGCACCGAGAGGCCCTTGTAGAGCACGCCGTACGCGAGGGCGACGCCGGACAGGAACAGCAGCGTCGACGAGACCAGGAAGATGTAGGTGTACTTGCGCTCGTTCTTCTTCAGCCCCGGCGTGATGAACGCCCAGATCTGGTAGAGCCAGAGCGGCGAGGTGAAGATCGCACCGAGGATCAACGAGACCTTGAGCCGGATGGTGAAGCCGTCGACGGGCGCCCGGAAGTAGAGGGCGCAGGAGTCGGCCTTGGCGCCGCCCGGCACGAGCCGGCTCGACGACGGCAGCGCGCAGTACGGCGCCTTGAGGATCTCCAGCACCGGGTTGTAGAGGAACCAGCCGGCGATCCCGCCCAGCGCGAGGATGACCAGCACCACGATGAGCCGCTTGCGCAGCTCCCGCAGGTGCTCGATCACCGACATCCGCGCCTCGGGGTTCCGCGCCCGCCGGCGTCGTGGGGCTCGGCTCTCGGTCACGGCACAGGGTCCTTCGGGTTCGGGAACAGGGCGTCACCCGAGCGGTGGGCCAGGTGCGCCCGCGTGCCCTGGATGGCGCTGACGCTCGTCTGCGCGGTGGCGACCTGCCGCTGCAGCGCCGCGAGCTGGGTCTGGAGCTGCTGCAGGCCCTCGACGTCGCGGCCGAGGCGTCGCAGCTTCCAGACGATCTCGTAGGCGCAGAAGCCGAGGATCACGAGCGCGAGCACGACGGCGCCGACCCACGCCCACGTCGCGATCGCACCCACGGTCGACAGGCTAACCGGCGCCTCGCGGGGGCGCCCCCGATGCCCGGTGAATTCTCGGGTCAGCCCTCGTAGCGCGCCAGCGCCGCCCGCGCCTCGTCGACGACCTGCTCGGCGAGCCAGCCCGGGTCGAGCACCCGCACCTGGCCCGCGGACCCCAACGCCATGGCCCGGACCCAGCCCGGGTCGCTGACCCGGAGCGACATCCGCACGGTGCCGTCGGGGCGGGTCTCGGCGTGGTCGGCGTGGTAGTAGTCGGCGACCCAGCCGTAGGCCGGGCCGACCTCGAGGGTGACGAGCAGGTGCTCCGGCGCGGGCACGTACACACCGCCGTCGAGTTCGGCGAGGTCACGGGTCACCGCCTCCTCCGGCGGCCGCGCGGGTTCGTCGAGGACGTCGATCGCCTCGACCCGGTCGAGCCGGAACGTGCGCATGCCCTCGGCCCGGCGGCACCAGGCCTCGAGGTAGGCGTGGCCGTCGAGGTCGAAACGCCGCAGCGGGTCGACGACCCGGTCGGTGGTCTCGTCACGGGCGGCGGTCCAGTACCGCAACTCGAGGGCGCGGCCGGTGGCGAGCGCCTGGTCGACGGCGGGTGTCACCCGGGCCTCGGTGTCGAGTTCGACCTGGACGGCCGCTCCGCCCGCGACGTCGCCGCCGCCCGCGGCCGCCTCGACCTTGGCCAGGGCCCGCTCGACCGCGGCGCCGTCGGTGAGTCCCGGCGTCTCGGCGAGTGTGCGCAGTGCAACGGTCAAGGCGAGGGCCTCGGGCGGGGTGAGTTTCGACGGCCGGCGGATCCCCGCGTCGAAGACCACCGAGACGTCGTCGCCCTCGAACGACAGGTCGATGAGGTCGCCGGGCCCCTGCCCGGGCAGGCCGCACATCCAGAGCAGTTCGAGGTCGCGCTGGACCTGCGCGGGGGTGACGTCGAAGTCCGCGGCGACCTCGGCGAGCGGTGCCGACCCGCGGGCCTGCAGGTACGGCACGAGGGCCAGCAGCCGCACCAACCGGTCCTTCTCCCCGGTCATCGCTCCCCCGCCGTCGCGCCGTGCGCCTTCAGCGTCGTGAGCAGCACGTCGCGGACGGCCGCGACGACGTCGTCCGGGCCGACGACCTCGACGCCCGTGCCCGCCGACGCGATCTCACGCGCCAGCCAGCGGGTGTCGGCGAAGTCGACGACGAGCCGGTCGCGGCCGTCGGTGCCCGGCTCCGACCGCAGCGCGGCGCGCCGCAGCCGCCCGGCGCGGCCCGGGGCGACGAGCAGTTCGGCCTCCCGGCGCCACTCCGACCGGCCGGCGACCATCGCGACCATGTCGAGATCGGCCGGGCGCTCGTGGGTCGACGACGCGCGGGTGACGGTCACCGCGCCCTCGACCCGCGAGAGCCGGAAGCTGCGCGGCTCGCCGCGGTCGCGGTCGAGTCCGGCGACGTACCACCGTCGCCGCCAGGACAGCACGCCCCACGGCTCGACGTGCCGGGTGATGGGGTCGCGGTCGCCGCCGGAGCGGTGGTCGAAGGTGACCACCCGGCGCTCGCGGACCGCCGTGAGCAGCGGCGCGAGGGCGGGGTCGGACGCGTCGACGGTCGGGGGGCTGACGGCGTCGTCCGGGTCGAGCGCAGTGCCGCCGGCGCGCAGCTTCATCAGGGCGGTGCGGGCGGGCGCCCCCAGGGTGGCCGACTGCCACAGCCGCGCGGCGAGACCGACCGCCGCCGCCTCGGCGGGGTCGAACTCGATGCTGGGCAGCTCGTAGTCGCGCCGCGGGATGCGGTAGCCGTCCTCGACGTCGGCGATCGACGTCCGGCCGGTCTCGAGCGGGATCCCGAGGTCGCGCAGTTCGGCCTTGTCGCGCTCGAACATCCGCTTGAACGCCTCGTCGGCGCGCTCGGAACCGTCGTCGGCCTCGTAGCCCGGCACGGCCGAGCGCAACTGCTCCGCCGTGAGGTACTGACGGGTCGACAGCAGTGCGATCACCAGGTTCACGAGCCGTTCGGCCCGCCGCGCCGCCATGAGCTCGAAGCTAATACCGCGGCGCCCCCCGCTCCGTGAGGTCCCCGCGCGCGCCACGGTGACATCCTGCCGGAACTCAGGTGGCGGTGGTCCGCGTCATGTCGATGACGATCTTGCCCAGCGCGTGCCCTGACTCCACCGACGCGAGCGCCTCCGCGGCCTCGTCGAACGGGTAGGAGTCGGTGATCTTCGGGTCGTACTTGCCCGCGGCCAGGGCCGCTGCGACCTGCTCGACCATCGCCGGCGGCCGGTCGTGCGTGATCATCGCGCCGCCCAGCCCGGTCACGGCCGGGTCGACGCCCGACAGGATGCCCGACGGCGTCTTCACCAGCACCGCGATCTGCTGCAGCGCCTCCCCGCCGACGAGGTCGACCACCGCGTCGACGCCGCCGGGCAGCAGCTCGCGCATCTGGGTCACGACGTCGGTGCCGGAGTCGTAGGGCACGAGCACCGCCCCGATGCTCTCGACCATCGGCCGCTTCGACTCGCTCGCGACGCCGAACACGGCCACCCCCCGGTCGCGGGCGAGTTGGAGCAGCACGACGCCGACGCTGCCGGCGGCGGCGTTGACCAGCAGCGTGCCGCCCTCGCCGAGCCCGAGTTGCTCCAGCGCGGCCCAGGCCGTGAGCGCCGAGACCGGGATCGCGGCCGCGGCGTCGAACCCGACGCCGGTCGGCTTGCGCAGGGTCCCCGGACCGGACAGCACGGTGAGCTCGGCGTACGAGCCGTGGCCGGTCGCCGCGGAGCCGAACACCTCGTCGCCGACCTGCAGGTGGTCGACGTCGCGGCCCAGCGCCTCGACGACGCCGGCCGCCTCGACGCCCAGCACCTGCGGGAACTCGGCGTCGGCGTTCGGGTCGGCCAGGTAGCCCTGGCGGATCTTCCAGTCGACCGCGTTCACCCCGGCCGCCTTCACGCGCACGAGCACCTCGCTCGGGCCAGGGGTGGGGTCGGGGACGTCGAACCAGTCCTGGGTGTCCGGTCCGCCGAATGCACTGAATCCGTATGCCTTGGTCACGTCGTCCGTCCTACCCAGGACCTGGCTAGCCTCGCGACCGTGATCTGGTGGCGGACCGCGCGGGTGACGTCGATCTCGCGCGTGCGGGCCGGCGCGGTCGAGGGCGTGGCCGTGCTCGACCGGCCGGTGCGGGGTCTCGCGTCGGTGCCGGTGCTCGCGTACCCCGGCGTCACCGGGCCGTTGGCGGTCGACGACGTCGTGTGGGTCACGGTCACCGCGATCGCGCTGGAACTCGGCACCGGCGGGTACGCGCTGGTCGCGTCGCCGGCCGGCGCCCGGCCGGATCCCACCGGGCAGGCCGACCTGGTGAAGTCGCGGTACTCGCCGCTGCAGGTCGCGGTACCGGGCGCGGCACCGCCGGGCGGGGCGGCCGATCCGCCGGCGCCCGACGCGTCGCTCGACCGGACGCCGGTCGTGGTCGCCGACCTGCACTCCGCGCTCCCGCCGGTCGTGGCCGGGGTGCTGGCCGCCCGGCCGTCGGCGCGGGTCGCGTACGTCATGACCGACGGTGGGGCGTTGCCGCTCGGGCTCTCGCGGACCGTGCCCGCTCTCGGCGGCCGGCTGGTCGGCACGGTGACCTGCGGGCAGGCCTTCGGCGGCACGCTCGAGTGCGTGTCGTTGCACAGTGCACTGATCGCGGCGGTCGCCGTTCTCGGTGCCGATGTCGTGGTGGTGACGCAGGGACCCGGCAACCTCGGCACCGGCACCACCTGGGGCTTCTCGGGGGTCGCCGCGGGCGACGCGGTGAACGCGGTGTCGGTGCTGGACGGCCGCCCGGTCGGCGCGCTGCGCATCTCGACCGCCGACCCGCGGGCGCGTCACCACGGCGTGTCGCACCACTCCCTCACCGCCTTCGGGCGGGTGGCGCTGCGGCCGGCCGACCTGGTGGTGCCGGCCGGACTGCCCGACGACCTGGCCACGCTCGCCGCGGCGCAGCTCGAGCCGCTCCGCGACCTGCACCGCGTGGTCGAGATGCCGACCGACGGCCTGCTCGACGTGCTGGCCGCCCTCGACGTCGACCTCCGCCCGGCCGGTGCCGGGCTGTCGACCATGGGCCGCGCGCTCGCGGACGACCCCTGGTACTTCCTCGCCGCCGCGGCCGCGGGCCGGCACGCGGCATCACTGTTGCGCTGAGCAACGATCCGCCGCCGGGAGAACGGCGCCGGCTGACGGTCAGTCGAGGCAGAACTCGTTGCCCTCGGGGTCCTGCATGATGATGATCCCGAGGTCGATCCCGTTGCCCTCGACCCGTTCGAGGCGGGTGGCGCCGACGGCGACCAGACGGGCGCACTCGGCCTCGAGCGCGTCCATGCGCTGCTCCGGCGGCACGCCCTTCGCGGCGCGGAGATCGAGGTGCAGGCGGTTCTTCACCACCTTGCCCTCGGGGACCTTCTGGAAGAACAGCCGCGGACCGGCGCGCTCGTGGTCGCTGACCGCCGAGCGGTCGTTGCGGTGCTCGGGCGGCACCCCCCACGCGTCGAGCGCCGCATCCCACGACGCGAAGCCCTCGGGCGGTGGATCGAGTCGGTAGTGCAACGCCTCGGCCCAGAAGGCCGCCAGCGCGCCCGGATCGGCACAGTCGAACGTCACCTGGAACTCGGTAGCCATGGCCCCACCCTGCCGCAGGGGTCCGACAACGCGCGAGCGTGGAAGGCTCGTCCCCGTGACCGACCTGCCCCGCGGCGTGATCTTCGACTTCACTGGCACGTTGTTCTGGATCGAGGACGCCGCCACGGCGGTGCGCCAGGCCCTGGGCCCGGTGTACGTGCCGATGGCGGGCGAGATCGCGCGCCTGGGCGGCGTCAACGGCTCGGGCGAGGCACCGGACCTCCCCGAGCACCTCGCCGACGCCTGGCACCGGCGCGACCTGTCCGCCGACCTCCACCGCCGGGCCTACTCGGGCCTGGCCGAACACGCCGGCCTCACGCCCGACCAGGCGCACCTGCTCTACGAGCGCGGCATCCAGGTCGGCGCCTGGCAGCCCTACCCCGACACCCTCGAGGTGCTGGAACTGTTGCACGATGCTGCGGTCCCGGTGGCGTTGCTCAGCAACATCGGCTGGAACCCCCGGCCGGTGTTGGCCGGCTACGGCGTCGAGGCCCTGTTCACCACGCTCGTGCTCTCCGACGAACGGGGCGTCATGAAACCCGATCCCGCGATCTTCGAGATGGCGTGCGCCGACCTAGGCCTGGCCGGCGCCGACGTCGTGATGGTCGGCGACAGCGCGGTCAACGACGGCGCGGCCACGGCCGTCGGTGCCCGGTTCGTGCTGGTCGACCCGTCACCGGAGAGGGCACCGGACACGCTGTTGCGCGCCGTCGGCCTGGCGTGACCGCGCCCAGCGCGGCGGGCGTGGCTACATCGACGCGATGAGCTTGTCGACGCGTTCGTCGACCGAGCGGAACGGGTCCTTGCAGAGCACGGTGCGCTGCGCCTGGTCGTTCAGCTTGAGGTGCACCCAGTCGACGGTGAAGTCGCGGCGCTTTTCCTGCGCGCGGCGGATGAACTCGCCGCGCAGCTTCGCACGGGTGGTCTGCGGCGGGATGGACTTCGCCTCGAACACCGACGGGTCGCTCACCACCCGGTCCACCGCGCCGTTGCGCTGCAGCAGGTAGTACAGGCCGCGGCTGCGGGTGATGTCGTGGTAGGCGAGATCGAGCTGGGCGATCCGCGGCGAGCTCAACGGCAGGTCGTGCTTGGCCCGGTAGCGCTCGATCATCGTGAGCTTGCTGGCCCAGTCGATCTCGCGGTCGATGAGCGTGAGGTCCTGGGCCTCGACAGCGTCGAGCGTGCGCCCCCACAGCTCGAGGACGCGCTTGGTGACCGGATCCGACGACCCGCGCGCGGCGAGGTGGTCCGACGCCCGCGAGAAGTACTCCCGCTGGAGCTCCAGGGCGCTGGCCGTGCGGCCCGAGGCGAGGCGCACCGGCTTGGACCCGGTGAGGTCGTGGCTGATCTCGCGGATGGCGCGGATCGGGTTCTCCAGCGTGAGGTCGCGGAAGGTGACGCCCTCCTCGATCATCTGCAGCACCAGGTCGGCCGAACCGACCTTGAGCAGCGTCGTCGATTCGTTCATGTTCGAGTCGCCGACGATGACGTGCAGCCGCCGGAAGCGCTCGGCGTCGGCGTGCGGCTCGTCCCGGGTGTTGATGATCGGCCGGGAGCGGGTGGTGGCCGACGACACGCCCTCCCAGATGTGCTCGGCCCGTTGGCTGATGCAGAAGACCGCGCCGCGCGGGGTCTGCAGCACCTTGCCGGCGCCGCAGATCAGCTGGCGGGTGACCAGGAACGGGATGAGCACGTCGGCCAGCCGGGAGAACTCGCCGTGCCGGGTGACGAGGTAGTTCTCGTGGCAGCCGTAGGAGTTGCCGGCCGAGTCGGTGTTGTTCTTGAACAGGTAGATGTCGCCGGTGATGCCTTCGTCGTGCAGGCGCCGTTCGGCGTCGACGACCAGGCCCTCGAGGATCCGCTCCCCCGCCTTGTCGTGGGTGACGAGTTCGGTGAGCGAGTCGCACTCGGGCGTCGCGTACTCGGGGTGGGAGCCGACGTCGAGGTAGAGGCGGGCGCCGTTGCGCAGGAACACGTTCGACGAGCGCCCCCACGACACCACCCGGCGGAACAGGTAGCGCGCCACCTCGTCCGGACTCAGGCGGCGCTGACCGCGCAGGGTGAACGTCACCCCGTACTCGTTCTCGAGGCCGTAGATCCGTCGCTCCATCCGGTCAGCGTAGGCGCCTGCGACCGGCGAGGGACGCCGTGCGGCGTGCGACACTCGGGCCATGGCTGACGCTGGCGTCCACGATCCGCACGCCGCAGGCGACGGCGCGGTGGTCCTCGACATCGGAGGGGACATCGGCGCGCTCGTCGTGAGCTTCCCCGACGCGTTGCTCGGACGCGAGATCGAGATCGTCCCGGCCACGGGGAGCGAACCCGGTGCGGCGCACGGCGGCTTCCACGCGGGCGAGCACCACCCGGCGGACCGGCCCCCGCACGTCGGCATCGTGGCGCGCCGGATG
Organism: Melastoma dodecandrum; assembly: GCA_029817715.1. Taxonomy (NCBI): domain Eukaryota; kingdom Viridiplantae; phylum Streptophyta; class Magnoliopsida; order Myrtales; family Melastomataceae; genus Melastoma; species Melastoma dodecandrum. Next base: position 3,252,688 of record JARUPY010000535.1, read on the forward strand.
GGCGCCGCCCTCGTCGCCACCGCGGTGTTCGGCGACCTCACCGGGGGCGACTACCGACTCTCACTGGTCACCGACCACCACCACCACGACGCCCACCCGCACGATCACGATCACCACCACGAGCCCGGGCCGGACGACGACGTCGTCCTGGCGGTCACGGTGGTCGGCGGCGAGGTCGCGACGGTCGACTGGCCGGTCACCTGACCGACGCCCGGACCCTGCGGTTCGCGGTCCCGGCACCGACCGGTTCCGGTTTCCGGTGAGATCAGCAAGTACCTGCCCGCTTGCCTCCTGAGGGTGTCCCGCGCGGTGTCCGGCAGCCCACACTGGCGCTGCCCGCCGCCCACGGACGCCTCCCGGAGGACCGCATGAACCCCACCAACCGTCGCACGTTCCTCACGCTTGCCGGGGCGGGTGCCGCCACCGCGGGTCTCGCCGCCACGACGGGCCTGACGTCACCGGCTGCCGCCGCGCCGGCGCCGCCGGTCGCACCCGACTCGCACGCTCCGCTGGTCGCGCACGTCGTCGACGCGAAGAAGGGCACGGTCGTCGTCATGGTCGCCGGCCGCGAGACCACCGTGACCGACAAGGCGCTGGCCGCCCGGCTGGGCCAGATCGCCGCCTCCCTGCCCACCGCCTGATCCCCGGCACCTCCCCACCGTCGAAGGAGACGCATGTCCTCGCACCGCGAAGCGCCGGAGATCTCGAAGGACCCGGTCGCCGATAACACCGACGTCTACGCGTTCGTCTCGCCGGACTCCCCGCACACCGTCACCCTCATCGCCAACTTCATCCCGTTCCAGATCCCGCAGGGCGGCCCCAACTTCGCCGAGTTCGCCGACGACGTCGTGTACGCCATCAAGATCTCGAACGCCGGTGACGCCGAAGCCGACATCAGCTACCAGTTCCGGTTCACCACGACGATCCGCAACAGCAAGACCTTCCTCTACAACACCGGGCCGATCACGAACATCACCGATCCGACCTGGAACCGGCCGCAGACGTACTCGCTGACCAAGATCCTGCGCGACGGCACGACCACGCGGCTCGGCGCGAACCTGCCCGTGCCGCCGGTCAACGTCGGCCGGCGCAGCATGCCGCGGTACGGCTTCCTGTCACGGCAGGGCATCAAGACCATCGGCAGCCGCCGGATGTTCGCAGGCCAGCGCGCCGACGCGTTCTGGGTCGACCTCGGCAGCGTGTTCGACCTCGGTGCGCTGCGGCCGTTCAACAGTGCCCACCTCATCAAGCTCCCGACTGCTGCCGGCGTCAACGGCCTACAGGGGCTCAACGTCCACTCGTTGGTGCTCCAGGTGCCGATCAGCGAACTGACCCGCGGCGGCTACACCGGCGGCAACGTCATGGACCCCCGCGCCGTCATCGGCGTGTGGGCCACGGCCAGCCGGGCCAAGACCACCGTGTTCAACGCGGCGTCGGGCAAGTACGACGGATTCGGGCCGCCGGTGCAGGTGTCGCGCCTGGGCAACCCGCTGGTCAACGAGGTGCTGACCCCGATGGCCCGCAAGACGTACTGGAACTCCCAGCAGCCCAAGGACGACTCGCAGTTCGCCAGCACCGTGACCCAGCCGGAACTGCAGGGTCTGCTGCCCGCGCTCTACCCCGGTGTGTTCCCGAACCTCGCGGCGTACACCAAGCCGCGCGCCGACCTCGCGGCGATCCTGCTCACCGGCATCCCCGCGGGGGTGGTGGACGGGTTCCAGAACTTCACGGGCTCCGTCCAGGCCGACATGCTCCGGCTCAACACCGCCGTCCCGCCGACGGCCAACCCCAACCCGATCGGGTTGATCGCGGGCGACGCCGCGGGCTTCCCCAACGGCCGGCGGCTCACCGACAACGTCACGGCGATCGAGTTGCGCGCGATCGCCGGCGCGACGATCCCGCTGGTCGACCCGAGCTACACGCCCGATGCCGCGGCGTCGGCGCTCACCGACGGGTCGTCGAACACCAACGGCGGCGTCCTGGGCGCGTTCCCGTACCTCAACATGCCCGGCGGCGGCTACCAGTCGATGCCGGGTTCGTACGGCAGCGGGCCGTCGCTGGACAAGCAGTTCGGCTGATCGACGAGCGTCAGCCCTCGGTGTCGGCCGGCGGGGTGTCGACACCGGGGGCGTCGTCGTCGGGAGCCGCGTCCGGTGTTGCATCGGGCAACAGTTCCGACAGCAACGCGCCGGAGATCCGTCGGAAGGTGCGCGGGCCGCGGTTGCGGTCGAGCACCGCGACCTCCAGTTGCGAGGCCGGCAGGTCGCGCTGGCCCTCGGTGGAACCGGCGCTGCCGAGGGCGTGCACCGAGATGGGCAGTGCCTCGTCGAGCGGGAGCGCGGGCCGGTAGGCCTCGCGCAGGTGGGTCGTGAGGGCCTCGGCCTGCCCGCCCATCACCACGAACGAGCGTTCGTTGGCGATGGTGCCGTCGTAGGACAGCCGGTACAGCTGGTCGAACTCGGGGGTGACGCCCACCTCGGCCACGCACAGCTCGACCTCGAACGGCTTCTGCTGCTCGATGAAGCTCGAGCCGAGCGTCTGGGCGTAGGCGTTGGCCAGGGCGCGGGCGGTCACGTCGCGGCGGTCGTAGGAGTACCCGCGCAGGTCGGCCAGCCGGATGCCGGCGACCCGCAGGTTCTCGAACTCGTTGTACTTGCCGACCGCGGCGAACCCGATGCGGTCGTAGATCTCGCTGACCTTGTGCAGGGCGGGGCTGGCGTTCTCGGCGACGAACAGGATGCCGTCGGCGTAGGTGGAGACCACCACGCTGCGGCCGCGGGCGATGCCCTTGCGGGCGAACTCCGAGCGGTCGCGCATGATCTGCTCGGCCGAGGCGTAGAACGGCATGCTCATGGCTGGAGGTGTCTCCTACGATCCGGGCCGGGCGGTGCGGTCGGCGATCACAGCGGCCACGACGCCCGCGAGGGTGGCGTCGTCGACCCGGCGCACGCCGTCGGCGGTCACCAGCAGCACGACCGGGTAGATGCCGCGCACGGTGTCGGGACCGCCGGTGGCGGAGTCGTCGTCGGCGGCGTCGTACAGCGCCTCGACCGCGACGCGGACGACATCGGCCTCGGCGAGACCCGCACGCCAGGTCTTCTTCAGCGACCCGCGCGCGAACACCGACCCGGAGCCGATCGACTCGTAGTACGACTCGGGATAGCGGCCCCCGGTGACGTCGTAGCTGAAGATGCGGCCGGCGCGCGCCGGGTCGGCGACGTCGGTGTCGTAGCCCACGAACAGCGGCACGCTGGCCAGGCCCTGCATGGCGAGGCCGAGGTTGCCGCGGATCATCGTCGCGAGCCGGTTGGCCTTGCCGTCCATCGACAGCGGGCTGCCCTCGATCTTCTCGTAGTGCTCGAGTTCGACCTGGAACAGTTGCACCAGTTCGATCGCGAGGCCCGCGGTCCCCGCGATGCCGACCGCACTGTGGGTGTCGGTGCCGAAGACCTTCTCGATGTCGCGCTGGGCGATCATGTTGCCCATCGTCGCCCGCCGGTCACCGGCGATGAGCACGCCGTCGGCGTACTGCGCGGCCACGATGGTCGTGGCGTGCGGCGCGAGCTGGCCCGCGACCCCCGTGCCGGACGTCGTCGGCTGCGAGGTCGCCCGATGGCGCGGCAGGAGTTCGGGAGCGCTGGTCTCGAGGAAGTCGGCGAACGACGACCGGTGGGTCAGGCCACTGACGCCGGTCGGATCGGGAGGATTCACTCGCCGCCCTTCTGGACGAACGACTTCACGAAGTCCTCGGCGTTGGTCTCCAGGACGTCGTCGATCTCGTCGAGCAGCGCGTCGACGTCCTCGCCGAGCTTCTCGCGGCGCTCGGCGCCCTCGGGTGCTGCGGCGTCAGGGGCGTCGGGAGCGTCGACGTCGGCGTCCTTCTCGGTGCGCGACGCGCGTGACTGCCCGCTCTCGTGCGTGGCCATGGATCCTCCCGGGTGCGCGTCGGGAGACAGGTGCGACGCGCTGCGGTCAACCCTAGTCAACGGGGTGGGCCGGTGCCCGTCAGCGGCGGCGGCGCGCCACCCACACGTACTGGTGTTCCGGGCGTCCGGTGCTGCCGTAGCGCAGGGTCATCGCCGCGCGACCGTCGTCGGCGAGCGCGGCGAGGTAGCGCTGGGCGGTGGCCCGGGCGATGCCCAGCCGGTCCGCGACCGCCGCCGCGGTGAGCGGTTCCTCGGCCTGCTGCAGCGCCTCGGCGACCAGCCGGCTGGTGACCGGTGACTGCCCCTTCGGGGTCGGTCCCCGGTCGGCCTGGTGCAGCGCCGACACCGCGCGGTCGACGTCGGCCTGGCGGAGGTCGACCGCGTTCGGCGGCAACGCCTGCCGGTACCGCGCGTAGGCGATGAGCCGCGCGCCGAGCAGGTCGGCACTGAACGGCTTGACGACGTAGTTGAGGGCGCCGGCGGCGAACGCCGCACGAACCGTGGCCGCCGAACCGTCGGCGGTGACCACGATGACGTCGCACGACAGCTGGGCCGCGAGCGCGACCCCCGAGCCGTCGGGGAGGTAGTTGTCGAGCAGCACCAGGTCGGGCCGCATCTTGCGCACCGCGTTGCGCGCGCCGGCGGCGGTGTGTTCGACGCCCACGCTCGCGAATCCGGGGACGTCATCGACGAACCGGGCGTGGAGGGCGGCGACCCGGTAGTCGTCGTCGACGACCAGGACGGCGATGGTCACGTGCGGGGAACCTCCTCGAGGTCACGCTCGACCGCAGTGCGCGGGGCGGTCTCGAGCACGTGCGGCAACCGCGCGACGAACACGGTGGCGCTGCCGGCACCGCCGGGGTGCGTGAGCTCCACGGTGCCGCCGAGGGTGGCGACCGTGCGGGCGACGATCGCGAGGCCCAGCCCACGACCGGAGCCCCGGGTCGAGACGCCTTCGACGAACAGGCCGGCGACGGCCTCGGCGGCGATCCCCGCGCCGGTGTCGGCGACCGAGACCACCAGGTCGGCGCCGTCGGCGAGCAGGTCGATCTCGACGCGGGCGGGCCGGGTCGGGGCGTCGTGGGCCGCCTCGACCGCGTTGTTGACCAGGTTGCCGAGCACGGTGACGACCTCGACCGGGGCCAGCAGTTTCTGCGGCGCCCAACTGGAATCGGCGACCACGAGCGAGACGCCCTGCTCCGCCGCCTCCGCGGTCTTGCCCGCGAGGAACGCCCGCAGGGTCGACGACCCGATGGCATCGCTGTCGGCGGCGACGGCGACGTCGGGCGCGTCGAGCAGGGCCGAGACGTACTCGGCCGCCTCGTCGGGTTCGGCGGTCTGCAGCAGCCCGTGCACGGTGTGCAACCGGTTCGCGAACTCGTGCCGTTGCGCGCGCAGTGCCTGGGTCATCAGCCGCACGGCGTCGAGTTCGTCGGTGAGGTTCTCGACCTCGGTGCGGTCGAACACCGTGACCACCGAACCGAGGTCGCGGCCGTCGTGGCGGACGGCGCGGCGCGAGACCACCAGCACCCGCTCCCCCGCCACGGCGATCCCGGTGACGTCGCCACCGGCATCGAGCAACCGTTGCAGTGTGCTCGGGAGATCGTGGTCGGCCAGCGGCCGGCCTTGTTGCACGGTGCAACCGAGCAGGCGGGAGGCTTCGGCGTTCGCGGCGGTGACCCGGCCGGCGTTGTCGAGGGCGATCACGGCGTCGGAAACCCCGTACAACACAGCTTCCCGCTCACGGACGAGATCGGCGAGCTCGTGCGGTTCGAGCCCGAAGGTGCGCCGCTTCAGCAGCCGGGTCAGCAGCGCGGCGCCCGCGATGCCGAGGGCGAGCGCGACCCCGAGGAACGCGGCCGTGCGCCACAACAGGGAGCGCAACGAACCGCCGATGTCGTTGGCGTCGAAGCCCACGCTCACCTCGCCGACGATCGTGCCGTCGCCGGTGCGCAACGGGACCTTGCCGCGCGCCGACAACCCGAGCGTGCCGCGCTCGATGTTCGCGACCTCCGCCCCCTTGAGCACGGCGTCGGGCGAGGTGCTCACCGGCTTGCCGATCTGGGTGGGATCGGGGTGCGCGAGGCGGATCCCCTGGTCGTCGGTGACCACGACGAACAGCGCGCCCGTCGCCTGTTGGGCCGCGAGGGCATCGCGTTGCACGGTGGGCAGGTCCCGCGCGACGACCGCGCGTCCGAGGTTCGGGTCGGACGCGACGGCGCGCGCCACCCCGAGCGCCCGCTGCTGGTAGTCGCGCTGGAGTGTCGCGTGCGTCTGGGCGGCGACCAGCCCGAACCCCACGCCCACGACCAGCACCAGCAGGCCGACGAGCAGCAGCCCGACCTGCCGCCGGAACGGCAGCCGCGGGGCCGCGGCGTCGCGGCGGGTCCTGCGCATGCCCGCACCCTACGACCGGTCGCGAGCAGAAAGCGCGAAACATCGCGAACACACGTTGCACGGGTTACCGGCACAAGGGCTGTGCGGTGGGCCACTGGTCCCTAACGTCCCCCGCCACGCGACGGTGCCGTCCGATGGCCCCGTCCCGAGACGAGAGACGAGGCCGAGGTGTCCACGACGACGTCACCCCCGCTCGTGCAGTTGCGCGGCGCGACCAAACGCTTCCCCACCGGATCCGGAGGGCTGCACACGGCGATCCGCGACGTCACCATGAGCGTCGACGCCGGGAAGTTCGTCACGGTCGTCGGGCCCACGGGCTGCGGCAAGTCGACGACGCTCTCGCTGGTCTCGGGCCTGCAGCCGGCGTCGGCGGGCGAGGTCACCGTCGGCGGCAAGCCCGTGCAGGGCATCCCCGACGGCGTCGGCTACATGTTCCAGACCGACGCGATGCTCCCCTGGCGCAGCGTGCTCGCCAACGTCGCCGCCGGCCCGTTGTGGCGCGGCGTGCCCAAGGCCGAGGCGCACGCGAAGGCCCGCGACTGGATCCAGCGCGTCGGCCTCGCGGGCTTCGAGGGCCACTATCCGCACCAGCTCTCGGGCGGCATGCGCAAGCGCGTGGCGCTGGCCCAGACCCTGGTCAACGAACCGTCGATCCTGCTCATGGATGAACCCTTCTCCGCCCTCGACGTGCAGACCCGCGCGCTCATGCAGACCGAACTGCTGCGGCTCTGGGCCGGCAGCAACGCGGCGGTGCTGTTCGTGACCCACGACCTCGAGGAGGCGATCGCGCTCGCCGACAAGGTCGTGGTCATGACGGCCTCGCCGGCGACGGTGAAGGACGTCTTCCCCATCGACATCCCGCGCCCGCGTGACGTCGAGGCGTTGCGCACCACCAACGAGTTCGTCGCGATCTACCGCCGCATCTGGGCCAGCCTGTCGGCCGAGGTCGACATCGCGCGCCACGGCGGCGCGGCCCGCGCCGCCGCCACGACCGGGAAGGCCGACGCCGATGCCGCGTGACACGTCAGTCCTCGACCGCGACGCCGCGGCGCCCCTCGACCCGGAGGCGCAGGCGGCGCTCAGCAAGACCGCTGACGCCGACGCCGCCGACGACCTGGCCGCGGTCCGCCGCGCCCGCGTCCGCCACCGCGGGCTGGTGTGGACGCTGCGTGTCGTCGTCCTCGCCGTGGTGTTCGGCGCGTGGGAACTGCTGTCGACGTACGTCGTCGACCCCTTCTACTACTCCAAGCCGTCGCTGATCTGGGAACGGCTCTACGGCTGGTTCACCGTCGGCACGTCCAAGGGCTCGATCTGGTCGAACCTGTCGGTCACGCTGCAGGAAGCCGTCTACGGGTTCGTGCTCGGCGCGGTCGCCGGCGTGGTGGTCGGCATCCTGTTCGGCCGGGCGCGGCTGCTCGCCGAGGTGCTGTCGCCGTTCATCCAGGCGCTCAACGCCGTCCCCCGCATCGTGCTCGCCGCGCTGTTCATCATCTGGTTCGGCCTGGGCATGGAGAGCAAGATCGCCACCGCGCTCGTGCTCGTGTTCTTCCCGGTGTTCTTCAACGCCTTCCAAGGCGCCCGCGAGGTCGACCGGAACTACGTCGACAACGCCCGCATCCTCGGTGCGTCGCGATTCCAGATCCTGCGCTCGATCGTCGTGCCGAGCGCGACGTCGTGGATCCTCGCGTCACTCCACACCGCGTTCGGCTTCGCGCTCATCGGCGCGATCGTCGGCGAGTACGCCGGCGCCTCCAAGGGCGTCGGGCTGCTGATCTCCACCGCCCAGGGCACCTTCGACGCCGCCGGCATCTACGCCGGGATGATCCTGTCGACCGTGCTGGCCCTGCTGGCCGAGGTCGTCCTCGGCGGTGCGGAACGCCGATTGCTGCGCTGGCGCCCGCCCTCCCCCGCGGCCTCCGGCCACGGCATCTGACCACCGCGTTCCCCGCTCAACCGCGTCACTCCCATCCCACGGATCGCTCGAAGGAGCCGTCATGCCCGCACGTCTGCGCACCACCGTCGGTGTCGCCGTCCTGGCCGCCGTCGCCGCCACCTCCCTGGCCGCCTGCAAGACCCAGAACGCCAGTACGGCCGCCGGCGGCTCCGACCCGACCACGGTGTCGATCATGGTCGGCGGCCTGGACAAGGTGATCTACCTGCCCGCCGAACTCACCGACCGGCTCGGGTACTTCAAGGAGCAGGGCCTCACCGTCACGCTGCAGTCGCAGGCGTCGGGCGTCGACGCCGAGACCGCGCTGGTGGCGGGCCAGGTCGACGGTGTGGTCGGGTTCTACGACCACACGATCGACCTGCAGACCAAGAACAAGTGCATCAAGTCGGTCGTGCAGTTCGCGAACGTGCCGGGTGAGGTCGAGGTCGTCGGGAACAACTCGTCGATCACCTCGACTGCGGACTTCAAGGGCAAGAAGCTCGGCGTGACCAGCCCCGGCTCGTCGACCGACTTCCTGACCCAGTACCTCGCCGGCAAGGCCGGAGCGTCGACCACCGAGTACACGACCGTCAAGGCGGGCGCCGGCGCGACGTTCATCGCGTCGCTGAGCAACGGCGGCATCGACGCCGGGATGACGACCGACCCGACCGCCCAGCAGATCAAGGAGAAGGGTCTCGGCAAGATCCTGCTCGACATGCGCAACGAGGCCGGGACCCGCGCCGCGCTCGGGGGTCTGTACCCCGCGTCGTCGATCTACATGAACTGCGACTACGTCGACGCCCACCCGGGGACGGTGCAGAAGCTCGCCAACGCGTTCGTCAAGACGCTCGGGTTCATCAACGACCACAGCGGCTCGGAGATCGCGGCCAAGATGCCGTCGGACTACGCGAACGGTTCCGGCGGCCTCGCCACCTACGTCGCCGCGATCAATGCGAGCAAGGGCATGTTCGGCCGCACCGGTGTGATGGACGCCGACGGCGCGAAGAACGTGCTGACCGTGCTGTCGGGCTTCAACCCGAACGTCAAGGGCAAGGCCGACACCATCGACCTGACCAAGACGTACACGACGCAGTTCGCCGAGAAGGCCGGTACCTCGACGTCCTGACGCGGTTCGACGTCACAGGCGGGTCGGGCGGGTCAGCGCGGGGTGCGCTGGCCCGCCCGCAGCCGTTCCACCGCCGCGGCCGCGCGGGAGTCACGGGTCTCCTGCTTCTTGGCCTCGCCGACCCACCGCGCGTACTCCTTGCGGTGCGACGGCGCGAGGGCGTCGAAGGTGGCCCGGGCGTCGTCGGCGGCGGCCAGCGCGGCCTCGAGTTCCGCCGGGAGTTCGACGGTGCGCGGCGCGGTGTCGTGGGCGAGCTTGACGTGGACGGTCTGACCGGCCGTGACGCCGAACTCGGCGATCTGCGCCTGGCGCAAGCCGAAGATCGTCTTCCCGCCCATCACCGCGACCGTGGTGCGGAACGGCGGGTGGTCGTCGAGGTACACGACCACCGGCGGGCGGGCCGTCCCGAACAGCGGTTTCGGGTCCTCGGGCAACTCGATCGCGAGGTTCCTGCCGCTCGGCCCGCCGGCCTGCAGGACGACGTCGAACTCCAGCTCGGCCGTCACCACCCGCTCACTCCTTCCGGGGTCCGACCAGGGCGTCGATGAGCGACGACGCCGTGGGGCAGCGGTCGAGCAGCTCGCCCACGTGCGCGCGGCTTCCCCGCAGCGGTTCCAGCATCGGGACCCGCACCAACGAGTCGCGGCCGACGTCGAAGATCACCGAGTCCCAGCTCGCCGCGGCGACCGCGTTGCCGTAGCGCTTGAGGCACTCGCCGCGGAAGAACGCGCGGGTGTCGTCGGGCGGGGTGTCGACCGCGGTGTCGGCGCTGCCGGGAGCGAGCAGGGTGGTCATGGCGCCGCGCTGCACGAGCCGGTGGTACAGCCCCTTGTCGGGCCGGACGTCGGAGTACTGCAGGTCGACCGCGGCGAGCCGCGGGTTGTCCCAGTCGAGGCCGTCGCGGTCGCGGTATCCCTGCAGCAGCCGCAGTTTCGCCGGCCAGTCCAGCTCGCCCGCGAGCTGCATCGGGTCGTCGGCGAGACGGGTCAGCACCGACTCCCACCGCTCGAGCACCTCGACGGTCTGGTCGTCGGCGTCGGTGCCGTACCGGTCGTCGACGAACTTGCGCGCGCGTTCGAGGTACTCGCCCTGCAGGTCGAGGGCGGTCATGGTGCGGCCGTCGACGAGCGTGATCCGGTGGGTGAGCCCGGGGTCGTGGCTGACCTCGTGCAACTCGCGCACGGCGTTCTGCACGGCGAGGTCGCCCGCGAGGAAGTCGGCCTCGATCATGGCCAGGACGAGGCTGGTGATGCCGACCTTGAGGAACGTGCTGACCTCGGCGAGGTTGGCGTCGCAGATGATCACGTGCAGCCGCCGGTACTTCTCCGCGTCGGCGTGCGGCTCGTCCCGGGTGTTGATGATCGGTCGCTTCAGGGTCGTCTCCAGGCCGACCTCGACCTCGAAGTAGTCCGCGCGCTGGCTGATCTGGAACCCGGGGGTGCGGCCGTCCTGCCCGATGCCGACGCGCCCCGCACCGGTGACGACCTGCCGGCTCACGAAGAACGGCACCAGGTGGCGCACGATCGCCGCGAACGGGGTCGCGCGGCTCATCAGGTAGTTCTCGTGGCAGCCGTAGGACGCGCCCTTGTTGTCGGTGTTGTTCTTGTAGAGGTTGATCCGGCCCTGGCTGCCCGGCGCGGCGGACGCGAGGTCGGCGGCGCGGGCCATGACCAACTCCCCCGCCTTGTCGAAGCGGACGGCGTCGAGCGGGTTGGTGACTTCCGGGCTGGAGTACTCGGGGTGGGCGTGGTCGACGTACAGCCGCGCGCCGTTGGGCAGGATGACGTTTGCCATCCCGGTGTCCTCTTCGGCTTCCACGAACTCGGCCATCACGGCCGTCCGCGCGCCCTGGGTGAGGTCGAAGCCCCGCGCGTCACGCAGCGGCGACTCCTCCTCGAAGTCCCACCGCGCCCGCCGGCTGCGCCCCGCCGGCAACGTCGCCGCGTACGCGTTGACCACCTGGCTGGACAGCAGCATCTGGTTGGCCGCGCCGTTCCCGGCCAGGGCGACGCCGTACTCGACCTCGACACCCATGACCCGCTGCACCGTCACGCGTCTCAGGCTACGGGGCGTGTGCGGCCGGGCGGCTGGGACGACGTGTGCAACTCCTGCGCAGCAGTGCTGCAGAGGTGTCGCCCGGACGACACATCTGCAGCAGTGCTGCGTCAGCAGGCGGGCGGGACCCCGGCGCGGCGGAGCTGATCGAGCACCCGCGGGTCACGTTCCCGCACGACCACCGCGGGGTACCGGAGCACGATCGACCGGCCCAGGGTGATCTCGTTCTGGCGCAACTGGTCGTCCCACCAGTTCAGCGGCAGCAGGTGCAGCGCGCCGTCGACCTCGGCCACGACCCGGGTGCCATCGGGGAGCACCCACTCGGCGTCGAGGTAACGGTGTCGGCCCGACGGCTCGATCCGGACCGCCTGCCGCACGGGCTCCGCCAGCCCGGCACGGCGGCACAGGCGGGCGAAGTCGATCTCGGACAGCGCGTGCGCACCCATCGCGATGTCACCGATCGCCGCGAGCAGCGCGCCGCGGTGTCGCAGGTTGGTCGTCGGGCGCACGACGGCATCGAGGTCGTCGGCGCTGACGAGCCCTTGCTGTACGCACGCGGCGAGCAACGCGACCCCCACCCGGGACGTTTCACGCCGCTCGCGGCCAGCACCGCCGCCCACGGCGCCGCGTGCAGTTCCGGGTGCCGTGGGTCCGTGGGCGGCGGCCAGTCGACCACCGCGTGGCTCACGGTCCGGATCGACGCGACGCGTCGCACCCGCGCGCCGGCGGGCACGAGCACGTGGACGTCGTCACGGCGCCAGTGCTGCAGTCCGAGCGCTCCCAGCGACGTGAACGACGTCAATCGGTGACGCGGGCCGGCGTTGGTGAGCGCCACTGTCAGTCGTTGGCGGTCGGACAGCGGGCCGTTGTGACGCACGACGGCGTTGCCGAACCGCCGCCAGCGGCCGGCCCGGAACTCGGCGCGGATCTCGGCGTAGGTCATCCCACCGGCCAGCAGTCGGCCGACCGTGGTGACGGCGTCGGCACCGGTCGGCCGGACCGGCGCCGCGCGTCCCGACCGTGACGCGCGGACAGGTGACTCGGCGGAGGTGGTCATGCCGACGATCGTGGCGAAACCGGAGGCTCCCTCGGTGGACCGATCTGCTGCCTGTGGACAACTCCGTAGCAGCACTGCTGCAGATCTGTCGTCTGGGCGACACATCTGCAGCAGTGCTGCGGCTCGGGGTCCGCCGACGCGCGGCGTTGCTTTCCCGTTGCGACGAGGGTGCGGTGCGTCAGAGGTACTGGCCGGTGTTGCTCACGGTGTCGATGGAGCGGCCGGAGTCGCCGGTCTTGCCGCCGGTGATGATCGTGCGGATGTAGACGATGCGCTCCCCCTTCTTGCCGGAGATGCGGGCCCAGTCGTCGGGGTTGGTCGTGTTCGGCAGGTCCTCGTTCTCGCGGAACTCGTCGACGCATGCGGCCAGCAGGTGCTGCACGCGGACGCCACGCTGGCCGGTCTCGAGGAGGTCCTTGATGGACAGCTTCTTGGCCCGCCGCACGATGTTCTCGATCATCGCCCCCGAGGCGAAGTCCCTGAAGTAGAGGACCTCCTTGTCCCCGTTCTGGTAGGTGACCTCGAGGAAGCGGTTCTCCTCGGTCTCGGAGTACATCCGCTCGACGGTGTGCTGGATCATCGCCGCGACCGTCTCGTCGCCGTTGCCGCCGTGCTCGGCGAGGTCGTCGGCATGGATCGGCAGGCCGGGCAGGATGTACTTGCCGAAGATGTCGCGGGCGGCCTCGGCGTCGGGGCGCTCGATCTTGATCTTCACGTCGAGACGCCCGGGGCGCAGGATGGCCGGGTCGATGAGGTCCTCGCGGTTCGACGCGCCGATCACGATCACGTTCTTCAGGGTCTCGACGCCGTCGATCTCGGCCAGCAGCTGCGGCACGATCGTGTTCTCGACGTCGGAGCTCACCCCCGACCCACGGGTGCGGAACAGCGAGTCCATCTCGTCGAAGAAGACGATGACCGGAACACCTTCCTCTGCCTTCTCGCGCGCCCGCTGGAACACCAGGCGGATCTGGCGCTCGGTCTCGCCGACGTACTTGTTGAGCAGCTCGGGGCCCTTGATGTTCAAGAAGAACGCGCGGCCGTCGGGCTTGCCGGTGACCTCGGCGACCTTCTTGGCCAGCGAGTTGGCGACCGCCTTGGCGATGAGCGTCTTGCCGCAGCCGGGCGGCCCGTAGAGCAGCACGCCCTTCGGCGGCTTCAGCTCGTGGTCCTTGAACAGCTCGGGGTGGAGGTAGGGCAGCTCGACGGCGTCGCGGATCGCCTCGATCTGCGAGGACAAGCCACCGATCGCGGAGTAGTCGATGTCGGGGACCTCCTCGAGGACGAGCTCCTCGACCTCGCTCTTCGGGATCCGCTCGTAGGCGTACGACGACCGGGTCTCGATCATCAGCGAGTCGCCGGCGCGCAGCCGGCCCTCGCGCAGCTGGTCGGAGAGGAACACGACCCGTTCCTCGTCGGTGTGGCCGACGACGAGCGCACGGTCGCCGCTCTCCATGACCTCCTTGAGCACGACGACGTCGCCGACCCGCTCGTGCCCGCGCGCGGCGACGACGTTCATCGCCTCGTTGAGCATCACCTCCTGGCCGCGGCCGAGTTCGTCGAGATCGACCTCGGGCGAGACCGACACGCGCAGCTTGCGGCCGCCGGTGAAGATGTCGACGGTGTCGTCGTCGAAGCGCTCCAGGAAGATGCCGTAGCCCGACGGCGGCTGGCCGAGCCGGTCGATCTCCTCCTTGAGCGCGATCATCTGGTCGCGGGCCTCGCGGAGGGTCTCGGTGAGGCGCTCGTTGCGGTCGGACAGCCCCGCGGCCTTGGCCTGGGCCTCGGCGAGCCGCTCCTCGAGCAGGCGCAGGTGGCGTGGCGACTCGGCCGCCTTGGCACGCAGGAGTTCGATCTCCTGCTCCAGGTAGGCGAGGCGGTGCTGCGCATCGGCAGCACCGGAACCGTTGCCGCCCCGGCGGGCGAATTCGTCGTGCTCGGTTGCCATTCTGGGCACCTCCGGACGTTCATCGCAGCGATTCGTCACCCTACACACGGACGGCGACAGGACTCTCGTCGAACACGGCCCGAAACCTGATGGTGACGCAGGCCGACGGCGCTACTCGACCGGCGCGCTGGCCTCGGTCGGGCTGTTCGCCGTCGTGCTCGGGCGCCGTTTGCGCGGCGGCGCGACCACCCCGGGTGCGAGCTTGCGCGCGCTGACGAGGAACGCGGTGTGCCCGACCATCCGGTGCGCCGGGCGGACCGCGAGGTCCTCGGCCTGCCAGTCGCGCAGCAGGTTCTCCCAGGCGTGCGGCTCCGTGAACCCGCCGAACGCGCGGATCGCCTCGACCAGCCGGGACAGCTGCGTGGTGGTGGTCACGTACCCGACGAACACCCCTCCGGGGCGCAGCGCGGCGGCGACGGTTGGCAGCGCCTCCCACGGCGCCAGCATGTCGAGCACCACCCGGTCGACGACCTCGCCCGCGGGGTGGTCCTCGACCGGCGCCACCCGCAGCTCCCAGTTCGGCGGCACCTCGCCGTGGAACGTCGTGACGTTCGCGACCGCCACCTCGGCGTGGTCCTCGCGGCGCTCGTACGACAGCACGCGCCCCTCCGGCCCGACCGCCCGCAGCAGCGAGCAGGTGAGCGACCCCGACCCGGCTCCGGCCTCCAGCACCGTGGCGCCGGGGTAGATGTCGCCCCACACCAGGACCTGCGCGACGTCCTTGGGGTAGATGACGGCCGCACCGCGCGGCATCGCCAGCACGAAGTCCGACAGCAACGGCCGCAGGGCGAGGTACTGGGTGGCGCGGGTCGAGGTCACCACGCTGCCGTCGGGGGCGCCGATGAGGTCGTCGTGGGCGATCATCCCGCGGTGGGTGTGGAACATCGCGCCCGCCTGGAGCGTGACGGTGTGCAGCCGGCCCTTCGGGTCGGACAGTTGCACCCGGTCGCCCTCCGCGAAGACCGCCTGCGGGGTGGCGCTCACCGGGCCGCCCCGGGCTGCAGGCGCGCCGCGACGTCGGCCGCGGCGAGCACCCCGACCGTCGAACCGTCGACCCGCACCACGAGGTACTCCTCGGCGGGACTGGCCTGGACCGCGTGCAACAGCGTCTCTCCTTCGAGGGTCTCGGGCAGGACCAGCCCGGGGTGGAGGGCGACGGCGACGTCGGTGACCGCCACCCACGGCCGCCGGTCGATCGGCACGGCCGCGGTCCGGGCCTCGGACACCAGGGCCGCCGGCCGGCCGTCGGGCCCGAGCACGACGACCGCCCGCGCGCCGGTGTCCCACGCACGGCGCAGCGCCTCCGAAACCGGGGTGGCGGTGCTGACGGTCACCGCCGGCCGCACGAGGTCGAGCACCCGCACGCCGGGCACGCGGGCCTGCACCTGGGCCACGCGCAGCGACTGGCCCGCGCCGACCCAGATGAAGCCGGACAGCAGCAGCGACAGCACCAGGGTCGGCACGCTGAACGCGTTCCACGTCATCGCCACGACCAGCACGACGAAGGCCACGGCGACGACCCGGCCCGCCCAGGCGGCGACGACGGTGGCGGCGAGCCGCTTGCCCGTCACCGCCCACACCCCGGCACGGACGAGGCGGCCACCGTCGAGCGGCAGCCCCGGCAGCAGGTTGAAGACGCCGACGACGGTGTTGCTCACCGTCAACAGCCCGAGCGTGACCGAGGCGATGGTCGCCCGTTCGACCAGCTGGTAGCCGCCGAAGCAGACGGCGGCGAGGGCGATCGAGACCGCCGGACCCGCGACGGACACGAGGAACTCGTCGCGTGGGCGCTGGGGTTCGCGCTCGATCTCGGAGATCCCGCCGAGCAGGAAGATCGTCACCCGGCGCACCGGGTTGCCGAGGGCGAGGCTGACGGCGACGTGCCCCAGTTCGTGCAGCAGGATGCTGATCGCGAGCAGCACGGCGTAGGCGAACGCGAGCAGGTAGGCGAGGCCCGGCGCGAGGCCGACGACGCTCGCGTCGATGATCTGCGCGTACGTGACCGTGATGAACAGCGCGATGAGCAGCCACGAGGGCGCGAAGTAGAGCGGGACCCCGAAGAACCGGCCCACCGGCAGCAACCCGCGCGGCGCCGGCTGGCGCTCGCGGGGCTTCGACACACAGCGAGCCTACGGACGCCATCTGTGCCCCGCGGTGCTGCGCCTCGGTCACGTCCCCGCGGTACACGGCGCCCAGATCCCGCGAGTGGCGACCTGGGTCGGTGAGTGGCCAGCTACACGTCGCCACTCACCGCGCGAAGTCGCCACTCGCGAGAGGGGGAGGGGGTGGGTGGGTGGGGGCCGAAGGTGCTGCGCGGGGCAGGTGGATGTCGGACGCGGCGCCTACGGTGACGGCCATGACCACCGAGGGTGGGGCGCGGCTGCTGTCGCTGTCGCCGTCACGGGCCGCCGACTTCAAGTCCTGCCCGCTGCTGTTCCGGTTCCGGACGGTCGACCGGCTGCCCGAGCGGCCCTCGCCCGCGGCGGCGCGCGGCACGCTGGTGCACCGAGTGCTGGAGCGCCTCTACGACCTCCCCGCGCCGGAGCGCACGCTCGCCGCGGCGCAGGCGCTGCTCGAACCGGCGTGGGCCGAGCAACTGGCCCACGAGCCGGCCCTGTCGACGTTGTTCGCCCCGCCCGCCGCCGAGACCCCGATCGCGGTGCAGCTCGCCGCCGACCTCGACCTGCCCGAGGTGCCGGGTTCGGGCGAGGCCCAGCTGCACGCGTGGTTGGCGTCCGCGGCCGACCTGCTCGCCACCTACTTCCGCCTGGAGGACCCGACCCGGCTCGAGCCCGCGGCGCGCGAGGAACGGGTCGAGGTGCAAGCGGCCGGGCTGCTGCTGCGCGGGATCGTCGACCGCATCGACGTCTCGCCCGCCGGGGAGATCCGGATCGTCGACTACAAGACCGGCGCGTCGCCCCGCGCCGCCTTCGAGTCGCGCGCGCTGTTCCAGATGAAGTTCTACGCGTTGGTGGTGTGGAAGCTGCGCGGCGTGGTCCCCTCGGTGCTGCGGCTGGTCTACCTCGCCGACGCCGACACCCTGAGCTACCGGCCCGAGGCCGCGGAACTCGAGGCGTTCGGTCGCACGCTGGCCGCGATCGGCGAGGCGATCGAGCAGGCCGTCGCCGACCGCGACTTCCGTCCGCACCGCGGGTTCCAGTGCGGCTGGTGCTCGTTCCAGGCCCGGTGCCCGGCGTGGGGCGGCACCCCGCCGCCCTACCCCGAGGGCGTCGCGCCCACGCCGGCCGAGTTCGGCGACGCCACCGGTGCCGGTCCGGCCGACGCGTCGAGCTCGCGCCAGGCGGGGAACACGAACGGTGCGAGCGTGGTCACGAGGTAGAGGCCCGCCGCGACCCACAGGGTCGGCAGCAGACCCACGTGGTCCACTCCGAGGCCCGCGAGCAGACCGCCGAACGGCATCCCGACCCACGCCACCGCGTTCATCGAGCCGAGCACCCGCGCCTGCAACGGGCGGGGCACGCGCGAGAACTCGGCGGCGCTGATGATCGGGTTGAGCACGCCCGCACCGAGGCCGGCGACGACCATGACGACCAGCACCGGCGAGACGGTGGTCGCCAGGGCGAGCGCCACGAACCGGGGTGCGCCGCACAGCAGGAACCCGACGCCGAAGGCGAGCCGTTGCGGCAGCCGCGGCCCGAGCCACGCCGCGAGCGCGTTGCCACCCAACGCCGCGAACCCGAACACCGCGGCGATCAGCCCGAGGGCCACCGGGCTGCCCGCGACGTCACGGGCCCACACCGGCGAGAGCACCGACGACCACGCCTGATCGAGGAGGTTCGTCATCGTGATCATCACCGCGATCCCGACGAGCAGCCGGTCGCCGCGCAGGAACCGGAACCCCTCGGCGAGTTCGGCCAGGTAGCGGCGCGCCGGCGACACCGCCGGGCCGTGCGCGGGCGGCGCCGACCGCTCCGGCTGCGCGGCGCGGGTCACCGTGGTGAGCACGACGAGCGCCCCGACCGCGAAGCTCACCGCGTCGACCACGAGCACCGCGGGCGCGGAGACCAGCGCGATGAGGGCGCCCGCGACCGGCGCGCCCACCAGTTGCGCCGTGCGCCGCACGCCGTCGTGCAGACCGGTCGCGCGGGCCATCGGGGTGCCCGCACGTTCGACCAACCCCGGGATGAGGACGTAGCCCGCGGTGTCGCCCAGCCCGCGCGCGACCCCGACGACCGCGAGCATCGCGCACAACAGCGCGAACGGCATCGTGCCGAGCGCCCACAGCAGCGGCACCAGACCGACCCCGACCGCCGCGACCACGTCGGCCGCGATCCGGGTGCGCCAGGCTCCGAGCCGGTCGACGGCCGGGCCGCCCAGCGCCTGCGCGACCACGTGCGGCAGCAGTTCGGCGAACGCCGCGAACCCCGCGGCCGTGCCGCTGCCGGTGGTGACGAGCACGAACCACGGGACGGCCAGCGCCGACATCCGCGTGCCGAGCGTGGAGACGCCGTCGGCCGTGAACAGCCCGACCAGCCCCCGCCGGCTGCGCGGCTGCGGGGCGGTCACCGGTTCGGCTCGGGCATGAGCGCGACGACGGCCGACACCGGCACGATGCCCTCGCCGGTGTCGGGGGTGTCGCGGTAGGACTCGACCAGGTCCTCGATCGCGCGCCGCAGCTCGGTGGCCCGCTCCGGGGTCAGCCGGAGGGTCCAATCCGACATCGTCGCGACAGCGGCGTACTCCGGGCCGACGTCGTCGGCCAGGGTGTCCCAGCGGTCGGTGAACCGCTGCAGCCGGTCCCCGTACACCCGGCCGACCACGCGGAGGAACTCGGCGCCGGCCAGGCGTTCCTCGGGTGTCGCGTCGGTGTCGTCGTAGCGGGTCGAGCGGTGCACGGCGCGCCACCACCGCTCCCGGCCGGTCCCCTCGCGCTCGTCATCGACCACGAAGCCGTGGGCCGCGAGTTGGCGCAGGTGGTAGCTGGTGGATCCGCTCGACTCCCCCAGTCGCGCGCCCAGTTGGGTCGCGGTCGCCGGCCCGTTGCGACGCAGGTCGCCGAGCAGTCGCAGCCGCAGCGGGTGGGCGAGGCCGCGCAGGTTGCCCGGGCCGACACGGACCTCGGGGACGAGTTCGCTGTCGTCGGGTGGGGTGGCCACGGCATCACCGTACGCATGCCAAGAGACCTTTGCAAAGACATCTTGGCACGACGCGTGCCTGCCGGGCGCGGAGCCGCGGTGTCCGCTTCGTCCGGTACCGCGTCGGATCGGCGTGAGGCCGTCCGCAAGATCAGCGCAAGATCAGGACGAGATCAGCATCGGGCGTGTCCGCGCGGTGAATCCGTCGTTGCCACGGGCACACCACGCAGCGCTGCGTCAGTGCGCAGGTCCGCCGCACACCGTCCCTCCCGGAGTCGCCCCGTGCCCTCGAGCCCTCGTCCGGTCCCCACCTCGCGCGGACGTGGTCGCCGCGCCGTCGCCGCCGCCACCGGTGCCCTGCTCGCTGCCGGCACGCTCGCGGCCGTCGTGGTCGTCGCAACCGCCGGCCTCCGCCGTGATCGACGGCCCGACCGCACTGTCGGGCGCCACGGTCGACGTGCGCCGAGGCGCCCGCGTCGCCCCCACCGCGGCCGCGAGCGCCGGCCTGCAGGGACTGCTGGAGAACGCCACCCGGGCCGGTGCCGGCGGTACACGGGCGGAGTGGGATCCGTCGCTGGGGACCCTGCGTTCGGTCCGAGCCGCGACCGGCTACCTCACGCCACCGACGCCCGGTTCCGCCGTCACCGTCGCGCGCGACTGGACGTGGTTGCACTCCGACGCGTTCGGGCTGGGCCGCGCCCAGGTCGACACCCTCGCCGTGGTGCGCGACCACGTGCTGCCGGGCACCGGCACGCACGTGGTCACGTTCGCCCAGGTCTACAACGGCATCACTGCGGTGCAGGGCGGACGCCTCAACATCGCCGTCACCCGCGACGGCCGGATCCTCTCCTACACCGGCAATCCGTTGCCCGGTGCAACGATGGCCGGCAGCTGGTCGAAGCCGCTGACCACCGCGCTGCTCGGCGTCGCGTCCCGCCTGGCGCCCGGGGTCGCGTTCGTGCCGGCCGTCGCGGACCAGGTCGCGGGTTACACCCACTTCGCCGCCGGGCCGTTCTTTCGCCGGCAGCTACGTCAAGAAGGCCGTGTTCGGCACGGCTTCCGGCCCCCGCGCCGCCTTCCGCGTCCTGTTCGTCAAGGCGGGCGACCAGGCCTGGGACACCGTGGTCGACGCCGTCACCGGCGCGGAGTTGTTCCGCGCCTCGGCGGTCAACCACGAGTCGGACCCGCACGGCACGGTGTACGAGAAACCACCCGGGCTCGCCGCAGGGCGGCACACCGGTGGTGCGCTCGTTCGGGCCGACGGCCGAGTCCCCCGCCGGCTGGGTCGACCCCACCGGTGTGGTCGGCACGGGCGTCACCACGTTCGGCAACAACGCCGACACCTACGCCAACTGGTCGAACTACCTCGCGCCGGCCGACACGGGCCCGCGGCCGGTCGACCCGCTCGGCCGGTTCGACTACCCCTACACCAACCAGTGGCGGGCGACCCGCGGCCAGACGGCGCCGCCGTCGTACGCCTCCGACGTGAACCCGGCCGTCACCAACCTCTTCTACCAGCACAACCGCATCCACGACGAGTACTACCGACTCGGCTTCACCGAGGCCGCCGGCAACTTCCAGGTGTCCAACGGCACGGCCGGCGGCATGGGCGGCGACCCGATCCTCGGTCTGGTGCAGGCCGGCGCGCTGTCCGGCGGGGCACCGACCTACACCGGCCGCGACAACGCCTACATGCTCACCCTCGACGACGGCATCCCGCCCTGGAGCGGCATGTTCCTCTGGGAGCCGATCAACGACTCCTTCGAAGGCGTGTACGCCGACGGCGACTTCGACGCGTCGGTGATCCAGCACGAGTACACGCACGGCCTGTCCAACCGGTACGTCGCCGGCGGTTCGGCGCTGAACTCGCACCAGGCGGGGTCGATGGGTGAGGGCTGGTCGGACTGGTACGCGCTCAACCACCTCTACAACGCCAAGTTGCAGGGGACGGCGGTGGTCGGCCGGTACGTCACCGGCAACAACGTCACCGGCATCCGCAACTGGAACTACGACCAGAACCCCTTGACCTTCGGCGACATCGGCTACGACCTCACCGGTCCCGAGGTCCACGCCGACGGTGAGATCTGGACGGCCATGCTGTGGGACCTGCGCAAGGCGCTGGTGGCCCGGTACGGCCCGGCCGCGGGCGCCGAGCGGGCTGCCCGCATCATCACCGACGGCATGCCGCTCACGGCGCCGAACCCGTCGTTCCTCGATGCCCGCGACGGCATCCTCTCGGCCGACCTCGACCGGTACGCGGGGCAGGACACCGCGTTGATCTGGCAGGTCTTCGCCAAGCGTGGCGCGGGTTTCTCGGCGGTCTCACGCACCGGCGACGACGTCGACCCGGTGCCCGCGTTCGACGTGCCGACCGCCGCCGCGAACGGCCGCATGCCGTTGGTGGTCGTCAACGCCACGACCGCTGCCCCGGTCGTCGGCGCGAAGGTGGTCCTCGGCCGCTTCGAGGCGCGGGTGTCGCAACTGGGGCGCACCGGGAGCACCGGCGGGCTGACCGTCGTGGCGACCCCCGCGACCTACCCCGTCACCATCCAGGCGCCGGGCTTCGGCGTGCAGACCTTCGACGTCCCGATCGTTGCAGGGCGCAACACCGCCGTCCGCATCCGGCTCGCACCGAACCTGGCGTCGACGGCGCTCGGCGCGAAGGTGGTCTCCACCGACAGCGAGGACCCGGGGTCGCCCGCGCGGTTCGCGTTCGACGACTCCGCGGCGTCGACGTGGTCGACCGCACCCGGCAACCGCCCGTTCGCGGCCACCGGTCCGCGGAGCGCCGTCGTCAAGCTCGCGAAATCCGCGGTCGTGTCGTCGGTGCGGGTCAGCGCGTTCAAGGCGACCAACGCGTCGCGCTTCAGCGCGCTGCGCGCGTTCCACCTGCAGACGTCGAACGACGGCCGGACGTGGTCGGACGCCGTCGCCGGCCGGTTCACCACCCTGCCGCCGCGACCGACCGCGCCGACGCTGAACTTCGCGACGTTCACCCTGACGACGCCGACGCGAGCGGCCTACGTGCGGTTCGTCATCGACTCGACCCAGGGCGAGACGGCGACGCAGGCGCAGGTCGCCGACGTCGAGGTGTTCGGAGTCAGCGGCGCGGTCGGCAACGGCACCGTGCCGACCGACCCGCCGTTCACCGACACCGGCACGATCGCGGTGCCGAACCCCGCGGCGGGCGACCCGACCGGTCTCGCGAACGTGTTCGGCGTGACGGGGCACCGAGTTCACGACGACCTGCACCGCGCCCCCGACCTCACAGGGCGTCGACGGTTGGGTCACGACCCTGCCGAGCGGGTTCGGCGACGGCCTCCACACCGTCACCGTGACCGGCAGCGGTGGTGCCGAGGCCACGCTCGGCCACGACGTCGACCTGTACTTCCTGGACAGCTCGTGCGCGCTGACCGGGTCGTCGGCGACCGGCGCCGCCGACGAGTCGACCCCGATCCCACCCGGCTCGGTGTACGTGCTGACGCAGCTGTACCTCGGCGCGAACGTCGACATCACGCTGCGGGCCACCGACACCCGGTGACCCGACCGCGGTTGTCGGTGGCCGGCGCTACGGTCCGCCCATGATCGATCACTTCGGGATCCAGGTGGCCGACGTCGACGCGTCGGTGGCGTTCTACCTGCGGGTGTTCGCCCCGCTCGGCTTCCAGGAGGCGATGCGGTACCCGGTGCCGCCGTCGGCCGCCGTGGGGCTCGCGGGCCCTGACGGGTTCCCGCACTTCTGGGTCAGCCCGGCCTTCGCGGCCGAGACCCGCGAGATGCACGTGGCGTTCGTCGCGGCCGATCGCGCTGCGGTCGACGCCGTGCACGCCGCGGCGGTCGGCGCGGGCGCGGAGGTCCTGCACGCGCCGCGGGAGTTCCCCGAGTACCACCCGGGCTACTACGGCACGTTCCTGCGCGACCTCGACGGCCACAACGTCGAGGCGGTCTGCCACCGCTGAGGTGTCACCTCGCGCGTGGGGCGCGGCGTGACCGGCTCCGGCCCCACAGCACGGCGAGCGCGGCGACCTCGATGCCCACCAGGTTGAGCGCGAGCTGGCCGAGCGATCCCGCCGCCGCCGACCAGAACCCGAACACCGGCGCGGTCGCGATGTAGCCCGCGGCGGGGATGGTGGTCACCGAGATGAACACGCCGAGCAGCGTCGCCGACCGCCCCGAGGTCAGTGCCACCATGCCGACCACCCCGGCCACCAGCGCGGTCACGAGGGAGAGCCAGCCGGGGTGGTAGACGAACTCGGTCTGGCCGCTGGTCCGGATGTCGGTGGTGTCGGCGAGGCCGAGCGCACGCAGCAGCACCACGAAGGCCGCGGTCATGACGATCGCGATGCCGAAGCCGGTGAGCACCGCGGTGCCCGACCTCCGGGCCGCCCGGCCGTCGCGCCGCACCAGCGCCACGGCGAGGCCCGCCAGCGGCCCGAAGTCGGGGCCGACGACCATCGCGCCCACGACCGCCACCACCGAGTCGGTGACCACCCCGATCGCCGCCAGCACCGTCGCCGCGACCATGAACGCCAGGTACGTCCACGAAAGCCGTGAGTCCTCCTCGGTGCGCGCGGCGAGTTCGTCCCACACCAGCGCGTCGACACCCTCGCCGGGCGCGCGTACCTCCGCGGCCCGGGCGATCGCACCGACCGCGGTGTCGACCGGCTCCCACGACAACTCGCCGAGGTCGACGCAGCCGCCCCGGTGCAGCGCCGACACGACGGCGTCGAGCGATTCCCGGGCCAGGTCACCGGGTGACGACGTCGCCGCGCGGCACGAGCGCGCCGCCGGTGTGCACGGTCAGCGAGACCAGTCCGGGCGAGGCCCGCAGCACCTCGAGCGCGGTGGCGGTGGCGTCGGGCAGGCACACCAGGCGCAACCGGACGATCGTCATGCGCGGTCAGTCGCGACCGGCGAGGTGGCCCGCGACCAGACCTCGCAGCGCGGCGAGGTCGACCCCGGTGAGCGAGGCGGCGAAGTGACGCCCCGGACCGTCGGGCACCGGGGCGTCGCACGGCACCGTCAGCGTCGCGCAGCGGCCGCGACCGCCGAGGTCGTACCGGTGTCGGAGTCCTCGATCGCAGCACACTGCAACGGATCCACACCGAGCAGTTCGGCCGCGCGCCGGTAGGGATCGGGGGCGGGCTTCGGGTGTTCGACCTCGTCACCGCAGACCGTGGCGCCGAACCAGTGGCGGCCGATGCCCGTCGAGGACCAGGTCGGTGAGGCTGCGGATCGTCGAGGTCACCAACGCCATCGGGACGCCGGCGGCGTCGAGTTCGGTGAGCAGTTCCTTGGCCCCGGCCGCCATTCGATCTCCTCGCGGAACAGCGTGGCGGTCTCGGCCACGAGGAACGCCGCGCTCGCGGCCGGGTCGGCCTCGGGGGCCAGCCCGAAGGCGGTGTGCAGCGTCGCGACGGTGGTCGGCATGTTTCGACCCGACCAGCGACGCCCGCAGCGCCGGGGTCAGGTCGCCGCCCAGGTGGTCGGCCAGCCGCTGCAGCGAGACGTCCCACACCTTCTCGCTGTCGACGAGGGTGCCGTCCATGTCGAACAGGACGGCGGCGAGCACGCGTCCATTGTCCAGACGCCGGCACGGGCGACCACCACCGGCCGACGAACACCAGCCCGGCGCACCCGCCCGCCACAGCAGGCTTGTGAGCGTGCCGATGACGAACCTCTCCCGCGACGCGGGCGTGTCGAGTTCCCGGAAGCGCCCGAGCCCCTCGATCGCGATCACGGCCGCCACGATCTCGAACCGACCCACTCACCGCCTGCTCGGTGATGCCGAGCCGTTCCGCGGCCTTGCGCTGGGTCAACCGTTTCGCCCGCGACCAGGTCGTGGACCTCGCAGCCCTCGGCGGGCTGCGTCGGCACGGAGGGACGATCCCGCCGCCGACCCCGGTGTCCGTAGGCTCGGGGCATGGTGAGTCCGGACCGCGACGACCCGGCGACCGGGGACACCGCGGGCGACATCGCGTTCCCTGCGCTGCGCGACCCGGTGATGATCGCGGCGTTCGAGGGGTGGAACGACGCCGGTGACGCCGCCCACCGGCGCGATCGAGCACCTCGAGCTGGTGTGGCAGGCCACCCCGCTGTTCGAGATCGACCCCGACGACTACTACGACTTCCAGGTCAAACCGGCCCACGGTGTCGCTGGTCGACGGCGTCACCCGCCGGGTCACCTGGCCGACCACCCGCGTGTCGTACTGCTCGCCGCCCGGCGCCGAGTACGACCTCGTGCTGGTACGCGGCATCGAACCCAACATGCGCTGGCGCGGGTTCTGCGACGAGATCATCGAGGTCGTCTCCGACCTGCAGGTGCACATGGCGGTCAACCTCGGCGCGATGCTGTCCGACACTCCCCACACCCGGCCGGTGCAGGTGAGCGGGTCGTCGTACGACAACGAGTCGGCCGCCCGGTTCGGCCTCGAGCACTCCCGGTACGAGGGCGCGACCGGCATCCTCGGCATCCTCCAGGACGCGTTCGTCACCGCGGGCGTCCCGGCCGTCTCGTTCTGGGCGTCGGTGCCGCCACTACGTCTCGCAACCGCCGAACCCGAAGGCGACCATCGCGCTGCTGCACGCGGTCGAGGAGGTCCTCGACCTCACCGTGCCGCTCGAGGAGCTGCCGCGGCAGGCCGAGGAGTGGCAGAAGCTCGTCGACGAGATGGCCGCCGAGGACGACGAGGTCACCGAGTACATCCGCAACCTCGAGGAACGCGACGACGAGGGCGGGATGCGCGAGACCTCCGGCGACACCATCGCCCGCGAGTTCGAACGCTGGTTGCGCCGGCGCGACCGCGGTGAACGTGGCCCGGGCGGGTTCGCCGGCCCCACACCCTGATGCGGCGGGGCGCGCCGCTCGTCGTCGTCGTCGTGCTCGTGGCGGCCTCCCTCGCGGCCTGTGGCGGTGGCCGGCCCACCGCGGACCCGCCCAGCACCCGACCGACCACCCCGACCACCCCGACCACCCCGGTGCCGTCGTCGACCGCGGACACCCCCACGCCGTCCGCCACGACGCCGACGGTCACACCCCCGCCCGCCGACCGGGCGGCGCAGGTGCTCGCGACCCTGGACCTCCGGGAGCAGGCGGGACAGCTGGTCATGACGGGCCTGCGCTTCGGCAAGGACCAGGGGCCGACGTTCGACGCGCTCCGCGCCGCCGCGATCGGCAACGTGTTCCTCGGCGGGCGCAGCTCGGCGGGCGTCGACGCGGTCGCGGAGCTCACGCGGCAGCTGCAGACCGCCCGCGCCCGCGGGCGTCCCGCTGCTGGTCGCGACCGACCAGGAGGGCGGGCAGGTGCAGGTGCTGTCGGGTCCCGGTTTCGGCCCGATCCCCGCGGCGACCGAGCAGGGTGACACTGCCCCCGCCGCGCTGCAGGCGAGCGCCACCCGGTGGGGGCGGCAACTGGCCGCGGCCGGGGTGCGGGTCGACCTCGGCCCGGTGCTCGACACCGTGCCGCCCGGCTCTGACAACCCGCCCATCGGCGGGTACGACCGCGAGTTCGGCCACGACCCGGCGACGGTGTCCTCGCACGGCGGCGCGGTGGCGGCGGGCCTCGCCGCGGCGGGCGTGGCCGCGACCGGCAAGCACTTCCCCGGACTCGGACGGGTGGCCGAGAACACCGACACCCACAGCGGCGTCACCGACACCGTGACCACCCCCGACGACCCGTTCCTGCAGCCGTTTCCGCGACGCCGTCACGGCCGGCATCCCCGTGATCATGATGTCCTCGGCGGTGTACACCCGCATCGACGGTGCGCAGCAGGCGTGCTTCTCCCCCGTGGTGATCGGCAGCATGCTGCGCTCGGACCTGCGTTTCGGCGGCGTCGTGGTCACCGACGACCTCGGCCGTGCGGAGGCGGTCGCCGACGTGCCGGTCGGTGAGCGCGCGACCCGCTTCGTCGACGCCGGCGGCGACCTCGTCCTCGACGTCGTCCCCGACCACGCGCCGGTGCTCGCCGCCGCACTCGTGGCGAAGGCGCAGGCGGAGCCCGCGTTCGCGCAGAAGGTCCACGACGCCGCCCTGCGGGTCCTGCGGCTCAAGGTGGGCCTCGGACTGCTGCGCTGAGAGACAGGCGGCGGGTCGGATCGCGCCGCGGGGACCAGGTCTGGTTCCATGTGCGGGCCGCGTCAGCGGACTGTCATGATCCCGTTCCCGAGGTGTGACCCCATGCGTTCGTGTCGTTCCGCCCTGCTCCGCGCTGCCGTCATGGCCGCTACGACCGTCGTCATGGGCGGTCTCGTGGTCGCGCCCGCCGCCGCGGCCGCTCCCCGCGCCGACCGTCACGCTCGTCGACGTCGCGGGTGAGGGTCCGGGTGACCTGGTCCGGGCGACGGGCCGGGACTTCGCGGCCGGGGTCGACGTCGCCGCCACCTTGGACACCGCGTCGTCGTCGGTCGCGCTCGCGACCACGGCGGCCGACTCGACGGGCACGGTGACGCTGCCGGCCGACACCCGGATCCCGACCACGACGGCGCCGGGCGCATACCGGGTGACGATGACCCAGGCGGGCGGCCTCACCGCGTCGTCCGCCTGGACCGTGATCCAGGCGCCCGAACGCGCGGTTCCCGCGGTCGATCATCCCCGGCCAACCGGTGACGCCCGTGTTCGCGCCGAGGGCGATCGGTCTGGGCGGGCTGGCGAACTCGCCCGACGTCGTCCGCACGGTGCGGATCGACGGCACGCCGGTCGCCACGCGCTGGTACAGCACGGAGACCGCGTTCTCGTACCCGGGCATCGGCTTCGCGGTGCCCGAGTCGGTTGCCCGTCGGCACTCACACGCTCGAGTTCAGTCAGTCCGGCGCGACGCCGTTCAGCGCGTCGGCGGTCGTGCCGGTGCTCGCGCCGAGCATCGCCGTCCGCGAGACCTACGCGCCTCGGGCGAGCATCGGTGTCGACCTCTGGAACACCGGATGGCTCGACGACTTCGACGTGACGGTCGTCGGTGCCGCGGGCGACCGGTACACCACCCATCTCGTCGGCGGCAGCCACAACGACGTCGTGTCCGGACGCATCGAGATCGCCCGCCTCTCGGTCGGACGGGCGACGATCACCGCCGTCAGCCGTCACAACGGGGCGTCAGCGACCGCCACGTTCGTCGTCGACCCGGCGGTCGTGACCGCCCCGGCCGGTCTCGCCCCGGGTCAACGCGTCGTCACCCCGGACGGCGACCACGACCTGGTGATGCAGACCGACGGCAAACCTGGTCCAACGCAGCTTCGGGCGCTACGTCGACTGGAGCAGCCGCACCGCGGGTCACCCCGGCGCCCGGCTCACCGTGCAGACCGACGGCAACGTCGTGATCCGCGACGCCGCCGGTCGCGCGATCTGGACCACGGGCACCGCGGGTGTCGGACCCGGTGCGCGCTTCGGGCTCGACGCCCAGGGCCAGCCCACCGCCTTCGCCGCGAACGGCCCGCAAGACGTGGTCGTCGTTCACGCCGTTCGGCGGTGACCTGCAGAGCGTCGTCAAGGCCGGCGGCTACCTGTTCAGGGGCCAGTCGCTCACCGCCAACCTGACCGGGGGTCGGGGCGGGGCCGTGTACCTCACGCTGGGCGGACGACGGCAGCCTCGTCGTGCGCGCCGACCACGTCGGCAGGCTGTGGGCGACTGCGACCGCGGGGCACCGGAACGCCTACCTGGTGCTGCAGACCGACGGGAACCTCGTGCTGCGCGACCCGAACGGCGCCGCGGTGTGGGCCAACGGGTGTGCGCGGCGTCGCGGGAGCCACGCTGGCCGCGCAGTCGGACGGCAACATCGTCGAGCGCGACTCCCGCGGACGCGCGGTCTGGTCGACGCGGACCCACGTGGCCTAGCGCGACGCCGTTCCTGTTGCCACGGCCCGCACCCGGCCCGATACTTCCTCACCGTGCCCGACGCGAAACGCCGGTGATCTCCACGCATTGTTGGGTGCGGACCCCCGCCCTTCCCGCCGACCGCCTGCGGTCCCTCTACGAGACCCACATGAGCGCCGCCGTCCGCGGCAACGACCACTCCCGGGCCCTCGCGTTGTCGCGGGCGTTCGACGCACTGCCGGCGTCGCTGCGGCGCGGGATGTACTCGGCGTCGGTGCCGGAGGAACCGCTGGGTCACGCAGGCCACCCGGCCGCCGTCGCGGTTCGGCCGTCGCCGGACGAAGCGGCAGCGACTGCCCGGTGACGACGCCCGCTGGCGCACGCCCACGATCGTGGTCGTCGCGGTGCTCGTGATCGTCGGTCTGCTGTGGTCGCAGGGCGCCTTCGCCGCGTGGTTCGGCGGCGGCTGAGGTCGGTGGCGCTGCCATCCGCGGCCGGAAACCCTTCCGGAAACGGGCGGTGTCGGGGCTAGCCTCGGGGAACCGTGGGAATCTCCCACCTGAAGGTGGATCGATCCCATGTCCCTCGTTCCACGCCCCCGTGCGCGCAGCGTGCGCACCGCGATCGTCGCGGCGGCAGCCGTCGCGCTCGCGGCCACCGCCGCACCGGCCGCGGACGCCGCGCCGTCGTCCGGGATCATCACCGGCACCGTCACCGGCGCGGACGGCGCACCGCTGCGCAACGTCACGGTGACCGCGGTCGTCATCGACTCCCTCTTCGGTGCGGTACCGGTGGCGGGGCCGGTGAGCACAGCCACCGACGGCCGCTACCGGCTGCGCGGCAGCTTCGACACCGGCGACCAGGTGCGGCTGCAGTTCCAGGCCGCCGGCGCGACCGGTGGCACGTCGGCGACCGGCTACGCCGACACCTGTTACCGCGGCAAGCCGTGGTGCCGCCTCGGCGGCACGGAGGTCCGGGTCGCGGCCGGGGACACCCTGACCGCCGACGTGACGCTCCGGCGAGCTGCCGTCGTCACCGGCCGGGCCGTGGACGCCCTCGGCCGCGGGGTCGGCGGCTTCGACGTGTCGCTGTGGTCCCACGGCGTGAACTTCCGCGCGGACTCGTTCGTCTACCCCACGGCGACCACCACCACCGACGCGAACGGCAACTACCGCTTCTCGCAGCTGCCGTCGTGGGGCTTCGACGAGTGCTTCGGCCGGGGGGACGAGTTCTTCGGGGGCCTGGAGGTCGTGCCGGGCTCGCCGGCGCGCGACGGCTACCAGAGCCAGTGCACCGACGGTGCGCCGGTGCGGACGACCGCTGCCCGCACCACCGTGCGGAACGCGACACTCATCGGCGGCGGCGCGGCGAGTGGCCGGGTCGTCGACACCGCCGGCCGGCCGGTCGCCGGTGCCACGGTCGACGACGGCACGCCCTCGCCCACCGCGACGACGACCACGGCCGCCGACGGGACCTTCCGCCTGGGCCTGCTCGCCGCCGGCGCACGAACCGAGGTCGCCGTGCGGGCCGACGGGTACCGGGCCACCTTCGTCCTCGTCGCGGTCCGGTCGTTCACGACCACCCGGGTCGGTCAGATCGTGCTGCCGCTCAACTCCTGAGCCGCGCCAGGGAGTCCCGGCTGGGACATCGAGGCTGGGAGCTAGAGGCTGATGCCGAGGCGGGCGTCGACCAGCGCGCGGACGAGTGCCGGCGCGCGGTCGTCGGCGTCGGCCTCGCTGCCGCCACCTGCGCCGGGGCCGTCGAGGGCCCGGTCGACCCAGAGGTCGATGTCGACGATCGCGCCCTCGGTGTCGAGGTCGTCGGCGAGCCGGGCGCGGACGGCGTGGAGCAACGGGTCGGCCTCGGGGCCGGCGGGCAGGGCGACGGCGGCACGCCACCGCTCGAGGCGGCGTTCGGCGGCGGGCAGTCGGCCGCCGGTCCACTCGCGGTCGGCACGGTAGTGACCGTCGAGCAGGGCGAGCCGGATGGCCATCGGGTCCACCCGGGCGCCGACGAGCTTGGAGACGAAGACCAGGTTGCCGCGCGACTTGCTCATCTTCTCGCCGTCGAGGCCGAGCATCGCCTGGTGCACGTAGGTGCGGGCGAACGGGTGCTTGCCGGTGAGCACCTGCCCGTGCGAGGCGGAGTGCTCGTGGTGCGGGAACAGCAGGTCACTGCCGCCACCCTGCACGTCGAAGGAGATGCCGAGCCGGTTCAGGGCGATGACGCTGCACTCGATGTGCCAGCCGGGTCGGCCGGGCCCGAGGCCGTCGGCGTCCCAGGAGGGTTCGCCGTCACGGGCGCCGCGCCACAGCAGCGGATCGAGCGGGTCGCGCTTGCCCGGGCGGTCGGGGTCGCCGCCGCGCTCGGCGAAGAGCGCGAGCATCTGCTCGCGCGACAGCCGCGACTCCTCACCGAAGGTCGGGTCGGAGGCGACGTCGAAGTAGACGTCGCCGGTGCCGTCGTCGAGGCGGTACGCGGCGCCGGCCTCGAGCAGGTCGACCACGGCGGGAGCGATCTCCGGGATCGCCTCGACCGCGCCGACGTAGTGCTGTGGCGGGACGACCCGCAGCGCGGTCATGTCGTCGCGGAACAGGTCGATCTCGCGGGCGGCGAGCGCGTCCCACTTCTCACCGGTGGCGTCGGCACGTTCGAGCAGCGGGTCGTCGATGTCGGTGACGTTCTGGACGTAGTGCACGGCGTGCCCGGCGTCGAGCCACGCACGGACCACGAGGTTCGAACGCGACATAGGTGGCCGCATGACCGAGGTGCGTGGCGTCGTACGGCGTGATGCCGCAGACGTACATGCTCGCGCGCGGACCGGGTTCGGTGGCCACGACCGCGCCGCGGGAACTGTCGAACAGGTGG
Source organism: Melastoma dodecandrum (assembly GCA_029817715.1). Classification (NCBI taxonomy): domain Eukaryota; kingdom Viridiplantae; phylum Streptophyta; class Magnoliopsida; order Myrtales; family Melastomataceae; genus Melastoma; species Melastoma dodecandrum. The sequence goes on from JARUPY010000535.1 coordinate 3,284,892, forward strand.
AGGGCGGGGGCGTGGCCGGGCAGTTCGGGGACGGCCGGGGCGGCCCAGGACTCCATGGCGACCACGGTAGCGGTGCGGATCCTTGACATGATCGGGTGATGACGACCGCGACGATCTCGCCCGACCGCTACCTCGTGTCCGCGACGCGCGACATCGACGCGCCGGCCCAGGAGCTCTTCGACATCGTCGCCGATCCGTCGATGCACCCACGGCTCGACGGCGGCCGCTCGGTGAAGGCCACCCGCGGCGACGTCCCGCCCCGACTGTCGCAGGGTGCAACGTTCTCGATGGACATGGAGATCAAGGCGAAGTACCGGATCACCAACCGGGTCGTGGAGTTCGAGGAGGGACGCCTGCTCGCCTGGCGTCACTTCAACGGCCACCGCTGGCGCTACACGTTCGAACCCCTCGCGGGCGGCGGCACCCGGGTCACCGAGCAGTGGGACGCCCGCCCGGCACGGACCCGCTGGTTCCTCGTCCGCATGAAGTTCCCCGACGTCGCCGCGAAGTCCATCCCGCGCACGCTCGACAACCTCGCGGATCTCGCCGCCGGGCGCGGCTGAGCGTCGGCGCCGGCCGACGGCCGGTCAGCGCGTCGCGGTCGACGACGCGGTCGAACTCGCGGTGCCGGTGCCGTCGCCGAGGTTGCTGGAGGTGGTCGACGGCGAACTCGGTGGCGTCGAGGTCGACGGCGGCGGGCTGGACGTCGACGGCGGGGTCGACGGCGGGGTGGTCGGGGTGACCGACTCGGTGACGGTCGCGGTGGTGGCGGGCGTCGTCGGCTGATCGGTGGTCGGGGTGTCCGACGGCGTGCTCGACGCACTGGTCGACGGCGTGGTCGGCGCCGAGGTGGTCGGGGCCGGTGTGGTGGTGGTCGTGCCGCCGGTGCCGCCGCCGTTCCCACTCGTCACGGCGAAGGCCACCACCGTGCCGATGATGATGAGCAGCAGGACACCGACCACCCACGGCCAGATCGGGCGCGGCGCGCGCTCGCTCGGGGCGGGCGCGAACTCGTCGTCGGCCATCGGGCGCACCGGCGGCATCGGGCCCGCGGGCAGGCTCGCCACGACCGGCCGCGGCACCCCACCCGTGGGCGGGATGTACGCGGTGGCGCCGGTGGCGCCGGCCGGGATGTAGGTGGTGGTCGCGCTGGTGCTCGCGCCGGGCGTGCCCGCCAGCCGGTCGGAGACCTCGCGGGCAGTGGGGCGCAGGGCCGGGTCACGGGCGGTCATCGCGGCGAGCAGCGGGCCGAGCACCGGGCCGAGCTGGCCCGGGATCACCGGGTCGCGGTTGAGCCGCGCCACGGCCGCCTCGACCGGCGACCCCGGGAACTCCACGGCTCCGGTGAACGCCTCGAGCAGGACCAGCGCGAGCGAGTAGACATCGCTCTTCGGGGTGATCTCCTCGCCTCGCACCTGCTCCGGCGACAGGTAGCTCGCCGTGCCGACCGTCATGCCGGTCTTCGTCACCCGGGCGTCGTCGACCAGCCGGGCGATGCCGAAGTCGGCGAGCTTGACCGTGGTCGGGCCGGCGTCGTCGCCGCCCTCGAGCAGGATGTTGCCGGGCTTGATGTCGCGGTGCACCACGCCCCGCTCGTGGACGTAGGCGAGCGCCGCCGCCACCGTCGAGCCGATGGCCGTGACGGCGGGCACGGGCATCGGCCCGCGGGCCAGCCGCGCGGCGAGGGTGGGGCCGTCGACGAACTCCATGACGACGTAGGGCCGGTCGCCCATCGGCGTGTCGTGCACCCCGGCGTCGTAGACCGTGACCAGGCCGGGGTGGTTGAAGCCCGCGAGCAGCTTCATCTCGGCCTGCTGCCGAGCGGGGGCGGCGACGTCGCCCGCGCCGGGGGTGAACCACTTCACGGCGACCACGCGGTCGAGCACGGTGTCGTGGGCCCGCCACACCTCGGCCATCCCGCCGCGTCCGGCCACCGACTCCAGCCGGTACCGGCCGCCCAGCACGGTGCCCCCACCGGAGCCGCCCGCGCCGCCGGAGCCCTGGGACCCGCCGCCCGCCCCGGGTTCGGGGGTCGGCATCGCCTGGGTCGGGTCGCTCACGGCGCCCACTCTCTCAAACCCGGTGCTGATCTCCCGGAGGCGTGGGGGTGGTTCTCAGATCGGGTCAGAACGGCGGCCACGGGATCGCCCGGTGGTCGTCGGGCGGCAGCGGCAGCACACCGCGCGACAGCAGCCGCTCGACCCGGTGCCGGGTGGCCCGTACCTCGCGGGTGGTGAGCAGACCGTGCAGCACCGCGGGGAGTTCGTCTCCGCGCATCGCCCCCGCGAGCGAGGCGAGCACGTCGACGGCGTCCTCGGGCAGCGGGTCGCCCGCCCAGTGCCACAGCACGGTCCGCAGCTTGTTCTCGACGTGGAACGTCAGCCCGTGGTCGCACCCGTGGATGACACCGTCGTCGGTGGGCAGCAGGTGGCCGCCCTTGCGGTCGGCGTTGTTGAGCACGGCGTCGAGGACGGAGACCCGGCGCAACGCCGGGTTGGCGGTGCCGGCGCGGGTGCGCACGAGCCCGACGACGTCGACCGCGGGGTCGACGTCGACCCACAGCTGGACCATGCCGGTGCCGGCCGGGCCGTCGCGCAGCACGGTCGGCGGGACGACGTCCCAGCCGGTCCGGCGCGACACCTCGTAGGCCGCGACCCTCCCGCTCGGCGAGGGTGCCGTCGGGGTAGTCCCAGAGCGGCCGCTCCCCCGCCACCGGTTTGTAGACGGCGGCGGCCCGCACGCCGTCGAGTTCCACGCCGCAGTAGAAGGTGCCGTTGCTGGCCTCGAGCAACCGGCCCTCGATCTCCAGCTCCCCCCGCCGGAGCAGGTCGAGCGCGTCGGCCTCGGGCAGCACCCGGGCCTGGGTGAGACCCGCGAACGGGTCGGCGTCGTCGTCGGGGACGTCGTCGGGCCCGCTCTCCTCGGGGTGCTGCGCGGTCACGGCGGGCTGACGGGCCCGCGGTGGTAGCCGTTCTGCCGGGGGCAGACGTGCCCGCCGGCCGTGGCCCCCTCGCCCGGCGACGTCGGCGAGCTGCCCCGGTCCATCGGCAGTCCACACAGCGGGCACGGCGGGCGGCCGGCGGCGACCAGCCGGCGGGCGCGCTCGACGAACGCGAGCACGTCGGCGGGCTCGATCCGGACGCGGAGCGCGTCGGGGCCGTCCTCGACGTCCTCGAGCAGCGTCTCCTGCGCGACGTCGTTGTCCTCGACCGGCGCCTGGGCCTCGATGACGACCAGGCCGGCGTCGTCGTCCCACGCGAGGCCCATCGCGCCCACGCGGAACTCCTCGTCGAGCGGGACCTCGAGCGCGTCGGTGTCGACCTCGCCCACCACCGAGGACGGCAGTTCGCGGCCGGTGCGGTTGGCGACCTCGGCGATCAACTGCTCGAGCCGGTCGGCGAGCACGACGACCTGCTGCTTCTCGAGGGCGACCGAGACCGTCCGGGCGGCGTCGGCCGCCTGGAGGTAGAAGGTGCGGTCGCCGGGCGTGCCGACGGTCCCGGCCACGAACCGACGCGGCCGGTCGAACAGGTGCAGCTGACGAGGCATGGTCTCTCCGAGCGTAGTCGCGGCTCAGGCGGCGCCGACGTGGTGCATGACGGTCGCGGTGACGCCCGCGACCTCGACCGCACCGCTCACCCGCCAGCCCCGCCGGGTGTACATCGCGACGTTCGCCGCCGTGGCGGTCTCGAGGTACGCGGGCAGGCCGGCCGCGGCCGCGGCGGCGAGCCCGGGGGCGACGACGACCCGGCCGAGTCCCTCGCCGGCCCGCCGCGGGTGGCTCGCGAGGATCCCCAGGTACCAGTGGGGTTTCCTGCGGCATGAGGTGGTGGACGGCGGAGTCCCACTCGTGCAGCCGGGCGCGGGAGGCCGCGGGCAGCGCATCGACGTCGTCGTCGACGTTGCCGCCCGGTGGTTCCCACATCGCCACGGCGTCGCCGTCGTCCGCGACCCACACGGCGCTGCGGGCGACGCGCCGGTCGAACAGCGCTCCGGCGAAGGCCGCCGCCTCGGCCGCGAAGGCGTCGGGGTCGAGGAAGAAGCGGAAGGCCGGATCGCGGTCGAAGGCGGCGACGACCGTGGCGACCACCGCGTCGCGGTCGGCGGGCGTCGCGGTCCGCACGACCGGCTCAGACGGCGCCGGCACCGGCCCCGCCGCCGACCGTGGCGTCGTCCGCGGGCTTCTTGCGCGCGCGGCTCTTCTTCTTCGGCGGCGCGAAGGGCGTGAGGTCGCCGCCGGTGTCGTTCGCGCGGAGCACGTACGGGCGCGCGTCGGTTGTAGCGGACGACCGACACCGAACAGGGGTCGACGACGATGCGCTGGAAGAGGTCCAGGTGCATGCCCAGCGCGTCGGCGAGGATCGCCTTGATGACGTCGCCGTGGCTGCAGGCGACCCACACGGCGTCGGGGCCGAGCCGGCGGTCCCACTCCCGGGCGGCGGCGACGGCGCGCGAGGACACCTGTTCGAGCCGTTCGCCGTTCGGGAACTGCGCGGCGCTCGGCTGGCTCTGGACCACCTTCCACATCGGGTCCTTGCCGAGTTCCTTGAAGCCCTTGCCGGTCCAGTCGCCGTACTCGCACTCGATGATCCGCGGTTCGACGTGCCACTCGGGCTCGCGGCCGGCCGCCTGCTGGGCGCGCCGGACGAACCCCGCGGTGTCGAGGCAGCGGTCGAGCGGTGAGGTCACGATCGCGGTGACCGGGACGGCCGCGAGCCGTTCGGCGACGGCCGCCGCCTGCTTCTCACCGCGCTCGTCGAGGTGCAGGCCCGGGGTGCGGCCGGCGAGCACCGGCCCGGTCATGTGGGTGAGACCGTGCCGGACGAGCAGGACGGTGCTCATGTCGCGGAGATGACCCCGCCGCCCAGCAGGCCGAACAGCAGCAGGCCGAGGGCGATCCGGTAGATGACGAAGACGTAGGTGCTGTGACGCGCGATCCAGCGCATGAGCCACGCGATCGACGCGAACCCGACCACGAACGCGACCACGATGCCGATCACCGTCGAGGTCGCGCCCGGCCCGCCGGGATCGGCGATCTTGCGGGCCTCGTACAACCCCGACAGGACGACGGCGGGCACCGACAGCAGGAACGAGAACCGCGCCGCCGCCGGCCGGTCGAGGCCGCGGAACAGACCGGCGGTGATCGTGGTGCCCGAGCGGGAGGCACCCGGGATGAGCGCGAGGGCCTGCGCCCCGCCGACCGCGAGGGCGTCCTTCATGTTGAGGTCCTCCTCGCCGCGGTCGCGGCGACCGAACCGTTCGGCGCCGGCGAGGACCAGGCCGAGGGCGATGAGCGTGGACGCGATGAGCCACAGGTTGCGGGCGCCGTTCTCGATGGCGTGGCTGAACACCAGCCCGAACACGCCGACCGGGATCGTCGCGAGGATGAGGTAGACGCCCATGCGGAACTCGAGGTTCGTGGGCAGCTGCCGGGTCGAGGCCCACTCGCCGAGGCCGCGGAAGAAGCCGACGGTCACGTTGAGCAGTTCGCGCCAGAAGTACAGCAGGATCGCGAGCATCGTGCCGAGTTGGATCACGGCCGTGTAGGCGGCGCCGGGGTCGTCCCAGCCGACCAGCGCCGGGACGATGCGCAGGTGCGCGGTCGAGCTGATCGGCAGGAACTCGGTGAGGCCCTGGACGACGCCGTAGACGAGCGACTGGACCGGGCTGACGGCACTCACGAGGCGTGGCCGAGGCCTGCAGGGCTTCCAGCGACGACGTGAGCAGGGCCCGCCGCTCGTCGAGCGTGCCCGCGAACGGCACGACGTTCAGGGTCGTGACGCCCGCCTCGGCGAACGCCGCCATCCGCTCGGCGATGCGCCCCACCGGCCCGAGCAGCGACGTGTCGTCGACGAACTTCTCGGGGACGGCCGCGGCGGCACCGGCGTAGTCGCGGGAGAGGTACAGGTCCTGCACCCGGCCGGCCTCCTCGGCGTAGCCCATGTCGGAGGCCAGGCGGTTGTAGAAGTTCTTCTCGCGGCTGCCCATGCCACCGACGTACAGCGCGGCGTAGTGCCGGACCGGCACGGCGCAGGCCGCGACGTCGTCGCCCACGACGGTGGGCACGGTGGCCACCACGTCGAAGCCGTCGAGGTCGTCGTGCCCGGCCTTGTTCCGGCCGGCGCGCAGGTGCTCGAACAGCGGCTCGGCGTGGCTGGGCGCGAAGAAGATCGACAACCAGCCGTCGGCGATCTCGCCGGTCAGTTCGAGGTTCTTGGGCCCGACCGACGCGAGGTACAGCGGGATCCGCTCCCGCACCGGGTGGACGGTGAGCGTGAGCGCCTTCCCGGGGCCGTCGGGCAGCGGCAGTGTGTAGTGGGCGCCGTCGTACCGGACCCGCTTGCGCTCGAGCGCCATCCGCACGATGTCGACGTACTCGCGGGTGCGGCCGAGGGGCTTGTCGAACCGCACGCCGTGCCAGCCCTCCGAGACCTGCGGGCCGGACACCCCCAGGCCCATGCGGAACCGCCCACCCGACAGCGTGTCGAGGGTCGCGGCCGTCATCGCGGCCATCGCGGGGCTGCGGGCGGGGATCTGCATGATCGCGGCGCCGATGTCGATGCGCTCGGTCTGCGCGCCGACCCAGGCGAGCACCGTGGGGACGTCGGAGCCGTACGCCTCCGCCGCCCAGACGACGGAGTAGCCGAGGGAATCGGCCTCCTTCGCCAGTGCGAGGTTGTCGGCGTCGTTACCGGCACCCCAGTAGCCGAGGTTCAGACCGAGCTTCACGGGCCACAACCTAACCCACCAGTAGGTTGACGATCCGTGGAGCAGCGCGCGGTCGGACGCAGCGGCCTGACGGTCTCACATCTCGCCCTCGGGACGGGTCGGTGGACCGGCGAGGCGTCGGCGACCGACGCGGACGAGGCGGCCGCCCTGCTGGTCGCGTTCCGCGACGCCGGCGGCACGTTCGTCGACACCGCCGCGAGCTACGGCAACGGCGTGGCCGAGCAGATCCTCGGCCGGTTGGTCGGTGACGTCGTGCCCCGCGAGGAGCTGGTGATCGGCACCAAGGCCGGCATCGTCCGGCGCGGGCGCGAGCACTGGCCCGACGCGTCCCGCGGCGCGCTGCTGCGTGCGTTGGACCGTTCGCTGCTGCGCCTCGGCGTCGACCACCTCGACCTGTGGCAGGTGCACAGCCCCGACCCCACCGTGCCGATGGAGGAGACGCTCTCGGCGCTCGACCACGCCGTGACCTCGGGCAAGGCCCGCTACGTCGGCGTGTCGAACTACAACGGCTGGCGCACCGGCCGGGCGGCGGCGTGGCAGCTGGCCGTGCCGGGCCGGGCCCGGCTCGTCAGCAACCAGGTGCGGTACTCCCTGCTCGACCGGGGTGTGGAACGCGAGGTGGTTCCCGCCGCGGCCGCCCTCGGCCTGGGCCTGCTGCCGTACTCCCCGCTCGGCGGCGGCGTGCTCACCGGCAAGTACCGCACCGGAGTCCCGGCCGACTCGCGGCTGGCCACCCTCGGCCGGCTCACCAGCGATCTCGACCGCCCCGAGACCCACGGCGTGGTCGAGGCGGTCGCGACGGCGGCCGACGGCCTCGGCGCGTCGCCGACCGCGGTGGCGCTCGCGTGGGTCCGCGACCAGCCCGGCGTGGTCGCCCCGATCCTCGGCGCCCGCACCGTCGGCCAGCTCACCGACGCGCTGGCGAGCGAGCACCTGGTGCTGCCCGAGGAGATCCGGGCGGCGCTCGACGACGTCTCGGCGCCGGCGCTCGCGTACCCCGAGGACGTCGAGCGGACCGTCTGACCGTGGGCGGGCAGTCCGAAGGGTCCGGGGGGCCGGCCGACCCGGCGTTCGTCGCGTTCGCCGGCTCGGGGGCGTGGCCGGGGTTCCCGACCCGGTTGGCGGCCGAGCTCGCCGAGCACGGCATCCGCACCCGCGACGACGTCAGCACCAGCGCGCTGGCGGACGTCCCCGGTATCAGCCCGCTGCGCGCCCCGAAGCTGCTCGACACGTTCGTCGCCGCGGCGCCGGCGCTCGATCTGGTCGAGGTGCTGCTGCGGGCCGGTGTCGAGGTGCGGGTGGCCGCGCGGGCCACCGACGTGCTCGGCCGCAACGTCATGCGGGTGCTCGGCGACGACCCCTGGGCGTTGCTGGGCGTCCCCGGCGTCGACCCCGAACCCGCCGACCGGGTGGCGCGCGCGCTGGTCGACGGCGCGCGGCGTGACGACGTGCGCCGCGGCCGCGCGCTCGTGGCGCACGTGCTCGCCCTCGAGACCCGCTCCGGGCACACCCTCATGCCACGCGACGACGTGCTCGACGCGCTCGGCCCGTTCGGTGCGGGCGACCCCGAGGCGGCGGTCGCCGCCGCCGTGGCGGTCGGCACCGTGCGGGAGGTCGGCGAGGACCTGCTCGCACCGGTCGCGCTCGCCGACGCCGAGGTGGTGGTCGCCGAGTCGCTCGCCCGCCTGGTCGCGACGGCCGAACCCCTGCGCTTCGACCCGAAGCGGCCGGCCGTGGCCCGGCTCGACGAGACCCAGCGCGGCGCCGTGGCCGCCGCGATGGCGCACGGCGTCAGCATCCTCACCGGTGGCCCGGGCACGGGCAAGAGCGCCACGGTCGCGGCGATCGTCGACCAGTGCAACGTTTCCGGGGTCGACATCGCACTCGCCGCACCCACCGGTCGCGCCGCGAAGCGACTCGAGGAGCTCACCGACGCCGAGGCCGCGACCATCCACCGGTTGCTGGGCGCGCAAGGCCGGCCGCGCGGTGACGACGACTCCGACGAGACGGCGATCCCCGGGCTGCGACGCGAGCGCCGCACCTGGTCGATGGAGTTCGACCGTGGGGAGGACTGGCCGCTGGACCAGCAGGTGGTGCTGGTCGACGAGGCCTCGATGCTCGACACCGAACTCGCCGCCGCCCTGCTCGTCGCGTGCGCCGACGGCACCCACCTGGTCGTGGTCGGCGACCCCGCGCAGCTGCCGTCGGTCGGCCCGGGGCAGGTGCTGGCCGACCTGCTCGAGGCCGTCGAGGGCAGCGAGGACGTGCCCACCACCGAGCTCACCACCCTGTACCGGCAGGCCGAGGGTGGCGCGATCGCCCGGCTCGCGACGGCCGTGCGCGGCGGCGAGCTCCCCGCCGTCGATCCCACCCCGGACCACGAGGTCGTGCTGGTGACAGCGCGCGCGGGAGCGGAGGCCGCGCACCGGGTCGTCCAACTGGTCACCGACTCGATCCCCCGCGCCCTCGGCATCGCCAGCGACGTCGTCCAGGTCGTCACCCCCGTACACGGCGGCCCGGCCGGAACCGTTGCGCTGAACAACGCTCTCAAGGCCGTCCTGAACCCTGGTGATCGGAGCACCAAGCAACGGTTCGACCCCGGCGACCGCGTCGTGGCCACGGCCAACCACCTCGAGGCCGAGCCGAACGGCTACGCCAACGGCGAGGTGGGCACGGTCAGCGCGGTGAAGTCGGGCGTGGTCACGGTGGAGTTCTCGTCGGGCCCGGCGAACGTCCGCGGCCGTGCGCTCGCCGACCTCGCGCACGGCTGGGCGGTGACCGTCCACCGCGCCCAGGGCTCGGAGTTCCCAGCCGTGGTCGTCGTCCTGCCGTCGGAGGCGACCCGGATGCTGTCGCGCCCGCTGGTCTACACGGCGCTCACCCGGGCCCAGCGGCACCTGTCGATCGTGCACGCCGCCGGGCCGGCGGTGGCCCGCGCGGTCCGCCAGGTCGGCGTGCAGCGGCGACGCACCGCACTGGCCGATCGGCTGCGGACGGAACTCGCCGAGGTGTGAGCCACGAAGGGTGGGTATGCGCACCCGCGCCCTCGCCGTCCTGCTCGTCCTGCTCCTGGCCGCCGCCTGCTCCTCCTCCCCCGCCACGCCACCCGCGCCCCGCCTCGGCGCGGCCGAGCCGTCCGTCGCGCCGACTCCCACCGGCCCGGCGCCGGGGCAGACCGTCGCGGTCGGCTCGACGCCGGAGGGGATCGTCTACGACCCGGTGACCAAGCTGCTCGCGGTCGGCGTCCGCAACCCCGACCGCCTGGTGCTCCTCGACGCCGCGACCCTCACCGTGAGGAAGCAGATCCCGATCCGCGGCCACGTGCGGCACCTGCAACTCGCCGCACCCGGCGGTCCGGTGCTGGTGCCGGAGGAGGACGCGAACACGCTGGCGGTGGTCTCGCTGCCCGGAGGCGCGACGACCGCCTACCCGGTGGGTACCGTCCCGCACGACGCCACCGCGGTCGACGGCGGCTACGTCGCGGGCGACGAGTTCGGGAAGTCGTTCACGACCGTCCTGCGCGGCGTCCCGACCACCTACCGGAGCGTCGACCAGCCGGGTGGGGTCATCGGGTTCGGCTCGGTCTTCGCGCTCGTCGACGTGTTCGCGTTCAGCGTGTCGACGTGGAACGTCGCCGACGGCGCCCGGATCGCCTCGTTGCCGGCCGGGGCGGGACCGACCCACGGCGTGCGGGTCGGAGACAACCGGCTGGTCGTCACCGACACCCGCGGAGGCGCGCTGATCACCTACTCGGTCGACCCGCTCCGACAACTGTCGTCGATCCCGCTGCCGGGCGGCCCGTACGGCCTCGCTGTCGACCCGACGCGGCCGGTGGTGTGGGTCACGCTCACCGCGCAGAACGTCGTCGTCGGGTTCGACGTGAGCGGCGACACGCCGCGCGAACTGGAACGACTCTCGACCGTGGCGCAACCCAACACGGTCGCGGCGAGCGGCCCGGACGTCTGGGTCACCGGCACCCGCGACGGCGTCGTGCAGCACCTCACGCGCACCACGTCCTGACCGCGCGGGTGCTGGAATCGCGCGCGCCCTCGGAGCAGAATGTCCCGGATGACGGCGAGCGCGGAGCCAGGTGACGATCCGGACTTGCCCGAGCACGAGTGGGAGTACGCCCCGCTGCGCATCCCGAAGGACGTGAGCGGGGTCAACGCCGCGGTCCGGCTCGCGCTGCACGCCGAGTACGGCGGGTGGGAACTGGCCCGCACCCAACGCTGGACCGACGGTCGGCGTCAGGTCCTGCTCCGCCGCCGCAGGCGGCCGCACCAGCTCGACGCCGTGCCGCTGCCCGGTCTGATCGGCTGACGGAGCGTCGATCACGAGCACTGACCTGCCTCGGGTGAGACAATGAGGTGTGCCTGAATCCGCTCTGCGTCCCGATGCCACGGATGCCCTGACCGCGCTGTTGCGCGAACGCATCCTCGTGCTCGACGGCGCCATGGGCACCATGATCCAGCGGCACGGCTTCAGCGAGGCCGACTACCGGGGCGAGCGGTTCGCCGACTGGGGGCAGGATCTCAAGGGCAACAACGACCTGCTCACGCTGACCCAGCCCGAGGCGATCAGCGGCATCCACCGCGCCTACCTCGAGGCCGGTTCGGACCTGATCGAGACCAACACCTTCAACGCGCAGAAGGTCTCGCTGGCCGACTACGGCATGGAGGAGGTCGTCTACGAACTCAATCTCGAGTCGGCGCGGCTGGCGCGGGCCGCGTGCGACGCCGTCACCGCCGCCGACCCGTCGCGCCCCCGGTTCGTGGCCGGCGCCCTCGGGCCGACCAACCGCACCGCGTCGATCTCGCCGGACGTCAACGACCCGGGCGCGCGCAACGTCACCTACCAGGAGCTGGTCGACGCCTACCTCGAGCAGGCGAACGGCCTGGTCGACGGCGGCGCCGACGTGCTCATCATCGAGACGATCTTCGACACCCTCAACGCCAAGGCCGCGATCTTCGCCGTCGAGACCCTCTTCGAGGAGCGCGGACGCCGCTGGCCCGTGATGATCTCGGGCACCATCACCGACGCCTCCGGACGCACGCTGTCCGGTCAGGTGACCGAGGCGTTCTGGAACTCGGTCCGGCACGCGCGGCCGTTGCTGGTGGGGCTGAACTGCGCGTTGGGCGCCGACGAGATGCGGCCCTACCTCGCCGAGATCTCGCGCATCGCGGACACCTTCGTCTCCTGCTACCCGAACGCCGGCCTGCCCAACGCCTTCGGCGAGTACGACGAGACCCCGGAGCAGACCGCCGACATCGTCAAGGAGTTCGGCCAGAGCGGGCTGCTCAACCTGCTCGGCGGCTGCTGCGGCACCACCCCCGACCACATCCGCGAGATGTCCCGGCGGGTCGAGGGCGTCACCCCGCGCGTGCCGGCCGGCGTCGAGGTCGCGACCCGCCTGTCCGGACTGGAACCCCTGACGATCACGAGCGATTCCCTGTTCGTGAACATCGGTGAGCGCACCAACATCACCGGCTCCGCCCGGTTCCGCAACCTCATCCGTGACGGCGACTACGACACCGCCCTCACCGTCGCGCGCCAGCAGGTCGAGAACGGCGCCAACGTCATCGACATCTGCATGGACGAAGGGATGATCGACGGCGTCGCCGCGATGACCCGCTTCGTCAAGCTCATCGCCAGCGAACCCGACATCAGCAAGGTCCCGGTGATGATCGACTCCTCGAAGTGGGAGGTCATCGAGGCGGGCCTGAAGTGCGTGCAGGGCAAGCCGATCGTCAACTCGATCTCGATGAAGGAGGGCGAGGAGACGTTCGTCGAGCAGGCCCGGATGTGCCGCAAGTACGGCGCGGCCGTTGTCGTCATGGCCTTCGACGAGCAGGGCCAGGCTGACAATCTCGAACGCCGCAAGACCATCTGCGCGCGCGCCTACAAGATCCTCGTCGAGCAGGTCGGCTTCCCGGCCGAAGACATCATCTTCGACCCGAACATCTTCGCGATCGCCACCGGCATCGAGGAGCACGACAACTACGCGGTCGACTTCATCGAGGCCACGCGCTGGATCAAGCAGAACCTGCCGGGCGCGCTGATCTCCGGTGGTGTGTCGAACGTGTCGTTCTCCTTCCGCGGCAACAACCCGGTGCGCGAAGCGATCCACGCCGTGTTCCTGTTCCACGCGATCGCCGCGGGCCTGGACATGGCGATCGTCAACGCCGGTGCGCTGGTGATCTACGACCAGCTCGATCCGGAATTGCGCGAACGCATCGAGGACGTCATCCTCAACCGTCGGGACGACGCCACCGAACGCCTGCTCGACATGGCGCAGCGGTTCGCCGGCACGGGGCAGAAGGCCGAGACGGTCGACGAGGCGTGGCGGCAGCTGCCGGTCGACGAACGCATCAAGCACGCGCTGGTCAAGGGCATCGACCAGTACGTCGAGGCCGACACCGAGGAACTGCGGCAGCTCATCGCCGCGCGCGGCGGCCGCCCGATCGAGGTGATCGAGGGCCCGCTGATGGCCGGCATGAACCGCGTGGGCGACCTGTTCGGCGCGGGGCAGATGTTCCTGCCGCAGGTCGTCAAATCCGCCCGCGTGATGAAGAAGGCGGTCGCCCACCTGATCCCCTTCATCGAGGCCGAGAAGTCCCCCGAGGACGCCGGGCGCTCCAACGGCACTGTGATCATGGCCACCGTCAAGGGCGACGTCCACGACATCGGCAAGAACATCGTCGGCGTGGTGCCCCAGTGCAACAACTACGACGTCGTGGATCTGGGCGTGATGGTGCCTGCGCAGAAGATCCTCGACGCTGCGAAGGAACACAAGGCCGACATCATCGGCCTGTCCGGCCTGATCACGCCCTCGCTCGACGAGATGGTGCACCTGGCCAAGGAGATGCAGCGCCAGGGTTTCGATATCCCGCTGCTGATTGGCGGCGCCACCACCTCGCGCGCGCACACTGCGGTGAAGATCGACAAGCAGTACCACGGCCCCGTCATCTGGGTGAAGGACGCGTCCCGCTCCGTGCCCGTCGTGGCCGCCCTCCTCGCCGACGAGCAGCGGCCCGCGCTGCTGGCCGACATGCGGGCCGACTACGACGCGCTCCGGGAGCGCTACGCCGCGCGCCGCGAGGCCAAGAAGCTGCTGCCGGTCGAGGCCGCGCGCGCCGACGCCACCCCGGTCGACTGGACGGGCTACCGGCCGCCGCGTCCGCGGATGATCTCGCGCCAACTGCGCGACGCCCACACCGACGACATGCGTCCGGCCGCCGCCCGCGAACCGGTCCAGTACGTGCGGACCTTCCACGACTACTCGCTGACCGAGCTGCGCGACTACATCGACTGGCAGCCGTTCTTCAATGCCTGGGAGATGAAGGGCAAGTACCCCGACATCCTCAACAACCCCGCCACCGGCGAGGCCGCCCGCAAGCTGTGGGACGACGCCCAGGTCATGCTCGACCGGATCGTCGCCGAGAAGTGGCTGCGCGCCTCGGCCGTGTTCGGCCTGTTCCCCGCGAGCAAGGTCGACGAGACCGACGACATCGAAATCTACACCGACGACTCGCGCACCGAGGTGCTCGCGACCCAGCACCACCTGCGCCAGCAGAGTGAGCACCGCGCCGGCGTGCCGAACCGCTGCCTCGCCGACTACGTCGCCCCGGCCAGCACCGGTCTGCGCGACTACGTCGGCGCGTTCGCGGTGACGGCCGGGCTCGGCTCGGCGGAGAAGGTTCGCGCAGTTCAAGGCAGCCCTCGACGACTACAGCGCGATCCTGCTCAAGGCGCTGGCCGACCGCCTGGCCGAGGCCTTCGCCGAGCGCCTGCACGAGCGCGTGCGCACCGAGTTCTGGGGTTACCAGCCCGACGAGGAACTCGACAGCGAGTCGCTGATCCGGGAGCGCTACGTGGGCATCCGCCCGGCCCCGGGCTACCCGGCCTGCCCCGACCACACCGAGAAGCAGACCCTGTGGGACCTGCTCGACGTCGGGAACCGGATCGGCATCGAGCTCACCGAGAGCATGGCCATGTGGCCGGGCGCCTCGGTCAGCGGCTGGTACTTCTCCCACCCTCAGTCGCAGTACTTCGTGCTCGGCCAGGTCGGTCGCGACCAGGTCGAGGACTACGCCAAGCGCAAGGGCCTCACCGTCGAGGAGGTCGAGCGCTGGCTCGGGCCGAACCTCGGCTACCGCTCCGACCACGAGTAGGCCGGCGGTGGGCCGAGCACCGGAGCCGGCGTCTCGAGCAGTTCCCGGTACTCGGCCGCGTAGAAGTCCGCGACCCGCGCGGGGGTGAAGGCCGCGGCGTAGCGGCGTCCGCCCGCCCGATCGACCTCGGCGCGCCCCGCCAGCACGTCGCCGATCGCGCGGGCGAGTGCCACGGGGTCGTCGGGCGCGACGATGATCCCGCGGCCCGCAGCAAGGGTGCCGGCCAGGCCGTCGACGTCGGTACCGACCACCGGCACCCCGAGGGCGAGGGCGAGGACGGCGCTCTGCGACCACGACTCCTCCCGCGACGGGACCACGTGCACGGTGCTCCCGGCGACGTACGACCACGGTCGATCGACCCACCCGGGCATCGTGACGCGACCGGTGAGGCCCCGGCGTCGCACCGTGGCGGCGAGGACGGGCCGCATCGGTCCCTCGCCGACCAGGAACGCGTGGGGCGGCGGGGTGTCCGCCAGCAACGACAGCGCGTCGACGAGGACGTCGGGTCCCTTGTCGGGATCGAACCGGCCGGTGAAGGTGAGTCGCGGGCGCACCAGGGCGGGGTCGGGCGCAGCGGACCCGCCCTCGATCGGCGACCTGGACTCACGCACGGCCGCGGGTGTCACGCCCGCTTCGAGCGCGAACAGGCGGGCGGCCGGGCCCATCGCGTAGAAGCGTCGGATCCGGGCCGCGGCCGGTCGCAGCGCGCGCACGCGCCGACGGTTCCAGTTGACCTGGTTGTGCTCGGTCGCCACGAACGGCGTCCGCGCGGGGATCACCTGCGCCGTCGCCCACCACGCGCCGAGCATGTGGGCGTGGACGAGATCGGCGTCGCCGAGCGGGCCGGACAGCCACGCGGCGAACCGGTGGGACAGCCGCCACTGGTGGTTACGCACCGGGTCGAGGGTGTCGGCGACCGCGAACACCCGGGGTGTCACGCCGTGCCGCCGCGCGAGTTCGAGGCCTGCGGGCGTGGCGTCGCCCACCAGCAACGTCGTCTCGATCCCGTGACGCCGCGCGAGCTCGCGGGTCAACCGCAGCAGCGCGAGTTGGGCTCCGCCGGGTTCGAGCTTGGCGACGACGCGGACGATGTGCACGGGCGGCCCCTCACAGAACTTCGGTGTCGTGCCGAGCCGGCGGAAGCACGTCCCGGCCGCCAGTCACGCACGGCGGCACCCGTCAGGGGCTGCCGGACATCAGGTGTTGGACCGTTGTTCACGGTCCGTTCGGATCGCACCCGACCGCCACCGGGACGTGGGTACGCTCCGCGCCATGGCACCCGGGTTCACCGACGACCCCGGTGCGGCCGAGGATCTCCACGCCTGGCACGTCCTGCGGCCGTTGCTCGATGCCGGGCCGTACCTGCCCTGGTCGACAGGGTCGATGAGGCCCGCCGCGATGGTTGCCGTGTGCAACGAGATCGTGCACGGCCGGCGGCGGACCGTCGTCGAGTGCGGGAGCGGGGTGAGCACGGTGGTGTTCGCTCGCTTGTTCCGGCAGTGGGGGCCACCCGGGTCGGTGACCTCGCTGGAGCACGACCCCGGATGGGCCGCACTGGTCACCGACGCTCTGGCGCGTGAAGGCCTCGACGACGTCGCCACGGTGATCAGCGCTCCGCTCGAGGGCGATCCGCCCTGGTACGCCTCGGACTCGGTGGAGCAGCTGCCGTGCGGGATCGACCTGCTGGTGGTCGACGGCCCTCCGGCGTTCGAACCCGGTCACGGTCTGCGCCGAGCGCCCGCGCTCCCACGGTTGCAGGACCGACTGGTGCCCGGCGCAACGGTCGTCCTCGACGACGCCCGACGCCCCGGCGAGCAGGCGGTCGTCGCGGAGTGGGACGCGACCACCACGTGGCGGTTCACGCTGGACGAGAGCCTCGGGATCGCCGTCGGCCGACGGTGACCGGAACTCCTGGAGGAGCACGGTGCCGAGTCTGTTCGAGTTCGCGGGCGGTACCGCGCGGATCCACGGGCTCGAGGAGGTCTTCTACGGCTCGGTCCTGCGCGACCCGCTGCTGCAGCCGCTGTTCGGTGCGGGCAGGGCCGAGCACGTCGACCACCTGACGAAGTTCACGGCCGAATCGTTCGGCGGGCCGGACGAGTTCACCCGCGAGCTCGGCTTCGCCCACCTCATCGCCGTGCACCGTGGCCTGGCCATCACCGAGCAGCAGCGGCAGCGGTTCGTCGAGCTGTACCTCGCAGCGCTCGACGCCGTCGGCATGCCCGAAGACCCGGAGTTCCGGGCCGCCGTGGTCGAGCACGTCGAGTTCGGCACGCGCGTCGCGATGCAGAACTCGCACGCCACGACCGACGCCGATCTCCACCCGCTGCGGGAAGTGCCGCGCTGGACGTGGTCGGGCGACGAACGCTAGCCGAGCACGCGGACCAGGAACTCGACCTGCCGTGCCACCGACTTCTCGAAGACCTCCCCGACGTAGATGTCGAAGTGGTTGCAGTCGAAGGCGATCGTCTTGGCGTGGGGCATCCGACGGGCCGTCTCACGGACGGCCGAAGGCGGAGCGACGTTGTCGCGTTCGGCGATGACGACCAGCGCGGGCGCCTGCACGCCCGCCCCGGCGAGCACCGGCCGGTTGAACCCGACCCGCAGCAGGCCGCGGGCGCACATCTCGTTGCGGAACGTCGGGCCGGCGAGGGTCAGGTACCCGGACTCGGCGTCCTCGCCGGTGATGACGGCGTCCGTGCCGGGCTCGGCGACGACCGTGATGAGGTGCGGCGGTTGCCGGCGGGCGATCGTCAGCAGGTCGCGCGCGACGTGACCGACCATCCGCAGCGCCTTGCCCGGTCCCTCCGACGTCGAGTTGCCGAACAGGGCCTTCAGGCCGTCCATGGCCGCGCCCTGCGAGACGACCGCGGCCACGCGTGGGTCGTCGTTCGCCACGACGACCACGTGGCCGCCGCTGTACGAACTCCCCCACACGGCCACGCGATCGGGGTCGACGCCCTCGCGGCGACGGACGAAGGCCAACACCGCGTGGTAGTCCTGCCGGTGCTTGCGGTGGTCGACGTCCTGGCGCGGCTGCCCCTCGGACGTGCCGAAGCCGCGGTAGTCGAAGACCAGCACGTGCATCCCGGCCGCGGCGAACCGCCGCGCGAACGGCAGCAGCCCGGTGTCGCGCGTGGCCGCGAAGCCGTGCGCCATCACCACGCACGGTGCGCCGCGATCGTTGCGCAGTGCATCGGTCTCGGCCGGCAACCACCAGGCCTCGCACCGCACGCCGTGGCTGTGGAACGAGACCACCTCGGGCGCATCGCTCATGTCGGGAGCTTCGCGCGCCGGCACCACTCCGGATCCACCACGTCGGAGCGGTCGCGGGTCGCGTCGAACCCGAAGACGCTGAAGCGCTCCAGACATTCGTGCAGACACATGACGCGCAACCCGAGCGAGCGGGTCGGGTCACGCACCCGCTTCGCGGATGCGCTGAAGCTCATCGTCCGACCGTACGAGCGTCGTCGTCCCGATTCATCCGAACGACCGCACGGTGGCGAGGGTGTCGGCGTCGACGGCCGTCTTGTCGTCGCGGTATCGCAGGACGCGCGCGAAGCGCAGCGCCACCCCGCCGGGGTAGCGCGTCGATCGCTGGACGCCGTCGAAGGCGATCTCGACGACCTGTTCCGGCCGGACGGTGACGACGTAGCCCTCGGTGCTGCCCGCCGCGAGGGACAGGAACCGCTCGGTCTGCCACTGCAGGGTGGCGTCGGTGAGCCCCTTGAACGTCTTGCCGAGCATGACGAAACCCGTCGCCGTCGTCCGCCCGCGCACCGAGGTGCAGGTTGGACAGCCAGCCCTTGCACCGGCCGCTCCCCCACTCCGCGGCCAGGATGACCAGGTCCAGCGTGTGCACCGGTTTGACCTTCACCCAGGCGCCACCGCGGCGGCCCGCCTCGTACGGCGAGTCCAGACCCTTGGCGACGATCCCCTCGTGCCGGGCGGCGACGGTGTCGTCGTAGAAGGCCTGCGCCACCGCGGGATCGTCGGTGAGCACCCGCTGCACCCGCTGCGCGGGCGGGGTGAGGGCGTCGAGGGCGTCGATCCGGTCGCGGAGCGGAGCGTCGAGCAGGTCCGCGCCGTCGAGGTGCAGCAGGTCGAACCAGAACGGGTGCAGGGCGACCCGGCCCGGGTCGACGGGCGCGCCGTCGGCCTGGCGACGCCCGAAGCGTGACGCCGTCTCCTGGAACGGCGCGGGCGACCCGTCGGTGCGCAACGTGAGCGACTCACCGTCGAGCACCATCGCGCGGCCGGGCAGGGCCCGGACGGCGGCGACGATCTCGGGCACCCGGCCGGTGATCTCGTCGAGCGAGCGGGTGAACACCGCGACGTCGTCGCCGTCGCGGTGGACCTGGATGCGGGCGCCGTCGAGCTTCCACTCCACGGCCGCCTCGACGACCCGGCCGAGCGCGTCCGCGCAGTCGGTGGCGGTCTGCGCCAGCATCGGCGCGATCGGCCGGCCGACCTCGAGCCGGAACGCCGCGAGGCCGGCCGCGCCCTCGGTCAACGCGGCGGCGGCGACGGCCGCGAGGTCGCCGCGCAGCATCACCGCGCGTCGCACGTCCGCGACCGGGAGTTCGCCTGCGGCGGCCACGGCGTCGGTCATCACGCCGGCGAGCGCGCCTTGCCGCAACTCACCGCCGAGCAGCGCGCGCAGGAACGCCTGTTCGCGTCCGGTCGCCGCGCCGAACAGCGCTGCGAGTTCGCCCGCGCGTCGTGCCTGCGAGCCCGACCCGGTGGTGGCCTTGATCCGGTCGAACGTGGCGTCGACGCCCGCCACGGTGAGCGACGGCTCGGCGGCGGCGTCGGGGACGGCGCGCAGTGACGCCCAGCCGACGCCGATCTGCCGTTGCCGCAACTCCCCCGACAACCACGCCACCACGGTTGCGACGTCGGTCGGGTCGACCCGGCGCAGCAGTTCGGCGAGCGCGGCCCGCTTGGCCAACCGCTTGCTGCTCGCGCCGACGGCGTCGGAGGTCTCCGCGAGGTCGGCCAGCCGGGTCATCGGACCGTTGCGCTGTGCACCGTTGCGCTGGGCACCGTTCAGATTCCGGCCAGGAAACGGTCGAGCACCCGCACGCCGAACTGCAGTCCGTCGACGGGAACCCGCTCGTCGATCCCGTTAAACAGCGCTGAGAAGTCGAGGTCGACCGGCAACCGCAGGGGCACGAAGCCGAAGTTGCGGATCCCCAACTCGGAGAAGGACTTCGCGTCGGTGCCGCCGCTCATCATGTACGGGATGGCGTGGGCACCAGGGTCCTCGGCCCGCAACGACGCGGCCATGTGGTCGACGAGCGCACCGTCGAAGTCGGTCTGCACGGCGATGTCGCGGGCGACCCACTCGCGGGTGATGCCGGGGCCGGCGAGCTCGTCGATGGTCGCGAGCAGCTCCTCCTCGCGGCCGGGCAGGAAACGGCAGTCGACCGTCGCCTCCGCCGACGACGGGATGACGTTGGCCTTGTAGCCCGCCTGCAGCATCGTGGGGTTCGCGGTGTTGCGCAGGGTCTCACCGATCATCCGGGCGATCCCGCCGAGCTGCGGCAGTTTCTCGTCGGGATCGTCGGGGTCGATGTCGAGACCGGTGAGTGCGTTGACCTGTTCGAGGAAGCGGCGCACCGAGTCGTCGAGCTGCAGTGGCCACTCGTGGGCGCCGATCCGGCTGACCGCCGCGGCGATCCGCGTCACCGCGTTGTCGGCGTGGACCATCGAACCGTGCCCCGGCCGGGCCTCGGCCCGCAGCCGGAGCCAGTTGATGCCCTTCTCGGCGGTCTGGATGGCGTAGATGCGCAGGTCCGGTGACACCGACGGGTCGGCGAGCGACACCGAGAAGCCGCCGACCTCGCTGATGGCCTCGGTGCAGTCGGCGAACAGGTCGGCGTGGTGGTCGACGAGGTGGTGCGCACCCTGCTGCCCGCCGGCCTCCTCGTCGGAGACGAACGCCAGCACGATGTCGCGCGGCGGCCGGCGCCCGGCCCGCTTCCACGACCGCACGAGCGACAGCATCATCGCGTCCATGTCCTTCATGTCGACCGCGCCGCGGCCCCAGAGCAGGCCGTCGCGGATCTCGCCGGCGAACGGGTCGATGCTCCACTCCGAGGCCTCGGCCGGCACGACGTCGAGGTGGCCGTGGATGAGCATCGGCGGGCGGGAGGAGTCCTCACCCTCGATCCGGGCGACGACCGACGCCCGCCCCGGCGCGGCCTCGATGATCTGCGACTCGACGCCGACCTCGGCCAGCCGGGCGGCCACCCACTCGGCCGCCGGGCGCTCCGGGTGGGTGGGGTTCGAGGTGTTGATCGCGATCAGCTGCGACAGCAGCTCGACCACCTCGGCCGCGGCCGGCCCGGCGGTGTCGACGGTTCCGGTCTCGACCGCTCCGGTCTCCATGGGGGCCCCACCAGCCGCGTCGCTCATGCGTCCGTCCTACCCCATGGGTCCGACGCCGCGCGGCTCCGGTGCCGGCTCAGCGGGCGCGGCGGCGGGTGATGAGCAGGCTCAGCAGGACGCCGATGAGCGCGATCCCGACCACGGCGGCGAGCAGCACGCCGGAGCTGAGACCGCTCACCTGGCCGGGCTCGGCCAGCGGTGACGAGCGCGGGCCGCTCGCCGACGGCGACCTGGTGGGCGTCGCCGAGCCGGTGCTCGGCGGGGTCTGCGGATTGCCCTGAGGGCCGGTGGTCGTGCCACCGCCCGTGTAGCCGGTCGACGGCTGGCCGCCGGTCGATCCGCCGCCGGTGCCACCCGTACCCGCGCCGGTCCCGCCGACGACGCCACCGCCGCCGACCGTGCCACCGCCACCGGTGCCGCCGTTGCCGGTGCCGCCGTTGCCGGTGGTTCCACCGCCACCGTTGCCGCCGGCACCGACGGTCGGAGCGCCGCCGCCACTGTTGGCCGGGGGCGGGACGCCACCGGTCGGAGGAGTCCCGCCCGGCCGGGTGGTGACGATGGGGTCGGGCGTGGCCGTCGGCGGCAGCGAGGTGACCGGCGGCGGCCGGTTGGTGACGGTCGGAGTCCCGGTGGCCGAGTCGGTGGGAGTCGGCGAGACCGTGATGCCGCCCGTCGGCGTGGCCGTGTCGGTGGGGGTTCCGGTGTCGGTGGGCGTGCCGGTGTCGGTGGGCGTCCCGGTGTCCGTCGGGGTACCGGTACCGGTTGCCGTCCCGGTGCCGGTCGGGCTGCCGGTGTCGGTGGGCGTGGCCGTGTCCGTCGGGGTCACGGTGCCGGTCGCCGTTCCCGTGCCGGTCGCAGTTCCCGTGCCCGTGGGAGTGCCGGTGTCGGTGGGGGTGCCGGTGTCCGTCGGTGACGTGGTGTCGGTGGACGTCGCAGATCCCGAGCCATCCGGCGACGTCGTGCCCGTGCCGGTCGGGTACCCGCCGTGGCCGCCCGGGTAGCCGGTGCCACCCGACCACTGCGGCGCGGCGGCGGCGACACCCGGGAGCGCGAACAGCGCGACGATCGCGGCAGCCCACAGCAACCGGACCAGCGGGCGTCGCTGGCCGGGTGCGCGATGCGTACCTCGTCCGGATTTCATTTCACGTCAGCATAACGCGTGTGTGAGCCGTGTGGGATGAAGCGTCTCGGCGTCCAGATTACGAAAGCGTCACGAGAGCTCACCACCGCGTCACCGACGGGGGTCGACACCGTTGCGGCGGATGGGCCGCCCACCTGCCCGGAACGCCCGGATACGCGGTGTGTGAAGTGTCGTTGAGCTCATAGAAGTCCGCCGCACACAAGGGTCACGCGTCGTGACTCTTCCACGACGAGCTTCGCTGTGGGCGTCGACCCCCACCCCGGAGCGCGGGAACGTGCCGGGACACCACAGGGGGTGGGCCGGGCACCGGTGGACGGTCGGCTAGCATGGTCAACCGCTCGTCCGGGTGGCGGAATGGCAGACGCGCTAGCTTGAGGTGCTAGTGCCCTTTATAGGGCGTGGGGGTTCAAGTCCCCCCTCGGACACGTCGCGAGCAGCACACGAACGCAGAGAGGCCCCGGGGTGACCCGGGGCCCCTGTCGTGTGTGGGTGGTCCTCACCGCGCGTCGCGGACGACGGCTTCAGACCAGGTAGACGACCACGACGACCGCCACCACGGCGGCGAACGCGAGGGTCACCGCGGTGCGGACCAGGTCGCGGGTTCGGGTGTGCCGGCGCCAGGAGCGCAGCCGCGCGAATCGTCGTCGGTGGGCGCGTCGCTCGTGCTTCTGGTCCACGTACGTCACGGACCCAGCCCACCACCCGACTCATGTGGCGGGGATGTGCGACGGGCGTCGCGCTGCGCTGCTCTCAGGTCGGCCGCGGCGACGCCCACGGCGGCGTGACACCCAACAGGGCGGCGAGGCGCTCGGCGTCGTACGGCGCGTGCACCTTGACGTCGTTGTCGAAGTGGACGACCACGTCACGTCCCGAGTCGCGCCAGCCGGCGATCCGCTCGGCCCAGGTCTGCAGCGCGGCGTCGGAGTAGCCGGAGGCGTAGAGCTCGGCGTCGCCGTGCAACCGCACGTAGGTGTGCGTCGACGCCGTCTGCTCGAGCACCAGCGGCCACTTGCCGGCGGTGTCGGCGACCACGACGGCGACGTCGTGGCGAGCGAAGACGTCGAGGTGGGCCTCGAACGACGGGTGCCGGAACTCGATCGCGTGCCGCAGTGGTTGCCGTGTGACCGGCCCGGTGTACGCGCGGTCGGCGAGCCGGTCGTCGTGGTCCTTCGCCAGCCGGCCCGCCGCGACCGTTGTCCTGGGCAACGATGCCAGGAAGTCCTCGAGGCGCGGGCCGTCGTAGCCGAAGTTCGGCGGCAACTGCCACAACACGGGACCGAGACGAGACCGGAGCGCCAACACTCCCGAGGCGAAGAAGTTCGCGACGGGCACCTCGACGTCGCGCAACTTCTTCATGTGGGTCACGAACCGCGGACCCTTCACCGAGAAACGGAAGCCCTCGGGGACCGCCGCCGCCCAGTCGCGGAAGTACTCGGGCCGTTGCAGCGAGTAGAACGTCCCGTTGACCTCGACGGTGGCGAGCCGGTGCGCGCTGTACTCGAGTTCGCGGCGCTGCGGCAGGCCCTTCGGGTACCAGTCACCCCGCCACGGCGGGTACCGCCACCCCGAGATGCCGATCCGTACCGCGCCGCCCACGACCGACGTCCTACACGAACGCGCTGATGCCCGTCACCGACCGGGCGACGATCAGCGAGTTGATCTCGCGCGTGCCCTCGAACGAGTACAGCGCCTCGGCGTCGTTGAAGAACTTGACCACCTTGTTCTCCAGCAGGATCCCGTTCCCGCCGAACAGCTCCCGCGCCCATCCCACGGTCTCGCGCAGCCGGGACGTGCAGAACGACTTCGCGAGCGCGCCCTGCTCGTCGCGGAAGATGCCGGCGTCCTGCAACTGCGCGACGCGCACGGCCATGCCGAAGCTCGCGGTGACGTTGCCCAACATCCGCGCCAGCAGGTCCTGGATGAGCTGGAACGACGCGATCGGCCGTCCGAACTGCTCGCGCTCGAGCGCGTAAACCCGGGCCAGTTCGTACACGGCCAGCATGCCGCCGACCGCGCTCCACGCCACCCCGCCGCGGGTGTGGCGCAGCACGGTGTTGGTCGCGCGGAACGACTGCGCGTTCTCCAACCGGTTGGCCTCGGGCACCCGCACGCCGTCGAGGGTGATGTCGGCGTTCTGCGCGGCCCGCAGGGCGAGCTTGCCCTCCATCTTCGTCGCGGTGAAACCGGGCGTGCCCTTCTCGACCACGAACCCCAGCACCGGCTGGGTGCGGATGTCGTCGGCCGGTTCGGTGACGTCGCGCGCCCAGATCACGACGAGGTCGGCGAAGGTGGCGTTGCCGATCCAGCGCTTCGCGCCGTCGAGCACCCACTCGTCGCCGTCGCGGCGAGCGGTGGTCTCCAACCCGCCCGCGACGTCGGAACCGCCGTGCGGTTCGGTGAGCCCGAACGCGCCGATCTTGGTCATGGCGCGCATCTCCGGGAGCCAGCGGCGCTTCTGCTCCTCGGAACCGCAGTGGTGGATCGTGCCCATCGCGAGGCCGGTGTGGACGCCGAAGAAGGTGCCGAACGACGAGTCGACCCGCGCGAGTTCCATGGCGATGAAACCGGTCAGCAGTCGCGACGCCCCGGGCTGGCCGTCGGACTCGAAGTTCAGGCCCGCCACCGACAACGCGGCGAAACCCGGCACCAGTTCGTGCGGGAAACGCGCCTCGGCCCAGCACTCGAGGGCCACCGGGTCGAGCTCCTGGCGGGCCCAGGTGCGTACCGCGAGCACGGTGTCGAGCTCGTCCTTCGCCAGCAGCGACTGGTAGTCGAAGAAGTCCCCGGGCAGCAGGTCGGCGTCGTCCATGACCGGAGCGTGCCCGCTCGGACCTGCGCTCACGCACCGCCGGTAGCGTTCGGGGCCGTGCCGCGCCGCCGATCACACCGCGACGGCCGTGGCGCGCTCGAGCACCTCGACCAGCAGTTGTTCGACGCCGTCGCCCGCGCCCGCTCGCCCTGGCTCGACGCCACCATGCCGCGCCTGACCCGCGCGGCCGACCGCTCGCGGCTCTGGATGGCGGTCGGCGCCGCGCTCTACGCCACGCGCGACCGCACCCTGCGCCGCGCGGCGGGTCGGGGGCTGGCGTCGGTCGCCGTGACCAGCCTGCTGGTGAACCAGCTCGGGAAACGGCTGTTCCCCCGCGGCCGGCCCGATCTCGCCGGTGTGCCGCTGCAGCGGGTGGCGGCTCGCGTGCCGACCTCCAACTCCTTCCCGTCGGGCCACGCCGCGTCGGCGGCGGCGTTCGCGGTGGGCGTGGGCGTGGAAGCACCGTTGCTCGCTGCACCGATCGCCGTGGCCGCGGCCGCCGTGGGGTTCTCCCGGGTCTACACCGGGGTCCACTACCCCGCGGACGTGCTGGCCGGTGCGGCGGTCGGCGCCGGGCTCGCCGCGCTGGGGACGTGGCTCGTGCCGTCGGCGAGCCCGCCGGAACCACCGGCGCCGTCGGCACGGGTCGAGCTCCACCCCCGCCGACTCGGCCTGGGCGTCCACATCGTCGTGAACCCGTCGTCCGGCACCGGCCCGCGTGACGTCCGGTTGTTCGAGGCGCGCCTGCACCGGGCGCTGCCGTCGGCCGCGCTGCGGGTGCTCGCCGAGGGCGAGGACCTGGTGGCGGTGTTGCGTGAGGAGGCTGCCGACGCGGTCGCACTCGGCATCGCCGGCGGCGACGGCAGCGTCAACGCCGCCGCGGCCGTCGCGATGGAGCACGACCTGCCGCTGCTGGTCGTCCCGCGCGGCACGCTCAACCACTTCGCGCGCGACCTCGGGCTCGAGAACATCGCCGACGCCGTCGAGGCCGTCGTCCGTGGCGAGGCGACCCGTGTCGATGTCGGCGAGGTCGCCGGTCAGATCTTCCTCAACACGGCGAGTCTCGGTTCGTACCCGTCGTTCGTGGCCGTGCGCGAGAAGTGGCAGGGCACGCTCGGCAAACCCCTCGCCGCGGTCGTCGCGGCCGACCGGGTGCTCCGCCGCGAGGACGCGCTGCCCGCCCGCGTCGACGGGCGCCGCCGCGCGTTGGCCGCGCTGTTCGTCGGCACCGGCCGCTACACGCCACCGGGGATCATGCCGACGCGGCGGCCCCGCCTCGACAGCGGCGTGCTCGACGTGCGGTTCCTCGACATCGGCGGCCGCAGTTGGCGGCTGCTGACCTTCGTGCAACTGCTGGCCCGCCGCGACCTGCGGCCGGGTTCGTTCGTCCACGCCGAGGAGCGCGAGCTCCGGCTGCACGTCGACGGCCACACGATGCTCGCCCGCGACGGCGAGATCGGCCCGGTGGCCGGCCCCGACGTCCGCTTTGGACTCGTGCCGGGGGCGTTGACGGTGTACCGGACGTGGGAAGGGTGACACCCCACAGACGCCGCCGGGCCGGTCGGGGTATGACTGCCGCATGACTGCTGCCGACACCCAGGCGACCACCGGCGACACCGCCGCCGGTACGGGCGAACTCGTCCCACCCACGGGCGACGCCTACCCCCTCACCCGCGTCCCCGCCCGCGAGGGCAACGACGGCCTCGACGTGTCGAAGCTGCTCGCCAAGACCGGGTACGTGACCTACGACGTCGGGTTCGCTAACACCGCCGCGTGCAGTTCGGCCATCACCTACATCGACGGCGACGCCGGCATCCTCCGCTACCGCGGTTACCCGATCGAGCAGCTGGCCGAGCACTCCAGCTTCGCCGAGGTCTCCTACCTGCTCATCTACGGGGAGCTCCCCACCGCCGACGAGCTCGCCGCATTCACCGACCGCATCCGTCGGCACACGCTGCTGCACGAGGAGATGAAGGAGTTCTTCGGCGGGTTCCCGCGCGACGCCCACCCGATGCCGGTGCTGAGCTCGGCGGTGTCGGCGATCTCGACCTTCTACCAGGACAGCCTCGACCCGTTCGACCAGGACCAGGTGGAACTGTCGACCGTGCGGTTGCTGGCCAAGCTGCCGACGATCGCCGCGTACGCCCACAAAAAGTCCGTGGGGCAGCCGTTCCTGTACCCGGACAACTCCCTCGGCCTGGTCGAGAACTTCTTGCGGATGACCTTCGGTTTCCCGGCTGAGCCCTACGAGGTCGACCCGGCCCTGGCCAAGGCGCTGGACCTGCTGTTCATCCTGCACGCCGACCACGAGCAGAACTGCTCCACCTCGACCGTGCGCCTGGTCGGTTCGTCCGAGGCCAACCTGTTCGCGTATCTCCGCCGGCATCAACGCCCTGTTCGGCCCGCTGCACGGCGGCGCCAACAGCGCGGTGCTGGAGATGCTGGAGAAGATCAAGCGCGAGGGCGGCGACGTCGGCGAGTTCGTCCGCAAGGTCAAGGACAAGAACTCAGGCGTCAAGCTCATGGGTTTCGGCCACCGCGTCTACAAGAACTACGACCCGCGCGCGAAGATCATCAAGGCGACGGCCGACCAGATCCTCGGCGAACTCGGTGTCCGCGACGACCTGCTCGACATCGCGATGGAGCTCGAGGGTCACGCCCTGGCCGACGACTACTTCATCGAGCGCAAGCTCTACCCGAACGTCGACTTCTACACGGGTCTGATCTACAAGGCCATGGGCTTCCCGACGAAGATGTTCACCGTCCTCTTCGCCCTCGGCCGCGTCCCGGGCTGGATCGCCCAGTGGCGCGAGATGATGTCGGACCCGCAGACCAAGATCGGGCGCCCGCGCCAGCTCTACACGGGTGCGACCGAACGGGAGTTCGTGGCGGTCGAGAAGCGTTAACGGCCCGACGGACGGAACCGGTGGCGGCCCGGGCGACGAAGCACCGGATGTGACTGCTGCCGTCGCCGACGCCGGGAACCCGGCCCTCGCGGATGTCGGGACGCGTCTCATCGCGGGCGAACCCACCGCGATCGAGGACGCCTACCGCATGCTCGGCCCGCTCGTCGTGGGCTACCTGCGCCGGTTCGTCCCCGCCGACGACGTCGAGGACGTCTGTCAGCGGGTGTTCTACGAGCTGTGGCGCGTGCACGAGCGGTTCGACCCCCGCTACAGCCTGCGGACCTGGGTGGTCGGCATCGCGCGCAAGCGGGCGATCGACCACCTTCGCAAACGGCGTGACCAGGTGGTACCGCTGGATGCTGTGCGCGAGGTCACGGGCGACGACGGCCGCGAGACGGCCGAACGACTGGTGTGGGCCGACGAGCTGCACGCGGCACTGGCGTCGTTGCCCGGTGCGCAGCGGGAGGTCATCGAGTTGGCCTACTTCGAGGGATTGACGCAGACCGAGATCGCGGAGTCGCTGTCGATCCCGCTCGGCACGGTGAAGACCCGCACGCCGCGGGGCATGCAGCGGCTCGCCGGGCTGCTGCACGATCCCGACGCTCAACGATTCGCGAACCCTCGGAAGGACGGGTGACAGGATGACCGCTTCCACGACGTCTGGTGGGCCGGGAGACCTCGGCACCGGACACGTCTCGGACGACCTGCCGCTGCTGCTGGCGGGCGAGGCCGACCGCGCCACCGTGCGCGAGGTCGGCGTGCACCTGCGGGCCTGCACCGACTGCCGCGACGACCTGGTCGAGGCGGTGCTGGCCCACGCGACCCTGCGCTCGGCCGCCCGCACCGCCCCTGACGTCGCCACCGGCGGACGTCTTCCCTATCTGGTCCCCGACCTGCCCGCGCGGATCGACGAGGTGGTCGACCGCACTCCGGAGCGGCAGCCCGTCGACCTCGGCCCGGTGTTCGCACAGATCCGGGCCGAGGCGGCGGGCGCTGCCGACGAGTCGTCGGTCGCCCCGTCCGCACCGTCCGCGTCGACCGCGCCCGTCGACGAACTCGCGGCGCGACGCGGCCGGCGCGTGCGCCGGGGGCTGGTCGCGGCCGCGGCCGTGGTCGTCCTCGGTGGCGGCACCGCCGCCGTGGTGGCCACCCAGTCCCAGCCCGGCCGCGCGGTCACGGTGTCGGCGTACGGCGCGGGAACCGTCGGTGCGTCGGCCCGGGTCGGCAACGACTGGATGACCCTCGACGCGTCGTCGTTGCAGAAGCCGTCGCCGAACAAGTTCTACGAGGCGTGGCTGGTCAACGCCGACACCACCGGCTTCCTCCCGCTCGGCCCGCTGGGCACCGACGGCAAGGCGACGTTCTCGGTCCCCGAAGGCGTCATGGCGCAGTACCCGACGCTGCAGGTCACCCTGCAGGACAACAACGGCGACCCGCGGCCCTCGGCCACGAGCGTCCTACGCGCCTCGCTCTGACGGGCGGCGTCAGCGGTTCGTGACGCTGACGTCGTCGCCGGTCGGCTGAGCGCTGTCCGGGCCCTGCGGCCGCTTCTTCGGCGGGAGCGGGAAGAAGCCGCTGGTGCGTTCCATGTACTCGGGGTAGCCCGGGCGCTTGCTCATGGTGCGTTCCTGGTTCTTCTTGCCGGAGCCGAACACCAGCAGGTAGACCATGATCGCCAGCGACGGCAGGGTGAGGACCCCGGGCCAGTGCTCGGCGGTCACGAGGAACATGCCGGTCCACACGCAGGCGTCGCCGAAGTAGTTGGGGTGCCGCGTGTACCGCCAGAGGCCGCGGTCCATCACCGAGGCCTTGACCTCCTCCTTCGGCTGCTGGGACTTCCAGGCGCGGTACCGGTTCATCTGGGCGTCGCCGACGGCCTCGAAGTACAACCCGACCGCCCAGATCACCACGCCGACCCACGCGAGCCAGCCGACGCCCTGGGGTTCGAACGGCCCCACCTGCAACGGTGAGCTGATGAGCCAGGCGAGCAGCGCCTGGGGCAGGAAGATCTTCAGGATCGCGTTGACGGTCGGGTTGCCGTGGCCCTTGCGCAGCAGTTCCTCGTAGCGCGGGTCCTCACCCTTGCCGCGTGAGCGCAGCAGCATGTTGATCCCGAGCCGGCCGCCCCACAGCGTCACCATGCCGACCAACAGCCACCGGCGCAGGTCGTCGCCCGAGTCGCCGCTGACCGCGAAGGCGGCCCAGCCGGCGGCGACGAACAGCAGACCCCAGACCGCGTCGACGACGTTGTTGCGGCCGGTCAGCTGCGCAGCGACGAAGGTGACGGCGATGAGCGCGACGACCGCGCCCGCCGTCCAGGGCAGGGCGGACACGAAGCCCGAGGTGTCGAAGCCACTCACCTCGACGGCCTACCCAGATTCAGTCGAGTGGCGCAGCAACGCCTGAGTGGCGCACCGCATCGGGACAAATCCTGCGCCACTCAGGGCTTTGCGCGCCACTCACCGGGGATCGAGGACCCAGGGACGACGGCCGGGCATCGACGCGACGCCTGCGGCGTCCGGCTTCACGGCGAGGATCTGGTCGACGCCCATGCGGTTCTCGTCGAACGCCATCGCGCCGCCGACGAGGTAGAGCTGCCACACCCGGTAGACCTCCTCGCCGACCAGGCGGATCGCCTCGTCGCGGTTGGCCTCGAAGGTGTCGAGCCAGTGCCGCACGGTGGTGACGTAGTGCTCGCGCATGGCCTCGACGTCGCGCACCTCGAAGCCCGCGCCCTCGACGAACGCCATGGTCTGCGGCAGTGGCCGCATGTGCATGTCGGGGGCGATGTAGGACTCGATGAACGCGCCGCCGCCGGGGGCGGTGCCCGCGTGCCGCGACATCTGCTGCAGCAGCAACCGGCCGCCGGGGCGCAGGGCGTCGAACATCATCTGCGTGTAGTCGGGGTAGTGCTCCTCGCCGACGTGCTCGCCCATCTCGATGGAGCTGACGGCGTCGAAGCTGCCCTGCGCGAAGGTCGGGTCGTCGCCGAACTCGCGGTAGTGCTGCAGGCGCACGGTGACCTTGTCGGCGAGGCCCTTCTCGGCGATCCGCTTCTCGATCTCGTCGCGCTGCTGGGCCGAGAGGGTGACGCCGACGGCCGTGACGCCGTAGTGCTCGGCGGCGTGCAGGATCATCGAGCCCCAGCCGCACCCGACGTCCAGCAGGCGCTGGCCGGGCTGCAGGTCGAGCTTGCGGCAGACGAGGTCGAGCTTGTCGCGCTGGGCGTCGGCGACGCTGCAACCGTCGGTCTCGAACGTGCCGGCGGCGTCCGGGTAGTAGGCGCAGGAGTACGCCATCGCCGGGTCGAGGATGAGCCGGTAGAAGTCGTTCGACAGGTCGTAGTGGTGGCTGATCGCCGCGCGGTCGCGACCGCGGGTGTGCAGCCGGCCGGTGAGCACCGCCTCCGACGCCGGGCGCTTCGGCGGCCGCCCGACCACGCCGAGTCGGACCGCCGAACGCGCCGCGCGCAGGACGGCACCGGGCGTCGGCTTCTTCACGTCCTGCTCGCGGGCCAGGGCCCACACACGACGGAAGCCGTCCTCCAGCACCCGGCCGGCGTTGCGGCCGTCGGCGCCGACCACGTCGAGGTCGCCCGAGACGTACGCGCGGGCGAGGCCCATCTCCCCCGGCGCGAACAGCAGCCGGCGCAGTGCACGACGGTTGCGCACGACAACGGTCGGCGCGTCGGCCGGACCGGCCTCGCTGCCGTCCCAGGCGCGGACGCGCACGGGGAGGTCGACACCGGCGACGTCCTTGACGATCGCGGTGAGCTTCTCGGCGGTGGTGGGCATCGTGGCGCGCCTTTCCGGAACTGTTGCATGCTGCAACGCGGGCGACCCGACGAGCGGGCCGGGGTCGTGGGCGGGCCGGGCGACGACCGGCAGCCGCTTGGCCCACAGGCGGATGCCGTGGGCGGTGATGGCCGCGCGGGCGCGACGGGTGACGAGGGGGTCACGCAGCAGCGCGTCGGCGATCACCCGGCGGGTCGCCGGCCGACCGGTGCCCCGCACGGACGCCACGAAACGGCGGTTCGCCGTCGCGGTGGAGCGTGACGGTGATCGCGAGGGAATCCCCCGGTTCCGGCAGGCTCATCCGGTAGCTGCCACTCACGTCGTAGAACGGCGAGACGTAGAAGTCCTTCTCGAGCTCGGCGCGGCCGGCGTCGTCGGTGCGCACCACGTAGGCGTGGCGGTCGCGGTAGGTGTTGTGCACCTCGGCGACGGTCGCGGTGACGGCGCCGGACGCGTCGTGCGCCCAGAACACCGACAGCGGGTTGAACACGTAGCCGGCCGAGCGGGCACTGGTGAGCATCGTGATCCGCGCCGGACGGTCCACGCCGTGCGCGGCCAGCAGGGCGTCGACGTTGGCCCGGATGGTCGCGTCGGGGTCGCCGAGGTGGTCGCGGGCCTCGAACGACACCAGGCCCGGCACGTGCGGCAGGTCGTCGACGTCGACCAGCCACCAGTGCGTGCGGTAGCCGACGTCGTGCCGTACCGGCGCGGCCCGGACGTGCCGGATCTCGACGTCGTACAGCCGCGCGGTGGTCACCAGTCGACGCCCAGCACCCGCGCGGCTTCGGCGCCGGAACGGGCGCCGTCCTCGTGGAAGCCCCAGCCGTGGTAGGCACCCGCGAAGGCGAGGCGGTCGTCGGACAACGCCGGCAACAGCTTCTGCGCCGCGGTGGAGTCGGGCGTGTAGATCGGGTGGTGGTAGGTCATCCGGGCGACGACCTCGCCGGCCGGGACCGTGCCGTCGTCGTTGAGCGTGACCACGAAGCGGGTGGCGGTGGCCAGCCGCTGCAGCCGGTTCATGTTGTAGCTGACCTGCACCTGCGACGAGTGGGCCACGCAGGTGCTCATGACGTAGTTCCAGCTCGCGCCGGCCCGGGCGGCGCGAGGCAGCACCGAGGTGTCGTGGTGCAGCACGGTCGGGTTGGTCGAGTACGGCAGCCGGCCGAGCACGTCACGCTCGGCCGCGGTCGGCTCGGTGAGCAGCGCGAGCGCCTGGTCGGCGTGGCAGGCGAGCACCACGGCGTCGAAGCGCTCGATCCAACCCTCGACCTCGACCTCGACGCCGGACGCGACGCGTCGCAGCGAGGTGACCGGCGTGCTCGTGCGGACCTGCGTCAGTTCCTTCGCGACCTTGTCGACGTACCGGGCCGAGCCGTGCGTGACGGTGCGCCAGGTCGGGGACCCGGTGACCTGCAACATCCCGTGGTGGCTGAGGAACCGGAACAGGTAGCGCGCGGGGTAACTGCCCGCCTGGTCCGGCGCGACCGACCACACCGCGGCGACCAGCGGGGTGAGGAAGTGCTGGACGAAGTAGTCGGAGAAGTGGTGGCGCTGCGCGAAGTGCTCGACGGTCTCGGAGTCGTCGTCGACCTCCAGCGCGCGTCGGGCGAACCGGTGGAACCGGACGACGTCGACGAGCATCCGCAGGTAACGGGGCCGGAACGAGGTCCGCCAGGTCGGCAGCAGACCCGAGATGCCGCGGCCGCCGGCGTACTCCAGGCCGCAGCCCTCGCAGCGGATCGACATCGACATGTCGGACTCCTGCGTCTCGACGCCGAGTTCCTCGAACAGCCGCACGAGATGCGGGTAGGTGACGCGGTTGTGCACGATGAACCCGGTGTCGACGTCGACCTCGTCACCGGCGTCGTCGACGAGTTCGTGGGTGTGGGCGTGACCGCCGACGCGGTCGTCGGCCTCGAACAGCGTCACGTCGCACTCACGCTGCAGGACGTGCGCAGCGGTGAGCCCGGCCACCCCGCTCCCGACGACGGCGACCCGTCGGCGCTGCACGTCTTCCACTCGGCCTCCCCGAAGTTCGTACCCCACACCAGAGCTTCGCAGACCGGCCCGGCAACGGTTCCGGTCGACGCGGTCCGGTCTCCGTGCAGACTGGATCCCGTGGCCGCCGACGACCTGCAGGACCGCACCTCCGGGGACGCCGCACCCGTCGACCCCCAGCGTGAGCCCCACCACGGCCTCGAGGTGTTCCTCGTCCTGGGCGTGTCGCTCGGCGCGTCCGGCCTCTACGCCCTGCTCAACCTCATCCGGGCGCAGCTGACCATCAAGGGCGGCATCGGCGCGGCCACGGCCACGCTGAACCAGAGCGCGGCCAGCCAGCACTGGCTGGACCTGCTGTTCCAGCTCGCCAACGTGGTCACCGGCGTGATGCCGGCGCTGCTGGCGCTGCTGCTGCTGTGGCGCGACCCGGGCCGGCCCGGCTTCTCGATCGGGCTGACGTGGGACCGGTTCGGGCGCAGCCTCGCGCAGGGCGCGGGTTTCGCCGCGCTCATCGGCATCCCCGGGCTGGCGCTGGTGTGGGCCGCCCACGCGATCGGGGTCAACGCGAGCATCGTCGCGTCCGGCCTGCCCGACGTGTGGTGGCGGGTCCCGGTCTCGGTGCTCGCCGCGTTCCAGAACGGCTTCAACGAAGAGGTCATCGTCATCGGGTTCCTGCTCACGCGCTTCGCGCAGATGGGCTGGCGGTCGTCGACGTCGGTGCTCGTCGCGGCCACCGTCCGCGGCAGCTACCACCTCTACCAGGGGCTCGGCGGGTTCTTCGGCAACCTCGTCATGGGCCTGGTGTTCGGCTGGTGGTTCACGCGCACGAAGCGGGTCGTCCCGCTCGTCGTCGCGCACACGATCCTCGACGCCGTCAGCTTCATCGGCTACGTGTACCTGGCCGGGAAGGTCAGCTGGATCTGAGCCGGTTCGACGAGGTCAGCTCGCGGGCACGACGAACGCGTCGATGATCCGGTCCACCACCGCCAGCACCTCGGTCCGCGCGCGGTCGGGATCGTCACTGTTCGCGACGTAGAGCGAGGCTTCGTCGACGGCGCCCATGAACACGACCGCTACCGGGTGCAACGGTTGCGGGGCCATCCGGCCCTGGTCGACCGCCATCTGCAGCAGGCCCTCGACCATCCCGATCGCGGCCCGTTGGCCGATGTCGCGCCACTCCGCCCAGCCGAGGACGGACGGCGCGTCGGTGAGCAGCAGCTGCCGCAGCGCGGGATCGCCGAGTTCGTCGAGGAAGACGCGCACGCCCTGCCGCATCGCGCCGACCGCGTCGGTGACCTCGGTGGCCACCACCCGCTCCCCCACCGTCGCGAGCAGGTCGGACTCCGCGACCTCGACGACGGCGCGGAACAACGCCAGCTTGTCGCCGAAGTGGTGGTACAGCGCGCCGCGGGTGACGCCCGCCGCCTCGGTGATCTCGGCCGTCCCCACCTCGGCGTAGCCGCGCGCCCCGAACAGGGTCCGTGCGGCCTCGACGAGGGCTGCACGGGTGGCGGCCGTCCGCTCGGCCTGGGTGCGCCTCTTGACGTTCATGCAGGCTGTACGTAAGTTGCGTGCAGCGAGTACGGAACTCTCACGGACGGGACGGTACCGCTCATGACCCCCACTCGACGCACGACACTCACCGTCGGCGGCGTCGACCTCGACGTCGAGGTCGCGGGGCCCGACGACGCCACCACGACTGTCGTCGCGGTCCACGGCATCCTCGT
Source organism: Melastoma dodecandrum (assembly GCA_029817715.1). NCBI lineage: Eukaryota > Viridiplantae > Streptophyta > Magnoliopsida > Myrtales > Melastomataceae > Melastoma > Melastoma dodecandrum. The sequence continues at coordinate 3,320,560 of JARUPY010000535.1, forward strand.
CGACGGCCGGCTGTGGGCGGAGGTCGTGCCGGGTCTGGTCGCGGCCGGCCTGCGGGTCGTCGTCCCGTCGCTGCCGCTCGGATCCCACCGCCGTGCGGTGCCGGCCGACGTCGAACTCTCGCCGCGCGCCGTCGCCCGGTGGGTCGGCGGAGTGGTCGACGCGCTCGGCGGCGACGACGTCGTCCTGCTCGCCAACGACACCGGCGGCGCGATCACCCAGTTCCTGCTGGACGAACGGCCGGACGTCGCACGGGCCGTGGTGTTCACAAACTGCGACGCGTTCACGAGCTTCCCGCCGCGGCCGTTCGGGTTCGTGTTCCGCCTGCTCCAGCAGCGTTGGCTGCTGCCGTTCCTCGCGCAGACCCTGCGACTGCGCGTGCTCCGCCACTCGGCGCTGGGGTACGGGCTGCTCTGGACCGACCCCGACCCGGAGGTCACTGGGTCCTGGGCCGAGCCGGTCCGGAGCGTCGCGGGCGTCGCCGACGACCTGGTCCGACTGCTCCGCGCGATCGACCCGGCCGAACTCGACGCCGTCACCCGCCGCATCGGTGCGACCGCCCCGCCGGCCACGCTGGTGTGGGGCCTGGCCGACCGGGCGTTCACGCCGGCCCTCGGTCGCCGGTTGGCCGAGGCGCTGCCCGGCTCCCGGTTCGTCGAGGTGGCCGGCGCCCGGACGTTCGTGGCCCTGCACGCGCCGCAGGCCGTCGTCGACGCCGTGCGGGCGGTCGTCGCCGTGCGTTAGGCGCCGACGAACGCCGGTGCCAGCGCCTCGAGCGCCGCGACGCGGGTCTCGGTGGTCGGCGCCTGCAGGGCGAGCATGAGTTCGTCGGCGTGGGTGCGGGCGGCGAGTGCGGCGAGGTGGTCGGTCACCTCGGCCGCGGTGCCCACCGCGGTGGCGGCGAGGCGGTCGTCGACCAGGGCCCGGGCCTGCGGGTCCCACTCGACCTCGGCCGCCTCGGCGAGGGTGCGCTGGGCCCGGCGTGACCCGCGGACGATGTCGACCCAGCCCAGGGCGGCGGGCAGGGCGAGGGCGTGGGCGTGCTCGGTGTCGTCGCCGACGACGGCCGCAGCGGTGACCAGGACGTGCGGTGCGGACAGGGTTTCCGACGCCGTGAACCGGTCGCGGTAGAGAGCGACGGCGTCGTCGACCGAGCCGGCGGCACGGCCGAAGTGGTGGGCGAAGGCGTAGGGCAGCCCGAGCGCCGCGGCGACGTGCGCGCTCGAGGTCGACGACCCGAGCACCCACACCTCCGGCACGCCGTGCGGTGACGGCGTGGCGGCGAACCGCTGGTCCCCCGCGCTCACCGCGAGGTCGTCGTCGCCCCAGCCCGCGCCCAGCAGCGCCTGGACGTCGGAGATCTCCCGGACGAAGTCCTCCAACGCGCCCTGGTGCGCGGCGCGGCGCAGCATCGCCGCAGTCATGCCGTCGGTGCCGGGGGCGCGGCCGATGCCGAGGTCGACCCGGCCCGGGTAGAGCGCCTCGAGCAACGCGAACTGCTCGGCGACGACCAGTGCAGGGTGGTTCGGGAGCATCACCCCTCCGGACCCGACGTGGATGCGCTCGGTGACCGCGCCGAGGTGCCCCAGCAGGACCGCGGGCGACGTCGACGCCACCCCGGGGAAGTTGTGGTGTTCGGCGACCCAGAAGCGGCGGTACCCGAGCCGGTCGGCGGCCCGGGCCAGTGCCGACGACGCCGCGAGGGCGTCGGAGCTGGTCTGGTCGGACGAGACGGGAGCGACGTCGAGCACGGACAGTGGCGGCAGGTCACGGGTCACTCGGGGGCAACGCCCGCGCGCGGGCCGGGGATTCCGACGCCCGCCGGTCGCGGTGCGGAACGCGGGGGCACCACGGCGGCCCGCCGTTAGAGTGCGTTGCGTGCCGAGATACCGGATCCGCGAGGCGGCGGGCCTGCTCGGCGTGAGCGACGACACCGTGCGCCGGTGGATCGAGGCCGGCCGCCTCACCGCGAGCCACGACGACGGCGGCCGCCTCACCGTCGACGGTGCCGCCCTCGCCTCGCTGGCCGAGCAGGTCGCCGCCGAGGGGGCCTTCGTCCCGGCGACGGGGGTGGCCGCCGAGTCCGCCCGCAACCGCTTCACCGGGCTCGTGACCAGGGTGGTCGCCGACGGCGTCATGGCCCTCGTCGAGATCCAGGCGGGCCCGCACCGGGTCAGCTCGCTCATCAGCCGCGAGTCGGCCGACGACCTGGGGCTCGAGCCCGGGGTCCGCGCGGTCGCCTCGATCAAGTCCACCAACGTGGTCGTCGAGATCCCCTCCGCCGACCGCTGACCCGTTTGGAGATCTCCGTGCGCCTGCGTCAGTCCGCTCCCGGCAGTGCCGTTGCCGCGCTCGCCGCCCTGGTGCTGGTCGCCGGGTGCTCGTCCGGTCCGACGTCCGCGACGAACAGCGCCGGATCGTCGGGCGCGGGATCGTCGGCGGCGTCAGGCTCGTCAGCGCCCGTGTCCGGCAAGATCACCGTGTTCGCTGCGGCGTCGCTCACCGGCTCGTTCACCACGATCGGCCAGCAGTTCCAGCAGGCCCACCCGGGCACGACCGTCACGTTCAGCTTCGGCGCGAGTTCCACGCTCGCCACGCAGATTACGCAGGGCGCCCCGGCCGACGTGTTCGCCTCGGCTTCGCCGACCAACATGCAGACCGTCGTCGACGCCAAGGCGGCCGACACCCCGAAGAACTTCGTCAGCAACTCCGGCGAGATCGCGGTCGCCCAGGGCAACCCCGGTGGCGTCACGTCCCTGGCGGACCTCGCGAAGAGCGGCGTCACCGTCGCCGTCTGCCAACCACAGGTGCCGTGCGGCAAACTCGCCACGACGATCTTCGCCAACGCGGGGATCACCGTGAAGCCGGTGACGCAGGAGGCCGACGTCAAGTCGACGCTGGCCAAGGTCACGACCGGCGCCGTCGACGCCGGGATCGTGTACGTCACCGACGTCAAGGCCGCCGGCAGCAGCGTCACCGGCATCGCGATCCCCGCCGCGCAGAACTCCAGCACCAAGTACCCGATCGCGAGCCTGACCGCGTCGCAGAACACCGATCTGGCCAAGGCGTTCGTCGACTACGTCCTGTCCGCCGACGGCATGAAGGTCCTCACCGACGCCGGCTTCGCCGCGCCGTGAGCGTCGCGACGCCCGCGGTCCGCGCCGGGCGTCGCAGCGCGCGGGGGGTCACGACCGGGGTTCCCGCGCTCCTCGTGCTGCCGGCGTTGCTGGGTGCAACGTTCCTGCTGTTGCCGTCGGTGGCGCTGCTGATCGACGCCCCCTGGCGGACCCTGCCGGACATCCTCGTCACCTCGGAGGTCCGCGACGCGCTCCGGCTGTCGCTGGTGTGCGCGACCGGCGCCACCGCCCTCTCGCTGTTGGTCGGTGTGCCGCTCGCGTGGGTGCTCGCCCGGGCGCGGTTCCGCGGGTTGGGCGTGCTGCGCGCGGCGATCCTGCTGCCCCTCGTGCTGCCGCCGGTGGCCGGTGGCGTGGCGTTGTTCTCCGCGTTCGGCCGGCTCGGCCTGGTGGGTCAGCCCGTGTACCGGGCGACCGGTTTCCAGCTGCCGTTCACCACGTGGGGTGTGGTCGTCGCCGAGGCGTTCGTGGCCATGCCGTTCCTCGTGGTCAGCGCCGAGGGCGCGTTCCGCACCGTCGACGCCCGGCTCGAGGAGGCGGCGGCCACGCTCGGGGCGTCTCGCGCCGTCGTGTTCCGGCGCGTGGTGGTGCCCACCGTCGGCCCGGCGCTCGTGGCGGGCGCGGTGCTGTGCTGGGCGCGGGCCCTGGGCGAGTTCGGCGCGACGATTACCTTCGCGGGCAACCTGCAGGGCACGACCCAGACCATGCCGCTGCTGGTGTCGCTCTCGCTCGACGTCTCGCTCGACCGGGCCAAGGCGCTCGCCCTGGTGCTCATGGTCATCTCGGTGGTCGTGCTGGCGTCGCTGCGCGACCGGTGGCTCCGCACGTCGTCGGCCGCGGCGTGAGCGGGCTGGAGATCGCCGCCGGGTGCGACGTCGGGTCGTTCTCTCTCGACGTCGAGATGTCGGCGGCGAACGGCGAGGTCGTGGCGGTGATCGGCCCGAACGGATCGGGCAAGTCGACCCTGCTGCGGGCGGTGGCCGGGCTGCGTCCGCCCGCCCGCGGCACCATCACGCTGGCCGGGCGGACGCTCGACGCGCCCGACCACGACGTGTACGTACCGCCGCAGGAACGCCGCGTGGGCATGGTCTTCTCCGACATCCGGCTCTTCCCGTCGATGTCGGCGCTCGACAACGTCGCCTTCGGCCTGCGCTCACGTGGCGTGGCGACGCGCCCGGCGCGCGCGGCGGCCGCGCTGTGGCTGGACCGGTTGGGCATCGGCGAACTCGCCGGCCGCCGGAGTCGTCAGCTGTCGGGCGGTCAGGCGCAGCGGGTCGCGATCGCCCGGGCGCTCGCCTGCGAGCCCGACGTGCTGCTGCTCGACGAACCGCTCTCGGCGCTCGACGTCACCACCCGCGCCGAGGTGCAGGCCGCGCTGGCCGAGCACGTGGCCTCGTTCGACGGCCCGGCCCTGCTGGTCACCCACGACCCCCTGGAGGCGGTGCTGCTCGCCTCGCAGATCGTGGTGCTGGAGGCCGGGCGCGTCGTCCAGGCCGGGACGCCCGCCGAGGTGACCAACCGGCCGGCCACCGCCTACGTCGCGCAGGTGGTCGGGGTGAACCTCTGGGCCGGCCGCGCCGACGGCGCGACCGTGGTCGTCGACGGCGGCGGGACGCTCGAGGTGGGCGCGCCGGTGACCGGGCCGGTGTGGGTCTCCGCTCCCCCGGTGGCGTTCGCGCTGCACCACGACGAGCCGCTCGACACCAGTGCCCGCAACGTGTGGCGGGCGGAGCTGGTGTCGCTGACGGTGGTCGGCGACGCCGCCTCCGGACTGGTCCGGGCCCGGCTCGACGGCCCACCGGACGTCGCGGTCGACCTCACCCCGGCCGCGGTCGCGGATCTCGACCTCGCCCCCGGCCGGCGGGTCTGGGTGTCGGCGAAGGCCACCGCGCTCACGGCGTACCCGCGGCCGGCGTAACTCCCGCGCGGGTTGTCGGTGGCACGTCCTAGGTTTGAGCGCGTCAACGTCGACGAGGTGGAGGCAGGGCTGTGTCACGGCGCGGGTGGCTGCTGTTCGGCCTGATGTCGGTGGTGTGGGGCCTCCCCTACCTGCTGATCCGGGTCGCGGTCGACGAGATCTCGCCGCCTGCGGTCGTCCTCGTGCGGGTGGCGGTGGCGACCCTGCTGCTGGTGCCGCTGTGCGCGTTCCGCGGTGCCCGCGCCACGCTGCTGCCGGCGGTGCGCCGCTGGCGTCCCCTGGTCGTCTACACCGTGGTCGAGATCGCCGTGCCGTGGCTGCTGCTCACCCACGCCGAGACCCGCGTGACCAGTTCGCTCGCGGGGATCCTCGTGGCCGCCACGGCGCTGGTCGCGGCCGTGCTGAGCTGGGTCGCGGGTACGGCCGACCGCCCCGACCGCCGCCGCGTGGTCGGGTTGGTCGTGGGGTTCGCGGGCGTCGTCGTGCTGCTCGGCGTCGACCTCGGCGGGGTGTCGTGGCTCGCCGTCGCCGAGATCGGCGGGGTCACGGTCTGCTACGCGCTCGGCCCGATGCTGCTGACCCGCTACCTCGCCGACCTGCCCGCACTGGGCGTCGTCACCGCCTCGGTGGCGCTCACCACGCTGATCTACGTGCCGGTGGTCCTGCTCGGGCCGCCGGTCGGGTGGTCGCACCTGACCGCCGGCGGCATCGCGTCACTGCCGGGCTCGCCGTCGTGTGCACCGCCGTCGCGTTCGTGGTGTTCTTCGCGCTCATCGCCGAGGCCGGGCCCACCCGCGCCACGCTCATCACCTACGTCAACCCGGCCGTCGCGCTCCTGCTCGGCGTCGCCGTGCTGGGTGAGCAGGTGACGGTCGGCATGGCGATCGGGTTCCCGCTCATCCTGGTCGGCTGTGTCGTCGGCGCCGCCCGCTCCGGTCGGTCCCGCGCCGACCCCGCCCCCACCGCGGCGCCGGTCGTCCCGACCGCCGCCGTCCTCGATCCCGATCCCACTCCGGAGAGGTGCTGACCGTGGCCGTCGAGATCGTCCACCCGCTGCCGCCCGACCTGCTCGACCCGATGTTCACCGCGGCGCTGCGCGCGTACCTCATCACCGACAACCGCGCCGGTTCGCCCTGGCGCCGCCGAGCCGTCGACCTCGACCTCGCCTGGGTCGCGCGCGACGCCGGGCGCGTGGTCGGCACGCTGCGCACGATCCGCGCGCCGATGACCGTCCCGGCACCGACCGGCCGGCCGTCGCCGCGCCTGCCCACCGACCTGCTGTCGCTGGTGTCGGTGAACCCCTCCCACCGGCGCCAGGGGCTGCTCACGCGGATGCTCGACGCCTCGCTCACCGAGGCCCACGAGCGCGGCGACGCCCTGTCGGCACTGGTCGCCGCCGAGTACCAGATCTACGGCCGGTTCGGCTACGCGCCGGCCTGCGCGGAGACCACGTTCGAGGTGCACGGCTTCCGCCCGGGTGCCCGCGTCACGGCCGAACCGGTCGGCAGTGTGCGCGAGATCGACGTGCTCGAGGCGTCGGAACTCGCGCCGCCGCTCTACGTCGCCGAGGCCGATCTGCGCGCGGGGCTGCTCGAACGCGACGAGCTGTGGTGGGACCGCGAACTGCGCCGGGTCGGCGAGGACCGTGCCTTCGTGGCGCCGACCGATTCCGGGCTGCCGCGGCACGCCGTCCACACCGACACCGCGGGCGAGGTCGACGGCTACGTGCGGTGGTCGGTCAAGGCGCCCGACCAGGACCGCGAACTCGGCACCCTGCACGTGCACGAGGTGCTGGCCGCGAGCCCGGTCGCCTACCGCGAGCTGTGGCGGTTCCTGCTCGGCATCGACCTCGTCGACCGGTTGCACTACCCCGGTCGCCCGGTCGACGACCCGCTGCCGTGGCTGCTCGCCGACGCCCGGGCCGCCGGGCCTGCCAACTCGGGCGACGCCATGTGGCTGCGGATCCTCGACGTGCCCACCGCTCTCGCCGCCCGCGGGTATGCGGTACCCGGCGAGATCGTGCTCGACGTCGTCGACGAAGCGGTCGGGCACTGGGCGGGCGGACGCTTCCGGCTCACCGCCGGGCCCGACGGCGCCACCTGCGTGCCGGCGCCCGAGGCCACGGCCGACATCCGGCTGCCCCAGACCACCCTCGCCGCGCTCTACCTCGGCGGGGTGCGGGCCGCGGTGCTAGGGCGGACCGGCCGGTTCGACGAGGAGACCCCGGGCGCGGCCGCCCGGCTCGACACGCTGTTCGCCACGCCGCTCGCCCCCTGGCGCGCCACCGACTTCTGACGCGTCGGTCCCGCCGGTCGGCTGCCGACGTCCCCCGTCCGGTCAGGCCGGGCCGGTGGGTGTGCCGCCCGGCCGGTCGTCCGGCGGGTAGGTGGGGTCGGGCGGGTAGGAGTAGCCCGGCTTGGAGTAGCCGGTGCTCGACGGCGAGGCGGGCGGCGGTACCGCTGCCTGGCGCGGCGGCGGCGCCGGCACCACGGGGTCCGGCGCGAGCGAGGCGTGGGCCTCCTGCGTGGCCGGGTCGTCGTCGGAGGCCCGCAGGTTCTGCGCCTCGGGCTGGGTGTACGCCGGAGGCAGGGTGGACTGGAACCAGTCCGTGGTGTCGATCTGCGTGCCGGGTGAGGCTCCGGCCGGGGTGCCCTCGCCACTGACGCCCGACGCCGCCGCCGCGGCGGCGAGCCAACCGCCGTCGCCGGCCCCGGACGGGGCGTCCGCACCGCCGCCGAACGCCGTGGCGAGGTTCTCGACCGCCTTGCCGAACTCGCTGGGGATGATCCACATCTTGTTCGCGTCCCCCTGGGCGATCTTCGGCAGCGTCTGGAGGTACTGGTACGCGAGCAGCGCCGGGTCGGGCCGGGCGCCGTGGATCGCACCGAACGTCGTCTCGATCGCCTTGGCCTGGCCCTGCGCCGAGAGGTACCGCGCCGCCCGCTCACCCTCCGCGGAGAGGATCTTGCTCTGCCGGTCGGCCTCGGCCGCGAGGATGACGGCCTGCTTACGGCCCTCGGCGTCGAGGATCGCCGCCGCCTTCTGACCCTCGGCGGTCTTGATCGCCGACTCGCGCTGGCCCTCAGCGGTCAGGATGATCGCGCGCTTGGCCCGGTCGGCGCGCATCTGCTGCTCCATCGAGTCCTGGATGGACACCGGCGGCTCGATCGACTTCAGCTCGACGCGGTTGACGCGGATGCCCCACTTGCCAGTCGCCTCGTCGAGCACGACCCGCAGCTGGCCGTTGATGTTGTCGCGGCTGGTCAGCGCCTCCTCGAGGTCCATGCCACCGACGATGTTGCGCAGCGTGGTGATGGTGAGCTGCTCGACGGCCACGATGTAGTTGGCGATCTCGTAGGTCGCGGCCCGCGGGTCGGTCACCTGGAAGTAGATGACCGAGTCGATGGCCACGGTGAGGTTGTCCGAGGTGATCACCGGCTGCGGCGGGAACGACACGACCTGCTCACGCAGGTCGAGCATCGGCCGCATGCGGTCGATGAACGGGATGAGCAGGGTGGGTCCCGGGGTGGCGGTCCGGGTGTAGCGCCCGAGCCGTTCCACGACCGCCGCCCGCGCCTGCGGCACGATCCGGATGCTGCGCGCCAGGACGATGACGACGAACACCGCGAGGACGATGCCGATGATGGCGCCCACTGACATGTGCCCAGCCTCCTACTGATCGGTGACGCCGCCGAGTGTCGGCGGCTCCTCGAGATCTGCCCACACCAGAGCGGTGGCGCCGTCGATGCCGACGACGAACAACGGGGCGTCGGGCGGGTACCGGTGGCCCGGCACCGCCGACCGCGCCGACCACTCGGCGCCCTGCACACGGACCAGGCCCCGGTGGTCGTCGACGGCCTCGACCACGACCGCGGGCGAGCCCAGGATCCGGTCGATGCCGAACCGGCCGCCGTCGCCCGCGAGCAGCCGACGCCGCGCGTAGGGCCGAACGCCGAACATCAGCAGCGTGGCGACCACACCGGCGACGATCACGGCCAGGACGAAGTTGCCCGTCGCCGCCTGCGTGATCCCGCCCGCGGCCGCGCCGCCGGCGAGCATGACGAGCACGAGGTCGCCCGACAGCGCCTCCGCGCCCGCGAGCACCACCGCCGCGAGCAGCCAGATCAACCAGGCCGACATGGCCCCATCCTGCTCCTCGACGCCCGTGCCCGCCGCACACGACGACCGGCCGGGCCCGACTGCTGTCGGGGCCCGGCCGGTGCCGTGCCGCCGCCCGGCGTCAGCGCGGGCGACGTGGTGCAGAGTGCATCAGTCCATGCGGTGGATCACTTCACGCGGCGTTGCGCACGTAGCCCTCGAGGTCCACGACCACCTGGGTGGGCGAGTAGCCGACGAAGAACGTGGCCTTGCCGTTGACGATCGGCACGAGCAGGAACCCGCCGATCGTCTGGCCGGTCGCGAAGTTGATGTTGCTGGTCTGCAACGCTCCCGCGGCCGCCTTGTAGCTGGCGATCCACCCGCTGCTGCGCGAACCGGTGGCCGTGACGTTGAGGACGGCGAAGGTCGCTCCCGCCGGCGCACTCGCCGGGAGGGGGACGGCCACGGTGCCGAACTGCGGACCGGAGATGCCGCCGTTGCCCGACCGCGAGTCGGCGATGCGCACGCTGTCGTTGGCCGTCACGTTCGCGCTGGTCGAGTAACCCTTGACGTCGACGATGATGTTCGTCGGCGCCCCGACCACGTCGAGGAAGAAGCGGCCGGCGACCGGGCGCACCCACACCAGGTTCGACGCGATGGTCGAGGTGGTGTAGTTGATCGCGCTCGTCGTGCCCGTGACCCCCGTCGACTGCGCGCGGATGTACCCGGTCCCCAGGGCGTTCGCCTGGGTGAGGGTGACCGCGACCGCGGTGGCGTTGTCCGGGACCCCGGTCGGGCCGGTCGGCAGGGTGACGCCGTACGTCCCGGTGCCCTTGCGACCGCTCGTGGTCCCGACACCGGGCGCGCGGGTGTCGAAGATCCGCTGGGCCGGCGCGAGCGAGGTGTAGCTCGTCGACGGGAACGACCCGACGACGTCGACGACGATGTCGATCGCACCGCCGTTGCCGCCGACGGCGAGGTTCACCCGTCCGCCGTCACCGGGGGCCACGAGGACCTCCTGCGCGAAGGTCGGGCCCTTGACGAAGTTGACGTCGGAGGTGACCGGCGGCGCACTGCCGTCGGGATAGACCTTGATGTAGCCCTGCGTGGTGGGGTTCGGCACGGTGACCGACAGCAACGCGCTGCCGTTCTGCGGGACCGAGTCCGGCAGCGTGACCTGGGTGAAGGACTGCACCTGGCCCCGGGGGTGGTCCGGGAGGTCGATGCGGGTGTCGAGCAACCGGGTGGGGTCGGGGTTGAAGCCGTCGGCGGTGACGGCGTGCGCGACCGCGGCGCTGCCCGCGAGCAGCGCGACCGTGGCCGCACCGACGACGACGGACCGGAACAGGTTCCGGCGGCGCGTCGGAGGGGTGGAGATGTCGATCATGGTCGTGGCTCCCTGGTTCGCGTTCGGCCGCATCACTCGCTCGCCGCCGGTGTGGTGCTCGGCGTCTTGTAGCCGCTGTGCGGCGTGCCGAGGTAGGGGAAGGCGCGCAGGTACCTGACGCTGCCCTTCGCGGTGATGTCCTTCGCGTCGTTGGTGAGGTACTCGTCGACGACCTGCACCGCGCCGTCCGGCGTGTAGGTCGAGTCGATGAGCGGGTAGAGCAACCCGGCCACCGCCTTGAGTTCGACCGTCGTGACGTCGTCGTAGACCCGGCGCCCGTTGGGGAAACCGGCGGCGTCGCCGCCCGCGAGCCCGAGGTTGCTGAAGCCGTTCGCCCCGGTCTGGGTCGGCGCGATCGCCATGTTGAGCCGCAGCATGTCCGACTGCACCGTGCCGGTGAAGTTCTGGAACCCGGGGATGAGGCCCGACGGGATCCCGGTGAGCAGGATCGCCGCGAGTTCCGCGCGGCTCGCGTTGCCCGCCGCTACCTTGGCGTCGAGCGCCTTGAGGTTCGGGAACGCGGTGTTGGCACCGTCGCCGTTCGGGCTGAAGAGGATCGGCAGCAACTGCGCCAACTCCGGGTTGGTGACCCCGGCCGCGAAGTCCTTGTCGCTCGACGGCGGCGAGTAGTTCCACGCGTCCTTCTTGGCGATCGGCACGAGAACCTCGTTGAACAAGGGGTTCCCGAGCCGCGACACCTGCTGGTACGACCCGCTGTAGGTGTCGACGCCCTGGGTGCCGAGCATCTTCACCTTCTGCCGGCTCGCCGAGGTGTATACGCCGATGACGCTGCTGCGCGCGCTCGCGTCGGTCGGCCGGATCCGCCCAGGGGTGAGCTGGGTCTTCGGGATCTGTATGGCGATCGAGTGCACGTTCACGGCCGCGGTCGAGTTGACCGAGGGCATGTTCGACAGGCCGCCGAAGTGCGCGGTGCTGATCGGCCGGATCTGACCGAGGTCGAAGATCGCGCCGAGGTCGACGTAGAAGCCCTCGGCGCGCTGGCCCGCGAACACCTTCTCCCCCGTCGGCAGGGTGTAGATGAACTGCTGCGTCAGCTTGTCCGGCGTGCCGCCGGGGCCGTCGGTGGCGTAGTCCGGGGTGGACAACGGACCGATGTTGCACGGCGGGCAGGCGAGGTTGGTGGCGATCTCGCGCGAGGTCCCGTTGACGACGCGGGTCACCGAGAAGAACTGCCGGCGGTTCCACTTCGACGTGTCGAGACGGCCGTTGCTCTTCACCGCGATGGGCCCGGTGTTGTAGAGGAACGTGTTGGGGTTGGTGAGGCGCGACGTGAACCGGAACTGGTAGATCACGTTGCCCTTGGCGTCACCGTCGTTGTCGACGTGGATCTCGTACAGCACGTCGTCGCCGAACTCGTAGAAGTTCGGGCCGCCGTCGGGCGCCTGCAGGGGCACGTAGTTGGCGATGATCGTGACGGTGTCGGGGTTGTCGGGGCTGACGAAGGCGTAGAGGTCGGTGCTGTCGGCCGCCGGATCCTTCGAGATCTCCGGGGCTTCGCGGTGTGATGACATGGAGTGCGCCCTCCTCAGGCGGTGTGCTGCTGGGCAGCGAGGGCGATGGCGTGGGCGAGGGTGGAGTCACGCACGGTGACCTCCTTCTCGCCGAGGAACAGGTCGACCTCGCCGGTCTTCAGGTCGCGCACGCGGGCGACGACGTGCGCGCTCAGCGGGGCGGCGGCCGGCGCAGCCGCGGGCGTCGCGGCTCCGGCCTCGTTCGTGCGTGAGCCGACGACGGCGACGACGCCGGCGGCGGCCGCTGTCGCCGATGCCGTCGCCAGCAGCGAACGGCGAGACACGTGATCCATGCGGGAGTTCCTCTCGGGAGGGGGGACCCGGCGTCAGGACGACGCGGGAAGCGACGCGGTCCCACGGGTCCGGAGAAAGAGTCGCTGCTGTCGATCAGAACACGGAAATGCCGATGATCACTGGCAGATCACTGCCACGTTTCGACCTCGGAAACCCGCTGCTGCACAGGGCTGGCAACAGTGAGCGTCAGTCGCTGCCAGATTCCGGGACGACGGAACCGGCTGCTCGGATCCTGCGAATCACCCGGGAAATCCGCAGGTGGCATCACGCCGTGACGAAGTCGATGAGCTCCTCGACGCTGCGGCGCAGGGGCACCTCGACGTCGCGCAGGCTGTCGACCGCACCCAGCACCCGACGCCACATCTCCCGCGGATCCGAGACACCCAACGCCGCGCAGACGCCGTCCTTCCACGGGATGTTGCGCGGCACCGCCGGCCACGCCGCGATGCCCAACGCGCGCGGCGTGACGGCCTGCCAGATGTCGATGTAGGGATGGCCGTTCACCAACACGTCGCGGTGCCGCACCTGCGCCACGATGCGGGTCTCCTTCGAGCCCGGTACGAGGTGGTCGACGAGCACCCCGAGCCGGCGGTCCGGGCCCGGTCGGAACTCGCGCACGTGTGCGACGAGGTCGTCGATGCCGGACAGCGGCTCGACCACGACGCCCTCGATGCGCAGGTCGTCGCCCCAGACCCGCTCGACCAGCGCCGCGTCGTGCACGCCCTCGACCCAGATCCGGCTGCCGCGCGCGACGCGCGCGGGGGCGCCGGCGACGGCGAACGATCCCGACGCCGTGCGGGCCCGCGGCGCGGGCCGGGGCGCTGCCGGCGCCGGCCGCACCAACGTCACCGGCACGCCGTCGAGCAGGAACGCCGCGGGCAGCAGGGGGAAGTCGCGCCGCCGCCCGTTGCGGTCCTCGAGGGTGACGACGTCGCGCTTCTCCCCGGCCGACACCGCACGCCCGAGGGCCACCACCGCGCCGCAGAACCGACCGTCGGCGGTCTCGACCACGGTGCCCGTGTCGGCGGCGACCGTCGCGACCTTCCGGCGGCGGGGGTCGCGGGCTCCGGGGGACAGCACGTCGTCGGCGTAGCGCACGAAGCGCGACGCTATGCGCGCGGCGGCCGGGTGAGCGTTCCGACGCGCCGCGGGCGTCAGGCATCCTGGTCCGGTGATCGACGAACGCCTCGCGACCCGCGGCCCCGACGCCGGCGTCCTCGCCGCGTGGGTCACCGCGTGGTTGCGGGGTACCGCGGCGGGTGACGACCTGCTCGCCGCCGTGCCCGGCGTCGAGGCGCACCGCGTCAGCGGGATCGACGGCGCCACCGACGACGAACCCTGGACGGCCGCGCTGCTCGCGTGGCGGCGCCGGGGCACCACCGACGTCCGGCTCGTGCTGCCGGTGCCGGGCGACGTGCGCGGCCTGCCGGTGGGCGATCCCGCGTTCACCGCCGCGGCGCTCGACGCGGGCCAGGTGCTGGTCGGCGGCGGCCTCGGCCTGGTGCCGCGGGCGTTGGGGTCCGGTCAGCTGCTGCACTGGCAGGCGTACGAGGTCGGCGCGGCCGGGCCGGACCCACTCACCGTGCGCGAGGCCCAGGTCGAACTCGGCGCCGCGATGCGCGAGACCGCCGGGGTGTTCACCCGGGCGTCGCTCGCGGCCGGTGCCGACCCCGCCGCGCTGGCCGGGGCACGGCGCGCCGGCGACGTCGTGGAGTTGCCGCCGGGTCACCCCGGTCCGGCCGTCGCGTTGCTGGCCCAGGCCCGGCGGCTGCGCGC